>OZ023266.1:35649803-36343147 GCA_964006375.1 Tillus elongatus | reverse complement strand
AGAAGCTAGGAACCTATTTATTGTTCAAATAGTTGACTTACTTGCAAAATGAATAAACGAATATTAACGTTAATATTCTTTGGTTTCCAATCTTGGAGACATATACAAGCACATACTTAACCTAAACACAGAACTGTCAAACCATAATAAATAAATCAAACACACTATGATATCTGGTTTTTACTTCAAGATTGATATAACTTTCTTATTTTCTTTCTAACTTTGAGATTAGGATCTTACATTTTACAAATCACAGCAGCCGAATATAGCCAAAGGCGGTCATTCGGGTGGAATCGCCAGAGTTTGGGTGTGTAAGCTGGTTGCACATTAGGATTATTGTGGCGACCCAGTCTTACCTGTGTTATTTGTATCGTCTAGTTACAGTTGTATTATGATGTATGCATGGTATGTATCAATCTACGCACGGCAGCTGACTACTCTGTCCTTGTCTGGCAGACTTTAACTACTTAGTTTGTTTGAATCCATGTATTTCAGATTTTATTTTCAATTTGAAAAAAATTTGAAATAAACCACAGAGGTTTATTTACACAATTTCTAGCTACACGTAAAGTCCCATTCCAGTTACTTTAAGACTTTCAAAAATATAGCGCACTCAGAATTATTGTTGTTAATTTTTGGGGAAAAAATATGTCCGTTATAGCTTATTTACGAACTCGATTGTAGCAAAATGAAGACATGTGCCAAGTTTCGTACAAATGAGTTGTGTATTTTTTGAGTTATCGCTCGGACACCTACATATACATACATACATATATATATATATATATATATATATATATATATATATATATATATATATATATATATATAATTTTGGCAGTGAGCTTATTTATTTAATTATATTATTTTTTTTTTCAAATATATATTTCGTAGAAAAAGCCCCAAAGTTGTTGGACGTCAATTAATCTGGTTATATTTAATCGAATTTTTTTTTTGATTATTGTTAATTATATATATTTGATTTTGATTTGTATAATTTTATGTTATCTCATATAAATAATTACCCTGTATAAATGTATTTGATTTTGTAATTTTATAATTTAAATTATTTTAATCGGTACAATTTAGGGATGATATTACTTTTATTGATTGTAATTTTAAATGTAAATAGAAACCTTTTTATATTGACAGTTTACACAATGTTTATGGATGACCCTGTAGATTTTATAATGTATTTGTTTGCTGAATAACATGTTTATGACTGGTGTTTGAATTTTGATCTGTATATATATTTATTATATTAAATTTAACTTCCGTGTACTTTGGGTTGCCTACCCCTCTTACTCGTCAGTCAACATTTTATAGATAATTATGATAATTTATTGAAATCAAATTATTAATTTACTTACTGCTGTGCCCTAGTTTTTTCTTCTTTCTCTCAGTCGTGAATTCTGCTAAATAGGGGAAAAGAAATAGCCTGCTAATATGCAATTAACCTTATTTTAGGTCTTATTAATTTCGCAAAGAATTATGTCTTGAGTAAAATTTTTATAACAAGTTTTATTTGACAGAATTTTAAATTTAAACCTAATCTAACCGGATCCGTTAGTACAAATCTTAATCTTATTGACAAATTAAATAGTTAAGATTATTGACAGAATTTTGATTGATTTGCAAATGTTTATAATAATATTTAAAATGGCTTTCCGAACTGCGATCCTCACGCCATCTAAGTTCGTAACTTTGAACTTTGGTGAAATGTAAATACGATTCCCTTTATTTATGTAGAAAACTTATTTCCCACAAATGCTTTATTTTGAAGGATGTTTGACAGTATTGACTGTCTTTATTTGAAGTGATTGCACCCTTGTTCTGATTTAAACAAAATAAAATGGGTTTCAGACCTTGATTCCTCGCTAGTTGTGGTAAGTATTTCTGTATGTGGTTATTCTTGATAAATATAACTGTTTATATTGTAGTTTATTACTTTAAAACTTCATTTAACACATTCTGTTTGTTCCAGGAATAAGATGGGTCTTCTTTACAGAAAATATACTTTAAAATATTTAAATTCTTTGGGAAGCAAAAATGACTCTGTTCTCGCGTCTCAATTTATTTAACAACCAACCATAATCAACGAACAAAAGCGGAAATATTCTCCAATTTCATCTCCCAATGTTTCCTGTTTGAAATCAAGGCATTCTCTCTTGAAATTAATTAATACCTTTTTGACAGCTATTCATCTTTGAAAAGACCCGGTAAGTTCAAATATTATTATTCTACATGGTTATTCTTAAAATGACATTTGGCCTAACCTTACTTCTTAGACGTAGCCATAACCAACAATAAATTTAAAAACTAAATAAGTCTATATACTGTAATCTTGATTTGAAAAGTCTCACAACACAAAAACACTGTCTTTCGTAAACTCCAGTTCATTGTTTACATAAAAACAAAATTATATATATATATATATATATATATATATATATATATATATATATATATATATATATATATATATATATAAACATTATACAAAGTGTTTATTTATTTTATTACATTTAGGTAAGTTTTTTAGAGCATAATTCTTTGGTATGTATGTCATGATTATGAGTTTAGGCTATTTGCATAAAAATTTTTGGCTCTTTTAAACCCATTTAAACTGAGATACTTTTCAAATTTGCTAGTTATAAATCTTAAAAGTTTGATTAATGATTATTTTAACAAATTATGGCTTTATATCTGTCATTGCTTATCCAGATAACACTGACTAACAATAATAGAGAATATGCTTATATATTTTATTTTGTTTTAGTGTAAAGAAAAAATATGTTGAACGATGAGGATATGTACACAATCTACAGAGAACCCATATACATCACGTGTAAGCCGTAAGTATTGTACTTACTACTGACCAGTGGTCCTACTATAACCCCCCATTGCTAAGCTGACCCCCCAATTTTGTAGGTCTGACGATTTACATAATTGAAACAATAATCGGAGCTTAACGTCATCAAACTAGCTTCCGTAAGGGTTTTCATTTTTGTTTTATAGAAATTTATATGGCGTTTGCATTATGTACACTCTGATGTACTAACAGTTTATAATGTGCAGTTTCCCAGCACAATATATATATATATATATATATATATATATATATATATATATATATATATATATATATATATATATATATATATATATATATACAGTGTGGAACAGCCAAATGGAATAAATTCGATAACGGATAAATGAGGACGTGTTGGGAAAAACGCTTGGACACGTCGATTTGTATTTTTAACTGCGCATCTTTTTCAAGAAAAAAAAATTATATAGGGTGCGTCATGTGACAGTGGCCAATACCAACTTTCTTATTTTAAATACAAGCCCCTGTATATTATAAATTTTTTGGATTCTTCAGAAAATTCTAGACATAATTCATGTACAATGTTCTATACCTATCTTCAACTGTTTCGGAAATATTAAGTATTTTCAGATTTATTACAAAAATTAACATTAAAAATAGAAAATTATTTTATTTCACAAATTCTAATAAGAAATACTGATTATTTCTTAATAATTTAAAAAAACAAAAAAAAATTAATGTCAATGTAGTAAATGTTCAAAATGCTCGCCACGAACATCTTGGCAACATGCTAATCTGGTATAGAAATGTCTTCTAACATTACTCAACATCTCAGGCGTGACTGATCTAATCGCAAGCGTGATTCGTCTTTTTAAGTCATCTAAGTTGAGGGGCTTAGTTTTGTATACAATACTTTTGACATATCCCCACAAAAAGTAGTCTAATAGCGACAGATCAGGAGATCGTGCTGGCCATTCTATCGATCCGCGCCTCCCTATCCACCGATTTGGAAAAATTTGGTTCAGGTACTGCCGGACATTGATTTGGTAATGGGGCGGTGCTCCATCTTGCTGAAACCATATTTTATTGGCAGGAACTTGTGGGTTTGCTGGATCTGGATATAAGTTTGTCAAAGTTGGCACGACATTATTTTGGAGCAGTTCTAAATATTTATCCCCATTCAAGTTGCCATCAATGAAAAAGGGACCTACGATATGATTTCCAACAATTCCTGCCCAAACATTAACTTTTTTAGGATATTGCGTATGTTCCTCTCTCATCCAATGAGGATTCTCATTAGACCAATAGCGGCAATTTTGACGATTAACATGACCGTGAAGTGTAAATGTGCTCTCATCAGAAAACAAAACATCTTCTAATTGGATCACATTGTTATCTAACATTGCCATCATTTGTTCACAAAAATACGTTCTCCTATCGAAATCGTCCTCCATGAGCTCCTGAGTTGGTATCATTTTATAGGGATGCATTTTACTTTCCTTTAATGTTCGAAAAATTGCTGTGTGGCTAACGTTGAATAGTTGGGCTGCTTGTCGACCAGAAGTATGTGGGTTTTCTTGAAACTCAAGCGTAATATCCAATTTCGTATCATCACTTACTGCATTGGCAGCTACTTTTTTTATCTGTCTCACATGACCAAGCTCGCGAAACTGCTTTTCTATTTTGCTAATTGTTCCTTGGGATACAGGCGGCAAATTTGGAAATTTTTCGTGAAATAAGCGAGACACTTCCATCTGTGTCCGTGTGTTATCTCCATAACCAATCATTTGTAGAATGGTTATTTTGTGCATTTCTGTTAAATGAACCATTTTTCTGATATTATTACGTACAGTTAACGAAATTCAAACGACAATAGCACTGACACTAATCACTACTGTCATGCAGGCAGACAACAAGTTGCTAAGGCTACGAGTTTTATACGAACAGAAAGAAAACTGTTTTTGTTTTTGTTTCATTTCATATCAGTAAAAAGAAACGCAGGAATGGTTTTTGTTTACTTTCTCATTATCAAGAGCTGAATGGGAAATAAGTATTGAATGCAATGTAGCGAATTTGTGAAATAAAATAATTTTCTATTTTTAATGTTAATTTTTGTAATAAATCTGAAAATACTCAATATTTCCGAAACAGTTGAAGATAGGTATAGAACATTGTACATGAATTATGTCTAGAATTTTCTGAAGAATCCAAAAAATTAATAATATACAGGGGCTTGTATTTAAAATAAGAAAGTTGGTATTGGCCACTGTCACATGACGCACCCTATATAATTTTTTTTTCTTGAAAAAGATGCGCAGTTAAAAATACAAATCGACGTGTCCAAGCGTTTTTCCCAACACGCCCTCATTTATCCGTTATCGAATTTATTCCATTTGGCTGTTCCACACTGTATATATATATATATATATATATATATATATATATATATATATATATATATATATATATATATATATATATATATATATATATATATATATATATACTTTCTTAATGAAAATTCACCAGAACGCCTTAACCAAAACTATAAACTATAGCTAACTATAAAGTGTTATAAGTTCCTCGACCGATAATTTATTACCTGTAGCAATATGTATCAATAATAACCACCATCATTAGTTATATTTCTGCATTTACTACTAAGTGTTTCTTTCGTAGCATAATAGAATTATTTATGTTATATCATTAAGCCGCGCCTTTCTAAATATTTAAAGTTAAAAACATCGCATGTTGCATCCGAGGAATTATCACCCATATAATTGGAAAGTTTCCTACACTTGTACTCGTAATCATTAACTATATTGTAATAATTGCATCACGTATAGAGTTCTACTCCTATTTGAGCACACTTGAAATCAAGAAGAGTGTTCCGATTTCATTAAAATTGGTGTCAGTAGGAAACAACATTCTCTGCAAGTTAACGATATGAAGTCATCTCATACACTTGTTCCTCGATAACCAATGATTTCCGGAAAAAATTTAATTGTTTCCAAACAACAATGGTTGTTTTATTTAAAACTTTCAACAGTAGTTAAAGGAATGTGCAGTGGTATATAGACATATATTGTATAAATTAAAAATGTGGATAGATGAAAGGGGATTTACCCTAAATGAAAAGAAATCAAACGTTGTTGTTTTCACTCGTCACAGAGTTCAGTTGCCAGAAATTATGAATAATACTTCATATCAGATTAAAAGAGTACAGCAGTGTAAATATTTGGGAATTCTGCTGGATCAAAAGTTATTATGGACAGGACAAATCAATAATATCGTTAGAAAATGTGATAAGGCAATCAATGTCCTGCGTATTATATCAAATGCAAAATGGGGTTCAGACACAGACATCCTGCTAGATTTTTATAGAGCCTATATAAGAGCAATCTTAGACTACGGTTGTATTTGTTATGGTTCAACTTCCAACACAAATTATAAAAAAGTGCAAGCCATACAGTTAAAAGCATTACGTATCTGCCTGGGTATTATGAAATCAACACCGAGAGAAATTGTATATGCAGAGGCTCTTGAACCACCTCTAAAATTACGAATTCAGTACCTATCGAGAAAGTTTGCACTTAAAATTAGGTGCAGATCGATAGAATTCCAGAACAAATTATACTTTTAGTGAATTTTCTTAAAAAAAATTCACTAATGAGGAGATCCCGACTTTTGAATTTTGAAAAAATTTCTTCAAATGACCGCGAACTAGGCCCCCTAGAACACATATCCGGGGTCCGTTTCAATTTTTATATGTTTATATATATATATATATATATATATATATATATATATATATATATATATATATATATATATATATATATATATATATATATATATATATATATATATATATATATATATATATATATATATATATATATATATATATATATATATATATATTATATATTTATATATATATATATATGTATCACACCGATAACTCAAAAAATAATAAGCCGATTTTGACTAAATTTGGTGGAAAAATTCCTTTTGCAAATGACTTGGATAAGTTCGTTAGCCAGGAAAATCTGCCCAGGTTTTCCCGGAAAATTTTGTGTTTTCTTTCGAAAAAAATTTATATCTCCGGAATTAACAAAGTAAGGGCAACCAAATTTGGTACGATAGTTAATATCCTTATAGGTAAGCCACCTACCAAAATTTAGCTATGTAGGTCAAAAGACAAAAAAGTTACAGGCACTTAAAGAAAAATAAATTTGGGTTTTCCTCAAAACGTCAAAGTCGCGATTTTAAACGTCAAAATTGTTCATATTTAGGCAATGAACCTGAAATTAATATGATCTATGGAAGAAAATTGTCACAAGAATAATGTTTTACAAAGCCTGAACTCTTAGTTTCAATCGTCATTGTCCTTCATTTTACTAAAATATTCCCAGAAAATTCATTTCAAATAGACCCTTTCTCTGATACTTTAGCAGTAGTGTTGGCTATAGAGTTTATCGTTTAATGGTATATCAGTTTTGTCGAATTTTCGTAAAAAATCATTAAAGCGCAATATATCCGTTATTATGCAAGTTACAAAAAAAAGTTGTATACATTAATTGTAGGGTGTCTTAAGCTACATCTTAAAAAATATTTCCACAATTACAGGGTGGCCCATAAGTCGTTGGTGATTCAAATTTTCTTTTTTTTAGTGAATTTTTTTAATCGAACACGCCCTATGTTATTGCATTTTGTATTTTCCATCGAAATATAATACATCTTTGTAAGAAAAGAAATTCGGGACGCAGCAAGTGCGTTATGGTAGCGACTTTTCATTAAATGCTTCAAATTTTGAATCAATTTGCTATTAACCTATAAGGTTGACCAGAAAACCAGTTTTTTCGGGAACAATTTAAGTTTACTTTCGGAAATTTTTGTACATTTTCAAACAATAAAGTTATTTTGATGAAACATGGCACATTGTTTCTAATATATAGATTATACTGGTAACCAAATTTGGTGCTTGCTTTCTTAAAAAAACATATTTGCTATTTAAAAAACATTTTTATGAAAATTCACTACCATAACGCACTTGCTGCGTCCAGAGTTTTTTAATGATTCAGACATTAACCAATCCATACTGGAGAATCAAAAATTTTCCACCACTAGCAAAGGCCTTCATGGATACACAAGCATTTCAAGATTCTATTTTGACAAACGACAGACTTCCTGTATATTCAATTACATCTCTGGTTTCAGCAACCAAAGTCTCTGTGATTTTTCCTACCTACAGTGAACTTTTAGTGCTTAATAATAGCATACTCTGCCAATTATTAGATAGTTTCCCAAATACTATCAGAATTTTCACTGATGGCTCAAAAACAAATAGCGGAACCGGATGTGCAATCTACGTTCAGCAGGAGAACACAATGGTAAGATTCCTGTTGAATGATTGTGCATCGATTTATACAGCAGAACTGGTAGCTATCGAAGAGGCACTGAATTGGCTAGTGACGAATCAAAGAGAAAAGGCAGTGATTCTATCAGACTCACAAGCGGCACTAAAAAGTATACAATACTTCAGCCATAAAAAAGGTGACAACAAAACCTTATGTAACATTATGGCTTTGTGTAACAGTCCAACTCTCAAAGGTAACGTAGTTTTTATATGGGTTAAGGGCCATTGTTCTATTCCTGGTAACGAAATAGCTGATCAAGCAGCTAAAGAAGCCATAGTAAATCCAGACCAGTTGAATTACAGAACAGACTATAAGGATCTCTTTAGTATCATTCGACGTGAGATCAAAACAGAGTGGGAAATCATTTGGACTAACTTCACAACAAATAGTAACAATCATTATAAACTGTTACATCCAAGGCTTCCCTCTAAAGAAGAAGTATGCATATACAGAAGACCACGTCACTTTTCTACCACCATATCCAGAATCAAGACAGCCCACAACCGTCTACCAGCTCACCTACACAAAATAGGGGTTGCAGAATCACCCCTTTGCCAGTGTGATGGGAGGTCTGTATGTGACATCAACCATGTGATGTTTATGTGTACAAACACCAGCAATCCAAGAATACAATTGTTGAGCGAAATAAATAAATATAATGCCACTAACAGCCCTTTAAACATAGTCACTCTGTTACAGAGTGGTAATATTGAAATATATAAAGCTATACATAATTTCTTTAGAGTTGCTAAAATTACTTTATAACATATAATTAACATCCTTAAACCAGTTTTGTAAATAGTAGAAAATTTGTAAATAATGTAATGTAGATTAGTAATGTAAGAGTATGAATGGTGTATCACCGATATTATAAAGGGAGTATGGAATTTTAATGTAGGTTTAGATTTAGGACATAGCTTAAGTATAGTCATGTATTGTACACCAGTTTGGTATAAGATAATATATGTATAAATTAGCATGTGTTTTTTGAAAAAAAAAAAAAAAAAAAAGAGAGAAAATATTAAATGAAAAAAATATATATAAAAAAAATATATAAAAAATATATATTAAAAAATAAATAAATAAAAAACAATAAATAAAGATATATATGTGTGTATATATATATATATGTGTGTATATATATATAAAGAGAAAAATATATCTAAAAAATATATATTAAAAAATAAATAAATAAAAAACAATAAATAAAAAGATATATATATATATATATATATATATATATATATATATATATATATATATATATATATATATATAAAAAAAAAAAAAAAAAAAAAGATTCCAATTGGGACAAAGTAACAAATAAGAATTTTATTTAGATGTAGTAGTAGTAGATAGTCTAAATTAAGATCGTTATATTATATCAATTAATTATATCATCGTTAATAAACCAAAATCTGAGAGTAATATTAGGTAGCCAATTGCAATGTCTTGTGACTAATGGAAATCTTCCAAGGTCAAACTTAAGGGAACACACACACACACACACACACACACACACAACAGTAGTTAAAATGCTGATAATACGTATTCTAAAAAGCTTGCACAGGTTTTAATAAAACAGTGGGACCATAAACCATCAAGAATTACGTTGTGGTACGGAGCTATCTATTAGTTACGCATAAAGCGTTCTACAAGAACGATTTCAAGTTTATAAATTATCCTTATAATAATTTGACTTTGTGTCTACAAAATATAATAGGCTATAATAGAACCAACTCTTTGCTTCGTCTCCCACAAACACAAGGTAATAATATTGGATCCTAACCTGTACAAGTCAGTGATACGTCTACAGCGATTTTGATAATTTACTTATCCATGTTGTTATTTTCACAGTTTTTTTAATATTTCAACAACACACCACGAGGACTTACAGCCTGGATACTATCATACTGTCGGTGTCGACAAGGAGAAAAGCGGCAACTTGTTATTTCTGGACTTGAAGGTTTGGAGGTCGGAGGAGAAGGAAAACATGTGCCGGCAAGGAATTCCACAACTTGGAAGTGCTCGGGACAAAAGAGCGGGCATAACAAGATGTTTTATGTCTGGTGACCTGGACAGTAATAGGGTGCACTCACTCTGTTCCCCTGGTAGATCTGTTGGGGGCAGCAAGTGAAGGAACTATGAAAGAAAACTCCTCTGAGCAGTGCCCGTGCAGATATCTATAAAAGAGAGAGAGATAGAGAGAGAGGTCACCAACGGCACGTCGGTGGGCAAGGGATGTCAGCTTTTGGGTGGGGGTAGGCTCACCGATGAGACGTATAGCTCTCGTCTGAATTGACTCCAGGATAGCGAGTGTAGAAGCGGTAGCGGCACCCCAGATGTGGGAGCAGTATTCAAGGTTTGTCCTTATTTGTGAAGTATATAAGGTATAGAGATTAGCTGGTGAAAAATATTAGCGAACCCGGAAGAGGAAACCTAATTTCTTAGCAACTTCTGCAATTGATGTGACATGCTGGTGCCAATTGAGATTTCGATCCACAGAAATGCCAACAAGTGAAAATGACTCATTACTTTGCATAATTTGGTTGTTCATTGTAATGGGTCTAGGGATGGTGTATTTGTTATGAGATAGAAAGCAAGACTGAGATTTGGTGGAGTTGAATTGTACAAGATTTCTACTTCCCAGTCTAATATTTTTTGGAGATCCACAGAGACAGAGTCTGCGATCCTCATCTAATTGGGCTAAAGAGACAGGCGTAGAATATTGTATATTTGAGTGGAGGGTGCTGTCACCCGTGTAACAGTGAACTGGGTTGGATGTGCTAGAGAGGAGGTCAATGATGTGCAGAAGAAATAAAGTAGGGCCTAAAGCTGAACCTTGAGGGCTCCTGCATTAATTGGATACAGTTGAGAGGAATGGCCATTCACGAAAACAGAAATGGTCCGGTTGAAGAAGAAATTTGCTGTCCATGTACATAATTTTAGTGGTAGGCCAGAGGCCGGAAGTTTACTAAGCAGCGCTGCGTGCCAGACCTGGTCGAATGCTTTGGATGTGTCTAGAGCGACAATCTGGGATTCACCGTATAGTTCCATAGACTTCTTCCAAGAATGGGTGACAAAGAAAGGAGGTCGGCAGCTGATCTGTGTTGATGGAATCCATACTGCCTGTCGTGGATTAGACTGTGTTTTTCAAGAAATCTTAGTAACTTCGTGTTTATATACTTTTCTATCACTTTAGAGACAATTGATAAGAAAGAAATAGGCATGTAGATGCTAGGAAACGCTTTCGATCCTTTCCTGGGGACGGGTTGTACTCGAGCAGTTTTTCAGTTACTAGAGAATATGCCTCTTTTGTAAGATGTCTGTGACAGACGACTCAGGACAAGAGCAAGTTCTGGTGCGCATTTTTTGAGAATACTTGTTGGGATTAAGAGAAGGGAGCATCTTTCGTACCATTTTAGTTTTGAAAATGATATCTGTCATTTTATGCGCGACATTGGAACTGTTGGTGGTTGAACATTTCGACATGGATTGAGAGTAGAATTGCCGGCGAACAACGAGGCAAAAAGTACAGCCTTGCCCAGGGGGGTAGAAACAATTTCATCCCCTGAAACAAGAGGTGGGAACGTGATCTTGCAGAAATTCTTATTATAGATTTAGCAAAAGTCCAGAAGGGTTTGCTGCCGTTGGAGCTAGATATGACTTTGTTTTTGATGTGGTTTTTAAACGAAATTTTTATCTCAGAAAGAATGCAGTCATAGCAGTTTCTTGCATTGTTAAATGCTTGACGGTTTTCTTGACTGGGATTATGTAGAAGCGTTTTTGAGCTTTGACCTTTTCAAGTCTGGCTTTCACAAGATTTAGAGAATCAGGGCTTTTGAGTGGCTGAAGAGGTTTTATGTGTACGTGGAATAAATAATTCCATGCCAGCTTGGATAATCTTGGTGACGTTTTGTGAGATATCAGATGGGTCAGGATGAGAGAAGGAGACAGGCGCCCATGTAAATGAGGAAAAGTAATTCCGCATTTTGTCTCAGTTCGCGGAATTGTAGAGCCAAATGTTACGTGAGTGTGTTGACTGTGTGACATCCGGTTGCATTGTGCAGGAAGCAGTGACCATGCCGTGGTCTCAGCGACCAAGTGACTGATGTCTTATAGCATTCAGGTTTTGTAGTAAGAACGAGATCCAAGGGATTTGAGCTGTGTGTTGGGATGTGAGGAAAGTAAGTAGGTTGCCGAACCATATTGGCTAAAGAATTGCTGACTGCAAATGCCTACGCTGCTCTCCCTTGTGGATCTGTTCTTTAAAATGCTAGCCATTCCTGATTATAGACATAGTCACCAAGAATAGTGACCTCGGAGAAATGATATTCAGAAATCAGATGATCCGTTTTTTCAGAAAGGTAGTCGAAGATCTGGACAAAGTTGTTGTCAGAAGGTGACCGGTAAATGCAACTGATGAATTTAGTTGCAACCCTGAGAGAGGGATTTTCATCCAAAGTATGTATTTTCTTCCAGCTACCAAATTGGGGAATCTGGTGCAGCACACACCTCCTTGCAATCTAAAGGAAGTGACTAACTCATACCCCGGGAAATTAAGGTGATTAGTGGGTGTTTTGGCACTGATTTGGGTTTCGGTGGGGAAGAGGAGTTTGGGTCTATTATCCTGGAGGTTGACGGAGTTCAGGTTAGAATTGAGACCACATATATTAGAGAAGGATATGTTAATATAATAGAACCAACTCTTTGCTTCGTCTCCTACAAGCACAAGGTAATAATATTGGATACAAACATCAATGTACAAGTCAGAGATATGTCTACAGCGATTTTGATAATTTGCTGATGTATTTTGTCATTTTCACACTATGCTTGATGTTTTCAAAATTCTGTTACACTGGACCTGTTTTATACATATCGGAATTACTTACCTAGGGGATATGGATTGATTTTTTTATATCTATAATTGGTTAAGGTTTTCTACTCAGCTTAGTGTAACATTTTCAGGATAATTTATATCTAGAAATGGTGAAAAAATCTATTGTTTTTGCTACCTTGTTTTAAGATGTGGTAATTCGTACTTTCAAATTTGATTGCTAATATCTACCGCTAGAACAATGATATCGAACTGCGGTTTTTACTGGTAACTTCAGTTTTTTGTAGCCTATTCTACTGTTGTTATTAATATAGCGTTATATTTAATTTTCTTAAGAAAAAATCAGCATAACCTAACTATTCAAAATACGCCATCGCTTGGTGTATGTAAGATACGGAGGAAACCTAGGATGAGCGCAGATAGTAGACCAAGAAAACTCGGCGAGTCCAAACTCATCAGGTTTGGTCGAACTAAACCGGAGTAATTAATAATCACAAGCTCAATGGCAAAGGCACACTCTTTCAATGATATTGTGTCCATGTTTCTCTATCCAACTATTCGTTCACCAAGTGCGTGGTAAAACACGAAGCAACGTGCCGCCACCTAGTTGCGGAACCAAGTAGTATGTTGTCACGCCAGCTCCAAATAACACAAAGTGTTAAAAAAAATAGAGACTGTATACAACCAACTAACAATTTAGTAAATTGTCAGCCCTGGCCCATTTCTACCCTAATATAGAGATAAAGTATGTAAGGCTAGATGTATTTTCGCCACAATTAGAACCGTAGGCCGGTTTCGTTCTAATTAGAGCTCTTCAGTACGGCATACTAATTGAACCGAAAATACACCTATAAAGTAGTACGGCTATGGTAGCCAGCCTTCCAACACTAAGTGAGTGGTAAGACACGAAGCAACGTGCCGCCACCTAGTTGCGGAACCAAGTAGTATGTTGTCACGCCAGCTCAGAATAATACAAAGTGTTAAAAAATAGAGACTGTATACAACCAACTAAGAATTTAGTAAATTGTCAGCCCTTGCCCATTTCTACGCTAATATAGGGACAAAGTATGTAAGACTAGATATATTCTCGCCACAATTAGAACTGTATACCGGTTTTGCTCTAATTAGAGCTCTTCAGTACGGCATACTAATTGAACCGAAAATACACCTATAAAATAATACGGCTATGGTAGCCAGCCTTTCAACGTCATTTTCGCTACAATTAGTATGCCGTACTGAGGAGCTATAATTAGAGCGAAACCGGTCTACGCTTCTCATTGTGGCGATAATACATCTAGCCTTACATACTTTCTCCCTATATTAGGTTAGAAATTGCCCGGGCTGACAATTTACTAAATTGTTAGTTGGTTGTATACAGTCTCTATTTTTTAACACTTTGTGTCATTTGGAACTGGCGTGACAACATACTACTTGGTTCCGCATCTAAGTGGCGGCACGCTGCTTCGTATCTTACCACTCACCTAGTGTTGGAAGGCTGGCTACCATAGCCGTATTACTTTATAGGTATATTTTCACTACAATTAGTATGCCGTACTGAAGAGCTCTAATTAGAGCAAAACCGGTGTACGGTTCTAATTGTGTAGAGAATACATCTAGCCTTACAATGATTCGTTTCTTTATTTTGCCTTTTACCTCCTTCATTAAATCATCCAATACTATGTTGAACAGTCGCGCTTAACACGCTCCATTGTCTGAATCCCTCGTTAGTCTCAAATTCCCGTGGACGCATATTATTTGTTTGCGCGTAATTTCTAGTGTCTTTGTATGCTCTAAGCCAGTATTCTATTCACCCCTTTTCTTGTTAAACCCTCCCATACATGAACAAGTATTATTACTGATAAAAAATTAAACAGTGTTAAAATACAACCAAAAGTAACTGACAAATGCGGACCTCATACTTAACCACAGCACTTTAAACTTATAGTTCAAATATGACAGTTTGTCTGCCTCAAGTGACCCGTTACCTATATATATTGTATCTAAATTATAATATATAAGACTACCTTAAATTTGACAAGGACTTTACATTTATTACCACCCACCATCAGCTAAATCTAGATTATATGCAGGGCAATTATAACAAGCCCCGTCTACTTATAATTAATAAGAGCACATTAAAGCTTACAACAAGAAATCAATTCCTGTTAGTGAATGGAACCCTAAAAGATATACAAGTATCCGATCAGATATTGGTTAGATATTTATATAGTGTTACTATAGATGTAATAAGCTGTATTAAACCGCTAATAAAAGTCTGTGCTCAGAAGGTTATATCCATTAATTTTTATCCTATATTGACCATTTAGTGGTTAGGGGCTGTATTTATATTTCATATCGATGAAATAGTGTGGGATGAGTGTAACGTCTGGGTTATATCTTATTTGATAGAGCTCTTGACCTTGACATCTTGTTGATATTACTTTAATGGTGCAGGCAGACATCGACAGCTATCATCTATTCGACGTAAATGCAAGGTGTGAAAATTTAATAACTGTAGATGCCATAGAATTGACGCGCTACTGTTTTTTGCTTTCAGATCTTTTGAATATTTAAGTATGTGGCATATTCAAGGTGATAAGATGATTTAAATTTTACAAAATATGTTTGAATGGGAGAATATTTGGAAAAACCTTGTGAGTAACTCTAAAAATCAGTACACACTTACCCACCCGGTTTTACTGAAAAATGCGCCACATATTTTTGACTTTAAAGTTTCTAAATTTTATTCTACATGTAGCACAAGACTGCAAAGTCTGGACGCAGCAAGTGCGTTATGGTAGTGAATTTTCATAACAATCGTTTTAATTGCAGATATGTATTTTTTAATGAAAGCAGGAATCAAATTTGGTTAAATATTTTTTACACAAAATTCTGCTAAAAGCATACATAAAATTCAAATTATATACCTAATCTGTAATTAAAATTGAAAATAAAATTATTTATTCGGCATTTTTCACAACGTGTTAGAGAGTTTTTGAACAGAGAGTTTCCAGGGCGTAGAGGTGCAGGCCTATTTCTCTCCTTTCAGTCATCTCTAAAGTGATGGAAAAGTATATAAACACCGAATTACTTAAATTTCTTGAAAAACACAGTCTAATCCACGACAGGCAGTATGGATTCCGTCAGCGCAGATCAACTACCGACCTCCTTTCCTTTGTCACCCATTCTTGGAACAAGTCTATGGAACTACACGGTGAATGCCAGATTGTCGCTTTAGACATATCCAAAGCATTCAACCAGGTCTGGCACGCAGCGCTGCTTAATAAATTACCGGCATATGGCCTAGCACCAAAACTCTGTACGTGGACAGCAAATCTCCTCTCTAACCGGAGCATTTCTGTTGTCGTGGATGGCCATTCCTCTAAACTGTATCCAATTAATGCAGGAGTTCCTCAAGGGTGAGCTTTAGCCCCTACTTTGCTTCTTCTCCACATCAATGACATCCTCTCTAGCACATCCAACCCAGTTCACAGTTGCGCGGACGACAGCACCCTCCACTCCAATATACAATATTCTAAGCCTGTCTCTTTAGCCCAACTAGATGAGAATCTCAGACTCCTGGAGGGTTCTATCTCCGTGGATCTCCAAAAAATATTAGACTGGGGAAGTAGAAATCTTGTACAATTCAACCCCACCAAATCACAGTCTTGCTTTCTTTCTCATAAGAGATACACTAGCCCTAGACCCATCATAATAAACAACCAAGTTATTCAAAGTTATGAGTCGTTTTCACTTGTTGGCATCTCTGTGGAGCGAAATCTCAATTGGCACCAACATGTCACATCAATTGCAGAAGCGGCTGCTAAGAAATTAGGTTTTCTCTTCCGGGCTCGCAAATACTTTTCACCAGCTAATCTCTATACTTTATATATTTCACAAATAAGACCAAACCTCGAATACTGCTCCCACATCTGGGGTGCTGCTGCCGCTTCTACACTCGCTATTATGGACTCCATTCAGAAGGGTACCTTACGTCTCATCGGTAACCCTACCCTCACCCAAAGGCTGCCATCCCTTGCCCACCGACGTGCCGTAGGTGACCTCTCTCTCTCTTTTATAGATATCTCCACGGGCACTGCTCAGAGGAGCTTTCTTCCATAGTTCCTCCACCTGCTGCCCCCAACAGATCTACCAGGGGAACAGAGCGAATGCACCCTTTTACTGTCCAGGTCACCAGACATAGAACATCTTGTTATGCCGGCTCTTTTTCCCGAGGATTTTCAAGTTGTGGAACTCCTTGCCGGCACTTGTTTTTCCTTCTCCCCGAACCTCCCAACCTTCAAGTCCAGAATTAACAAGTTGCCTCATTGCTCCTTGTCGACACCCACGGTACGATAGTATTTAGGCTGTAAGCCCTCGTGGTGTGTTGTTGAAATAAAAAAAATTATTAAAAAAATACATTAAAACCTCATTTTCGCCGAATCTGATTTAAAAATGAATCAATTGAATAATTTTTTATAAAAAAATTCTCCAATGTTTTTCAAAGAAAATTCATAAATAATTTATAAGAAAAATCGCTATTAAAGAACATTTTGTACAAGAAATATCGCTAATCTAAATAAATTAAGTTAATTTAAAAAACTGGTCCGATTTTCCTGGCCAACCAACCATTTCAAGTTATTTACCCACCCACCAAAAATATAATTTGTCACAAATACTTTTTCGACGACAAAACAACAATTTCATAAAAACTTGCAAACAAACAAATTTTGCAAGATAATTCGTAATTTTTTTTATAATAACTTGTTAAACATTTATCATTAATTACCAAAATTGCACAAAAAAACATCTTCCAAAAAATGATTTCTACGAATAACAAAAAAATTTCTGCGAAAACTGGCTAAAAATCTTTTCCAAAAAATTTTGCAAAAAGAATACATAAAATTCATAGTATATTACGTACCATAAACTGTAAGTGACACTTTTCATGCAGAGAATGCAGTTTGGAAAATCGAGGCCCGTAGGGCCGAGGTTTTCTAAGCATTCGAGGCATGAAGAGTCACTTACAGTTTACGGTTTAGTAATAATTTTTTGCAATACCTGCTTTAACGGTTTTTTTTTTGAATTTGCATTCTTTTTTAATAATTACTGCGTGAATAGATGTCAGACTGACAGCACTGACAGTCGAATTAATTAGATGGATTCTAACATACTACTTAACAACAAGTAGCTTGTGACTTGGTTGTTGTGTTGGGTTACTAAGGACGCTACGGGTAAACAAACAAAACTAAACGCTGGCTGCAGTTCAGCACAGGTCCAGGTTAAACATTAATTTGTATTTTAATTGTGATTTTTGAATTAAAATTAGTGTTGAAGTGACTTTGAATATGGAAGAATCTGACATCGAAGAAGCGGCAGGTATTGCTTGTTTGTCACTTTTACCAGAAAAGTCTAAGCAAAGGTATGAAAGTTGCTATGAGGGTTTCAAAAAGTGGTGCCACACTAAAAAGGTTGTAATACATACCAGTGAGACAGTTTTACTAGCATATTTCTTGGAAAAATCAGGTAAATATTCTGCTCCATCAAGCTTATGGTCCGAATACTCTATGTTACGATCGACAATCTCTTTGAATGACAATGTTGATATTTCCAAATATGCAAAGTTAAAGGCATTTTTAAAGAAGAAAAATATTGGATATGTTTCAAAGAAAAGTGAAGTGTTTACGATCGAGGAAATTCAGACCTTTTTAAGTGAAGCACATGACCAAATATACCTGATGAAGAAGGTGGTTGTAGTTATGGGAATTGCAGGTGCCTGCCGTAAAGATGAATTATGTAAGCTAACAATCAATAATGTTATTGATAAAGGAGACATTATTTTGGTCAGAATACTTGACGCTAAGAATCATCAATCCAGAAGTTTTACCATTGTCGACAATGAGAATGAGAAGTTTCACTTTGTGGCATTAGTGAGGAAGTATATGAACCTGCGACCAAAAAATTCAATACAGAGATTCTTCTTGAGGTATCAAAATGGGAAATGCTCTAACCAACCAGTTGGAAGAAATATTTTTGCCAAAATTCCTTCTGAAGTTGCGAAATTTCTACATTTGGAGAATGCGGAAAAATATACTGGGCATTCCTTTCGCCGAACTTCCGCTACTTTTTTGGCTAATAGCGGAGTTGACATTTTAGCACTGAAGAGGCATGGCGGGTGGAAATCCTCGGCAGTAGCTGAAAGCTATGTGGCGGATTCCTTGAATAATAAAGTACAAGTCGCTAAGAAGATATTTCATATTAGCAACCAAGAAGCCAGCTCCTCTCGCCAAATCCCTATTATTGAGGTCGGTGATTCTTCGAATACTCCGCAAGATAGTCTTGATAATTTAACATTGCTAGAAACTGAAGATAATAATATAAAGAAGAGCATGGCGTCAATCCTTACTGTTAATCATATGACTAATTGTACTTTCAATATTTCGATGAATTATAATAATTAATAAATCTTCTCAAACAATTTGTTCATTATTCAGATTTGCTATTTATAGGTTTGCAGTACTTACCGTACCTAGGTAAGGTAGGTCTTACCGTACCTAGGTATGAAAAATGTCCTGTTCTCATGGAAACTGACAAATGCTTTAAAAGTTCAACTTACATTGTCAAAAAACTGTCATTAAAAGTGAACTTACTTAACAGGTATTACAAAAAATTATTTACCTAATGTGTAAACAAAATTGGAAATAAAATAATTTGTTTGCACGAAAATCCATTAAAACCTTATTTTCAATGAATTTCGCTTAAAAAATGTTCTATCAATTGAGTAATTTTTCATACAAAAATTTCCAACAAACATTTCTTCAAAGAAAATTCATTAAATTCATTTATAAGAAAAATCGCTATTAAAAGAACATTCTGTACAAGAAAATTAACTAATAAAAAATCGCGACTTTTACGTATTAAGGAAAACCCTTTTTTTTTATCTAAATGCCTATACCTTTTTTGTCTTTAAACTTACAAACCTAAATTTTGGTAAATTATTCACCCTTTATATATATATATATATATATATATATATATATATATATATATATATATATATATATATATATATTTGAAACTGACACCCTGGATATGAGTTTTAGGGGGCCTAGTTCGTGCTCATTTGAAGAATTTTTTTCTAAATTCCGTATATAACATAAGCCATATGCTTGTTTCAATGTAAGCAACTGCTAAGGTAAATTTATGCGCTGTTCAAATGTAGCTGGCGGAAAGGAGATTCCAAATTCCTGGTATTGTAGAGTTCGAGTGCTTCACTCAGATCTAAGACAGTGCGCTAGACAGGGTGAGTTACCTCTGGGTTCTTAGAATCTACCGCCTCCTAGCTTTGTACGTGCTATACCTAAATGAAACTAGTAGCTAGTAGGTGAGAGTATGAAAACAAATTCTTTGTCGGTAATGGCGCTCTTTTCTTTGTACTTTACATCAACGTGAAATAAATAGCAAAATGCAATTTGTAGGTATTGTATAAATCTAAAATTCGTAAAAACTGGGGTTTTACGCTCGCCTATCATAAAAACTGTGTCTGGAATTCCCAATAATAACTGCAGAATATATTGAAAGGACTGATCGCCAGGTAATTTTATTCGTATCTTAAGTCTCGTAAGAAGGCATTAAAGGGGATTAGGGAAAAGTCTACGACTCTAATAATAATGGAACGGTTTCACTAAGTTAGGGCAAGAACAAACAACCAGATATGCTATTAAAATTGAATCAAATCTTAAAACTTTCATCTTCTCTCTATAAAATTATTTTTCATACAAAAACTCGCTAAAAAATTCACCATCTTAGATAACTGTAAAGTGAAATGAGACTAAAAATAAAATAAAAAGTAAAGTCACTAACCAGGATTAGAACTCGTCAGGAATATCCTATTGTTCAAGGTTTTACAATTTACATAAAACCATTTTGATTTACAACAAATTTTTTGCTTATATTTTAACGAAATAAAAAAAAAACGACTTAGACACATATCTAGCAGCTTGTTAGTCATTTATTGTAGTATTTTTCACCCACATTCTGATCAATCAATTTTTACGTTTTAACTTTCTTGAATCAGATTTAATTAATTAACAATTAATGTACCTCTATCTTTTTTGTCTCTTAAGGTGCAGATTTGAAATATAAAAACTCAAACTGACCCTGGATATGGGTTCCTTGGGGCCTAGTTCGCGGTCATTTGAAGACATTTTTTCAATATTCGACAGTCGGAATCTCCTCATTAGTGCTATTTTTTTAAGATACTTCACGGAGACCACGGCTGCTTTCCTGCACATTGATATAAAACTGATATGATTGATTCACTAAAATATTTCTGTGATCACACCTCTGATGCATATTTAAATCATATATTATTTAACTGTCACAACCATTATTTCCAACTTTATCATATGTCTACTCAATGTCCAGCAAAATCTACCACTTAATATGACAACCCCATTAGTGCTCAGGATAAAAGTATATATGACATTATAATTAAATTTATTTGCAGTGCAAAAATAACTATATAAATATTCCATACGCCCTTTATTGTGCTATAAGTAATATTAGCTGTGGCTAGTGGACTCGCCTGAAGCCATACCAAACCGGTTAATTTACACACACCCACATACACAAAATGTGTTTTTAGTTTGTTTGTTTTACTGATTATATTTTATAATGTGGATAACAAAACATCGTTTTCATCCAGCAGTGAGTTCAATTTCTACCCTTTCGTTAGCGATCTTTGTTATTTTGCGTAAAAACCATCGCATTATACACGGGATCGACGGCTTCAGGCCCATTTAAAGGGCAAATTTTGATTGAATTTGACTTACTTGGACGAAGACTCACTGTTGTAGCTGTTAACTTTCAGTATCTAATGAATCAATTACTTAGTTTTCATAGGTTTAAAAAAAAATTAAGAGCTGGTTCGATAAGCAGACCTGTGATCTTCTACACAAACAACAGCCGACATAATAAAACCTTTAGTAGCTATAAGTTACAAATCGAAAATAATGTGCATGCTTTTACGCTTTTAAATAAATTAAAGAGACTTCGTGGTCCAGGGCTAAGAACCTGTGCCTCTGACCGGAAGGGTACTGGGTTCGAGGCGCACGGTTTTCCTGTAACATTTTCAGTACAAACCACAATAAACTAGCATTGTTGGATGTCTGCATGTTTCGCCCTTTGAAGGGAGTGTAAAGCCGTCGGCGCCGTGTCCATGCGATGTTGGGCACGTTAAAGATTCTTACTCTTCTTACAGAAAGACGGGGGTTCGGCAAAATTTCCAGGATAGCGAGGTAAAACTGCTCCCTGGCGTCGGTGATTGGCCGACGTTAAAGTAAAAAAAATAATTAAAAGAGAAATTAATTAAGTAATTTACAACTATTTGACATCGCACATGTTATTGCGAGTATATGTAATCGCTGCAAGACTTGTTAAATACAGATACATATCTTTAAAGACCTGACGATCGTTTCACTAACAAAGTTAGCGTCATGGGAAGACGAAAAGTTCTAAACTATTTACAACTAAACATCGCCTTTTATACTGAGCCTTAGTAAGTACACTTGGAGAACACCCAAATCACCACAACACATATTTCAGAGACCTTACGATCATTTAATATGTATTAAATATATTTTTACTCAACGGAAATTTGATCAATCTATACGCTGGACAAATCATGTGTGGCACAACATATATAGGATAATAATCACCACATTGACAAAAAAAATTGAAACTTGTCAAAAATATTAGACATCAAACTATCCTTGATTCATTAGAAAGTATTTTTATATTAAGGTCTATTAAGAACAAAACTTCATTTAATCGTGCGGCACCTGGAATATGAAGCCCTATATTTTTTCTTTGCATATGACCGCTTAAACACTCCTAATTTGTCTGGTAGAATAAAAAATTTTTGTCAATAACTCGGCCGGTTTATACTTATACTAATCTCTATGTTTGTCTCGACTTAAAGACCTGTTAGGTTTGTTGTATCTATGTAGTCAATATAAATACTTTCACGTAGAATTAAAATCAATATAAATATAGTTTTTATGTAGTATTTTAGTTGAATTATTTATCCTTTGTTGGAGTTAACATGGTGAGACAGACACCTGGGTTTTATTTTTCTATTTAAAAAAGATGTGTTAAGTTGATGTTGTTTATCTCACCAGATGTCTTTGTCGGCATGATCCAATATCCACATAGTAAATTTCTAGATCGAAAGGAAACGTGCTGATTCCCTAAATAACTCGGGTCCTTTAAGCCTATATTACATAAGGGTCATAAATTTGTCGACCAGAAGATTAAAGCAGGTCTTCGACCTCGTAGTTTCACTGCACAATAAACAAACGATCGTTCTTGGACGACAATTTTACATCGGACTAATTCGTTTACCTTGACGCGATATAAATGCAGGGGAGCTAGTTTTTTATTTTAGAAATTTCTTCCTCTGGAGGTGTTGACATTGTCAACGAAACGATCGTAAGGTCTCTGTAATATGTGTTGTGGTGATTTAGGTGTTCTCCAAGTGTACTTAAAAAGCTTGATTATTTTTTATAGCTTTTGTGTATTTATAAAGAATATTCCACAGTTAAAAACCTAATTGACCTAGTTTGTCAAAAGACAAATATAAATTGTAGTTATCAATTTATTGTCAGATCATCTTATCATATTAGATCTCATTTTGGATACACACGAGGGGGTATTGAAAAAGTCTGGACGCAGCAAGTGCGTTATGGAGGTGAATTTTCATAAACATGTTTTTAATAGCAAATATGTCTCTTTAATGTAAGCAGGCATGAATATGGTTACTGGTATAACCTATATAGTAGAAACAATGTACTATATTTTAGCAAAATAACTTATTGCTTGTAATTGTACAAAACATTTTCAAAAGTAATCTTTACGAGCAAACTGGTTTCCTAGCCAACGAACCTTAGGTTAATAGCAAATTTAGTTATTCAAATTTGAAGCATTTAATGAAAATTCGTTACCAAAACGCACTTACTGCGTCTCGATTTTTTTCTCACGAACACTATGCATAATATTTCGATAAAAAATGCAAAAATGCAATAATATAAGGGATGTTCGGAAAAAATTGTAGGTATCACCAGCGACTTATAGGCCATTATGTGATTGTCAAAATAATTTCATGCAGCTCAAGACACCCTATAATTAACGTATAATTTTTTTTCTCGTATCTTGTATAATAACAATTATATTGAACTTTACCGTAGAAATGCGTCACCCTGTATATATATAAACAGATAAAAACTGAAACTAAACCCAAATATGGATTCTAGGAGACCTAGACATATAGGAATAATTATAAAGAGTTTTTGATCTTTGTTTCCATAATATGTTCTAGACATCAATAAAGCGAAAATAAGTAAACATAAACATATGACAGCTGACCGTGTTGCCAATGCTTCATTCCATGCGCATAAACAGGGATGTATTATATTGAAGGGGTACACGTGCTCATTTCAAATCAGCAGCTTTTCTTTCATATAGTAGTAGCCGATGAAGTTCTCATACGTTTTTAGGATTTACACAGAGACTGTGACTGAAGAATAAAGCTTTTATCAATTAAGTTCATCAACTGAAACACCTTCAACATTTACAAATTGATTTCACTTCTGTACACTTCGAAATTTTAGGA
Organism: Tillus elongatus; assembly: GCA_964006375.1. NCBI lineage: Eukaryota > Metazoa > Arthropoda > Insecta > Coleoptera > Cleridae > Tillus > Tillus elongatus. The sequence goes on along the minus strand of OZ023266.1, from coordinate 36,318,386 downwards.
CATTTTTATTTGAAGTCAGATTTTATGGGTATTTTCAACTTTGATGTAGGAAGTTTGACTTGCAAGACCACTTCTGCAGTAATTATGACTATACGGCCAATCAGAAAGCCATTTAAGGTTATCTTAGTGCCCAAAATACTTCCTGTGTCCTGGACTTCATAATAAGACCTCAAATTTACTATACCATACACACGTATTGCGAGCTAACATTAAATTAAAATTATCTTAAAATATGTATTTTAGGTACTTGGACTTAGTAGTCAGTTTTCAGTCCAATTTATTACACACTTCGACCTAAAAATTACCAATTGTGGAATTGAAACTCCAAATTATATTTAAGGATATTTACAGGTAAAATTAAACCAAATTTTTACCAATTTAGTTACTTGTAAGTTACTGACTTTGGAGTAATTTAAATAGCCAAAAATATTGGGAGCTGCATTCTCAAATTTATAGTGATTATGACAATCAAGCCAACATTTTGGTTAATTATCACTAAATTACAACTTGGTTAGGTTATTTGGACTAGAGTGCTGGTTAATGTGCCTTAATTTGTTGTTTGGGCGAGTGGGTTGCCCATTGCCGTGCCTTCAGTTTATTAAAAAAACTCACTGTTAAATTTAAAATATTTTGCTTTATACATTGGTAAAGTTAAATAGTCTTTGCAAACCTCTTCACCCATTTTGATTAATTTCAGCAACTGTTCTTAATACGTTAGCGTTCGTTTCGTGTGCACTCCAGGAAACAAAGACGCTACATCAAATGATATCAAACCTCGCCTTTAACAAATTTAACATCTTGAACTTTATTAATGAGTGGAAGTCAATTGGACACTGAAAAACTTTATTGTTTAACAGGCAAGCTTTTAAACTAATTTGTTAGCCGCTTCGCTAGGTTATATGTTGGAGAATTTATAGCCGAAATAACAGGTATCATTGGGTATCAACAGGTTTATGAATTTTTGGGGCACAATATTTTTTGGGAATTTTGGGATTTTTAACTTGTAACCTTCTTCCCAAGTCTTTTGTAATAAGGTTGTGACAGCTCTTTAAACTATTTTTAACCTCGGTAATCATTTGTGGCATCGGGTTACGAGATTTACTTTGAAAATTTTGTAGTTTTTCTTCCTAAAATGTCCAAGTCGCGATTTAAAAGGTCAAAATTTGCAATTTTTAGACAGAGAACCTGAAATAAAGACGGGCTATGTAAAGTAAATGTCATATGAAATGTATTTTACAGAGCCTTAAGTTACAGCTTCAACCACCATTGTTCTTCATTTTACAAAAATATTTGCAGAAAATTCATTTCAAATAGACCCCTTCTCTAATGGTCTGGCAGTAGTTTCAAGTACTAGAGAGTTTGTGGTTTAATAATCTATACATTTTTGAGAATTTTTGTAGAAGTTGTGGAGAAGTTAGTCATTTTTCGCGGAGTATTTTTGTTTTTCCGCAGAAATCATTGTTTATTAAGATTTTCGTGACATATTAGTAATATATGTTTAATAAGTCATTGTAAAAAAAAAATTCAGATTTTCGTGAAAAAATTGTTTGCAAATTTTCATGCAAAATATTTTTGGCGTTCCGCCGGAAAGCTTTTTGTGAATAATTATATCTTGTTAGGTGGGTAAATAGCTCGAACAGGTTCGTTGGCCAGAAAAATCAGTCCAGTTTTTTGGGGAACATCTTAAGTTTATTTTCGGAAAATATTTGTACTTTTTCAAACAATAAAGTTATTTTGATGAAATATGGTAGATTGTTTTTCCAATATAGGTTATACTGGTAACCAAATTTGATGCCTGCCTTCATTAAAAAAAGATATATGTGTTTTTAAAAACGTTTTTATGAAAATGCGCTACTATAACGCACTTGCTGCGTCCAGACTTTTCATCATCTTCAACGATCGTCAGGTCTTAAAAAGATGTGTTGTGCTAATTTGGGTTCTCCAACTGCACTTACTGTACATACGTATCTTAGTAACATTATTTATTATCAAAAATACTTCAGAGTAATTTTATTTTTGTGGTTTTATTACACGAAAAATAATCTGCCACAGATATTAATTTAACGACACTGCCAGCAACAAGAAACAGGATGAAATCTAACAGTGTTGTGGGCAAAAAGCATCTTTAAGTGCGGTTATATTAACAACTTACTTTACTGCGCCCATTATAACAACGTAATCAAGTTTTCAGCAGGTGTATTCGTAGTTTGTTCTCACTTATTCAACAAAAAGCCTCTTTCATTTATTTCCCACTGTCTAAACATTTATTGTGACCAGTAAATTATCAAAGCTGTTAGTGCTAATTGGAAAGGAATTACGGAGGTTTATTTGTGGGTAAATCTCAAGAAGTTCTGGGTCATATATCGAACCCTGTTTGTTTAATAACTCTCTGCAGATTCTTAACGGAATTTCATTAAAAGATTCGCCTTTGAGCCATTCCGACTTTTTGTTATCAAAAAATTTCTTTAAATGGGGATGAACTAGGCGGCTTTGAAAATATATCCGGGGTCAGCTTCAAATTTTATATGTACATATTATTGTATCATTATATATGTATGTAACTAGAAGGGTAAATAAATTATTATTATTATTATTGATATTATGATAAAATATATATGCATGTATATATATATATATATATATATATATATATATATATATATATATATATATATATATATATATATATATATATATATATATATATATAAAGTGACGACCTGAAGTCCGTCTGTCCCCCTCTAATTTCTGAACCGTCCGATATATTGTGATGAAATTTGGAACGATAATATATGAGCAAGGTCTGCATTTTTTGACATATCAATGACAGCTTTAAATGTCAAGGCGACAGCTGCGCGCGCTTTTGGTATATTTTTTAAATGGAAATTTGGGTCGAGTGATACCTCATTTTGAAGGTCCTTTTATGTTCAGAACATTCTCCAGTTTTGAAAACGTTTGGTTCAGTATTTTCCAAATGAGAATCAATAATATCGGATTCTGCGTTATGACTACCCTTGTTTATAACACACTTTTATTTACCTATTAGATGTCATTATTGATTGTTCTTGCCGTACTGTTTCCCCAGTAAAGTCAACATAGATAATTTTAAATTATTTATGTTTCAAAATAAAACACAATTTAACAGTAAACAAATAACAACTAATTAACCCTAACTAAGAAAATTGAAAAACAATTCAAACAAAATGTAAAGGCACAAACTGTTGAAGTGGTTACTGCAACAGATGTTGAAAATGACCACCATGGACCTCCTGACAAATAAATATTTTACGGGTAAATTCTTCTCTGACATTATGAAGCATATGTGGCGTTATTCTTGAACAAACATCTGTAATTCTGTGTCTAAGTTCATCTAATGTGCCGAAAGCCGTTTTATAAACCTCATCCCCGAAAAAACAAATCTAAAGCGTGAGGTCTGGGAATCGAGCTGGCCATTCCGTAGGACCTCGACGACCAATCCACGTATTTTCATAACTCTCATCCAGGTAATTTCTGACCGATATTATTGATTTTTATTTGGAAAATACTGAACCAAACATTTTCAAAACTACTGAATGTTCTGACCATAAAAAGACCTTCAAAATGAGGTATCACTCGACCCCGTTTCTATTTAAAAAATATTCCGAAAGCGCGCACAGCTGTCACCTTGACATTTAAAGCTGTCATTAATATGTCAAAAAATGCAGACCTTTCTCATATATTATCGTTTAAAATTTCATCACAATATACTGGACGGTTCAGAAATTAGATGGGGGAGGACGGACTTTAGGTCCTCACTGTGTATATATATATATATATATATATATATATATATATATATATATATATATATATATATATATATATATATATATATATATATATATATATATATATATATATATATATATTGTAATAAAGTAAGCGGCAAAATTATGGAATAATATCATTTCATTAAAATTTTATGAGTTTGTGTTTTAACGAAATGCTCAATACACACGCCAACTCTAGTTTTTATTTTTTTAATAAAATTTAGGTTTCCCCCACTCTTTCTTTTCAAATATGACGTCATTCACATTTTTTTTAATGACAACACTCTTTTTGGTGAATTTTACTTAAAATAATTCACTAATGAAGAGATTGCGAAGTGTAAACACACACACACACACACACACATATAAGTACACTTGGAGAACACCCAAATCACCACAACACATATTTCAGAGACCTTACGATCGTTTCGTAGACAAAGTCTACATCTTCAGAGGAAGAAAAATTCTAACATAAAAAAACTAGAACCCGTATATTTATATCGCGTCAAAGTAAACGAGCTAGTCCGAAGTAAAGTTGTCGTCTAACAACGATCATTTGTTTATTGCGACAGTGAAACAGGTCGGAGACCTGCTTTAATCTTTTGGTCGACAAATTTATGACCCTTATCTAATATAGGTATTACAAGGACCGGAGTTCTTTAAAGAAACAGCACGTTTCTTTTCGATCTAGAATTTACTATGTGGATATTAGTTCATGCCGACAAAGACATCTGGTGCGATAACAAACCGTAAACTCAACTCATCTCTTTTAAAAATAGAAAACTAAAACCCAGATGTCTGTCTCACCGTGTTAACTTTAACAAAGGAAAATAGTTCAACTAAAATACTACATACAAACTATATTTATATTGATTTTAATTCTACGTGAAAATATTTATCTTGACTACATATATACAACAACCGAAACCGGTATTTAAATCAAGAAAAACATACTAATTAGTATATGTATAAACCGGTCGAGTTATTGGCAATAATTTATTGTTCTACCAGACAAATTAGGAGTATTTAAGCGGTCAAATGCAAAGAGAGAACAAAGAGCTAGAAATTACAGGTGCCGCACGATTTAATGAAGTTTTGTTCTTAATAGACCTTAATATAAAAATACTTTCTAATGAATCAAGCATAGTTTGATGTCTGACATTTTTGACAAGTTTCAAATTTTCTTTGTCAATGTGGTGGTTATTATCCCATATATGTTGTGCCACACATGATTTGTCCACCGTACCATATCGTAACTGTGAGAGATGTTCACGAAATCTGGTGGCTATGTTTCTTCTAGTTTGGCCCACGTATTTAAGATCACAATCTTTGCAACTAATCTCATAAATTCCAGACATTTCCGTGACTTGGTCTTTGTCTTTCGTATTACCCAACAAATTTTTTAAATTACTTTTCGTCGAAAACGTCAAATGTAAATCGGCTTTCTTAAAAATACATTCCAAACCCTTTGTGATTCGTGGTTCATAAGGTAAGCACACAAATTTTTTTTCGATTTTATCATTCTTAAATGTCGTACATTCAGATATCAACTTCTTTGTTCTGTGTTTGTTAACTAATTTGTCTATTAAACCATCCGAGTAACCGTTATATCTCGCCACATTTTTTATGTATTTTAATTCTGTATTAAATCTATTTTTACTCAACGGAAATTTGATCAATCTATTTACTAAGAAATTTAAACTAGCCGTTTTTTGTGCAAACGCATGATGTGAGTCATTAGGAATATAACTAATAGTAGCCGTTTCCTTCCTATAGACATCAAATTCAAGCGAGCATTTATTTTTGATAACTAGTACATCTAGGAACGAAAGTTTATTGTTGTTTTCTATTTCGTGGGTAAATTTTATTGAATCAAATTGACTATTTAGTTTTTCAGTAAATTCTTCTACCTTACATGTATTTGTGTCAAACACTGCAAAAATATCATCGACATAACGAAACCAAACTCTAGGGAAATATCCACTTTTATTTTTTAAATCCGTCTCAAAACTGCTCATAAACAAATCTGCAATAAAAGGCGATAATGGATTGCCCATAGCTGTGCCTTCAGTTTGTTCAAAGAACTCATTGTTAAATTGGAAAATATTTTGTTTTATACAAAGGCTAGTTAGAGTTAAATATTCTTTGCAGACGTCTTGACTTATATTGTTCAATTTTAATAATTCTTCCAAATACTCCAACGTTTGTTTTGTGGGTACACTAGGAAATAATGACGTCACGTCGAATGAAATCAAAATCTCTCCTTCCAATAATTTAACATTTTTAATTTTATCAATAAAATCAAGAGAATTTAGCACCGAACTACTTTTCTGTTTAATAGGTAGTCTTTTAAACTCGTTTGACAACCACTTTGCCAAATTATATGTTGGAGAATCTATAGCCGAAATGATAGGCCTCATTAATTTTCCCGGTTTATGGATTTTCGGGAGACAATATTTTTTGGGGACTTTAGGATTAGAAACTTGTAAACGTCTTCTTAAATCCTTTGTTATGAGATTTGGACATTTTTTTAAACTGTTTTTAACTTCGTTAATCATTCTTGGTAACGGATTTTTAACTAATTTTCTATACGGCCCTGACTCTATTGCCTTACTCACTCGCTCTTTATAATCACTTTTGTCCATTATCACAACTTTATTGCCTTTATCCGCCTTAATATAAAAACAATCCTTTTCTCGCAATTGTTTAACTATTTTCATTTGATTATAATTTTTGTTTTTTGTAGGATTGTTTTCTTTTAGATTTTTAGAGATTTTCTTTTTACATGCTTCACGAATAAAGTTTTTTGAAGAATCCGGTAATTTTTTAATTCCCGTTTCTATACTGGCAACGACATCTAAAAGTGCTTCTTTTTGTGACTGTAATCCGAATTTTAACCCTCTGTTTAAGAGGTCCATCTCTTTTTTGTTAAACGACTGCGAAGAAAGATTTTCTACAAGGTCAATTTTCCGAGGAACTGACTTTTCAATTTTAATCTGATCGTTTACAAGTTTTTTTAGTTTTTTATTCTGGATATTGATTTTCTTAATTAACTTAGCGTTTATGACTACAAACATGTTCCTCTGAAAATTGCACCATTCATCATACTCTACGTTACCTAAATTAAATGTTAACTTTTTAAACAGACTATAAGCTTGTATTTCTAATTCACTACGTTTCGAGTAAAGATATTGCCTTTCTAAATCTAACCATTTTTGTTTAGCACACTTTAAAACTTTTTGACCAACTTTTGTGTTGTTAGAAATTTTAACATTGAAATGAATGAAATTAGGAAAAACCGACTTCTGTTTACAAGATTTTAAAAAAGCAATATCAGCACCTAAAAATCTAATCTTAGTACTTAGCTTTCTATATAGATTCAGTTCCGTTGACCTGGGAGCCATAATTCACTATGTGAAAACTGGAACCTGTGATGAGCACTAATAAGTACACTTGGAGAACACCCAAATCACCACAACACATATTTCAGAGACCTTACGATCGTTTCGTAGACAAAGTCTACATCTTCAGAGGAAGAAAAATTCTAACATAAAAAAACTACGTCATTATTTCCTAGTGTACCCACAAAACAAACGTTGGAGTATTTGGAAGAATTATTAAAATTGAACAATATAAGTCAAGACGTCTGCAAAGAATATTTAACTCTAACTAGCCTTTGTATAAAACAAAATATTTTCCAATTTAACAATGAGTTCTTTGAACAAACTGAAGGCACAGCTATGGGCAATCCATTATCGCCTTTTATTGCAGATTTGTTTATGAGCAGATTTGAGACGGATTTAAAAAATAAAAGTGGATATTTCCCTAGAGTTTGTTTCGTTATGTCGATGATATTTTTGCAGTGTTTGACACAAATACATGTAAGGTAGAAGAATTTACTGAAAAACTAAATAGTCAATTTGATTCAATAAAATTTACCCACGAAATAGAAAACAACAATAAACTTTCGTTCCTAGATGTACTAGTTATCAAAAATAAATGCTCGCTTGAATTTGATGTCTATAGGAAGGAAACGGCTACTATTAGTTATATTCCTAATGACTCACATCATGCGTTTGCACAAAAAACGGCTAGTTTAAATTTCTTAGTAAATAGATTGATCAAATTTCCGTTGAGTAAAAATAGATTTAATACAGAATTAAAATACATAAAAAATGTGGCGAGATATAACGGTTACTCGGATGGTTTAATAGACAAATTAGTTAACAAACACAGAACAAAGAAGTTGATATCTGAATGTACGACATTTAAGAATGATAAAATCGAGAAAAAATTTGTGTGCTTACCTTATGAACCACGAATCACAAAGGGTTTGGAATGTATTTTTAAGAAAGCCGATTTACATTTGACGTTTTCGACGAAAAGTAATTTAAAAAATTTGTTGGGTAATACGAAAGACAAAGACCAAGTCACGGAAATGTCTGGAATTTATGAGATTAGTTGCAAAGATTGTGATCTTAAATACGTGGGCCAAACTAGAAGAAACATAGCCACCAGATTTCGTGAACATCTCTCACAGTTACGATATGGTACGGTGGACAAATCATGTGTGGCACAACATATATGGGATAATAACCACCACATTGACAAAGAAAATTTGAAACTTGTCAAAAATGTCAGACATCAAACTATGCTTGATTCATTAGAAAGTATTTTTATATTAAGGTCTATTAAGAACAAAACTTCATTAAATCGTGCGGCACCTGTAATTTCTAGCTCTTTGTTCTCTCTTTGCATTTGACCGCTTAAATACTCCTAATTTGTCTGGTAGAACAATAAATTATTGCCAATAACTCGACCGGTTTATACATATACTAATTAGTATGTTTTTCTTGATTTAAATACCGGTTTCGGTTGTTGTATATATGTAGTCAAGATAAATATTTTCACGTAGAATTAAAATCAATATAAATATAGTTTGTATGTAGTATTTTAGTTGAACTATTTTCCTTTGTTAAAGTTAACACGGTGAGACAGACATCTGGGTTTTAGTTTTCTATTTTTAAAAGAGATGAGTTGAGTTTACGGTTTGTTATCGCACCAGATGTCTTTGTCGGCATGAACTAATATCCACATAGTAAATTCTAGATCGAAAAGAAACGTGCTGTTTCTTTAAAGAACTCCGGTCCTTGTAATACCTATATTAGATAAGGGTCATAAATTTGTCGACCAAAAGATTAAAGCAGGTCTCCGACCTGTTTCACTGTCGCAATAAACAAATGATCGTTGTTAGACGACAACTTTACTTCGGACTAGCTCGTTTACTTTGACGCGATATAAATATACGGGTTCTAGTTTTTTTATGTTAGAATTTTTCTTCCTCTGAAGATGTAGACTTTGTCTACGAAACGATCGTAAGGTCTCTGAAATATGTGTTGTGGTGATTTGGGTGTTCTCCAAGTGTACTTATTAGTGCTCATCACAGGTTCCAGTTTTCACATAGTGAATTATGGCTCCCAGGTCAACGGAACTGAATCTATATAGAAAGCTAAGTACTAAGATTAGATTTTTAGGTGCTGATATTGCTTTTTTAAAATCTTGTAAACAGAAGTCGGTTTTTCCTAATTTCATTCATTTCAATGTTAAAATTTCTAACAACACAAAAGTTGGTCAAAAAGTTTTAAAGTGTGCTAAACAAAAATGGTTAGATTTAGAAAGGCAATATCTTTACTCGAAACGTAGTGAATTAGAAATACAAGCTTATAGTCTGTTTAAAAAGTTAACATTTAATTTAGGTAACGTAGAGTATGATGAATGGTGCAATTTTCAGAGGAACATGTTTGTAGTCATAAACGCTAAGTTAATTAAGAAAATCAATATCCAGAATAAAAAACTAAAAAAACTTGTAAACGATCAGATTAAAATTGAAAAGTCAGTTCCTCGGAAAATTGACCTTGTAGAAAATCTTTCTTCGCAGTCGTTTAACAAAAAAGAGATGGACCTCTTAAACAGAGGGTTAAAATTCGGATTACAGTCACAAAAAGAAGCACTTTTAGATGTCGTTGCCAGTATAGAAACGGGAATTAAAAAATTACCGGATTCTTCAAAAAACTTTATTCGTGAAGCATGTAAAAAGAAAATCTCTAAAAATCTAAAAGAAAACAATCCTACAAAAAACAAAAATTATAATCAAATGAAAATAGTTAAACAATTGCGAGAAAAGGATTGTTTTTATATTAAGGCGGATAAAGGCAATAAAGTTGTGATAATGGACAAAAGTGATTATAAAGAGCGAGTGAGTAAGGCAATAGAGTCAGGGCCGTATAGAAAATTAGTTAAAAATCCGTTACCAAGAATGATTAACGAAGTTAAAAACAGTTTAAAAAAATGTCCAAATCTCATAACAAAGGATTTAAGAAGACGTTTACAAGTTTCTAATCCTAAAGTCCCCAAAAAATATTGTCTCCCGAAAATCCATAAACCGGGAAAATTAATGAGGCCTATCATTTCGGCTATAGATTCTCCAACATATAATTTGGCAAAGTGGTTGTCAAACGAGTTTAAAAGACTACCTATTAAACAGAAAAGTAGTTCGGTGCTAAATTCTCTTGATTTTATTGATAAAATTAAAAATGTTAAATTATTGGAAGGAGAGATTTTGATTTCATTCGACGTGACGTCATTATTTCCTAGTGTACCCACAAAACAAACGTTGGAGTATTTGGAAGAATTATTAAAATTGAACAATATAAGTCAAGACGTCTGCAAAGAATATTTAACTCTAACTAGCCTTTGTATAAAACAAAATATTTTCCAATTTAACAATGAGTTCTTTGAACAAACTGAAGGCACAGCTATGGGCAATCCATTATCGCCTTTTATTGCAGATTTGTTTATGAGCAGATTTGAGACGGATTTAAAAAATAAAAGTGGATATTTCCCTAGAGTTTGGTTTCGTTATGTCGATGATATTTTTGCAGTGTTTGACACAAATACATGTAAGGTAGAAGAATTTACTGAAAAACTAAATAGTCAATTTGATTCAATAAAATTTACCCACGAAATAGAAAACAACAATAAACTTTCGTTCCTAGATGTACTAGTTATCAAAAATAAATGCTCGCTTGAATTTGATGTCTATAGGAAGGAAACGGCTACTATTAGTTATATTCCTAATGACTCACATCATGCGTTTGCACAAAAAACGGCTAGTTTAAATTTCTTAGTAAATAGATTGATCAAATTTCCGTTGAGTAAAAATAGATTTAATACAGAATTAAAATACATAAAAAATGTGGCGAGATATAACGGTTACTCGGATGGTTTAATAGACAAATTAGTTAACAAACACAGAACAAAGAAGTTGATATCTGAATGTACGACATTTAAGAATGATAAAATCGAGAAAAAATTTGTGTGCTTACCTTATGAACCACGAATCACAAAGGGTTTGGAATGTATTTTTAAGAAAGCCGATTTACATTTGACGTTTTCGACGAAAAGTAATTTAAAAAATTTGTTGGGTAATACGAAAGACAAAGACCAAGTCACGGAAATGTCTGGAATTTATGAGATTAGTTGCAAAGATTGTGATCTTAAATACGTGGGCCAAACTAGAAGAAACATAGCCACCAGATTTCGTGAACATCTCTCACAGTTACGATATGGTACGGTGGACAAATCATGTGTGGCACAACATATATGGGATAATAACCACCACATTGACAAAGAAAATTTGAAACTTGTCAAAAATGTCAGACATCAAACTATGCTTGATTCATTAGAAAGTATTTTTATATTAAGGTCTATTAAGAACAAAACTTCATTAAATCGTGCGGCACCTGTAATTTCTAGCTCTTTGTTCTCTCTTTGCATTTGACCGCTTAAATACTCCTAATTTGTCTGGTAGAACAATAAATTATTGCCAATAACTCGACCGGTTTATACATATACTAATTAGTATGTTTTTCTTGATTTAAATACCGGTTTCGGTTGTTGTATATATGTAGTCAAGATAAATATTTTCACGTAGAATTAAAATCAATATAAATATAGTTTGTATGTAGTATTTTAGTTGAACTATTTTCCTTTGTTAAAGTTAACACGGTGAGACAGACATCTGGGTTTTAGTTTTCTATTTTTAAAAGAGATGAGTTGAGTTTACGGTTTGTTATCGCACCAGATGTCTTTGTCGGCATGAACTAATATCCACATAGTAAATTCTAGATCGAAAAGAAACGTGCTGTTTCTTTAAAGAACTCCGGTCCTTGTAATACCTATATTAGATAAGGGTCATAAATTTGTCGACCAAAAGATTAAAGCAGGTCTCCGACCTGTTTCACTGTCGCAATAAACAAATGATCGTTGTTAGACGACAACTTTACTTCGGACTAGCTCGTTTACTTTGACGCGATATAAATATACGGGTTCTAGTTTTTTTATGTTAGAATTTTTCTTCCTCTGAAGATGTAGACTTTGTCTACGAAACGATCGTAAGGTCTCTGAAATATGTGTTGTGGTGATTTGGGTGTTCTCCAAGTGTACTTATTAGTGCTCATCACAGGTTCCAGTTTTCACATACACATATATATATATATATATATATATATATATATATATATATATATATATATATATATATATATATATATATATATATATATATATATATATTAGTTTATGCAATGTTGCACTACACTGTAATAACTTTTTAATATACACTTTTATTTGTTTGCTCTACTTTGCGTGCTTTTTTTGTTTACGTCAACGTGCGTAAACAAACAAAAATCACAGAGAGTACAAAAAACAAATAAAAGTATTATATATATATATATATATATATATATATATATATATATATATATATATGTATGTATATATATATATATATATATATATATATATATATATATATATATATATATATATATATATGTATATATATATATATATATATATATATATATATATATATATATATATATATATATATATATATATATATAGTGTGAAACACACTTATGGAATAAAATTCATTAATCAGCAAATAAATAGTTTTTGTGGAAAACGCTGAGACACGTGAAGTTTAATTTGTCGAACATTATCTGATAATCATAGTTAAAAAATTAACCTCCCACCATTTTACACCTACTACTTTATTCATTTTTTAAAATAGCAACCCTACATTTTTTTATCACAATTCGATGGAACACATTTTTCTGAATGCGGAGATTACCCATATGTATGGACTAATATTACTGTTTTCAACACAGGGTGGAAATTTAATACCGGAATATTAAAACAAAAAAATTGAAACTGACCTCCGATATGTGTTCTGGGAGGCCTAATTAGCGCTCATTTGAAGAAATTTTTTCAAAATTCAAAAGTCGGGATCATCTCATTAGTGAATTTTTTTAAGAAAATTCACTAAAACACTTTACCCTGAAATTCAAATTTCGAAAATAAACTTAATAAAAACGTCCCTTTCTTATAATAAATGTTCAAAATGTTCTCCATTCACTTGCACACAACGAAATAATCTGCTCTGGAATTCTTCGCTAACTCTGTTCAACACGTCAGGCGTTACGTTCCTAATTTCTGTTGTTATTTTCAATTTCAAATCATCGAAATCAGTAGGTTGCGTTTTATAAAAACTCTTTTTAAGGTTTCCCCATGAAAAGAAATTAAGAGGTGTCGTCCAATCCATCTTTGTAGAAAGACTTCGTGTAAATACTCCCGTACATATGTAATTTAAACTGCTTTATGACATTATGTAGTCTCCTTTACTTCAAATGTTTCATAAAGAGTAAAAGCTAAGAGTAAATAAAACCATAAGTACGCAGGTACCCTAGGTATTATATTTATATTAGTTTGCGCTAAGTATGTTTCTTCGTAAAATCATTTTGTATCACTTTAGTAATACAATACCTACATGCATTGATTAAGAACCTGAATCTGATGTACATAACTACTTTCTTATTTGTTTGATTGGATCTTAGAATCATAATATATTACAGTCAGAGTGGACGGCCAAAGGCAAATGTTAAAGTCGTGTTAAAATTAAAATTTGGGTTAATATTTACCTACTGTTTGTATTAACCTCAGAATATAGGTAGTTGCTTTATATTCTGAGATTCTAAGGTATTAGCGGAGTCGATTCCGAGGTTATGTGCAGAACGTTTTTCTGATACCCCTGTCAGTTAACAAATGACAAATAGTGGTGGTCTCAGATTAAACTAGAGAGATTCAGATGGTTTTTAAATGCCGTGAAAATGGGAAGCTTAATAGTTATACATAATAAAACGTAGTTCTTGAGTTCTTTTAAACAAATTGAATCGCTTTCATTAAAATTTTAAATTATTTACATTTTTCTGATATCTACAGATTCAGATTAGGGTTCTTGTAAATGACAACCCCGCCGATTGTTTATTGTGACATATTTTCGTAACCTGTCCGTTTAGAACTTAATTTGGAGATTTTGTTTGCAATAGCAGCGGAATCCTGATTTATCTGTCTGACCTTGTCTAACATTATAGGCATCGATTTAGAGGTAATTTCAGATTATATCGCAGATAAATGTTTTTTTATTCAGTTATAAATCAAGATCTAATAAACCAATTGAGTTCAAATTTGGTAAATAGGACCACCTGTATAATGTGTACGTGCTTGCGAAGTTTTAGTTTAATATTTATATTTAACAAAATCATCCAAGCTATTAACAAAATGAAGAGAATTGCCAAATTTGTTTTCGATTAAAGAAGTATTTTGGAGTTATCGATTTCATTTAAAAAAATGACGAAGACATCATATTTGAAAAGCAGGAGTGGTATAAACATAAATTTAATCAAAAATGTGCATTTCTCAAAACAACAGTAGACGTGTCCAAGCAATACATATCACTTAAATTTTATTGAACTTATTCGATCATTTGCTGCTCACTGTATGTATAATATATAAACAAAATATATTATTTGTTACAGTCAAATTTTAATTTTTCTTGGCACATATTCGTAAAAAAATTGCGTAGATCATTTCTCGGGTAATTCACTACAATAACTTACTTGTTGCGTTCAGACTTTTAAGTATTGCGCCAATGTGCTATCATGACCCAACAACAAGTAATTTAAATGTAACACGATGTTAAGAAAGAACTGTTATTTTCTTCAATTTAGATGGCTTAGCAAACGACACAAAAGTCATTATCATTAATGAATAATTAATATCTCATTAAGGTCTATTTACGCCAGAAATGAGCATTAAGCGGTAAGAAATGCACTTTTTAATGCCACGAACCTCGGTTGTATTTTGTTAAGTTAGCGCATATGTCCATTTGCAATAAACAACTTCACTGTGACATGATTGTGACCAATACATAACGTCAGGTTATTTCAATTGGGAATAAAAAAAGTCTGGACGCAGCAAGTGTGTTATGGAAGTCAATTTTCATAAAAACTTTTAATAGCAAATGTCTTTAATGCAAGCAGGCATCAATTTGGTTACCGGTATAACCGGTATGGTATAGTTGATACAAGGTACCATAGTTTATCAAAATAACCTATTGTTTGAAAATATCTAAAATTTTCCGATAACAAACTTAAAATGTTTTTGAGAAAACTGATTTCCTAGCCAACAAACCTTAGGTTAGCTCATAGCAAATTGAGTTATTGAAATTTAAAGGATTTAATAAAAATTCGCTACCAAAAGGCACTTACTGCGTCTCGGTTTTTTGCTTGCAAACATGTAGGTATCATATTTCAATTAAAAATGCAAAAGTACAATAATATAAGGAATGTTCAAAAAAATAATAATTTAGGTATCACCAACGACTTATGGGCCATCCTGTAATTGTCAAAGTAATCCTAGAAAATGCAGTTGAAGACACCCTATAATTAACGTATCTGTCTTTATAATATTAGGTAGTTATTCAGAGCAATGAGCTGTTGCGTTTTGTATATGTAGTGTGTTTATTGTTATTAGAAATTTTCATGTTACATTTGTCTACGCTTACAGTAAAAAGTGCAAACCATGTCAATATATCTTACACAAATGGAACTAGAAATTGCTATCGAAGAGATTGCAAGAGAAATACATGATGAGCAAGGTAAAATAAAAACATTTATATATATATATATATATATATATATATATATATATATATATATATATATATATATATATATATATATATATATATGTATATATATGTCTCACCGTTACCTAAAAAATATTGTCCCGATTTCGATAAAATTTGATATCTGACTTCCTTTCCAAATGGCTTGAACGAGTTCGTTAGACAGGAAAATCGGATCAGTTCTTCCTGGAAAAATTTGGGTATTTTTTTCGGAAAATTTTTGCTTCTCCGAAAATAACAGAGCTATGAGAACCAAATTTGGCATATCCATTTCTACTATCAAATTTACCTTACATGATGAAACTCTATCTTGAAGTTAAAAGAAAAGAAAGTTATAGACATTTAAAGAAAAACTTTTTTGGTGCCACTGACGATCAGAGGAAAGCACAAGAACAAAATATTTGTGATTAACAAGACAAAATAAATATTACATACAACGGTTAAGCTTTCTTAGCGCAAAACGGTCAACAAGTAGCAGAAAATCTTTTTTTAATTTTGTATTTTTTCTTCTTAAAACGTCAAAGTTGCGATTTAAAACGTTAAAATTTGCAATTTTCAGACAACTAATCTGAAACAAATAGAGATTATGTAGAAGAAACGTTGTAATACGTGTGTTTCGCAAAGCCTTAAGTTTCAGCTTTAACCATCACTGCCCTTCATTTTACTAAAATGTTTTCGGAAAATCCATTTCAAATAGATGCTCTTTCTGATGCTTTGGCAGTAGTTTCAGCTATAGAGTTACGGTTTAATAGTCTATATTTTAGCAATATATTTGAGAATACCGCGACTTATCGATTCTAAAAAGGTTTCTTCAACTAGCACGAACTAGAGCCCTTAAAACTCATATACGGGGCCAGTTTCAGTTTTTGTCTGTTTACACAAATACAGGGTGACGCATTTCTACGGTGAAGCTCAATATGTCCGTTGTTATACAAGATGTGAGAAAAAATTATATACGTTAATTATAGAGTGTCTCGAGCTGCACCTTATAAACTTATTTTGACAATCACAGGGTGGCCCATAAGTCTTTGGTGATAGATACTTTCTTTTCTATAGAACAGCCCTTATGTTATTGCATTTTTGTATTTTCTATTCAATTATAATGGATGTTTGTAGGGAAAACAAAATTATATTTTTGATCGCTTTTAAGTTATTTCAATTGTTTTGCAACTTTTCACGTTTTTGACACAGGTCACAAACACATCACAAATTGTGAGACGTTTTTACCACTAGATAGCAGAGCCCCATGGAAATGACGCATTCAGAAAGCTTTTTGTTTGTACTACTCGTCTAAAAAATCGAGCCGCCACTCTCAAATAGTGTTTCCGTGGAAAACATTTTTTGTAAGACTTTTGCATTTACCAGTAGATGTTTAGTAAGTTATTGTAAAAAAAATGAGGTCGAATTCTTGTGAAAACTATAATTTAAAGTAACATTACTGAACGCAATTTCTTTAAAAAAAAATGGTGATTTTTTTTCGATTTTGGTCCTAAAGCGGTTTGTGAATAATTATATCTTGGCAGGTGTGTAAATACCTTGAAGAGGTCTGTCGGCCACGAAAATCAGACCAACTTTTCTGGACCATTTATTATATTTAAATTTATTTGCGGAGAATTTTTGCAACTCTTGAAACAACAAAGCTATTTTAATGAAATATGGTACATTGTTACTACTATATAGGTTATACTGCTAACCAAATGTCCTTCTTTTAAAAACAAGACATATTTACCATTAAAAACATGTTTACGAAAATTCGCTACAATAAGGCACTTGCTGCGTCCAGAACTTTAGTGAATTTTCTTTAAAAAAATCACTAATAAGGAGATCCCGAATTTTGAATTTTGAAAAAATGTCTTTAAATGAGCGCTAATTAGGCCCCCCAGAACACATATCCGGGGTCACTTTCAATTTTTATATGTTTATATATATATATATATATATATATATATATATATATATATATATATATATATATATATATATATATATATATATATATATATTTGTGTGTGTGTGTGTATCACACCGATAATTAAAAAAATAATGGGCCGATTTAGATTAAATTTAGTAAGTAAATTCCTTTTGCAAATGGCTTGGATAAGTTCGTTATCCAAGAAAATCTGCGCAGGTTTTCCAGGAAAATTTTGTGTTTTATTTCGAAAAAAATCATATCTTTGAAGTTAACAAAGTAAGGGTAACTTAATTTGGTATGCGGGTTTATTTCCTTATGCGTAAGTTACCTACCAAAATTTAGCTATGTAGATCAAAAGAGAAAAAAGTTATAGGCATTTAAAAAAAAATTGGGGTTTTCATCAAAACGTCAAAGTTGCGATTTAAAACGTCAAAATCGGCAACATTTAGGCAAATAACTTGAATCTAATACGGGCTATGGAAATCAAATGTCTCAAGAAGAATGTTTTACAAACCCTGAAGTTTTAGTTTCAACCGTCATTGTCCTTCATTTTACTAAAATGTTTCCAGAAGATTCATTTCAAATAGACCCTTTCTCTGATGCTTGGCAGCAGTCTTAGCTATAGAGTTTATCGTTGAATGGTACATAATTTTTGTAGAATTTTCGTAAAAAAATCAATAAAGCTCAATATATCCGTTATTATACTAGACATGAAAAAAAAATTATATATTAATTATAGGGTGTCTTGAGCTACATATTAAAAAAATATTTCTACAAAAAACATTACTACATACTGACCCATAAGTCGTTGGTGATACAAATTTTCTTTTTTTTTTATCAAACACGCATTATGTTATTGCATTTTTGCATTTTCCATCGAAATGTAATGCACGTTTGTAAGAAAAAAAATTCTGGATGCAGCAAGTACGTTATGGTAGCGAATTTTGATTAAATGCTTCATATTTGAATAGCCCAATTTGCTATTAACCTATAAGGTTGACCAAGAAACGACTTTTTCTGGGAACACTTTAAGTTTGTTTTTGGAAATTTTTGTACATTTTCACACAATAAAGTTATTTTTATGAAACATGGCACATTGTTTTTACTATATAGGTTATACTGGTAACCAAAATTGATGCCTGATTTCTGAAATAAAAAGAAAACCCACATATTTGCAATAAAAACATTTTTATGAAAATTCACTACCATAACGCACTTGCTGCGTCCAGAGTTTTTTAATTTATGGCTTGATGAAAATATGCGGCATGACAGGAGAGTACATACAAGTTGTCATAACTTAGGTGCTCTTAAATGTTATGAATGTGATGTCTTGCAGTATTTTTGATTGTTTAATTATCTAACTTAGCTAATATATCTAGTAAGTTTGTAAGTTATTTCCAGATGTCAGGATACTCGACTCCCTAAAATAATAACTTGGTAAAATGTAATACCTGGGTAATTCTGGAGGTAACATAAGCTGTACAATTTTGCTGTGCCACACGTTTATGATTATAATTTGTTGACAAAATATTGTGCGTTGTGTTGTTGTTTTGTTGTGGTTGTAACTGTGATTGTAGTAGTGATTTGAGAATTATAATTTTTGGAATAGTCCTTTCTACTGAAAATTGCATTTGGGATTGTATACCAGTTTTTTTTTAAATTATGATGATAATAATGCGCGTACAGTAGCAGTTGCATTATTTAATAATTGCAATATAATGTAAACGTTTCTCAGTTATTGGTTGCATTACCAGATCGTTTTTTAAACGAATCCTCACGGAAATACTTCAGTAAACCTGATTCGTCCTTGCCGGTGTAGTATTTCTATTAGTTTAAAGATAATTGATTTCTAACGACGTCACCACTTGGAAAGTAGAGCGCTTCGTTAAATCGGAACAAACTGTGTTTTAATGTTATTTGCAAAGCAAAACATTTTCAATGCCAAGAGTCTTATCGCATGATTTTTGTTGCTCTTATATTTCACGTCGCTGTAACTCGTAATGCAGCTTTTATATGGGTACATAATGTACGAAGAGAGTACTCTAAGTAACTCCCCCGCTATTTGGGTTGCATCATTCTTCGTAGAAAAAAGTTAGCTACATGGAAGCGTTTTTAGTTGGAAATTAGCTTAACAGGACTATAGAGTGGCACTTGGGGGACATAAAAAACATGTTTATAATACAATCTGTTCCAAAGGGGGATACAATTACAAACATCTTAGATGGCTAACGGTATAATTAGGCTGTTCCGGTAGTTACGAAACAATTAGTAGTTTTCTTTACGTAGAAAAAAATCGCTATTGTAGTTTTAAATTAAACAATTAAACTCTTTAATTGTGAAAAAGTTAATCATAGTTTGTAGCGCTAAAATATATCAAGCTTGCTGATGAATCTATTATCAGTGTGAAAAAATCAAAGTCTTTAATTGTCAAGAAGTTAATCAAAGCTTATAGCCGTTAAAGGTATCAAGCTTGCTAATAAAATAATAGGAAAAAAAGCAGAATCAGATCAAAAACCACAAAATAAAAACAGAGAGTTGACCTAAACTTTTGCGGCAGCTACTGATGAAGACGACATCGTTGTCGAAATACGTACCTAGCGCATAGGTCTCTATTGTGGTTTTCTGGGGTGATTTTACTTTTGTTTTAGTTTCCAACCAGAGTGTACAACTTCGTATTTTAATTTTTAGCAAAATAATGTAACTGGTTTTATGTCTAGTAGCCATACGGTCATTTTTTTAAATGATAAAAAACTTCACAAACCCTGAAGAAAATAACACGGTTTTAGTGTAGTGTAAACTGCAAGCCTGGCACGGAGTTCCGAATATGCGATATTTTATCCCATCGGTAAGGAATTTGCGAAATGTTGGATCCTTTGTAGAAAGATTTCAACCTAGCGGACGTAGAGCGGACCTCTAACTGGAGCCCCGTATTAAAAAATGTTGTATAAGAAAATCATGGTACTGTCAGAAGAAATCTTGCGTCCTGCTGAAGACACATTCGGTCACAATGGAGGTACTTTTGAAAAAAAAAATCTCATCGGTTTTGTTGCGCTTGCTTGATGAAACCATTTCATACCAAATATGGACGTAAAGAAATTTTATCTGGCTTAACATTTGCTAATTTTTTTTCTGCAAACGATATAGTCTTTTCCGACAACGTCAGATAGATGAAGACTTTTATTAAAAACAACTTTTATCGGTTAACTTAATTTTAGATTATCTATGAGCAGCTTCTAAGACTTTGGGCTATTCTATTTGTAATTCCGGATATTTTTTCACCATATTGGTGCAATTACACATCTACACACAGACAATGACGACCATTTAATTAGAGCAGATATCCGCTTTACTTTATTTCACAAAAATATACAGTGTGTTAAAAATAAGTTGGATGAGATAGACATTTATTTAAAAAATTTAGAAAGGCCTCAAGTTTTAGCGTTAACAGAGCACTGGTTAACTGATGCGGAGGCTCCTTTTGTTAACATTGCTGGTTACAAAATGGGTTCTTGCTACGCCAGATCCAACAGGCGTTACGGCGGCTCATGTATCTTCGTCAGGGATGGCATGGATTTTATCGAGCCAGACTTTGTAAAAGAAAAAAGTAAGGACATGATATTTGAATGCAGTAGTATCGAGCTGATAAAAATAAAAATTGTAGTTATTAATGTATATAGAAGGCCACATACAATTTTTGATCAGTTTTTTGAATTTTTAGCGACTTTGCAAGACGTTCTGGAGTCAGTCGTGAAGAGAAAAAAGACTAAGCAGATATGTTTATGTGGTGACTTTAACGTAGACATACTTTGCGTTAATAGCCCTCTAGTTATAAGACTCGTTGATGTTTTCGATAGGTATAATTTAAGGCCTTCTGTTACCGGCCCAACGCGTGTAACAGATACAACAGCCACTTCAATTCATAATATATACACCAATGTCCCGGTATATGAAAGTAGTGTTATTGCGACAGCTCTATCTGACCATCATGCTCAAATGCTGTCATTCCCCTTGCAAAAATCAATTTCTGAAAGTAAGCAGAAGAAATAAGTTATATTGTATACTCCAGATAAGATTAATAAAATGAAGAATGTACTGGAGAAGACCAACTGGAACCTAGTGCTGGCGGAAAATGATGTAACTGAAAGTTACCGTACATTCAGTAATAAAGAAAATAATAGTTGTGAATGACAAAAGCAGGGGTTCATGGACAAATAATAGCATTTAAGCGAAATGTGAATCAAAAGATAGCTATATGAGGGAGTATCGAACAACACTGTTTCTAAAGAAGTATACAACAACTTTGCTAAGGATTTGAAGAGTGATTGCAGGCAAGCTAAGCAAGAATACAATACCAACTTCATAAAGACAGCGACAAACAAGACTAAATCTACGTGGCAGGTTGTAAGGCAGGTGACTGCTATAGGTAAGGATCGGGATCAGGAGCGGTCAAAATACATACATAAATATCTAATCAACGTGTGTAAAAACATCAACACCAACAATGCTCCAGCAACAGATAAAATTAAATATGTTAATGACACAATATTTTTTACCCCGCCCATAAAAGTGAAGTGTACAATACAATTTTTGAACTTCGAAACACCAATTCAGTAGGTTTTGACGAGATTCCGGTAAGGCTGATGAAAGAGTGTGCTGATATTTTAGTCAAGCCATTAGCACACATCATTAACTTATGCCTGGCTCAGGGATTGTTTCCGGATGACCTGAAGAGTGGGGAAATATCTCTACTTACCAATTATAGACCTATCTCACCAATTTCGAATATAGCAAAAATAATAGAAAAAAATTCTATGCAAGCGAATAGTAGCTTTTTTAGAGAAACACAAAATATTTAGTGAGAATCAAAATGGCTATATTAAGAAAAGGTCAACTAACAGGGCAACGTTTCAAGTTATCAAGGAAACTACAGAGTGAGTTAATAAGCGTGAAAGCACAATGTGTATGATGCTGGATTTATCTAAAGCTTTTGGTAGCGTGTCCTACGACACACTGTTAGTTAAGTTGGAATTGCTGGGTTGCAGGGGAGTCTCGCTGAATTTAGCGAAGTCATACCTATTAGACAGGAAACAATGTGTGGCTTTTATTGATCATAAGACAGGAGTGTTTCTGGCATCGGAGTGGAAGATTATAGAACGAGGTGTGCCTCAGGGCTCAATCCTTGGGCCAGTCTTGTTCTTACTTTTTATTAACGAACTGTCTGAAGTATTGCCCCATAAGACATCCCTGTTTGCTGACGATACATCTTTGGTTTTACGAGCTCCTTCAGATAGTGATCTAATTTATGAGGCATCACAATCACTGAGAATCCTGGAACAGTGGTACAATGGAATGAACTTACAACTGAATGTGACTAAAACAAATTTAATCTCATTTAACTATTTTAGGGGTAACCAGTTATCGCTGAAATTCAACTCAGAATCGCTGAGCACACAGGATGATGTTCAGTTTTTGGGATTGAAGCTTGATTCTCAGTTGAACTGGAGGGCTCATTATTTATCATTTATCTTTATCATTATCATTTATCTATCTGGCAGGTAAACTGTCAGCTTTTAGTGATGCTCTGCGTGTTCTGTCCGATTCTAGTAGTATCAGTGCTGGCCTCGAGGCGTACTACGCATATGTGAACTCAAAGCTTCGATATGGACTAATGTTCTGGGGGAATTCCATAGAAGCCGGTAGAATCTTTAGGCTCCAAAAGGCATGTATCCGCAGCATATTCAATCTGAAATATATGGGTTCGTGTAGGAAAACATTCCTCGACAACAGAATACTTACCTTGCCAAGTTTTTATATATTCTAGTGTGCGTGTTTTGTTATCAGATTGTGAACAACAGCATCAATACAACACTAGAGGACGTTCAAAGGTTCAGTTAATTGCGCCACAAGCTACAAAAAGTATTGTTTACAATAGTGCTGTGGTGCAGTCTCTAAAGGTGTACAATAAACTGACGGTGCAGGTAAAGGAGCTTCCACCTGCAAAGATGAGAAAAACACTGAATAATATTCTGGCAGTAAAGGCCTATTATAATATTGAGGATATGTTGTTCTAAATTTAAGTACACCTCTTGCGTCTGGTCCTTAATTACAGGATCCACATTTGTGACTTGGCAATGTTCAGCCCAGGTTTTTAGAGTTGGACGGTTTTATCCATCGTGCATTGTTCACATACTGAACTGCTGGGGATATATTGTTCTTTGTAATTAGAAACTGGAAGAGATTAATTGTTCCCCTGTTTATCTTACAAGGTTTTTAACAACCTTATTATTGATATTATATTATATTCGTAACAGATTTTGTATTTGTGTTTTCAGGCTATCCTCCAGAAATGTTGATTTTTTCTTCATGCCTGCATGTAGATCAATTACTACAAACTATTCTCCATTTACATATCTAATCGCAAGAAAAAAATATAACCCAATAAAATAATCTCCACTTAAAAATATCCACACAATAAATGATAATTTAGCTTGGAAAAGGCTTTGCGGAGATGTATTAGGCTTATATTCAGCCCAAATATGATTATTGTTGAGATCTATAATTACGTACATTCCTTGAAAAAAAAGCCTCGTCTGTGAACAAGATTTCGTACAACTTTTCTCCGCAACCATTGAGCAAATTTAATATGTGGTTGATAATCGCGTTGCGTAAGTGCCTGAGCACGCTAGAAATGGTACAGATATAATGATTCAATTTGATATTAGTGATTTGGATAATAAACAAAAGCACAGCCTACCTAATGTTTTAATTTTAAGCACGTCTTATCTTGTAAATTACGAAACTTAGGATACATGTTTCTATAAACGGCGACGAGTTAGTTTGCTGGCCAGATCGCACCAGCTTTTCCTAAAAAAAGGATTTTTTTCTGAAAAAAAATTATATCTCAAAAAATGTCTTAATGAAATTTGGTAGGTTGTTGACTTCGTTAAGGCCTTACTACATACCAACTTTCTAGATTTATAGCAAAATGAGTTATCCAAATTTGAAGCATTTAATAAAAATTCGCTACCATAACGCCCTTGCTGGGTCCCGAATTTTTGTGTTTTTAAATTTCAATGACCGCTTTCAAGTTATCGTATTACAGATTTTTTTTTAATTCCATTACACAAAAGTAAGTTTCTGTTTAAACCGCTAAGCAGATTACATTAAATGTTATAAATAACTTAAATATTAATTGACCAAAGCAAAGTTTCATAAGCTGAAAATAGGGCAGTTGAAACATCTATACACATTTGATAAAGTTATAAACTCAGAAATTGCCATTTAGGCTTAAATCCCACATATTTTATAGAGGTCAGCTTCATACAAATGTCCATAGAACCTCGATTAACTATTGATAGAACTTTGACGTTATGTTAGGTACTTATTGTAGAAAACCTACTTAAATTTAGTGCTTTGCTAAATTAGTTCACGTTTGCTTGCCAATTTATAGCTAGTTGGGTAGTCAATGCACATAGATCGAATCTCTAACATTTTGTAGGTCGAGCTGGGCTAGAATATCTATTAAATTTCTGCTATTCTGTTTCCTAATGTGTAAAATGTAATTCCTGAAAGTGTCACCAGTGCTAACAAAAAACAAATTATATAGGGTGGCGCATTGAAAACGAAACAGACCGATTTGCGTCCAGAGAAATTTTTTTTAAGAAACGCTGAAACACGTCAATTTTAATATTGAGGGGCACATGTTTTGACATAAAACTCAACTTTGTCACATCAACCCCTTAAGGGTGGTGATAACAACCCTTATATTTTGAATAGGGCACATGCATCGAGTGTTACATCATTTGAAATATCTTCCTTTTCTGAATTCAGCACACTTTTTTTTTTTGTAAGTTTCATCCATTCGTTTAACAATTATTCACAGTTGAAGATGCAAAAACGCATTTCACTCATTCCGATAAGAAATGTGCTGACAGTCAATGTTTTGTTAGTTTGTAAACAAAAACTCGACTATCAGAACATTTATTATCGGAATGAGAGAAATGCGGTTTATTATTTCAGTTTTTCGGCCGGTTTGATACTTTCTGTATTACCGAAAATTAATTTCACAATGGTGTATTCTGTAGAAAAACGATGACTGTGCCAATCGTACCGCAAATTTGTTTAATGGACGACATCCGAGCAGACATGTTAACAGAAAATACATTTTGGAGTTAGTTGCAAAGTTTCGACAAAGTGGTTCAATAGCCAACAAAAAACGGGACCCTGAACGTGAATTTCCGGTTAGAAATTAGACTACTGAGATTGGAGTTTTAGGACAAATTGCTGCAGACCCAACTTTAAGCACGAGAAAATTGGCCACCGTTTCAAACATCAAAATAATAACTATTCAGCGAATATTGGAGCATCATAAATTTCACCCGTATAAAATTCATCTTGTACAACAACTGAATGAAGATGATTTTGATCGGAGGCTGGAGTTTTGTAAAGTTATGAGTGCACGAATAGCTGATAACGTGAACTTTCTGTTCAATATCTGTTTTCAGACGAGTGTACGGTTTTATTAAACTCTACAGTCAATCGTCATAATTGTCGTTATTGGGCAGATAATAATCCAAGAAATTTTCACGAAGTCCACACTCAAACTCCACAGAAATTGAATGTCTGGACTGGCATTTTTGAAGACCGTTTAATCGGACCAATTTTTCTTGATGGCAATTTGAGTGGCGAAACGTATTTGAAGTTACTAGAAGATATCGTTTACCCTCTACTAATTGACATTGTTGAAAATGATGATCGGTATCAAGAAAATCAATTAGTATTACAACAAGATGGAGCTCCTCCGCATTTTTCACAACGTGTTAGGCAGTTTTTGAACAGAGAGTTTCCAAAGCAATGGATTGGGCCTAGAGGTGCTATTGAGTGGCCCCTAGATCACCGGATTTAATTCTTTTAGACTTCTTTCTATGGGGCCATTTAAAGAGTAGAATTTTCGCCACAGAACCGGAGTCTCTGGAAGAATTACGACGACGCATTGTTGAAGAATGCCGTCTAGTAATGCCACAAATGCTCCAGAATGTCAGAACTCGTTTTCAAAAAATTTGTACTTTTGCATGAAAGCTGGTGGTCAACAATTTGAACACTTACTTAACTGAATAAACATTTTTTAACATTTAGTTTAGTTTTTTAGATTTTTTTAACGAGCAATTGACTAACTAGTGCATTTCTTATCACAATGAATGAAATACGTTCTTACAAGTCCAACTGTGAATAATTTTTAAACGAGTTGATAAAACTTGCAAAAAAAATTTGTGTGATGAATTCAGAAAAGAAAG
Organism: Tillus elongatus; assembly: GCA_964006375.1. Classification (NCBI taxonomy): domain Eukaryota; kingdom Metazoa; phylum Arthropoda; class Insecta; order Coleoptera; family Cleridae; genus Tillus; species Tillus elongatus. Next base: position 36,291,281 of record OZ023266.1, on the reverse strand, counting down.
AGCTTTCAAGTGATGTAACACTCGACCCATGTTCCTTATTTAAAACATAAGGGTTGTTATCACCACAAAGAGGTTGATGTGACAAAGTTGAGTTTTATGTCAAAACATGTCCCCCTCAATATTAAAATTGACATGTTTCAGCGTTTCCTAAAAAAATGTCTGGACGCAAATCGATTTGTTTCGTTTTCAATGCAACAGCCTGTATATCCAGAATATGACGTAAGATATATCTATTGAAATTTAGTTAACTTTTAACCTATTTTAAAGCTAGCAAGTTATAAATTCCGGTATTCACTTTGTGTAAGTTTTATTTTGAATATATATGAACAAAAGTCTGGACGCAGCAAGTGCGTTATGGTAGTGAATTTTCATAAAAACGTTTTTAATAATAATAATAATAATATATATATATATATATATATATATATATATATATATATATATATATATATATATATATATATATATATATATATATTATATATATATTATATATTATATATGTGTGTTTTTAAAGAAAGCAAGCATTAAATTTGGTTACCAGTATAACCTATATAGTAAAAACAATGTGCCACGTTTCATCAAAATAACTTTATTGTTTGAAAATGTACAAAAATTTACGAAAGTAAACTTAAATTGTTCCCGAAAAAATTTTAAAATATTAGACTGGGAAAGTAGAAATCTTGTACAATTCAACTCCACCAAATCTGTCTTGCTTTATATCTCATAAGAGATACACCAGCCCTAGACCGATCACAATGAATAAGCAAGTTATTCAAAGTAATGAGTCGTTTTCACTTGTTGGCATTTCTGTGGATTAGAATCTCAATTGGCATCAACATGTCACATAAATTGCATAAGTGGCTGCTAAGAAATTAGGTTTCCTCTTCCAGGCTCGTAAATACTTTTCACCAGCTAATCTCTATACATTATATACTTCACAAATAAATCCAAACCTTGAATACTGCTCTCACATCTGGGGTGCCGCTGCCGCTTCTACACTCGCTATCCTGGACTCCATTCAGAAGAGATCTATACGTCTCATCGGTGACCCTACCCTCACCCAAAGGCTGCCATCCCTTACCTACTTACGTGCCGTTGATGACCTCTCTCTCTCTTTCATAGATATCTGCACGGGCACTGTTCAGAGGATCTTTCTTCCATAGTTCCTCCACCTGCTGCCCCCAACAGATCTACCAGGGGAACAGAGCGAATGCACCCTTTTACAGTCCAGGTCACCAGGCATAGAACATCTTATTAGGCCCGCTCTTTTGTCCCGAGGAATTCAAGGTTGTGGAATTCCTTGCCGACACAGGTTTTTCCTTCTCCTCCGAACCACCAAACCTTCAAGTCCAGAATTCACAAGTTACCTTTTCCTCCTTGTCGACACCCACAGTACGATAGTATTTAGGCTGTAAGCCCTCGTGGTGTGTTGTTGAAATATTTCTCATGATAGATTCTTGTCGCGAATAAACAGTTTTTGTTACTTGCTCCTTAAACGTAAATCATATCAATCATTTCTCGTCGAGAGAAATTCATTTTAGCGTCTTGATATAACTAAAATACGGGGAAATCACTAATCGATAGTTTTAGTTAATGTTTGACGAGTAAGCCAATACATTGCTTATTTTGCATAGTTACGATATAATACACTAATTCGTTCCGATGTATAAATGTACCTTTTTTCTGAAGAAACACCCAATATCTCAGGGACTGCTGGTGTTAGGTATAGGCAATACTTCACGAAACTGAAGAAACAATTGTTGATGTAGCTACATTGATTATAATATGCAGAGTGTTTCATCTGAATTTCTCGAGATAATTTTACTCCAATCGTTTTCCTCATCCTGTGTATTGTTTTCAAAGAATTCTTTCTGTATTGATTGAAGTTGAAAGAAGAACACTTTTTCAGATTTTTTGCGCGACAGAGTGTTACATGCTAACATATTAATGAAGATGAAGACCGTCAAATGCTCCCCTGGTGTTTTAAAGGCCATAACTTTTGAACGACTCTGTATAGACCCAAAAACTACACTGGATGAATCATCAAAACAAACGGAATTCACAAATGAAACGGTGTACCATTTAAAAAAAGTGAAATTTGTGTTGTATCTAACTTATTCAACATATACATGATATGCCGAAATAATTTTAGTTTGTAGCTAACGTTGGTACCTGCAAGTTTTGTTCTAAATTTTCTCTTATTATTAAATAATGAAGGCCATATTTAACTTGAATCCACTGCTGGACCACGCTGTATGTCGTTAAAATAAACAAATCTTTATTTTGGTATAAACACATCTTCTCATTTAAAAACATCTCTATTGAACCTTGTGACAATACGGCTCCTGAATATTAATTATTTCCACGGGAGTTTTCCTGCGCAATATATTTTTATAGGGTGGTCCATTATCGTTACCTTTCATTATTCTGGGGCTTCCACTTTACACTAAAGTGTAAAAATTTCAAGCAAAGTGGTGGCGCTCGAGTTGGCAATCTTTTCTGGCCTAACCGAACACCGACCCACTCCATCCTTCGGAAGTAAACTGCCACACTTTTTCTCTGGCTTCACAATTTCGATCGGTGACAGAAGAACTAATCCACAGTGAAGCCAGCAAAAAAGTCTCTACGTATATATTTAATATATATATTGCTATGGTCTGGCTTTTTAATTAATGATTTGTTAATTACTAATTAGATGCTGATATTACATTAATTACTTCTAATCATAAATCTAATTTCTAATATATCTTTATATTAATAATTTATACCGTTGGACGCCAGGCAACTCACTGTTTGCCAATATCATTATCTAATATACTTTTAATAAGCCAAAACCTGCAAATATTAACCCGTCAATTAGAAGATGATTTATTTTACTCACTTACCGTCTTAATTACTTCTAATTTTCATTTGCTCAGCCCTCTCAGGATTTTAAGGATTCAACTTGTTTTTTTTTTTGGTAATTCTTTTGTATAATTGGTCTTTGCTAATTACTTGGTCTTTTTCTATTTTAATTATGCATTACCACTTCTATTATGAAGGTCAAATAGGAGATTTAAATGAAAATCTAATTATACAAAGTTAGGCATCTTTAATGGTGATTACCCATTGAAATTAAAATTCACAAATATTAAATAACAAATTAAGGGACAAATTAGTTGCATAATATACCATAATAGGTTATAAATAACAGAAACATATTATTCAGTATCAAATCACTTACATTGTTAGAACCAGAGATTTGGCTTGTTAATTATCGGTCACTTTACACATTCCTGTACACCATGTCCACAAAGATGGTATTTGGATTCTGTGATTGCATTGTTAGAACTAGGGATTTGGCTTGTTAATTATCGGTCACCTTACACATTCCTGTACACCATGTCCACAAAGATGGTATTTGGATTCTTTGATTGCCTACAACACTTAATTGCAGCATGGAACTGTCTTTTTTCTAATAAGCTACTCTTTTATGAAATTCTGTTGTTTTGGTTGATTAGCTTTAACTGTTTTATTTATTTTCAGTCATTATCTTCTTGCTTAACTACCCCTGGCAACTATATTATTACCAGGCACCTTCTCATGTGGACCAGGCACCTTCTACCTGTTCACCCCTCAACGTTCTCCAGCTGACTTATCTATTGGTAATTGTCGGTACCGACCACGAGCCACTACATTTACTTGTTCACTCTACGACGCTCTCCAACTGACTTTTCTATTGGTAATTGTCGGTACCGACCACGAGCCACTACATTTACTTGTTTACTCTACGACGCTCTCCAACTGAATCCTCATTTTTACTGTCTCTCCGAGCAGCCCTCGCCTTATCGGCTGTTTTGCTTTCGACCTGGCCAACCGGTTCTTCCTCACCATAAATCTCACCACAAGTGTCTCTTATCACTAGATAGCAAACCATACAAAAATTGTTTGTTTCACTTTATCTTGCTTTTTATTTCACGATATCTACTGCATTATCAATATATTTTACTTCAACTTAATACTTATTCTTTTAAAATAACAACATAAAACCTCTTTAGATTTCCATTTAACATATACTCCTTTAGTTCTATTGCACTACTAAAATAACTTGACCATTATTTCTTAATATTATTATTCTAATTTCTATCCTATGTCTATACATAGCAATATATATATATATATATATATATATATATATATATATATATATATATATATATATATATATATATATATATATATATATATATAATATTAATCTAAGGGTTATTATAGGACACCAGCATTATTAAACGAAAACCTGTTAAAGCAGTAGGCAGCAAAAAAGCAAATAAAATATTTTTATTTCCTCAAAGAAGCTTTAGTAACGTCTAATTTTATTTGCTTTTTTGCTGTAGAGAAGTCTAAGATATGCAATTAAGATGATTAATTGGAAATAAAATGCTCGTTTCCGTAGCAAATATAATTTGTTCGCGATGTTCCTTCTTCGTAACTTTCTTATGATAAACGAGATCAAATATTCTATTAGCGCACCAATTAGGATGTGTAAATAATCTTGGCTTTTGAAAGTTTATTTTCAGTTCTTAAGATGCGAATGCGATCCGCGATTTGTCTCGCGTTTAAAGTCGTATTTACAGTTCTGAAAGATCATCATTTTCTATATGAGTAAGGTAACAGAAATAAGACTAAGCGTAATGCATCTGGTGGAAGGTAAATAAAGCAAATATTTATTTCTGTAGGTAAGTTTGCTTTACATAGTAGCTAAAGGGGTATCTGGATATGACGCTACGATCTTACTTCATGATTAATTCTGATAGGCTGTACATATATTTACAAAAAAATTTAACCACGCTGAGTTTTCAATTTTAGTGAATTTTCGTAAAAAAGTCACTAATGGAGTGATCTCGTCCCTTGAATTTTTAAAAAATTTCGTCAAATGAGCGCAAACTATGCCCTCTATAACCCATATCAGGAGTCAGTTTGAATTTTTATATGTTACCCAGGAAAATCTGACCAGTTTTCCATGAAAATTTTGTGTTTTCTTTCGGAAACTATAATATCTTAGGAAATAACAAAGCTATGGCAACTAAATTTGGTACGCGGGATTATATTATGTGTGTTGTGTGTGTTTTTTGTTTCTTTAACGTCGGCCTATTTCCGCGACTATGGCCAATCACCGACGCCAGGGAGCAGTTTCGCCTCACTATCCTGGAAATTTTGCCGAACCCCTGCCTTTCTGTAAGGAGGGTAGGGATCTTTAACGTGCCCAACATAGCATGGACACGGGACCGACGGCTTTACACCTCCTCCGAAGGGCGGAACGTGCAGACATTCTACTTGCTCAAATACAATGCCAGAACCTCGGTTGATGTTAATTTTATAGTTTGTACTGAAAAAGTGAAAGGGGTACCCTGGGATCGAACCCAGTACCCTTCGGTTCAGAGGCACACGTTCTTACCCCTGAACCACCGAGGTTCCTGGTTGATATTATAAAAAGTAAACTATGGACTATTTGGATCTCTAAGTTAAAAGAAAAAAAAAGGTTATAAGCTTTAAAAAAATTATATGTTTTCTTCTTAAAATGTCAAAGTCGTAATTTAAAACGTCAAAATTGACATGTTTTAGACAAAGAACCTAAAAGTATTACGAGTTATGTAGAAGAAATGTCGTAAGAAGTGTGTTTTAGAAACACACAAGTTTTAGTTTCAGGCGTCATTGTCCTTCATCTTTCTAAAATGTTTGCGGAAAAAATTTCACATCCACCCTTTCTCTGATGCTATGGCAGTAGTTTCAGTTAGGTAGTGGGTTGGTGAAAAGAACCGGTTGGTATAAATTTTTTCCTTTCTATGGCCTTCTGTAAGGTTATTTTTTACACTTGGCATTTCTAGCCTGTTTACAGCGGCTTTACCCCGAGCAGCACCTCAAATTTTCTGTTAACTCTATTGTGGACTTGAGAACACAACATTTTTGTGATGATTAGTGTATACAGAGGTTCCTCTAAGCATGTTTCAGAATTTTTTTCCCAAAACGATCATTGTGCTAATCTGCAACTCTCCTTTTTAGCCAAAACGAATAATTCACTAATGAGGAAAATAATAATAATAATTGTATATATATATATATATATATATATATATATATATATATATATATATATATATATATATATATATATATATATATATATATGTATATATATATATATATATAGTATCGACAACTCAAAAAATAATGGGCCAATTTTGATGAAATTTGGTACGTACCTTAGCTTTGTAAGTGGCTTCGATCAGCTCGTTAGTTAGGAAAATCGTAACAGTATTTACGTGAAAATTTTTGATTTTCTTTCGGAAAATTTTTATATCTCTGAAAATAACAGAGCTACCACGACCAAATTTGGCGCTTACGTTTCTACTATCAAACTTACTCCACACGCCGAATTTCAGATCTCTATATTGAAAGAAAAAAAGACATAGAATATCTTATTATGCTTGCATATATGCATTTTAAGAAACCAAATTTGGGTGACACTGGTGATCAGAGGAAAGCACAAGAACAACATATTTTGTGTTACTGACAAAACCAATTGAATATTACCTACAATCGTTAAGTTTTCTTGACGCAAACAGGTCAAGAAGTAGCAGAAAAAATATTTTGAAAATTTTACCATTTTTCTTCTTAAAACGTCAATGTCGCGATTTTAAACGTCAAAATTTGCAATTTTTAGGCAAATATTTTTTTCGCTTAAACGTCGCACAAAGTATCTAAACAAATAGAAAACATGGTTTCAAAACAGAATTTGTTTATTTTCTGTCGGTCTGTATGTCTGTCTGTTTCTAGGGACGATAACAAATTGAGATATCGTCTTCAAATGTGGTATACAGTTAGCACTCGATAAACGAACGGTTTGGATTGTTTTTGGGTAATATCGGTTTAGGGCGTAGGGGATGAATGGGGGGTCATTTGGCGAGAATGGACATTTTTTCGTTAAACCTCGAGTATTATAACGTTTTAGCGTTTATTTATTAGAAAATGTTTAATTTAATAAAAAATCTAGTATTCCTCTGCTGAAATTAAATTAGGGGTTGAATGTGTGGGGGTGGAATATTTCTGGCAAAAAATTGGAATTATTTTTTTGCTAAAACTGCGTAAAAAGTCTCAAAGATATAGAAAACTTGATTCTGGAACGATTTTTTTTGTCTGTCGTTCTGTCGGCATGTACGCCTGTCTGCTAATAGTCGCAGTAACTTTCGAACGAATTGAGATATCATCTTAAAATTTGGTATCCTGGTAGCACCCAACAAAGAAGCGCTTCGAATTTTTTTTTTGGGTAAGATCGCCTCCAGTGGTAGGGGATAAGTAAGGGGTGATTTGGTGAAACTGGACATTTTTTCAATAAAACTCGAGTAATATAACGTTTTAAAAGTTTATGGGTACAGGAATACAAATGTTTTCTTTGTAGTCAAGTCATGGGCCCTAAATTCATTCTATTAGAATGTCTTTCTGCAGAGAATAGATTATCACAGCTATCTGGAAGTTATGATTAAATTTGCAGCACTATTTTCATATGTATTCGGTATCACAGCTTACCTTTTGTTATCGTTACAAAAATAAAACACCTCAGATAACTGTTTTATTAAAGTTTATATAAACCACACTAGCCTCGTCCCAAATATAAACGACAACCCTATTCATTAATTATGCAGCAGTTGACTTATGCAATCGATTGGTTTGCGATTTGCAAACCAGATTCACTATTTACATTGAAACAGAATATTATCAAGACTACATCGCTTACTGATACCTTCTGTTACGTTTCCAATGTGTAAATTGCAGTTAACAAATATAGAATACATGTAGTACCTTACTGTTTAAATTATTAGACTTATACAGGGTGTTTCAAAAATGATGGTCTATATTACAGGTGCACGTTCATTACCAGAATTTTTTTTACATAAACATGAGTCTGCAAATCCGTAGTTTTTGAAATACAGCATGTTAAAGTTATTTTTTGTTTCTATTTTATATGGATAATTTTCAGAAAAATTCATATATTAGTGTAACATTTGTAATATGGGGCTCTTTGTGGGCGAGGAATTTAACTAATAATAATAATAATAATAAGAGGTCTTTATTAGGGCGAAGTTAATTTTACAATTTTTTTCCACTTAACCCCTAAAAGGTAACTTAAAATGTAGGAATTACAAAATGAACAAATTATAAATGCCTTAGTACCCAAAACAACAAAACAATGTAACAACAAAACATTGACAATGTGCGCCTTAAATTTAGCTGAAAGAAAGGAATTCTTAAATATGATTTACTACAACTGCATTTAAACTATAGCGTCTAAGGCATTTTCGACAGGAAATGATTTGTAAAGCTGGGTATCATCGGCATAGAAGTGTACTTTGCTCGAGATTATTTGTTCTTGAAAATCAAACGTATAAATATTAAATGAAAGGGGGCCCAAGATAGAGCCCTGTGGAACTCCTTTCAATAAACTCAAAGAATCCGATACATCCGACCCGCAGACAACCCTCTGTGCCCTATCTGAAAAGTAACCCTCTATAAACTAAACGGCGTCATGATTAAAACCAATATATTGTAACTTCGAGCACAATAGTTCATGACTGATCGTATCAAAAGCTTTATTGTAGTCTAGCAATACCAAAGCTGTAACTTGATTTTTATCGTTAGCTGTGAGGATGTCATCACTATTATTTGCTAATGCTGTTGTGGTGGACCTGCCCCTAACAAATCCGGAGTGTACATTTGGCAAGATGTTGTTGTCCCCAAGGTAAGCAGTTATCTGCTCGGACATCACCTTCTCCAATAACTTTGAAAGAACTGGGAAAATTTAAATGACTAACCTCAGTTGGATTGTTTCCTTTGGGAAACATGAAAACCTTATGTTTTCATGTTTCATATATGTTGTTAATGAGGCTGCAACTGTAAAAGTACGCTTGCATTCAAATGCCCCTGATTTATTTGACACCCTGTGTATCGACGTTTCGTACAGCAGATTTACCCCCTTATCAATTTTTAACAAAAAAGGTATACCTGGTAGAAATCTCTTAGGCGCACCATTTTCGAGATATTTTAATTTTTGCATATTGATGTCGGGTCAAAAATTGATTTTGCGTTGAATAAAGAAAAACCATAGAAATAAAATGTGTACCTTTTTGTTGCGATCGGTATGTACTGTTTATTCTCCTTTTTTGTTTATCATATTTTGCTCGCAAAAAGAATTGATAAGAAACAATCATACAGACAAAACATGAAAACTGACAATAGGCCCCAAACAAGCCATTTTAACAGACTTGTTTCCATCGTTACTATAATGTACGCTATACTTTTACGTTTTCATCTTGATGTGTAATCTTGATTTTTACGTTTGCGACTTTTACTAATTATTTCAGGAATTGTACGTAAATATATGGGCCGGACTTGTAGATGATACTTTTATAGGACCATTTTTATTACCTCACAGGCTAGATGCTGCAATTTATCTTCAATTCTTACATAATGAACTAAACGGGTTACTGGAACATGTGCCTTGACATAAGGAATAATATCTGGTTTATTAATGATGAAGCCCCTGCACATTTTGGCCTAAATGTAAGAAATTACCTGAGCGTTGGTTTTGGATACAGATGGATCGGATATATATATATATATATATATATATATATATATATATATATATATATATATATATATATATATATATATATATATATATATTGTTACGTTCTACGGGTGGTTTCTGGATTTGTTGATTAACAAAACACAGCTTTCCAAACTACTAATTTATTATTACCAACACCAGTGTCAACTAAAGTATTTCTCATCTCTTTTATTAAATGTCCATAGAACTATATTCCACTATCGCCTTCTATGATCGCTTCTTATACATCAACACTGCTGCTTCGCTTAATACTCTATGATCACTTTTACACCACACCAACTTAATACTGAACTAACTCACTCTATGTACCGTTCGTCTATCTATACTCTCCATAGAGATTCTAGATCTTCTACACTTGCTACACCTGTCACTTCTGGTCCCTTCTAGAAATATCATTCCAGAGTGTTCGCTCTTACCAACACACTTTATACACGACATCTGACCATAGAGGCAACAAAGTCCCTAAACTTAACTATCATAGACAAATGTGACAATATATATATATATATATATATATATATATATATATATATATATATATATATATATATATATATATATATATATATATATATATATATATATATATATATATATATATATATAGCGACTATATAGCACACCGATAAAGCAGAAAATAATGGGTCGGTTTTGATTAAATATGGTGAGTACCTACCTTGCGCGAGTGGCTTGGATAGGTTTGTTAGCCAGGAAAATCGGCCCAGGTTTTTCCGAAAAAAAATTCTTTCGAAACAAAATTGTATCTCCAGAAATAATAAAGCTATAGCAACAAAATTTGGCATGCTGGTTTCTGTCATAATGGGTATCCTATGTAACAAAATTCAGGTCTTTAGATTAAAAGACAAGAAAATTATATCCAAGCTTCTAATTACAAAAAGTTAACATGGCAAAATTGATAATTATGGCAGTCGTGCGAATGTGAGTGAAAATACGAGACGAAATTACTAACTAGTTCCAAGGTCTCTGTCTAAGTCTAAGTCTCTATTTTACTTAATCTTGTTAAAATATGAGCATAAAATCCATTGTAATTAAAAATTGTTTAGTATAAATAATACTAAAATTAGAAAATTGACGTGCCAGCGTATCTACCTGTTAGTACATACATCTGTCATGTCGACGATGGTCGAGTGGTCTAATGTATCTGCATCAGATTATTGAGTCCGATAATAACACGAGTTCTAATCCTAGTCAGTGACTTCACTTTTTATTATTATTATTTTAGTCTTTCACTTTATTTTACCGTTATCTGATCGGATTTTTGTTATTCCGATGAATTTTTTTAGCCAGTGGTTGTATGAAAAATAATTTAATAAAGTGTTTGAATTCAATTTGAATAGCATATCTGGTTCTTGTTCTTGCCCTAACTTAGTGAAACCGTTCCATATTTAATACAATCGTAGACTTTTCCCGTGGCTTGACAAGTGCTTGTTTTTTGTGAATTTTCTTTAAAAAATCACTAATGATGAGATCTAGACTTGAATTTTGAAAAATGTCTTCGAACGACCACGAACTAGCCCCCATAGAACACATATCCAGGGCCAGTCTATATATATATATATATATATATATATATATATATATATATATATATATATATATATATATATATATATATATATATATATATATATATATATATATATATATATATATATATATATGTATATATATATATATATATATATATATATATATATATATATATATATATATATATATATATATATATATATATATATATATATATATATATATATATATATATATATATATATATATATATATATATATATATATATATATATATATATATGTATATATATATATATATATATATATATATATCACACCGATAACTCAAAAAATAATGAGCCGATTGAATAAAATTTGGTGAGTACCTTCATCTTGTAAATCGCTTGGATAAGTTTGTTATAACAAGAAAATCGACTTAGTTTTTCCCGGAATTTTTTTGTTTTCTTTCGGAAAAGTTTTATATGTCGGAAAATAACAAATTAAAAAACTTGTATTATTAAACGCAAATTACGGAGCAAAATTTGGACCTGTAAGTTAAAAGACAAAAAAGGTATATAAAAAAATTAGGTTTTCCTCAAAACGTCAAAGACGCGATTTGAACCGTCAAAATTGGCAACACTTAGGCAAAGAACCTGAAACTAATACGAATTATGTAGAGAAAATGTCACGAGAAGAATCTTTTACAAACCCTGAAGTCTCAGGTTCAAATTTGATGATTTGGTGATAGAAATTTTCTTTTTTTTTTATCAAACACGCCTTATATTACTGAATTTTTGTATTTTCCATCGAAATATAATGCATGCTTGTAAGAAAAGAAATTCTGGACGCAGCAAGTGCATGATGGTAATGAATTTTCATTAAATGCTTCAAATTTGAATAGCTCAGTTTTCTATTAAGCTCTAAAGTTAATTGGCCGGGAAACAGTTTTTCCGGGAACATTTAAAGTTTACTTTTGGAAATTTTTGTATATTTTCAAATAATAAAGTTATTTTGATGAAATATGGTACATTATATTTCGCCCCTACTGGTTTTACTGGTAAGCAAATTTGATGCCTGCGTTTTTTACAGAAAACATATTTGATTTTAAAACATATTTATGAAAATTCACTACGATAACGCACTTGCTGCGTCCAGACTTTTTATTAGCGAATTAAAAAAAATTCGCTAATGACGAGATCTGTGTTATATATATATATATATATATATATATATATATATATATATATATATATATATATATATATATATATATATATATATATATATATATATATGTATGTATGTATATATGTATGTATGTACGTATATATATATATATATATATATATATATATATATATATATATATATATATATATATATATATATATATATATATATATACAGGCTGTTTCAAAAAACATGCACCATCGCTCGTGGGGCAATTCCTTACTAAAAAATAAGAAAAAAAGTTCCGGTGCACATGGGCCCGGAAACGCATAGTTTCCAATATACAGGGAGATGAATTTTAATTATTTTTTTTAAATTTTTTATAAATAATTTCAAAACCACTGGATTGATTTTAATGAAACTTGGAACTTGAAAGTGTATTATGAAAGTGCATATTTTCAAGTGAGAATCTGCTTACAACTGCGTCAGTGGCATGCGTACGGGGCAACTGTAAAAATTCATTTGGGGAAAAAATATGTGCGCTACTGTCTTTTTCCAATTTTGATACATCAGTTATGAAGCTTATTACATAAGCCACAAAAGCTACCTCTTGGTATTTTTTCGTTCAGGGTATCCGTTAGGAGATATGATTAATTTTATAAAAAGTGGCAAAGTACCGATTCGTTGGAGTAATGAAAACAGTAATCGTAAAGTGCCATGAAACTATAATTTTTGACAGTTCTCTAAATTCTACAATTTTGAAGTGCTTTGTAGGCGTCAAAAGAGTTTTCGTGTTATTCTTTAAATTTTGATACGGTGCAGTATTTTCGTTTTTAGTTATTTGATACTGAGCTGCTCATTAATATTATTTCCTCCTCTCAAGATGGTTTTCATTAAGTACACTTCAGCGGATTTGACTGATATATTGTTAATTTATGGACAAACAAATCAAAATGCTAGACAAGCTGTGCGAGTTTATCAGGAAACTTATCCGCAAAGAAGAATTCCTGACAAAAATATTTGCCCACGTATTGTAAGACATTTGAGAGAAACTGGTTTTTTAAAAGCTGACTCTGGACGCAGAAGATAGCGCCGAACTGTACGAGTTGAAGAGGCAATATTAAATAAAGTTGAACGTGATCCTAGTACAAGTACGAGAATTATTGCCACCGAACTGGGTAATATTTCAGCATCATCAGTTCACAGAACTTTGATGGATCAAAGTTTATATCCCTATCATTTTACACGTGTCCAGGAACTTCTACCTAGAGACTTTCAACCAAGGGTAATGTTTTGTCAGTGGTTTTTAAACAAACTTAGACACGACCAACATTTTTCTAAACGTGTACTATTTACTGATGAGGCGTCATTTACGCGAAAAGGTATCGTAAATTTTCACAATTTACATACATGGGCCAATGAAAACCCACACTCTCTAAGAGTTGCAAATTCGCAGTATCAATTTTCCATCAATATTTGGGCTGCTATTATTGAAAATCACATAATTGGTCCTGTTGTTCTACCGAATCGTCTTGACCATGAATCATATTTAAACTTTTTACAAAATGATTTGCCGTTGTTACTACCGCTTTTTATGAGAAATGGTACAATGTGGTTCCAGCATGATGGTGCGCCCGCACATTTTGCAGCAGTTGTAAGAACATATTTAGCCAACACATACGGTCACCGATGGATTGGTCGTGGAGGTCCGGTGTCATGGCCACCTCGATCTCCGGACCTGAATCCTCTCGATTTTTATTTGTGGGGTCATTTAAAAGAAATAGTGTATAAAACACCAGTAAATACACGGGAAGAATAGAATATGCATTTGACAGCATTAGAGAAGATCAAAATATTTGCAGAAGAGTAAGAAGATCCTTGCGCAGAAGGTTAAATAATTGTAACGACGCTAATGGTGGTCACTTTCAACATTTTCTTTAGCTTTGTTATTAAAGTCAATTGAGTAATGTACAAAAAACAAGAGTTTGGAAAAATCATGGTGTCTTTACGATTACTTTTTTCATTTTTTATTTTTATTTTTTATTTATCATTTTTATCAATGTTTGTAATATTCATTTCAATGTTTATCACCAATAAGTTTTACGTAGGTTAGTTATTTGCACGTTTAATGCTGTAATGTTTACTGTATGTTTTGTTTTTCATATTCTTATGGTTGCAGTAAACATATATTATTATTATTATTATTATTATTACGCCGACTAATCGGTACTTTGCCCCTTTTTATAAAATTAATCATATCTCCTAGGGGATACCCTAAAAGAAAAAATACCAGGAGGTAGCTTTTGTGGCTTATGTAATAAGCTTCATAACTGATGTATCAAAATTGGAAAAAGACAGTGGCGCATATATTTTTCCCCAAATGAATTTTTACAGTTGCCCCGTACGCACGCCACTGAGGCAGTTGTAAGCAGATTCTCACTTGAAAATATGCACTTTCATAATACACTTTCAAGTTCCAAGTTTCATTAAAATCAATCCAGTGGTTTTGAAATTATTTATAAAAAATTTAAAAAAAATAATTAAAATTCATCTCCCTGTATATTGGAAACTATGCGTTTCCGGGCCCATGTGCACCGGAACTTTTTTTCTTATTTTTTAGTAAGGAATTGCCCCACGAGCGATGGTGCATGTTTTTTGAAACAGCCTGTATATCCGACCGATAACTCAAAAAATAATGGACCGATCTTGATAAACTTTGGTGAATCCTTTCTTTTGCAAGTGTCTTGGATAATTTCGTTAGCCAGGAAAATCCGACCAGGTTTTCCCGGAAAATTTTGTGTTTTCTTTATAAAAAAATTATATCTCCGTAAATAACAAAGTAAGAGCAACCAAGTTTGGTGCGCGTGTTTTTATTATAAAGAGCGAACTCTGTACCAAAATTTAGCTCTCTAGCTTTAAAGACAACGAAGTTATGGGTAGTTAAAAAAAAAATTTTGGAGTTTTCCTCAAAACTTCAAACTCGCAATTTTAAACGTCAAAATTGGCAATGTTTAGGCAAAGGACGTAAAACAAATGCCGATTGTGGAAAGAAAATGTTGCAAGAGTGTTCTGTAAACCCTTAAGTTTCATTTCAACCGTCATTGTCGACGCCCTCGTGGCGCAGGTGGCTATGTGCCCCGGGAATCGAACCCGGGACCTCTCGCTTTGCAGGCTGGCTTTTTTTTTTACTTTTAAAAGCAAAAAAAAAAGCCAGCCTGCAAAGCGAGAGGTCCCGGGTTCGATTCCCGGGCGAGCCAAGTTGACTTTGTCTGGAAAAATTTGTATAAAATATTAAATGATGGGAAAGAATGTGCTAATGGCCTGAAATGCCGCAGCCAATAATATTTTAAAAAAATTAAAAAAAAAACCGTCATTGCCCTTTATTTTACTAAAATATTTACAAAATATTCATTTCACATAGACCCTTTCTTTGATGCGTTGGCTGTCAGTTTAGTTAAGTTGATGCTTTTAGTGAATTTTCTTTAAAAAAATTCACTAATGAGGAGATCCCGACTTTTGAATTTTGAAAAAATTTCTTCAAATGACCGCGAACTAGGCCCCCTAGAACACATATCCGGGGTCCGTTTTAATTTTTATATGTTTATATATATATATATATATATATATATATATATATATATATATATATATATATATATATATATATATATATATATATATATATATATATATATATATATATATATATATATATATATATATATATATATATATATATATATATATATATATATATATATATATATATATATATATATATATATATATATATATATATATATATATATATATATATATATATATATATATATATATATATATATATATATATATATATATATATATATATATATATATATATATATATATATATATATATATATATATATATATATATATATATATATATATATGTATCACACCGATAACTCAAAAAATAATAGGCCGATTTTGACTAAATTTGGTGGAAAAATTCCTTTTGCAAATGGCTTGGATAAGTTCGTTAGCCAGGAAAATCTGCCCAGGTTTTCCCGGAAAATTTTGTGTTTTCTTTCGAAAAAAATTTATATCTCCGTAATTAACAAACTAAGGGCAACCAAATTTGGTACGCTAGTTAATATCCTTATAGGTAAGCCACCTACCAAAATTTAGCTATGTAGGTCAAAAGATAAAAAAGTTATTGGCATTTAAAGAAAAATAAATTGGGGTTTTCTTCAAAACGTCAAAGTTGCGATTTAAAACGTCAAAATCGGCAACATTTGGGCAAAGAACTTGAATCTAATACGGGCTATGGAAATAAAATGTCTCAAGAAGGATGTTTTACAAACCGTGAAGTCTTAATTCCAACCGTCATTGTCCTTCATTTTAGTAAAATATTTCCAGAAAATTCATTTCAAATAGACCATTTCTCTGATGCTTGGCAGTAGCCTTAGCTTTAGAGTTTATCGTTTAATGGTATATAATTTTTGTCGAATTTTCGTAAAAAATCAATAAAGCTCAATATATCCGTTATTATACAAGATATGAAGAAAATTTGTATATATTAATTATAGGGTGTCTTGAGCTACATCTTAAAAAAATATTTCTACAATTACAGGTGGCCTATAAGTCGTTGGTGATACAAATTTTCTTTTTTTAATTAAACACGCCTTATGTTATTGCATTGTTGAATTTTTCAGCGATGCATGTTTGTAAGAAAAGAAATTCGGGACGCAGCAAGTGCGTTATGGTAGCGAATTTTCATTAAATGCTTCAAATTTGAATAGCTCAATTTGCTATTAACTTATAAGGTTGACCAAGAAACGAGTTTTTCCGGGAACACTAAGTTTACTTTTGGAAATTTTTGTACATTTTCACACAATAAAGTTTTTTTATGAAACATGGCACATTGTTTTTACTATATAGGTTATACTGGTAACCAAAATTGATGCCTGCTTTCTTAAAAAGGAAACACACATATTTGCAATTAAAAACATTTTTATGAAAATTCACTACCATAACGCACTTGCTGCGTCCAGAGTTTTTATTTTGAATATTTAATTGTAGGTTTAGTGAAGTTTATGGTTTAACGGTGTATAATTTTTTTAGCTAATTTTCGTAGAACAAAGTCGTTAATGCATTTTTGAATTTTTTATGGAAATATGATGCGTTTATAAGAAAAAAATTCGGACGCAGTAAGTGCGTTTTGGTAGCGAGTTTTCGGTAAATATGCAGATTAGCTCCCGAACGCTTTTCAAAAAACTGTTCAGAAACTTTTCCAGGACCCCCCCCCTTGATGCACAAACCCCAAGAAAAATTTCTTGTTCACACCCCCCCCAAGGAAGTTACGGGACCAGGAGTGAATAGGGGTGCTGGGCGGGGTAGGTAGTAAAAAGAAAATATGAGCAGAAAATGCGAATAAAACGGGCTTGAAAGTTGTCTTTTTCACATCTTGAAGCCATATCCCCCTTAAAACCTGCCTACCTCGCACAGCAGCCCTATTCCCCCAGGTGCTGTAACTTCCTTGGCGGGTATGAACAAGAAATTTTTATTCTGGTTTATGCAACGAGGGTGGTTGTATGCACGCGAGGGTGGAAGGAAAATCCCCACGACGAAGTAGCCACCCCCAACCCTCCGAACTTTACCGCAAGTCGAAGCGGAGGGGGGGGGGTCTGCTTGGTCGTAGGCATTTTCCTCCCCCCTTCGTGTAGGCGAAGTTTAATGGGGATATGGCTTCAAATAGACATCTTTTAAGCAGTTTTCTTTGCTTTTTCTGCTCATATTTCCTTTTTACTACCTACCCCACCAGGCACCCCTATTCACTCCCAGTCCCGTAACTTCCTTTGGGGTGTAAACAAGATATTTTTCTTGTGGTGTGAGCATCCAGGTGGGGTCCTAGTAATATTTCTGAAAACAATTTTTTGAAAAGCGTTTGGGAGCTTATCTGCAAATTTACCGAATTTTCATTAAATCCTTCAAATTTAAATAACTCAATTTGCTATTAACGTAAGCTTTGTTGGTTAGGAAACCAACATTTAAGTTTATTTTCGGAAAATTTTTGTATATTTTCAAACCATAAGTAATTTTGATAAAATATAGTACATTGTTTCTACTACATAGGCCATACCGGTAATCAGATTGATGCCTGCTCGCAATTGCTATTAAAAACATTTTTATGTAAATTCACTTCCATAACACATTTGCGGCATCCAGACTTTTGAAAAATGTTTATATATTTTCCAACAATAAATTTATTTCTATGAAATATGATACATTGTTTCTACTATATAGGCAACCAAGTTAGATGCCTGCTTTCAACAAAGAAAGACATTTGCTATAAAAAATATTTTACATAAAATTTGCTACTATAACGCACTTGCTGCGTCCAGAGATTTTTTTCGATTTGATTTGGTCACTTGAATAAAATCCCAAAAGCACGGGCGTTAATTTTGTGACAACCTGTATTAGAAAGTTTTGCTGGTAGAGTGGTAATGACTTTCGGATATTCGAAAAAATTGTTCAAATAAGGGAAAATTAGAGCCCCTAGAAGCCAAATTGCAGGTGAGATCAGAAAATAAATGACCGTGGCCGAGTGGGTTAACCTCGAGGCCATTACACACACAAAAATATTGTCAAAATACTTACCCCCTCAAATATGATTGTAATCCACCATAGTTACCCTAGGTTGACAGAGCGTTTAACACTTGACAAGAAGCATCATCTAGGAGGCACGCACAAGTCACACCGTCTCGCAGAAACACTAATAGCTGCAGATTAGCCCCACGTGCACTATGTCAGCACCATACGTCTCTGTTAATTCAGAACTAGTTTGTTAGTTTATGTGTGGTGACTTGAATGTGTCTTGTACCAGTACTGCAAGAAGCCGCGGTACGAGCCTTTCGCAGAGGTGTATCAGCCATGGACTGTTGACTTAGAGTATTCAGGTCATGGGGTCACTCGTCCGCAACGATAACATTGCCCACCATCGTTCGGGTAGACATCAATCCGGCTGCAACGGTCAAGTTCAGATGACAAGACAACTAGGAAAACTTCGATACACTTGATATGTCTCCAGTAAAAATAATTAGTTTTGTACATATTTTTATACTGAATGGCTGGCGTATATGTTTTTTTAGAAGCAAATTAAACTTACGCTTTTTTAAGACTCTTTAACGTTCTCAGTAAACCACTACAAATTAGAGAAAGTGTTTGTGTTATATTTACCTTAATTTTAGACGAAGTGCGATAATTACCGTAATAATTATGTTAACTAGATGATGATAGCTTTCGTAGGTTCAATTTAATGTTTTCTAACCCACGGATTTCATCTGGATCCAAATTTCACACTGCTAAAAATTTAAAAATTTCGGGACACAGCAAGTGCGTTATAGTAGTGAATTTTCATACGAATTGTACACTATTAGTAAGATATGTTATTAAAACCCATTCTTTTAATTTAAATGGACCTTGGAGATCGGTTTTAGAGTCCCAGTTAGCGATTATTTGAAAAAAATTATATTTTGTATGGGGCTAAAGAAATTAAATTTGGTCTTAGATATAATATGTAAGTATTGCAAGTGTCTTTAAAAAATGTGTTACAAATTTAATCAAAGTTACAAACGTTTTTCAGAAAAAAATATTTATAAAGGGAATGTATCTGTCGAATTATAAATATTACAGGTAATTTTCATTATTAATTGCTTGGCTGGTTTGTTTTAGTCATTCCATCCAGGTTTCTAAACAATAAACAACAAAAAAGGTTTTTAAAACAAATTTGTAGTTATCCGCGAAGCTCATTATGTTATTTTTCTTTAATTTAGTACCCACGGTTCGTTTGCATAGGTGTTACTATGGTTCAAGATTCTAGCTAAATGGGAAATTTATTGAGGTATCGGATTTGATATATTTTTACGAAAATTTTCTACCATACTTGCTGCACCCAGACCCTTTCCAACACTTATTTACAGTTGCTGTATCCATACTTTTAGAAAATGATAAAATATTTCAGCTTACTATGTAAGACTGACAAACAAGGCAACCTCAAACTCATTTTTGGAAAAATATTTCAAAAAATGAAATGTGATAACAATTTAAACATAAGTTGAAAATCTAGGTTCGCTGCTTCGTCGCGGGGGTTCTCTTTTCGCTTCTGCGTGCCTACAATCACCCTCAATGCATAAACAAGAACAATGTAGACAAGTAAAATTCCTTTGGAGCAACCCCTAAGAGAGTTACGGGACCTGCGGTGAATATAGGGGTTCTGCGTGCGGTAAACAGGATTTTAATGAGATATATCCGCAAAATGGGATTAAGGCAGTTTAAAGAGGCCCAACTAAGCTGTTTCTTTCGCACTTTCTGCTCACATTTAATTTTCAAATTCTTCTCTGCCCAGCAACCCTATTTACTCTTGGTCCCGTAACTTTCTTATGGGCTGTTTACAGGAAATTCTTTTTGTGGTTTGGACATCCAGAAGAGGTTCTAAACATATTTCTGAAAAGATTTTTCTGAACACCCGCCATGTGCTAATCTGCAAATTGACCGGAAAATTAATTTTTATTTACAAACGGAATGCAGCTATGAAATTATAGGGGGCTGGTAAGTATTTTTCCATATTAATCGCTTGAATGATCGGTTTTAATCAACCCAATCGAACCAGTTTCTGCAAACAAAATAACAAAAAAAGGTTTTTTTTAAAACAAATTTGTGATTATCTGTGAAGCTCATTGTGCTATTTTTTAATTTAGTATCCACGCTGCTTTTAGATATGTTTTACTTTGTTTCAAAACTGAAGATTCCAGTTTAATGGGAAATTATCACCCTTTGAAATATTTTTATGAAAATTCGCTATCAGAACGTACTTAAACTCTTTTCAACACGTATTTACTATTGCTGTATCCATACTTTTTGAAAACGAAATAAATATAAATACAAAATTTTGAAATTAAAATTTTAATAATTTAACCTAAATATCTGTTTATATAATTTTAACTAGACATGTATGTACTTTGTAGTACCTACCTAGATATTATAAGTACTTACTGTATTAGTTTGAGGTAGGTATATTTCTTGTAATACCTACCAGTGAATTCTATATAGAGTTCACTAGGTAATGCATACAATATCTACAATTTACATGCAGTTTACCTCACTTTCATATTTGTTTGATTGGATGTAACAATCATAATCTACTACTGCAGTCATTTTGTTCAAGTTAAAATAAAACTAAAAGTTGGGTTACTCTTTGCCTACTATTTATATTAACCTTAAAATATAGGTACCTAGTTGTTTTGTATCATAAGATCCTAATAAGGTATTAGTATTAGAAACTGCATCAGCGGAGTCGATTTCCAGATTATGCCATGCGCAGAGCGTGAGCGTACACGCTTCTCTGTGACAAATAGCTACGCGTGATCAGATTAAACTGGGCGAGAGAGAGAGAGAGAGAGAGAGGGAGAGAGAGAGAGAGAGAGAGAGAGAATGATGGCTTTTAATTTTAAATACCGTGAACGCGAAGAATGGGAAGATTAATATTTATACATAATGAAACGTCGTTCTAGATTGCTTTTAAACAAATTGAATCACTGTCATTAATTTTCTTATTTATTAGTATACATTCGCATGCTAATATCTAACGCAAACTTTGTCCCGGTATTAGGAAAGAAATGGTCCAAGGCTAATTTACAAAATTGTTAGTTACACAGCTCTATCTATAACATTTTTATAAGCTGGAGTTGTCGTGATAATACCTGGTCCTGCACACAGATAGCGTCCCTGTCGTATCTCTCACATTGACGTTTTGCAATAACTTCCATTGTTTAGATTTTTGTCTACGATGTATTTAAATAGCATAGCAGTGCATATAGCGGCATCTGTCTTTGTCCATTGTAGATGTTGCATTATAGAATCTGAAGTGATGTCGAGAACTATTTAATTATGAATGTCGAATACTTTATTTTCCTTTGATCAAACAACTTTAAAATTGGTACACAACCACGTCTGTCTTAGTTCTTTAAAACTGTAAATTTTTGTTTGAATCACTTAGAAAATTTAAGAGATATTGCGCCTAAAAAATATTTTTTAATTTTCTATTAAGAAAATTTGGCCGTTACGATTTCATTAACTAACTCATCCAAGCCATTAGCAAAATAAGGTTAATTTCTACATTTTTTGAGTTTTCGGTTGGATGCACACACAGATATATATATATATATATATATATATATATATATATATATATATATATATATATATATATATATATATATATATATATATATATATATATATATATATATATATATATATATATATATATATATATATAAACATTTTAACTGACCACGGAAATGTGTTACAGAGGCCCTAATTGGCGCTCATTTGAAAACATTTTGCCAATGTCTCACCATCCATACCTTTCTATTACTGAACTTTCTTAACGAAAATTCACTAAAAATGTACCAACTAAGATGGACGCCGGGCATATTTTAGAAACAAAAAATTACCAAAGAGGAAGTATTCCTGAAAAAAGCTGTAAAATACATTATAGCTTCCAGGAAGTGCAACAATCATGATTAAATGAACAATTTGATTTTTATATATAGTTTGCTGGATTATGAGGTATTAGATATGCAGTGTGCCCCCGGATAGGCGCGAGAATAGGTGAAAAAGACTGTCATTTTTTGAGTTGAGACTTGACTTTTTGATATTAAGCCCTGCTTGAATAGAAAATAATTTGTGCCATAATTTTAATTTACAAAAATCAAGTATGAGTTGGAGATTCACAAAAAACTAATTTTTTACACTAGTAAAGCGCCTTTTCTCTAGAAGATACCAGAAAATGTTATTAAGAAATTATTATCGGAAAAAACTGAGTAGGAATACAAAATTTTATAATCCTAAGCCTACCTTGATATTTTGAAAATCTGAAAACAAATGCAATGGAAGAAAAACGATTTAAATGATATTTTGACAGTTGCCAAAAATAGTTAACTGTAATTATTGTCGTAGGTCTGCCCTAAAACTGGTTTTAATTATTAGAGTCTATGGTTCTGACCGGTCTATGGTTCTGATTGTGGTGAGAATACATCTAGCCTTACATTAAGGAAGACTGGGCCAGGGCTGACAATTTCCAAAATTGTTAGTTGGTTGTACACAGTCTGAATTTTATAACATTTTGTGTTATTTGAAGCTGTCGTGACAACATACTACTTGGTTACACAACGAGATCGCGACTCCTGTCTCACATCTTACTATGTGCTGTGAGGTTGGCTAGCATAGCCGTATAACTTTATAGGTGTTTTCTCGCTACAATTAGTATACCGAACTAACGAGCTCTAATTAGAGCAAAACCGGTCTAATGTTGTGCATGTGGTGAGAATACATCTAGCCTTACATACATGATCCCTATATTAGGAAAGAAATGGGCCAGGGCTGACAATTTACAAAATTGTTAGTTGGTTGTACAGTCTCTATTTTATAACATTTTGTGTTATGTGGAACTATCGTGACAACATACTACTTGGTTCTGCAACTAGATGCCTACTTCTGTCTTACATCTCGCTAGATCCTATATCTGGTGCTATAATTGTGCTCAACAAAGGTAATTGTTTCCAAATTGGATTAAAATTGTGTCACATATCAGTGAGACAATTTAGCCATATGGCCAGGCAAAATAGGTGTCTAAGACCCGTTATTTTAGCTTCTTTATATAATAGGTTGCTGGGGTATGTAATATATTTATTACAAACAATTTTAAAAAACCACTTCTAAATTACGCAAATAATTATTGGTGGCCCCTCCAGAGGCGATGATACCGGGACTGTACCAAAGCAAAGTGGAGTGTTTTCAGTGCTGATATTCTTACAAGCGATTTTAGATATCTAAATTTTGACAGCATCCTTCTGAGCTTATCAACCAAATCATTTATGTGTACATCCCACCTCATAGGTTTATCAGTTTAAACGCCGAGGGACCTAATACTGTCAGCTGACTTCACCTCGACAGTTCCACCTACTCCTTCAATTTTTAGATCACCAGTTTTTACTATTGAGGTAGAATAACAGCTAAATGGTATATATATATATATATATATATATATATATATATATATATATATATATATATATATATATAGTTTTATCGCAATTTATTGTTAGTAAGTTAAAATCCAGCCTTTTTTTTTAGGAAAATCCAGCTTCTGTCGTTTGTTTTAAGCAATTCCAGAAGTGCGATTAGTAAAACACTGATGTGTCATTAGCAAAACTTATTATGTTTCCAGTATCGCGTAGTTCTAATAAATCATTAACATAAATGCTCAAAAACAAGGGGCCAAATTTTGTTCCTTGCAGCACTCCATATTTAACAGTTTTTTCACTATACTCACTTCCGATTTTTATATATTGTCTTCTATCACAGAGGTAGGGTTCAATAAGGTCATCGGCTTTCCTCGGACTCTAGAGTACAACAATTTCGTCAGAAAAGCGGGTGACTAACTGTATCGAACGCCTTAGCCAGATCAATGAATATACAGACATGATTTCCTGCCACTCAAGGCTTGATAGATTTTACGTGTAAGGCGTGATGTAGCATCTTCTGCTGCTAAATCCAAACTGCTTCGCTGAAATTATTTTGTATTTCTCAAAAAATGTGTCTAATTTATTTTTATTTAACTTCTCGCATTTGTTATCTTGCTGATTGGTCTTTAGTTGGCTATATAATAGATATCTACCGCTAAACTTGTACAGCGGCGATATTTCAGCTGTTTTAAATGCCATCGGACACTTTTCCATTGAAAGAATTCTATTTAACAAAACAGAAAGTGGTTCTAAAAGTTTCAGCAATTTTCCTCAAATTCCGAAGACTTTCCAGATTTGAGTTGCATGATGCACTCTCCCACTTTACTTTCAGCTGTTTCTTTAAAAAAGACACTGTTGACCACACGACTTCCCATCTGGCTCTAGAAATCCGCCGGTCGTCTTATTTCAGATGCCTTGTCTTCTCCACGACGTGTATAATAATAATAATTAAGCGAATCTGCGATGTCTCTTTCGCGCTCAATGCGTTGTCCATTATCATCTGCAATTCCTTGCATCTTTGCTCTGGAAGTCCTTGTATGTATGTAAATGAAATGTATGTCCTTTTTCAAAAAAAAAGTCAGTTTGATGAAATACTGTGCATTTCTAATATAAAAGTTATACTATCTACTAAGTATAATATCTCTTCTAAAAAAAATAATATTAAAAACAGTTCTATGGAATTTCGCTACCATAACGCAAACTTTTTTATATTAGCTTGACAATGTATTGTTATCTTCTTTCAAATCAGTTTTCTTCCTGTCGATGATAATGGCCTGATGATGCCTAGAAGCACAATCAATCTCAGAAATTTTGGGATGCAGCAAGTGCGTTATAGTAGCGAATTTTCATAAGAACTGTACACTGCTATTATACGGCATATTAGTGAAGTTGATACTTTAAACTTACGCAGACATTAAAGTGTTACCATCGATATTTCTCTATTATCAAAAAAATCTTGTATTCTAACTCCTTCTGAGTAAAATGCCCAAAATTCAATTCTCTATGAAGCTTAAGAACTACTACTAGTAGTACTAGTAGTAGTAGTAGTAGCAGTGGTGGGGAGACCAACGCCAAGCAAGTAGGCCACAATGGGCCCTTTTTGCCAACCCCAGCAACCCAGCAACCATGCTCTACTCTTCCTCGGTTGCGTCGCGTCGCCAAACTGCCTCGACCTCTAAATAAAGGCCGTGACGGTCTTCACTTCGATGATATTTACCTGATTCCTCTACAGAGTCCTCGATCCGAACAATTCTGCTCAAAGACTCCTAAAAGCCTCGCATTCACACAGGTAGTGTAGGACGTTTCTTCATCCTCGCCGCATTCCTGGCACATGGGATCCCTCTCTACCCCTATCAATGTGAGGTATCTTCTACGGGCGCTGTGGCCTGTCAGCACCCCAAGGATGCGGAGAAGCGTAGGCAGACTCCTACCGCGTAGCCAGACAGCTTTATCTGTATCCGGCCCCTTCACGAAATCCCTCGCCTGCCTACTGCCACCAACCGACCCCCAGTGCCTCTCCATTGCTTCCTCTGTCCACCTGTCTAAGGCGACAGAGACCGTCTTCCTACGTATGCCTATCGCAGGCCCGGGAAGCTAAAGAACTAACTTTTGCTATATCTGTAGCTAGTGTAAGTCTCTTTAAAAGACAATTGTATTACAAATTTCATTAAAGTTATACAGAAGATTTTCACAATTCATATTTAGAAAAGTAAAGTATCTGCCAAATTATAAACGCAGCAGTCATTTTTCCTTATTAATCGCCTTATTAATCGCCAACCTAATCAAACCGGTTTTTTCAATAATTTATAATTTCACTATCAAAGGTGACAAACTTATTTAGGCGTTTTAAACAAAAAATGAGATCTTGTTCAAAATTTATGAAATCTGTCCACTATTGTTTCTCCAAACGTCAAAATAAAACCTAAAAAACATACATTTATCGAACTGGATTTGATCGCGTAACCTGTTGCTTAGAGGCAAAGCGGGACGTCTCTGAGCTACCTGGGCATGTCAAAAAACGTTTTGTTTAGGTGATACATTAGATCGGCTTCATGCCCGGTATATTATATTCAAAGTGAACGTAACAATTTGTATAATTACCATTAAAACATTTCCCACGTCTGTTTCGGTCTTATATGACGTCTTATGTTTAAGTTTAAAGATAAAAGAAACTATCTTAGAAACATTTTTATACAGACTTGGCCAGATTTTGTTGACAATCGTACTATATTATGCGACAACATAATATACCTATGCTGCGCTAAGACTGTATTTGAGGCCGTTCGTAAAGCTACAATTATAGTGTCTTTTAATAATTGATTGAATCCGCCAGTAAAACAACAATTACTTGGCAAATTTTTAATTTCATGTCTGTCATTTTCCATAATTGCGGCCGAGATTTCACGATTGTTGGTTCGGGTAGTATGTGTTATGCCTGTTACATATTTGGTTTGGTTACCGTTGGTGTATGGATTGTACCTGTTGTGTGATTTAAACTACGCCTGGCAGTTAACTACTCTGTCTGTCAAGCATTGGACTTATTTAACCACTAATTCGTCTCAACGCATGTCTTTGTGATTTTATTTTTAATTTTAAAGAAACTGTACATATTGTGTACCAAATTACTTAGGACTTACAACATAGATTTATTTGCACTATTTCTAGCCACATGTAAAGTCTCATTCCAGTTACTCTGAAATTTACAAAAATATAGCGTTTTCAAAAAGTTTTCCCCCAATTTCCACCGGAAAAACTTGAGCATAAAGGCTGATTAGGGAACTCGACCTCGGTTTTCGCCCAAATAAACTTTTTGTCAAGTTTGATTGAAATCAGTTTAGTATTATATATATATATATATATATATATATATATATATATATATATATATATATATATATATATATATATATATAAATTAACGGACGTTGCTTTTGGGTTCTAGTGACCCAAATTCACGCTCATCTGAAGAAATTTGTTCAAAAGTTTTTCATCGTGGCCTCTCTAAGAGCGAATTTTTCTTAATGAAAATTCGCTAAAAGAAGCATTTGTTAAACCAAAGACAAAGTAGCTACATCGGTTGTCAATATGGCACGATTTCGCTAGGTACGGATAACAACAGTTATTGTGATGGAAGCAGCTTACAAAATATCAAATTCCAGATCTTTTTGTTTTTTATTACCTAAATATCAAAGTGTAACGTTTTGTACTAAAAAACGTTGTTAACTTTATTTGGTATCTTAATTAGTATACCAAGTACTGATTGTTATATAGTGTTATGTTATGTAGTTGACTCATACAATAATGATGATATTTTTTTAAGACTAGGTGACTTGATAAGATGTGAAACCGAACATTTTATTCCTCGTTAAATATATTCACTTGGCTGAGCCAACAGAGATAAATTGGAGAAAGTGTTAATATTATAGCGAGTGGCGTCGTTGCTTTTATTTTATGCGAAACAATATAATCACTGTTCTAATTATGAAATGAAGCTATGATATTTCTAATGATCTAACATCTCATTTGGGATTGTAAGACAACTTAACCCCAATAATTCGTGTTGTCCTTACTTGGTGGAAACGTTCCATGCTAAATACAGATGTAGAGCTATCTCCTCCGCTTCAAATTTGCTTGTGTACTCATCTGCAACTGGTTTTACCTTTTACGGCATCGCAAAGCAGTTTTTTCTCCTACCTGACGATTACGTAAAAGCTGAAACCGGTTGCAAATAATAAATCAAGCACCCGTGAAGCCAAAAAAGACATATTTACATCTCTATAAATTATTTGTATTTTGTTTCTTTAACGTCGGCCTATTTCCGCGACTATGGCCGATGACGGACGCCAGGGAGCGGTTTCACCTCTTGAAAATTTTTCCGAACCCCTGCCTTTCTGTAAGGAGGGTAGGGATCTTTAACGTGCCCAACACCGCATGAAGACGGGACCAACGACTTTACCCCCCCTTCGAAGTGCGGAACGTGCAGACATTCAACTTACTCAACTACAATGCCAGAACCTCGGTTGATGTTAATGTTACAGTTTGTACTGAAAAAGTGAAAGGAGAACGCTGGGATCGAACCTAGTACCCTTCGGTTCAGAGGCACACGTTCTTACCCCTGAACCATCGAGGCTCTCTCTCTATAAATAAAAACCATACTTTCAAAAAGACCAACAAGATATATATTTTATAAAACAAACCTTCGAGATTATACCAAGTGAATTAATTAGTTTTTGTGAGCTTATTTTGTGGAATTATTATAACCAACGAAACTCTGAAAAAACTCAACAAGCATAAAGGTAGATGACAGTTTGCACTAATATAAGAGCTTAAAAAGAAGAAATTAGTAGCTTAGGTATTTTCCAGTTAAGAAAATAACAAAGGTATAGACGCAGCAAGTGTGTTATGGAAGTGAATTTTCATAAAAATGTTTTTAAAAGCAAATATGCATCTTTAATGCAAGCAGTCATCAATTTGGTTACTGGTATAACCTATACAGTATATAGTAGAAACAATGTACCATATTTTATCAAAATAAGTTATTGTTTAAAAATGTACAAACATTGTTCTCAAGCGAGCTTGAAATGTTTTCCAGAAAACTGGTTTCCTAGCCAACGAACGCTAGGTTAATGGCAAATTGAGATATTGAAATTTGAAGCATTTAATGAAAATTCGCTACCAAAGCGCACTTACTGCGTCTCGATTTTCTCTTACAAACATGCATCATATTTCGATTAAAATGAGAATGAGCCTTGAGAAATGCCTAATTTACTCAGAGAGTCAGGGGGTCCTCCGGGCAGTCTGCGCGTACAGAATTAGGTCAACGCTGGTTCAGGAGTGCGCTGACGCCCTTACGGGACTATCCACGACAAACGAGGTACAACTTGTGTGGATTCCGCGACACTGTGGCGTAGCAAGGAATTAAGTGGCGAATAATCTCGCAAGGTTTTGTTCCCGGTGGCCGTGCTGTGGCCTGGAGCCTGCTATAGATATAAGTAGGAAGCTGGTCTCCGAAGCACTAGATCAATGAACTGAGGAGGCCATGACGAAGCACTGGAGGACGAACAGTGGCTGTAGGTCGGCGAGGAATTTCGTGGAGAGGCCGGATATAAACAAGACTGTCTGGCTTCTTGGTAGGAGTCGGCGCTTCTCCGCATCATTGGGACGCTGACAGGCGCCTGTACCTTGAGGAGACACCTTATATTGGTAGGTATCGAGAGGGATCCCATTTTCTAATATTGCGGCGAGACTGAAGAAACGTCTTAGCACTACCTGTGTGAATGAGAATTATTTGATTCGAGGACTCTGCAGAGACCCCAGGTAAGTTCCGTCAAATGGAAGACCGTCATGGCCTTTATTCCTAGGTCGAGTAGGTTTGGTGCTGGGTAGCTGGGGTTGGCAAAAGGGCCCATTGTAACCTACTTGCCTGGCGTTAGCCTCCACTCTATTGCCACTACTACTGCTACTACTCTTCTCACTAATAAGTATTTTAACTTCGAAAGGGAAGAAAATATAATTCAATCGTACACTTGGAATGTGTTAGTGTATGGGGAAAGAACCGGGACAATAGCTAAGCAGGATATGAAGAAGGTAGAAGCCTTTGAAATACATACAGAAAAACGAGAAAGACTCGGCACACCGATAAAAACATGAACAAGCGTATGTTAGAGTATGTAATAGAAGAAAAATGCTTACTCCAAGAAATTGAAAGAGGGAAGGCAAGATTTATTGATCATATTTTTAGATTTACTAACTTTTCGACAACATAATTTAAAGAACACATACGTGGAAAAGGGGGAAAGAGGAAAAGAATAACCAAGGGAAAGGCTTATGAAAAACCTGGCATAACTGATCACGTGTGGAAGTTGTAATAAACTTAAAAGACCTGCTGGAGACTGAGAACCATATTTGCGCCGACAGAGCGACATCGCACTTAAATTTTGATATTAAGTATGGTTTGGATTTGGTTGGCCACCCGGCATATCCTCCGATTTAGCACCATGTGATTATAATTTATTCCCAAAACTCAAAAAACATTTAAGAGGTAAACGATCTTCGACCAGCAATAAAGTTGAGGAGAGTGAGTTAAAAGACCAAGATAAAGATTTTTTTAGGGCTCAGAAACACTTTAGGAACGCTCTCCTAAATATGTAAATCTTAGAGGAAATTATGCCGAAAAAATATTTTTTTAAACGTTATTTCGTTTTCTATTGTAGGCTAGTGTAAGGGGTGCGTGAACGCAACCTTCGATGGCACAAGGTTACAACCCTCTTAGTAAGTAATCTATTATAATAATAACAATCGACTAACGGTCACATAATATATTTAGCTCAACAGTAAATCACCAGTCGATATATTACTTAGCAGTTCTGTTATCCACTTAAGAGTAATCATGCAAAAGGCAAAAGGTTTATTACTTGTCAGAATGATGGCGAAGCCTTAATGTACGGGCGTAATGAGTCGGGTGAGCGGGTGCCAAATGTGTCCAGTAACAACATCACTAACCTGTAATTTAAATAATACCTGAACACACCATTGTTCATCTAAAGCACAACCTAACATATATACGAGGGGCATTCAATTATTAGTTCATCAAACAGTTACCAATTACATGCTCCACTGAGCGACTCAACATCAATAACTATTTATACTCAAAGATCCACTGAGCAAACTAACATTAAGGGCAGTTTCGACATAACGCTCCACTGAGCAACTCCAACATTAATAGCAGTTCCTACTCAAGGCTCCACTGAGCCAGATTATGATCTCTCAACAGCGCACATCAGTGCCTTAGAACTGCTTCTCAACAATGTCTCAAAATGCTCAACCATTAGTTTCTCAAACAATAATTACTCAGACAATAATTACTCAAGTATTTACTCACACGATAGTTACTTAAATAATAATTACTCAAACAATAATTATTCAAATAATAATTATTCAAACATTACTTACTCAAATAATAGTTTCTAAAACAATGGTTTAGCCTGTGTGTTTTGTTGGGCTCTGTATCCGAACACTAGGTCCGTGCCGGCTTCCAGGTGTGCATGAGGCACAGTTCAATACCTCACATAGAGTGCTGGTACTGACAGAGTTGAATACCAAGAAGTGCAATGGACACCATGGACTACCTCAACACTGTGCCCTTCTCCAGGTACCCCAACTCCCCCACTAGGACTGACCGTGCAATGAGACCAACGGGTGAACTGGCCACAGTGTCCCGGACAAGCTACTCTCAAAATTCAACAACGGTTCCCACACATGAATACTGAAAAAGTGCAATGGACACAAAGGGCGAACACAGCAATGTGCCCTTCTCCAATATCCACCGCATCGTCACGGGCGGGTTAAATGGATACTGCTGTACCCCCACCATAATGTGACGATTCCACAAAAATCTAATTGTGGTTACGTAACCTGGGCCTAAACCCAACGCCTCTACAAGTGTGATCCCCAACTGGGTTGAACAAATAGCGAAGGTGTCCCTCATACCTTCCAAACTATCATCAATTTACTTTCAAACAGACTCTACTTTATTTACTCTAAACACGCTGACATAATTCAACTCTTACTTAATTTATGAATATTGACATAACCTCGTATAAGTAACAAACCTATTTTAAACTTGGCTAATCCCTAAATTATTTTATAAAGCCCCTTTATTTGAATATGATAATCACTTCTCAATTTATAACATAGCCTCGTATAAATAATAAACGTAATTTAAACTTAGCTATTTCTCAAATTATCTCATAAGGCCCCTTTATTTGAATATGATAATTACTTCTCAATTTATAACTTTTCCTCGTATAAATAATAAAGTGACTTTGAACTCTAGCTACAACTTACTTTTATAGGAGCTATTTATTAAATGATTACCTGAAACCACCCCTAATCGTATACTTATTGAAAATATTCCTTGATGTATAACTTAAACAAATGAGAACATGTACGATAAACAAACAAGCCGTGTTCAATGAGAATTCACTCACCTTTTATTAAAGTATATAACGTGCACTGTAAATATAACCAATATCGAGCATATTTTAATGCAGCTCAGGTCATGGTTCACGCACAAATGTGGAGGTATGCTTTACTTTAACCGATGCTAAGTGGAATATAAAATGAATAGTGTGAGGCCCTTGAGCCTAAGAGGGATACATTATCACCACACACACCTCGCACGTCTATCTTTAAGTAAACATTTTTTAAATGCTCATCGCTTGACACTTTGGATCTAATGGGAATACTCTGGCTAGTAAAACGTATTCACCTAAGAACGTGTCTGTTAAATACGTACAGATTATTTTCATAATAAAATGACATTATGACCAGGGCTAGAAAATACATTCCTTACACTAGGTACTTTTAAATACCTCCTTGTATATTTATAGGAGTCAAATATCTACCACTCCTCCCTGAGTCATGGGTTAAATAGACGTAATTATAATGACACTGAAATGTTCACTAATTGCGTGGGAGGTTGTACTGCTTGGAATACTGATTCCAGTGAATTACTGTTATACAAGTGAAACAATGATATCCGATCATAATCTCGCTCTTTCGAAATTTCTATTTTTTCTTAGGTATGCAGCGACACACAAAAAAGACTGAGTCAGATATAAATGAGTTTGCATGTCATGATGATCTGAGATGATTATACTTTCATCCGAGTAGTTAGCCTTGACACGTACACTTGATTCAGTTTCCTGCGACCTGCACTTCACTGTCTGCCTCCCAATGTAACACGATCACTTCCATGTTCTTTTTTCTTTATTACAGGTGACTATCGGAAAGATATGTGAAAGTTGTATAGGTCCCATATTTGTTATGGGCGATACGCAAAACTACGTAAGCTGTATGCTGAATCACAACATCGTTTTGAAAATTAACCCGGTTACGTTACAAGTGTCTTCGAAGCAGACAAATTTATTGATGATTATTGTAGAAGCAAAGAAGAAAGCTGTATAATAATCATATATCATGCAGCATTTTCTTTATGTTGACCTTTCAAATATATTTTATTAATGATACACCACTTACTAAGGACTGTGGGGACTTTCTTTAGTTATAACTTCACTTTTGCTGATTGTCTTCACCACAATAATTGTTGTTTATATATAATAATGTTTTTAATAGCAAATATGTCATATACAGACTTGAAGACTACTTCTCTGGCTTCACTGTTGGGTTAGATGTTCTCGGATGTTGTTCAACGTTTCTGTGACTAGTTTCGCTGCTTGACAAAACCTGTAGTTTATAAATTAGCTTGTACACATTGTAATGCAATCTACTAGGCTAAACCTCTAGAAATTTTGACACCCGATACAAGGAACATATTTTTGCATTTAGAAATAACTACGCTGACAAATCTACATTTACAAAACATATTATTGCTACCTAACATAAACCTACAGTAAATAACCGCATACAACCACAACATGTTTGTATTGACAAACGTAAACTAGACTTTTTTGAAGCTTTGGAGGTCAAAAAGCACACACACGACAATAGCCACCTATTTTTAAATGAGCAAACTGATTTAATGAATTCCCCTTTCTTGGATATTCTTCTTTCTAATTAAATAAGCCAAAGAAAATAAATTGAACTATTATTTCAAAAAAAGTTGTAATAAGACAATGATTGATGTATGTCGATACTTTCGTTGTATAGAGACTGCTTTATTACTGTTATTGTTTAGTTTTTTATTGTTATAACTGTTATTATAGTTATTATACGCTAGTTCTCTTTTTATGTTAAATATTGACATTGATCACGTAGACATTTTGAAAGCCTCATCCGTCATCTGTGTTTCATTTCATTTTATTTTAAATTTGATGAATTTTTTGATCAAAACATATCATAACATAGCAACAGACCTTTATTTATAGCTGCCATGATTTCGTACTAATTCAACTTTAATCTGTCTGAGTATGCTGTCAAGCAGCGAAACTAGTCAGAGAAACCTTGAACAACATCCAAGAACCTCTAACCCAACAGTGAAGCCAGAGAAGTAGTCTCCAAGTCTGTATATAGTATGGACCAGTTTCACCAAGTAAGGGCAGCCACAATCAATGAAGCAAATATGTCTTTCTAATGCAAGCAGGCATCAATCTCGTTACCGGTATAACCTATATAGTTAGAACAATGCACCATATTATGTAAAACTAACTTATTGTTTGAAAATGTACAACAATTTTCCGAAAATAAACTTTAAATATTTGTGAGAAAACTGGTTTCCTATCCAACAAACCTTAGGTTAATAGCGAATTGAGTTATTGAAATTTGAAT
Organism: Tillus elongatus; assembly: GCA_964006375.1. Classification (NCBI taxonomy): domain Eukaryota; kingdom Metazoa; phylum Arthropoda; class Insecta; order Coleoptera; family Cleridae; genus Tillus; species Tillus elongatus. The sequence goes on along the minus strand of OZ023266.1, from coordinate 36,256,046 downwards.
CATTTAATGAAAATTCTCTACCAAAACGCACCTACTGCGTCTCGATTTTTTTCTTACAAACATGCATCATATTTCGATAAAGAAATGGAAAAATGCAATAATATAAGGGTGTTCGAAAAGAAAATTGCAGTTATCACCAACGACTTATGGGCCCGTCTGTGATTGACAAAATAATTTTATAAGATGTAGCTCAAGCCACCTGATAATTAACATATACAACTTTCTCTCGTACCTTGTATAACAACAATTATATTGAGCTTTACCGTGGAAATGAGCGCCTCCGTGGCCATGCGGGAAAGTCGATTCAGACTTTCCAATACGGACTCAGGGGACGACGGTTCGAGACTCATCGGCGGCGGATGATTTTCAAAATCACTGTCGTCGTTGAGATCGAGCTCAAGGTGGAGGGTAGGTTAGTTTAGATGACCAAAAAGGGTCAGCAATGGTCTAATTGCCAGTAAGCATCTTACCTTTTACCGTGGAAATGCGTCACTCTGTATGCAGGGTGATTCAGTTTTAATCTTGATAACTAGGAATCAATAGAACAAGTTAAGTTTATTTAATGAATGTACATTATTTTATTTCCTAAGTCGCATTGTTACAGAGATAGAGAGCGTTGAAATAGGATTTTTTCCCGTTCTTCCCTCATAACTTTTGTAGTACCACTCATCCAATTGAAGTGAAACTCGGAACATAAAGACGCCTTATTGTCTTCCAGACTCTTCTAAAGTTTTCACCACACACCCCTCTTAGAAGTGTTTTGTGTGCTCCCCCCCTGCTTTATTTCAAAAGTTCAAAAAAAAATTATTTTGATAAAACAGGAGCACACCGTTTTTATCTAATTAATTCTGAAACTTTTTGAAATTTGAAGCATTTATGAAAATTCGCTACCAAAACGCACCTACTGCGTCTTGTTTTTTTCTTACAAACATTCATCATATTTCGATTAAAAAATGGAAAAATGCAATAATATAAGGGTGTCGAGAAAAAATTGTAGTTATCACCAACGACTTATGGGCCAGTCTGTGATTGACAAAATAATTTTATAATATGTAGCTCAAGCCACCCTATAATTAACATATACAACTTTCTCTCGTACCTTGTATAACAACAATTATATTGAGCTTTACCGTAGAAATGAGCGCCTCCGTGGTCGTGCGGGAAAGTCGATTCAGACGGTTCGAGACTTCACCGGCGGCGGATGATTTTTCAAAACACTGTCGTCGTTGAAATCGATCAAGTTAAAATAATGTACATTCATTAAATAAACTTATTTCCTAAGTCGCATCGTTTCAGAGATATAGGGCGCTGAAGTAGGATTTTTTCCCGTTCTTCCGTCAAAGCTTTTGTACCACTCATCCAATTGAAGTGAAGTTCGGAACACAAAGACGCCTTATCGTCTTCCAGACTCTTCTAAAGTTTTCACCACACACCTTTCTTAGAAGTGTTTTGTGTGCTCCCCCCCCCCCTGCTTTATTTCAAAAGTTAAAAAAATATATTTTGATAAAACAGGAGCACACCGTTTTTATCTAATTAATTCTGAAACTTTTTGAAATTTGAAGCATTTATGAAAATTTGCTACCAAAACGCACCTACTGCGTCTCGTTTTTTTTTTCTTACAAACATTCATCATATTTCCATAAAAAAAAAGGAAAAATGCAATAATATAAGGGTGTCGAGAAAAAAATTGTAATTATCACCAACGACTTATGGGCCAGTCTGTGATTGACAAACTAATTTTATAAGATGTAGCTCAAGCCACCCTATAATTAACATATACAACTTTCTCTCGTACCTTGTATAACAACAATTATATTGAGCTTTACCTTGGAAATGAGCGCCTCCGTGGCCTGCGGGAAAGTCGATTCAGACGGTTCGAGACTTCACCGGCGGCGGATGATTTTTCAAATCACTGTCGTCGTTGAAATCGATCAAGTTAAAATAATGTACATTCATTAAATAAACTTATTTCCTAAGTCGCATCGTTTCAGAGATAGAGGGCGTTGAAGTAGGATTTTTTTCCGTTCTTCCCTCATGACTTTTGTAGTACCACTCGTCCAATTGAAGTGAAACTCGGAACGCAAAGACTCATTGTCGTGTTCCAGACTCTTCTGAAATTTGGACCACACACCCCTCTTAGAAGTATTTTGTGTGCTTAACCCCCCCCCCCCCTTGCGTTATTTCAAAAGTTCAAATATAATATTTTTATAAAACAGGAGCACACCGTTTTTATCTAATTAATTATGAAACTTTTTTGTCTCTCGTTTTTTTCGAAATTTGGCCTTTCTGATATATTTAATGGAATTCGTGACGTGTAGCGCACTAGTCGTATACATTTTATTTAATATTATAACAGGCGATGGAAACCAAAACTCACAGAGATTTGCGTAATCTGACATTTGTGAAAACTGTTGTCAAAGTATTGTTTTAAGAGTGTTTTTAATGAGAATAAAATATGACAAGAACGTTTGCAAATGTATAATACGTCAATATACATTATGTTTACGGTTTCTGTGACGGCAATTCCAACCTGGCAGTGCAATAGTCGTGAACGGCTTCCCAAATAGAAGAGTTCCAGATGCACAAGTTTTTGTAGATGTACATGTAGATTTTCAGAATATGGTTTGCGCCACGACAATGAACAGAATCGTAATGTAGATCCGAGAAATAATCCGCGAATTGTTCGCCATTTTGATATCAATAGAACTTCAAGCACACGACGCGCAGCCCAGCAGCTCCATTTACCTCAAATAAAAGTAATGAGAACACGCAAACAAGATCATCGGAGGGTTTTTCATTTCCAACCAGTTCAAGGTTTGCTGGCAGGAGATTCTTAGAAACGTCAAAATTTTTGTATATGAGTTTTAGCTTCAACAGAAATCAATCCTTCATTTCTGCATAATATTTTATGGACAGACGAATCTAATTTCACAAAGCTGGAATTGTGAATTACCATAACCTTTATGCTTGGAGTGAAGTCAATCCTCGATATGTTAGACCAGCTTCGTTTTCAGCAACAGTCTAGTGTGAATGTGTGGACAGGTGTTATAGGTAATAACCTCTGTACGCCGCCAGTTTTGCCTCCTCGTTTAATGAGTATTTATTTCACGACTTTATGGAAACCTCTCTCCCCGATGTGCTTGAATATGTCCCCTTAACATACGCCAAGAGAGCTGGGTGAAATTGGATAGTGCTCTGCGCATTACGAAAGGCAAGTACAGCAGTGGAGGAACCTGCATCATCTTCTTCGATGGATTGGACGGATACCCTACAATCACCCTTATATGTGTATTCCTTGCGAAGGGCCAGTGGCTTGGCCATCGTGGTCGCCATATCTGAATCCTCTGGATTATTTCGTTTGCGGCCATCTAAAATCAATCGTCTATGAAACGCCAGTAAATATCCGTGAAAAATTGATCCAAAGGATATGGATTCCTTCTAATGGATTAAAAAAGAATCCTGTTCAAACAGCAGCTGCGGTTAATACACTAGGTCGTCGATGTCAGGAATATATTGAGGAATGCACTTTGCGCAATTATTGTATTTTTTTCTTACTTGATAAGTTTCTTGTACATCTTGTAATAACAATTTGTTATAATTAATGTTTGAGGTTGTTGGCGCTTTTCCTTAGCACTAACAACACTATTGAAATAATACTTTTGGCAAAAGTTTTCACAAATGTGAGTTTACGCAAATCTCTGTGAGTTTACATGACCTGTTATAACTTCAAATGATACTTATGCGACTAGGGCGCTACACGCTACGAATTTCATTAAATATCTCAGAAAAAAGACCAAACTCCGAAGAAACACAAGAGACGTAAAAGTTTCATAATTAGTTATATAAAGACGGTGTCCTCCTGTTTTATTGATTTAACGTTTTTTTGAACTTTTAAAATAATGTAAAAGGGGGATAGCACGCAAAATACATTTCTAAGTGGGGTTGGTGGTCCAAACTTTAGAAGAGTGTGTAGGATAATAAGCAGTGTTTGTGTTCCAAAATTCGTCTCAATTGGATAAGTGGTTAAAAATTTATAAGGGAAGAGCAGGAAAAAAAATCATATTTTAACGCCCTCTATCTTCGAAACGATGCGACTTAGGAAAGAAGTTTATTTAGTAAACGTACATTAAATTTTAAATCTATTTATTTCTGAAGTTACCAAGATTAAACCGGATTCACCCTGTATACGTGAACAGATAAAAACTGATACTAAACCCGGATATGGATTCTAGGGGGCCTAGTTTACGCTCAGTTGAAGAAATCTTTTAAAATTCAAAAGTCGCGGTCTCCTAATTAATGAATTTTTTCTATGAAAATTAGCTAAAAATCATAGACCATTAGCCATAAGCTTAACTAAAACTACCGCCAAAGCAACGGGGAAAGGGTCTATTTGAAATGAAATTTCTGGAAACATGTATGCAGAATGAAGGACATTGACGGTTGAAACTGAAACTCAAGAGTTTGCAGAATACTCTTCCTGCGACATTTTCTTTACATAAACCATATTCGTTTTAGGTTCTTTGCCTAAATGTTGCCAAGTTAACGTTTCAAATCGCAACTCTCGCGTTTTGAGGAAAACCCAATTTTTTTTAAATGCTCATAACTTTACTTTCTTCAAACCTATAGACCTAAATTTTGGTGCATGGTTCACCACTTATAACGCAAATACGGGCACAAAATTTGGTTGCTTTTACTGTGTTGCTTCCGGATATATTAAAATTCTGAAAGTAAACACAAATTTTCCCGGGAAAACCTAGGCCGATTTTCCTGGACAACGAAGTTGTTCAAGCCACTTGAAAAAGGAAGGTACTCCGAAAATTTGATCATAATTGGCCCATCATTTTTTGAGTTGTCGGTGGGATACGTATATATATATATATATATATATATATATATATATATATATGGTGGCTCAACAAAAATAAAATATGTATCCAGTTTTTTTTTTTTTGGTGAATTTGGGAAAAAAACGCTCGGACCCGTGATACTTTATTTTTAGGGGACACATTTTTACCATAAGTGCCAACCTACCCCTTCAACCCCCTAGCGGGAAACAAATGCACCCTTACAATTTTAAATGCGAAGTGGAGTCGAGTTGCACACATATAAAACTGTAAAATAATTTAACCTGGATTAAAAAAAAAGTACTGAATACTGGATCGTGATCACACAACCGTTACACACCCTATTAAATGGCAATCTAACGTAGTATGTATGTTTTATTCTTGTCAACAATCTTGTGAATTTCCACTCTTTTTACACTTAGTAGCCACACCTTGACTTTCATTATGTATCTTATGTAACGATTTGACCGATCAAATACTTTCAGGTAAGTACACTTGGAGAACACCCAAATCACCACAACACATATTTCAGAGACCTTACGATCGTTTCGTTGACTCGTTTCTTCCTCTGAAGATGTTGACTTTGTCAACGAAACGATCGTAAGGTCTCTGAAATATGTGTTGTGGTGATTTGGGTGTTCTCCAAGTGTACTTTCTTCCTCTGAAGATGTTGAATTTGTCAACGAAACGATCGTAAGGGCTCTGAAATATCTGTTGTGGTGATTTGGGTGTTCTCCAAGTGTACTTATTGGTACTCATCACAGGTTCCAGTTTTCACATAGTACTTTCAGGTATCTAATCACATCAGTCTATAAGTCAGATAAGTCAAATAAGTAAATCATTTTCCTCATACTACTTTATTGCACTTAGCTTTCTGACAAGTTTTTTTCTTGTATTTAGTATTATAGCCATATTCCAAATATGTCACTGAATGACAATTGAATTTGAACTGTTCATTTGATATGGTCAGGCACGAGAGATGTCTGGTGCCTACCACTTTCGGATCACCGTAAATTTTATTGCTGGGGTAAGTAAGAACGATAACTCGATTGAACAGTTTGACTCTAAAAGAGTGAGATTTTTGATAAAAACAGATTTACGGATAATAAATTAAAAGAAAAGATACTAACGAAACAATCTCCAAGGAGCAATGTCGTTAGCATCGATAGAAAAAGCAGAAATCTCCAACCATCCTGTGGTTTTTGTAAGTAATGTTCGAATATTATTCCATCTATCAACGTAGGATTATTAATAGGAAATACAGTCTACGTTCTGCCAATAATTCTTGGCTACTTACCTAAGTTACTAGGTTATGTAGAGCGCCTCCGTGGCCGTGCAGGAGAGTCGATTCAGACTTTCCAATACGGACTCGGGGGACGACGGTTCGAGACTCACGGGCAGCGGATTTGTCAAATCACTGTCGTCGTTGAGATCGAGCTCAAGGCGGGGGGTAGGTTAGTTTAGATGAGCAAAAAGGGTCAGCAATGGTCTAATTGCCAGTAAGCATCTTACCTTTACCTTTTTTTCACTATGTTATGTAACTTTGGTCAGGGGAGTTGCTACAGTGGCGAATTCCTAGGTTCATTTGAGTCTAGGCAAAGAGCTCTTCCCCCCTTTCTTATGATGGCCTTCTGTTATCTATGGTTCTATTCTGTACCCAGCTATTATCTAGGAAATGTGCTGTAATAACCAAATATACACTGGCTATTTCCACTATTATATTTCCACTATATTATTTACACAGTTTAAACAAATTTAAGTTAAATGGGTTTAACAATAATGGTTTCTGGGGAGTTTCAACTAAACTATGCTATTTACACGGTCTTCTAATAATACGAAGCAAGTGGCAACTGCGCCACTTTGATCAATCTTACACAAAGCAAATCTCTACAATCACGGATTCCGGAAACTATTTAAAACACGAACTCTAATTATTAGCAGAGCCGAAGGATGTCCCCCTTCGATCGTCTAAACCGATTAGCTCCGTTCTGTCGCCGTCCTGCCAGGATATCGAGATTCTCCAGCGCCTGTCGTCATTTCCCTTATCTTATCTTATTTGCGTGCGACTTTTAAGGGTACCTATTAGCCATCTAACCCCTAATCTAATTACCACATTCTAACTGACTTCGTCACAATATATATATATATATATATATATATATATATATATATATATATATATATATATATATATATATATATATATATATATATATATATTCTTTATACGGCCTTCGAAGCTCTTGTAATTTAAATAAATTTTGTCTTTGTAATACTAGATATATGTAAGTGGTTGAAAATACCATCTGCAACTGTTATACCCAATGTATAGAGGTGCATTTTTTGGACACTCTTAACCAGTTATTGGAACGACTGAGCTTTGTGAGACGTACGTGCTACTTAGACGTAATTTACTGCTTGAGAGAGATTTTGAGTAAAAAAAGGTATAATAATATGAAGGAGTGAGGTTGATTGATTACAAACACATAAGAAAAGATATTTGGGTAACATTAAATTCATTTACCTTTATAAAAAGTACATGAAAGCAATTCCAAATATGCGTCATATCTGTTTCATGTACATCTAACAGGTTTCATTGCTTGCCGCTGCCCGAAGCGGATGTAAATGTTAATGCGTAATTTGCATGAGCTTTTTATGTATTGTGACCAGCTTAGTAGTTAGAATGCATTATGTGTAACCATAAAAAATTGGAACGAGTAAGATGAGCCGTGCATGTTAGGTTATATCTCAAAAACTTTGTTTCTATACATTTTTATGTCACTGGCTCGATTACTTTTGTGTCAGTTTTGCAACGTTGCATATAAATAGTATGTGGTAATCTCGTAAAACTGGAACCACAGATTGCTAAACTATATTATACTTGTATTTACTTGTTGACTTAAAAAATCATAGGACTTGATGTGGAGTTCAGTACGTATCTTATAATCTTAATTGATCAAAGATTTAAGATGTACATTCTTCCAATTTCTGAAAGTACATTTTACATGTAAAACTAACAACACGAAAATATATTTAGTAGGTAGGTGGTGTTAAAGAGAGTCCTATTATAGTGCCCTTTACTTTTATTTAAATGCCCGTTATTCGTAAAAAGTCTGGACGCAGCAAGTGCCTTATGAAAGTGAATTTTGATAAAAATGTTTTTAGTGGAAAATATGTATATTTAATGCAAGCAGCCATCAATTTGGTCACCGGTATAACCTATATAGTAGAAACAATGTACCATATTTTATAAAAATCAGTTATTGTTTGAAAATGTACAAAATTTTTCCGAAAATAAACTTAAATGTTTCCGAGAAAACTCGTTTCCTAGCCGACGAACCTTAGGTTAATAGCAAATTGTGTTATTGATATTTAAAGCATTTAATGAAAATGCGCTACCAAAACGCACTTACTGCGTCTTGATTTTTTTTACAAATATGCATCGTATTTTGATAGAAAATTCAATAAGGAATGTTCAAAAAAAATTGTAGGTATCACCAACGACTTATGGGCCACTCTGTGATTGTCAAAATAATTTTATAAGATGCAGCTCAAGACACCCTATAATTAACGTTTACCGTTTTTCCTCGTATCTTGCATAATAACAATTACATTGGGCTTTACCGCAAAAATGCGTTACCCAGTATATATATATATATATATATATATATATATATATATATATATATATATATATATATATATATATATATATATATAAACAGTAAGTCAACCCGGATGTGGATTCTAGGGGGCCTAGTTTGCGCTCATTTGAAGAAATGTTTTTAGAATTCAAAAGTCCCGGTCTCCTCATTACCGAATTTTTTCTACCAAAATTAGCTATAAATTATAGACCGTTAAACCATAAACTTAGTTAAAACTACTGCCAAAGCATCAGAGAGACTGTATTTAAAATGAAGTTTCTGCAAATATTTTAGTAAAATGAAGGGCAGATGGTGGTTGAAGCTGAAATTTCAAAACACTCTTTACATAATCCGTATTTCTTTCAGGCTCTTTGCTTAAATGTTGCCAATTTTGACGTTTAAAATCGCGTCTTTGACGTTTTGAGGAAAGCCCTAATTTTATTTTCTCTAAATGCCTATAACTTTTGTTTCTGAATTTTGGTACGTATTTATATATATATATATATATATATATATATATATATATATATATATATATATATATATATATATATATATATATATATATATATATATATATATATATATATATATATATATATATATATATATATATATATATATATATATATATATATAACTTAAATTGACCCTGGCTATGGGTTTTAGGTGGCCTGGTTCGCGCTTATTTGAAGAAATTTTTCTGAATTTAAAAGTCAGGATCTAGTCCTTAGTTAATTTAAAAAAAAATCACTAAAACAAGCACTTGTAAAGCCATGGGAGAAGTCTACGACTGTATTAAATATGGAACGGTTTCAATAAGTTGGGGCAAGAACAAACAACCAGATATGCTTTTCAAATTGAACTAAGTCTTAAGAGTTTTAGTCTCCTCTTTACTAAGTTATTTTTTATACAAAAAGTCTCTAAAAAACTCTTCTTAATAACAGCAATCTAATCAGATAACGGTAATGTGAAATGAGACTAAAAAAATTGAAAAAAAGTAAAATCACTACCTAGGATTAGAACTCGTCAAATAGGAATTGATTATAGGATATACGGGGCTTAGCCGACTCGGTCGACATGACATACTGGCAGGTATATCCGGTAGTATGTTAATTGTCTAACGTCTCTACTGTTTACACAAAACAATTTTTATTTACAATAGTTTTTTGCTCATATTTTAACGAAATGAACGAAAATAACGACTTAGACATAGATATAGGAGCATGTTAGTCATTTCTTCTCGTATTTTTCACTCACATTTGTACTTCTACCATAATTACCAATTTTGACGGTTTAACTTTCTTAGATTTAATTAATTAAAAATTAATCTACCTCTCACTTTTTTGTCCTTTAACATAGAGGTCTAAGGTTTTGCACATACCAAATTTCGTTGCCCTTGCTTTGTTATTTACGGAGATATAAAATTTTTTCGAAAGAAAACATAAAATTTCCCGGAAAAAACTGGGTCGATTTTCCTGGCGAACGACGAACCTATCAAAGTCACTTACAAAATAAAGGTATTTGCCAAATATTATCAAAATCGGCTCATTGTTTTTTGTGTTATCGGTGTGATACATATATATATATATATATATATATATATATATATATATATATATATATATATATATATATATATATATATATATATATATATATATATATATATATATATATATATATATATATATATATATATATATATATATATATATATATATATATATATATATATATATATATATATATATACCATGTAAACATGGAAAATGACCTTGGATATGGGTTCGTTTGCCTTGCGTATTGTCAGGAAATCAGTGGCTTACTGTTGAAACTTATTTTAGTTTTTAATTGTATTATTTCAGTAATTCTGTTTTCAAAAATAAAAGATTCATGTACAATTTGAAATGTGATTATCTCGGTAAGTAGGCAACAGAATTGGAAAAAGAACACTCGAATGCAGAATGAAAGTGCCTTTCAAATGAAGAGTCACAAGCCAACCCCTTTAATTTGAAAATTTAGGGGTTGTGAGTTTCACGCTGTGGGGGTTGAAACAAGGAGTGAAATTTTTACGCTACTAAGTGTAATTGAAAAATAATATATCGACGTGTTTTAGCGTTTTATAATCATACACATAGTTACTGAGAAAATCAATTTATTTATTACATATGGTCCACCCCGTGGCTGTATATATATATATATATATATATATATATATATATATATATATATATATATATATATATATATATATATATATATATATATATATATATATATATTTGCATGTATGTGATTCCACTTCAACAGCCTTATTTAAACACTTTTATGTTAAAAAACGACGTAAAAGCTTTTCCCCTGGCTTTAAAAAATATTTCTTTATTTTGACTGACTTATGCCAGGGGTTCCAGTTCTCCGGTTTTAACCACCTATCTCATCTGGCTTGATGGTTGTAGATGATTTGAAATTTTAGCTATCGCGTATATGCTTAGCGATCAGAAGTGGAAACAACTACTTGATTTTTCAATGGCACTTCGTATATTTTTTCCAAATTTGGAATCTATACGAAATTCCCTTTAGAGTGATGTATCATAAGTCATAAATTTTATAATGGCTTAATATTAGATTTTGATGCTCCACGGTTTCGTTGACATTCCCCACAAATCAAAACCATATCTAACTTTCTTCTTACTGAACTCAATATTTTCCATATCACAAGTTTGATTTGGCTTAACACTTCTCTGAACAGAACGATTACTTGCAACGACTGACGTTTCAATTTTATAGCAAATGTCTTTCCAAATGTATAGTAGACGTCATTGCACTCTTCGGCAACCATGTAAGCCAAAAAATGTACATAACGTACTATGGCATAAAAGTGAATGTAAAATGAATAAATAAAGCAAATAGTCATTTTCAAATCAATATTGTAAGGTATAATGGCGTAATACTTTTTGAATAAAATGATGAATCAGTATGTGATCATTTTCAAAAAGTCTATTCTTAAGCCATTATAAAATTAAAATACCCATGAATTATGATACATAATTGGAAAGGGAATTTGGCATATATTCAAAATTTTGCAAAAAATGTAGAGGATGTCATTAAAAAATAAAAAATGACTGTCACTTCCGGTTAAACCGGAAGTTCCATCCTGTTTTCTAGTTGTTGTTTTTCCATATCTCTCAGCATATGCGACAGCCCAAATTTCAAATCCACAGCTATCAAGCCAATAACTGGGACAACCAGTACATACAATCATTGCTGGCAGTTAACAAAAGGTTTTTTATGTATTTTGGAAACACTGTATTTTATTCTGTAGTTTTTAGGCGTTCTATTTTATGGAGTTATTGTTGACTAAGTGTTACAAACACCTTTAACCAATCCAATGTATAAAAAAAAGCGCTTAATATTTGGTTGCTCTTAATTTAATTCATCATCATCACCTAAAACGCATTTCTGAGATTCACTGACCTTTATTATTAAAAACATTTTTTGTTTTAGCGGCGGCTAAAACATTTTATAACTTCTGATATAAAAGTTACATCTGTTATTACATGATTTGTTTTATAATTTGGTCTTTAAAGTACATTGGTCATATTATTACAGCATTAGCTGTTACGCTTCAAGACGTAAAAATAGATCGCGTGTCGATATTTGACCAGATATTATTTTTAACAATAACAGAAAATTAATAGCTAATGTTTGTTTTACACATTAGGTTGCGTTTTGCTTTGTGATCTCTTTGAATATGGTAAGCTACTTTTAGAAATAACTTTAAACCGTTGCAACTTGAATTTGATTAATATGACTTTAAAGAATATTATTACTGTTTGATGTTAAACAGTCACATAGTGCATGTGACAAATAACTGTCAAACCTGTTTGTATTAGTATTAATATTATATATTTGCTTATTAATTACGCATTGTCTAGTACATAGAATCGAAGCTTGTACTTGCATACAACACAATTTATACCATAGATGTAAAATCCAAACATAGTTAAATGCAAATAATATTCAAAAGAATGCAATTTGCATCCAAATTCTGTCCCAAGCACTGTGGTGTTCCAGTATCTGAGCGTACTACCAAATACTTTATAATGACAATACAGGACACTCCGGCTTGCTTCGTGTTTCAAGAATATCAGCGCCCTTAGCGGATAATACTGATGTTACGTGGCGAAACGTGAATATGATTTTTTTGTGTTTTCTTTTGTTACCAGCGAATTTTTGTAATTTGCCTAATAATTGATATTAAACAATAACTATAACATGGATTGACGATAATTTTGTATTATAGATGCAAGAAAATGGTACTGTTATCAAAATGAACTGATTTGGATATAATATTGAAGACACAAGGTGCATTCTACATTCAATGTCACTTCCAAAAGAATTAATTTGTTGAAGCAGAAGACAAATTCAGAATCACTTTTATGCCAATATTTACAGTTCGCAGAAGATAATTTACTGTGTAATATTTACCATCATGTACCTATTTATAGATAAACTTCGTAAAAGGATGGTTGAAAGGCTTCAATCATAATTTGTCTTCCAGTGCATCAAAAAAAAAGAAATATGAAGGCAAAAAAGTTTTTCATTAATAATAAATGATATAAGAAAACTGTTTTACAATCTTCTTCTGTGTCCTTTTTTATTTCAGTATGGCATAAATTGTCACATTTTTTCACATTTAAAATTATTTTACTTGGTAAAGGCTTTTAGTTATCTTCCCAAGACAAGTTTTTAAAGAGACAAGTATAAATAGCAGATTCAGCCCTATAATAGATTTATTCACGGAAGTAAGAGTTAGTCTCACCTTTCATCTGCACAATTTCTTAATTATGTACTAGGTATATCAGTTACACATTTTAAAATATTAGATTAATAAGACAGTTTTCATGTAGAGATATAGCAAATTGAGTACTGTGCTACCATTTATACCTAGAACAATTATTTATAGGTAAGTACAGATTGTAACTTAATATCCTCAGAAACAGCTTTCAGTATATTCCTATACCTACCCTTGAAATAGTAGTTTAACGACGGTTTCAAGGCTGTAGTTTATATTATGATGAAATAAGATTATGAGTAAGAAAAATGTGCAGAATTATTCATGCTAAATTCATTTATGTTTCAAGCTGATTGTTGATACCAATTCTATTTATAACTATATAATCAGAAAATTTTTACTGTTTTGTCATGTACAAGGTTTTATATTTATCTATAATAAACCAATTGTCTAAATTAAGAATATGCAGGTAAATATACAATTCAAAATACCCCCTCAGTTGTCAGTACTTCACGCGAGGTGGCGCTAGTGTACTTGTAACAAATATCACCAATGCTAAAGCATAGGTGTGTCCCGTATTGTCATTATATAGTATTTGGTAGTACTCTAATGCCCAGTTTCACAAAGCTCGATTTAATATTTAACGGCCGGTTAGTTAATCAAAGCTTTAGACAATCACAGATATATGAAGCTTTGTGAAACTGGGAATCTGGGTTATTAAAGATGAACGATTTATAAGTCGCATCGGCAATGTTGCGAAGTTTACAATTTTCAGATAATTCCAACACTACTTATTCTAAACGCGCATAAAAATAGCTAATTCTAGATTTAAAAAAATTCCAAAACTTTATCATAATTTGGTTTAACTGCCGCCACATGTGGGCCGTCATCTTTCATCGTCTCTTGATATGTCATCGGCGATGGGTAAATATCTTTTTTCATTACATATCTTGCACCTGTATTATTTTAGACAAGGAGGCCCTACATCGTTTTCTTTTTAGTGAATTTTCTTTAAAAGAAATCACTAATGAGGAGATCCCGACTTTTGCATATATATATATATATATATATATATATATATATATATATATATATATATATATATATATATATATATATATATATATATATATATATATATATATATATATATATCACACCGATAACTCAAAAATTGACGGACCTATTTTGATTAAATTTTGTGAGTACCTTCCTTTTGCATGTGGCTTGGATAAGTTCGTTAGTTAGGAAAATAGGCCCAGTTTTTCCCGGAAAATTTTGTGTTTTCTTTCGAAAAAAAAATCATATCTCCGCAAATAACAGCAAGGGCAACCAAATTTGGTACGCAAATTTATGTGATTATAAGTAAATTATCTACCAAAATTTAGCTCTGTAAGTTAAAAGATCAAAAAGTTATTGGCATTTAAAGAAAAATTTACTCCGGTTTTTCTCAAAACGTCAAAGTCGCGATTTAAAACGTCAAAATTGCCAACATTCAGGCAAAGAACCTGAAACTAATAGGAGCTATGGAAAGAAAACCTCTCAAAAAGAAAGTTTTACAAAGCCTGAAGTCTTAGATTCAACCGTCATTCTCCTTCATTTTACTAAAATATTTCCAGAAAATTCATTTCAAATAGACCCTTTCTATGATGCTTTTGCAGTATCGTTTAATGGTATATAATTTTTGTCGAATTTTTGTACAAAATCAATTAAATTCAATATATCTGTTACAAGATACGAAAAAAAAAAATATGTATACATTAATTATAGGGTGCCTTGAGCTAAATCTTAAAGAGAAATTCTACAAGCACAGGTTGGCCCATAAGTCGTTGGTGATACAAATTCTCTTTTTTTTTTTAATCGAACACGCCGTATTGGATTTTTACATTTACCATCGAAATATAATGCATGTGTGTAAGAAAAGAAATACGGGACGCAGCAAGAGCGTTATGGTAGCGAATTTTCATTAAATTCTTCAAATTTGAATAGCTCAATTTGCTATTAACCTATAAGGTTGACCAAGAACCTAGTTTTTTCGGGAACATTTTAAGTTTACTTTCGGAAATTTTTGTACATTTTTAAACAATAAAGTTATTTTGATGAGACATGGCACATTGTTTATACTATATAGGTTATACTGGTAGCTGATTTTTATGCTTGATTTCTTTAAAAAAACACACATATTTGCTATTAAAAACATTTTTATGAAAATTCACTACCATAACGCACTTGCTGCGTCCAGACATTTCTTGGGTGAAGCTGGTGCCTTTTCTTTACAGTTTTCGGTTTTTGCTGCCTTCGGTTTTTGGTGCCTTTAGTGTTTCTCGCCTTGGACCGCGACTTTAGTTTAGCTGCGGCGGAAGCGGGTGTCTTTTTGGTCCAGTACCGGCGAGCTTCTTGGCCTTGGGACTGGAAGCGTCCTTTTTCGGTTTCGTTGCAGTTATCTTGGCTGCCAGCACCGCCTTCGGTTGATCGCCGGCGACGGCTCCCTTCACTCTCTTGGCGGCGACATTCTTGTCGCCGACTCCGCTCTGTCGGAGATCGATACCAGCCTGAAGGAACCGGAAGCTCCCTTACCCTTCGTCTGTACTAGAGAGCCGGAGGGGACAGCCGATTTAAAGTATTTTCTGACAAACGGACACAGGTTATCTTAGTTGTTGGCAAAAACGAACCTCCACGTTCTTTAAAGTCCTTGATCGCTTTGCCCATTATCTCGTCGGAGGATGCGAAGGTTTAGACTTGGAGTTTTTTACTATCTTTGGCTTCTTTGCTTTCTTACTTCTCGCCGGACCTTGCACAGTGGGAGAACATTGAACGGCCGTATCAGCCATTTTCGTTATTAGCGTGGCGATATCACACGAGAACCAGAACCACTAAATTGCTATTCTTGTAACTACGTCTCAATAAATATTACCGGCTACTTATTGGCAGGTATAAATTTCTAAATTTACAGACAAACGACGTTTAAGCATTAAAAAGATACTGGTACACCGCCCTTTACATTAAAAAAAGAACGACATTTTAATTATTTTCTATTTACAATAAAAATGTAGTAAGATTTTAAATAAATAATTAGTTTAAACAGAAATACCCATATCTTTAAATCTATTACTTACCTCTGATCAAAACTGTCCTTAACGTTAATACATTCGTCACTTTTAAGATCACGGGGCCTAATGGAAATTAGTCTCCCACACCTCGGATTTGTAGACGCTTTTTGGAAAGCAGCAGGTATTTTATAGACAATTGAGAGCAGACCCTAATATATAGCGTTAACACGCTATACTCAGGCTTTGATTTCAATCATAGCTCAATTAAAAATATCTATAAAATTGTGGTCCAGAAGCAAAATCAAGCACCTGATACTCGAACCCGAGTACTACATAAGCCAAAATAATATCCAGAACCGGAACTAGAATTGTGAATACAACCGAGAATCCAAAATGATAATCAGATCCCGAACCCTGTTTAAATGAAACAATTTTTTTTGTAATTCTTGCAAGATAAAAACTAGCTTTATCTACTTACCCTTATTAATTACAGGGGTAAAGGTGACTTCGAGAACAACCGGCAAGGCACTTGATGCAGAGATAAATAATTTACTCCAGTTACTTGAAGTTTAACGTTAGATAGAACTTGTATAAAGCCCGAGGCAATACGCCCGATATAAGTAACTACACCAGTTACTTCAGAACGAAGGTAAACAGAGATTTCTGCCCCATGTTTTTCTTTGAGAGGTTACCAACAAAGTGATGTGCGTGTTCCTAGTTCGACACTGCCTGTATCGTTGATTGGCTATTACCGATTATGTGATTTGGTTTCCGTTTATAATTGGCAGAATATTGAGATCAGATTCTAGCGTTTACATGAAGTGAAGTCAGCGTTGCGGTCAATAGAAATTATTTGTTGTTTATGACTTACTTGATAATAAATCACTTTATTATCGTTCTTGAAATAACGCGTTTATTTATTTGAAAAACAAACGTTTTCTGATTAATACCTAATCAGCATAACTGAATATATATCTGCTGCCATAGACAACGGGTCGCAGACGGATGTTATCTACCTGGACCTCTTCAGGGCCTTTGATAGATTAAATCACAATATTCTTTTGAGGAAACTGGATAACGCGGATTTCTCATCGAACTTGCTGAAGTTTATGTAATCCTATCTTCGTGATCGAGTTAGTATTGTCCACTATGACGGGTGTCACTCCGTGGAGGTCTTGGCTGAATCAGGTGTTCCTCAGGGATCTGTTCTGGGACCCTGGCTGCTCAATCTGTTCATCAATGATATTTCGGATATTATTGACTTACCCCATCTTCTGTATGCGGATAATGTAAAAATCTCCTCATCCGTTGCTGGTCTCTGCGATTGTTCGGTGCTTGAGGGATGTTTGCGTAGAGTTCAACACTGGTGCTCCATTAACAACCTCCCACTGAATATTAAAAAAATGTGTTGTAAAGTCTTGTACGCTCAACCGCTGTGTAATCGAATTCCCATACTCCATAGATGGACAGCCTCTTCTAAGACATGCAACCTTTAAAGACTTGGGTGTTGTCGTTGATTCGAAACGCTCGTTCGTAGAGAACTATAAACATGCTATTGCTAGGGCATCGAAGACACTTGGATTTCTTATTCTCAATTCCGGTTCCTTTCATAAAGCGGACACTTTGAGGCTCCTGTTCGGTGCCTATGTACGGCCGCATCTGGAATATGCCTGTGTGATGTGGTCTCCTCTGTATGACGTCCATATAGGGGCTCTTGAGTGTGTCCAACGGAGATTTGTAAAGTTCCTTACATACACAGCGGATCGAGTGTACCCCGCTACTGGTACACAACAGGCCGATTTACTGTCGAGGTTCTCATTGGAATCTCTGCAGGCTAAGCGTATTTATTCTGCTCTTTTCCTGATATATAATTTACTGCAGAGTAGTATCGTCTGTCCTGTGCTAACTAACTGCTGCGCAATTTGCTTTTTCACACCCCTAGCGTCAACTCTAGAAGACACGACTTCTTTTATCTACCCACAAATGTTAGGCTTAACTCACCGATTTACAGATCGTGCTCCAGTTATAACAGCGTGCGTCAGTCAATAGACATATTGTGTTGTGGTGACTCTGAGCTGAGACACGTTGCATCGCTGCTTGGTAATTAGTAGTACTTTTACGATGTTAATTTTTCTAGTATATGCTGTATGTATTTTATAATGTATTCATACTCTTAATTTGGGATAATTCCCGTTGAGTATTTGTATCAAATATATATATATATATATATATATATATATATATATATATATATATATATATATATATAGATATGTCGTTCTTTAAAGCCAAAATGAGAGTCTTCAATTCCAGAAAATATAATTAAATGGTTAATCCACTGGGGTTGTAAATGATTCTACTTACGTTAATTACAAAAAGTGTCGGTTGTCATGTTTTCAATGCCGAAATAAGGATATTTATTTCCAGAAATGAGAATAGGAATCGGTAAACTTGGCAGCATTACCAACATCTCCGTGTATAATGTTTTTGAGACTTTCATTTAAAGAGTAACTTGCAAAGTGATGAATTAAATATTTTAGCATGTTTAGTTATTATGCCTAACTACCCATTGTTCATTCTTGAGTTTTGTTCTTCTAATTTGCGTGAGACCAGATGCTTATACAGTTAGTATAGCTCGCAAATTAGATTACGAATACAAATCTAGGAGCTATCTGGGAACAAATGCAAATATAAATTAAAATAATTGTTCAGAGAACTGTAAAGGTATTCGTATTTTGATACTCAATGGTTGCAGAATACTTGAGGTTTTTTTGCGAAAGTCAGCTTACGCTCGGCTCGCTTTTATTTAAGTAAAATAAGAAATATACTGGTTTTAGATTACCAGGAGTGTTGTTATTTACAACCAAATTAAACATATATTAATTGATATCGCGTATTATTTAAGGGTATCTCAATTTAAGGTAAAATAACTTTGTGATATTGTTTTTACATTATTTGTATTATTGCTTTTAACTTAGTTGAACTCTGAACCGAAGGGTACTGGGTTCGATCTCAGGTTACTTCTTTCACTTTTTCAGTACATACTGTAACATTCACATCAACTGAGGTTCTGGCATTGTATTTGAGTAAGTTAAATGTCTGCACGTTTCGCCCTTCGGAGGGGCGTAAAGCCGTCGGTCCCGTGTCCATGCGATGTTGGGCACGTTAAATATCCCTACCCTCCTTACAGAAAGGCAGCGGTTCGGCAAAATTTCCAGGATAATGAGATGAAACTGCTCCATGGCGTCGGTGATTGGCCATAGTCGCGGAAATAGGCCGACGTTAAAGAACCAAAATGCACACAACTTAGTTGGCTTTGGATTTGGGTAAGCACAATATTATCTTTTATATTTATTTTAACATAGTAAAACCGTTTCATATAAAATACAGACGTTCTAAGACGAGCTGTTTACCTTATAGAAGTTTCACTCTTCGTTGTAAATGGCCACCAACAGGCGGCAACATCTGCGTTTAAGCGCTCATCTGATGTCTACCGACAGTCAGCGGTCGAGGACTGGTAGATACACTGTTGACTTAATGCACTATTTAGGGACGTTTGTCTATCATTCCGCTTTGACAAATCGGCAACAGTTAAGCACCTTCAGAAACTCAGCAGGACTGGTGAACGTATACGTTGATAAAACTATTCAACTGTTGGTAACTTTTTTTTTTAATTTCAACAACACACCACCTTACAGCCTAAATAATATCGTACCGTGAGTTTCGACAAGGAGGAAAGAGGCAACTTGTTAATTCTGGACTTGAGTGTTTGGAGGTTCGGGGGAGAAGGAAAAACATGTGCCAGCAAGGAATTCCACAACTTTGAAGTCCTCGGGACAAAAGAGCGGGCATAACAAGATGTTCTATGTCTGGTGACCTGGACAGTAAAAGGGTGCATTCGCTCTGTTCCCCTGGTAGATCTGTTGGGGGCAGCAGGTGGGGAAACTATGGAAGAATGCTGCTTTGAGCAGTGCCCGTGCAGATATATATATATATATATATATATATATATATATATATATATATATATATATATATATATATATATATATATAAGAGAGAGAGGTCACCAACGTCACGTCGATATGCAAGGGATGGCAGCCTTTGGGTGAAAGTAGGGTCACAGATGAGACGTATAGCTCTCTTCTGAATGGAGTCCAGGATAGCGAGTGTATAAGCGGCAGCAGCACCCCAGATGTGGGAGCAGTATTCCAGGTTTGGTCTTATATGTGAAGTATATAAGGTATTGAGATTAGCTGGTGAAAAGTATTTGCAATCCCGGAAGAGAAAACCTAATTTCTTAGCAGGCGCTTCTGCAATTGATGTGACATGTTGGTGCCAATTGAGATTTCGATCCCCAAAAATGCCAACAAGTGAAAAGGACTCATTACTTTAAATAACTTGGTTGTTTATTGTGATGGGTCTGGTGTATCTCCTATGAGAAAGAAAGCAAGACGGTGATTTGGTGGGGTTGAATTGTACAAGATTTCTACTTCCCCAGTCTAATATTTTTTGGAGATCCACGGAGATAGAACCCTCCATGAGTCTGCGATCCTTATCTAATTCTGCTAAAGAGACAAACTTAGAATTTTGTATATTTAAGTGGAGGGTGCTGTCGCCCGCGTAACTGTGAACTGGGTTGAATGTGCTAGAGAGGAGGTCATTGATGTGGAGAAGAAACAAAGTAGAGGCTAAAGCTGAACCTTCAGGAACTCCTGCATTAATTAGATAGAGTTTAGAAAAATGGCCATCCACGACAACAGGAATGATCCGGTTGGAGAGGAAATTTGCTGTTAACGTACAGAGTTTTGGTGGTAGGCCATAAGCCGGTAGCTTATTAAGCAGCGCTGCGTGAAAGACCTGGTCAAATGCTTTGGATATGTCTAGAGCGACAATCTGGGATTCACCGTGTAGTTCCATAGACTTGTTTCAAGAATGGGTGACAAAGAAAAGGAGGTCGGCAGTTGATGTGCGCTGACGGAATCCATACTGCCTGTCGTGGACTAGACTGGGTGTTTCAAGTAATTTTAGTAATTCGGTGTTTACATACTTTTCCATCACTTTAGAGGCGACTGAAAGGAGAGAAATAGGTCTTTAGTTGCTAGGAAGCGCTTTGGATCCTTTCTTGGGAACGAGTTGTACTCGAGCAGTTCTCCAGTTACTAGGGAATATGCCTCTATTGTAAGGTGTCTGAAACAGACGAGTCAGGACAGGAGCAAGTTCTGGTGCGCATTTTTTGAGAACAATTGCTGGGCGCCTGGTGTACTCTCTGCAGAATACACGTCGAGAATACTGCCTCTTCCATATATGTTTTTATCGAGATTACTACTAGGAAATCGCTCTGCCAGTTCATCCGCCTTTTTGGAACACAGACGTGTCCTCTCGTATACATAAAACACTTTTAACCAATTTAAAAATGTCTGAATGTGACAAATTCTTCTTCGTAACGAACTTTCATAAGAATGTCTTTAGAGTACAAAAACGTTCGTTAAATAATTAATAAAATGTAAATTAAACAATGACAAGTTTGTGGGAAAAAGTAAATTTAAATATATGCATAAAAGTATGCATTTCAGGGTATGCGAGCAACTTACGATATGCGAGAAACTCTTAGGTTATTATTTATTATATGTCAGTTTGAAGTTATATCTGGTACTTGTGAATTATACACAAGCATTGGACGAGCTCACCAGCCGTCAACAGTTGAATAATTGTGTCAACATATCCGTTCACAAGTCGCGCTCAGTTTCTGCTGCTTTAACTTTTGTCGATTCGTCAAAACGAAATGACAGCCAAACATCACAAAATAATGCTGAAATGTATCAGGAGTCAGCAGATGAGGGCTTAAACTCAGCTGTTGGCGTCAGTCAATGTAATCAAGAATTATCATGTATCTTACATCTTAGCTCCTCGTTATTATATATTTTTTTGTTGGGCAAAATACTTAAATATTTTTGAATACCTTAACGCAGAATATCCTTTATTTTGTGAATGAAATTTAATCAATTATTTTCGTCATCTTTTTTAATGTTATGCTTTCCTTAAAAATCTTTAAACGCTCTATAAAGCTAGGAAATTAAAAGTTGGTAGTAGGCTGCAATGTGAACAGTCCGATTCACAAGATGAGTTAGTATTTTCAAAGCATATATATATATATATATATATATATATATATATATATATATATATATATATATATATATATATATATATATATATATATATATATATATATATATCTGTGTGTGTGTGTGTAGGAACTTATTCTGCTATATATTTCTAAACATTACTTTTCCAGGTAAGTTTTTAGGGATAGGACCCCTAGGAGTTTTTTGGTGGCCTCAGAGGTAAGTTTACAAGTTGCCATGCTGACGGTCAACTTGTCTCTATTAGTGCATCCAAAGTTTATTATTTTTGATTTATTGACATTAAGTCTCATACTATGCTGATAGAACCAGTGACCTAACCTCACCAAAATACCCCCCACCCTACATTGCATAGGGTCAGCAGAAAGACTTTTGATTACTACAGATGCAGCACCAGCATCGAACCTTTTCATTATATGTGTGGCGGTGGTTCCGACCGCAGCGTTTCCGTCAACACTACTCTATGTTTCTGCATAAATACTCTGACAATTAAACGTTGCGTTACGTTATGGACAGCGAGCTGTCAAGAACTACGATATAAGAGACACCAGGCGATCTCTCTAGCTCTCCTCGCTACCAACCGCTACAGTAAACACACGTCCTCTACGCTCGGTCAGTTATCTGTTATGTACTCATGTACTGTTGTAATTGTTATAGTTAAATGTATCATATAGTTTATTCAGTTAGTGAAATAATAAAGTATATTAAATGTTTACGTATGGATTTAATATCAACAAGTGCAATTAACATCCATATTGGTGACCCCGTGCCGCAAGCCGAAGATGCCGAGCCTGATGTTTCAGCCGACGTCGCCTAACTTCCACGCACGTGCCCATGCCTACAGAAAACGAATATCTAAACAGGTCAGTCCTCTCTAATTTAAAAATTATCTGAATTTTTTCACAATCGCCGAAAGATTTTCGATTCTATCCATAATCTATCTCACCCAGGCATATCAGCTTCAGTCGATCTGGTCCAGGATAGATTTTGTTGGTCCAAATTGAAACGCGATGTATCTCTTTGGTCTAAAACTTGCATTCCCTGCCAGAAAGTCAAGATATGGAGACACACTTCCAGTGCCATTGGACAATACACCCCAGCCATGAGAAGATTCTCGCATATAAATGTTGACATTGTGGGACCATTACCACCATCACAAGGTCAACGCTATCTGTTAACAATAATAGACAGATTTTCTCGATGGCCCGAAGCAAATCCATTATCAGATATTACAGCAGAAACAGTAGCGAACACTATTTTATCATGCTGGATCTCTCGTTTCGGTGTTCCGCAATACATCACCACAGGCAGAGGTAAACAATTCGATTGCCACCTTTTCACACACCTCATTAAACACTAGGTGCAGACCACATCAAGACCACAGCTTACCACGCAGCAGCAAATGGTGTAATCGAGAGATGGCATAGAGTTCTGAAACAGGCCTTGAAAGCTCATATGGACGAAAACTGGGTCGTTAAATTGCCAATTGTGTTACTAGGACTCATATCGTACATAATTACAGAATATCGCTCAACACCAGCTGAAATAGTCTACGGAGAATCAATCAAACTTCCCACCGACTTTTTCAACAGCACACAAGCTCATGATGTTCCACCACTTATATCTCAGCTGAAAGAAGACATAAGGAAACTTCGACCAGTACCTTTTAAACATCATACTGCAAAAAAGGTATTTGTCCATCCTAAGCTTATGGAAGCTCCTTTTGTTTTTGTTCGCATTGATATTCCGCGAAAAACCCTCGAACCAGTTTATGACGGCCCCTTTGAAGTGTTATCCCGAACTGACAAAGTCTTCAAAATCAAGAAATCACACGGAGAAGAGACAATTTCTGTTGACCGTCTTAAACCCGCATTCATTCTTTGTGGTAACGAACAGACAACTTTCCAACCTCAGAGACATCCTAGTAAAACTGAAAGTGACAGTGAAGTTCCCGTTCCCGTTCAAACTACACGACATGGACGTAGAGTTCGATTTCCACGAAGATACTTGAACTAATAGCGTTGCCACTGAGAGGGGAGTATGTGGCGGTGGTTCCGACCGCAGCGTTTCCGTCAACACTACTCTATGTTTCTGCATAAATACTCTGACAATTAAACGTTGGGTTACGTTATGGACAGCGAGCTGTCAATAACTACGATATAAGAGACACCAGGCGATCTCTCTAGCTCTCCTCGCTACCAACCGCTACAGTAAACACACGTCCTCTACGCTCGGTCAGTTATCTGTTATGTACTCATGTACTGTTGTAATTGTTATAGTTAAATGTATCATATAGTTTATTCAGTTAGTGAAATAATAAAGTATATTAAATGTTTTCGTATGGATTTAATATCAACAAGTGCAATTAACATCCATAATATGAAACATTACAAAATTTTTTTGGATGAAAATTCAATCTAAGACAATAATAATACTATATTTATAATTCCAGTTCTACTATAAGCCTTGCGTAAATACTTAAATATTAGCCTGATGAAGCGTATTTACATAAAATGCCAATTTCAGCTCCCTCAGAAAGGTATTGCATCGTGTACATTTTGTTAACAATTTTCCAGGTTACACAATTCAATTTTCTCCAGTGGAAGAAGCAATTGATTTAGGGAGCGAGTGAGTTGTTTCGGCAGTATCAGGTTATAAAACAAGCACTCAACACATTGCCTTATACTCTGCACTTCTCTTTTGATACCGCGACAAAAACGTTTATCAAATTAAAGAATAACATAAGAAAACGTCATCTACTAAAATGTGCCAACAACGCAGAAAGACCTAAAATGATCATCCAGTCACGCATCTTGAAAACGTTTTTTTAATGTAGAATAGATTATGTCTGTTAAGGATGTTGCTATTTTCAAACCCTAACAAATTATGATGTGTAAGAAATATCTTTAGACTTTTTGATTTTTTGAAAAATTCGAATACCTGCACAACCTTATTTTGCAATGTCTTATTTAATATTAAACTAAATAACTCTTGAAATTGTACGATACGAAAAATTAAAAAAAAACTGGACGCAGCAAGTGCGTTATGGTAGTGAATTTTCATAGTTGTAGAAAGTGAAGTCTTGGACGCCATTATTTATCTTAAAAGGTCAAATGCTTTTGATATATATAACATTAATAGCATTATTGTCAAGGAAGTAAAGGAATATTTGGTGTCGCCGTTGACACATATATTTAACCTTTGTGTATCTCAGGGGACATTTCCGGATTGTTTTAAAATTTCCAGGGTAATGTCTTTGCTAAAAAAAGGGGATGCAAATTGCTTGGATAATTACCGCCCTGTTTCTATTGTACCGCTGTTTGGAAAGATATTTGAGGTAATAATTCACAAACGACTCAGCCAGTATTTTGAAAGTGGGGAATTGTTGAGTGACTGTCAGTTCGGTTTCAGAAGGCGGCGCTCCACTGTGCAGGCAGTCAGCAAGGTTGTTGGGGATATAGTTGCGGGTCTTGAGGTGGGTAATCATGTTGGCCTTACTCTTTGTGACCTAAGCAAGGCCTTTGACTGTGTCTCCCATGACCTGCTGATTGAGAAATTGTTCAGATATGGTGTTAGGGGCCCGCCGTTAAAGTTAATAAGTTCATACTTACATATGAGAAAGCAGCGCGTGTTTTTTAACGAGGAAATATCGAATCTTGGGGCTGTGGGAAGTGGGGTGCCGCAGGGTTCTGTCTTGGGGCCGCTACTTTTCATAGTCTACATAAACGATTTATTCGCTTTTATGTCACGGAGCCGTTGCGTCTGTTACGCTGATGACACGTCGCTTATTTGCCAAAGCTGCGACCCAGAAAAGCTGAACGTTGAAATGATCTCTACTGGGAAGTTGGCAGAACTGTGGTTTACACATAACAACTTAAAATTAAACACAGAAAAAACTGTTACGGTAATATTTTCCACAACTCCGGAGGTGTCGGCGAAAAATAATGCTAATCTTCTTGGCATTACTATAGATGGAGCCCTTAAGTGGGATGCTCATGTTTCTCAGTTGAAGAGTAAGTTGTCAGTCCCAATTTTTGTGATCAGGAGATTGAGGAATTCGGTTGACAGAAGTTCACTTCTGTCCGCCTATTTCTCCCTGTTTCACGGCCACCTATCGTATGGCACTCATTTGTGGGGAAATTCATCAAATTCTATAGAAATCTTCAGGCTACAAAAAAAAGTGGTTAGGTTGATTGCTGGAGTTGGCTGCCGTGAACACTGTAAGCCGTACTTTATTAGTCTGGGAATCATGACTCTTCCCACGATATACATCTTTAGTCAGTTATTAAATATACACAGGGATAAATTTGATTATAAGCTAAATTCTGCATACCATAACTATAGTACAAGATCGGCTGGTTTGATACGACCGCAGAGATTTAGACTCCAAAAATCTGTAAATAATTCTTTGCATATCGCCTTATATAATAAGCTACCAGTTCACATAAAGTGCTTAGATTATGGGAAATTTAAAAATGCTATAAAGTATTACTTTAAGCAAAACGCTTATTATTCAGTCCGTGAGTACATGGATGCCTCCATAGTGCTATAGTCTTTGTAGCTCGCACATGTAGTAATTTGTATTTTACAAGGTTCACTTATTGTATAGTTAATTTTAAATAATTTATATGTGTGTGTATTTTGCTTTGTACTTTTAAAACTTTGATTTTTTGTTAGTGTATTTCGACTTGCCACAATTATTGAATTTTTAAGTGTAAAAAGTGGTCAAATAAATGTGTCTATGTCTATGTCTATGTCTATATATGATCTGGCACAAAATATTTTATTAGAACTTTTTTTATTGTAATTTGGTGAATAGTTTACTTTTTATATCGTAAACCCACCTACAAAATTTGGTTATTCCAGCTTTTTTATTTTTTGAGAGAACAATTTTTTTCGAATGAAAACTCAAAATTTTTCCGTAAAACCTCGTCCGATTCTCCTGATTAACGAACTTATCCAAGTCATTTACAAAAGAAAGGTGCATGCTAATTTTATCAAAATCGGCCCATTATTTATTGAGATAAAAATTTTTTTCGAAAGACATAAAAATTGAAACTGACCCAGGATAATTTTTTCAAGATTCAAAAGTCGGGATCTTCCCATTAGTGAATTTTCTCAACGAAAATTTACTAAAATGTCTGGAGTCAGCAAGTGCGTTATGGTTGTGAACTATGACTTTTCATAGAAATTTTAATCTCAAATTCTATAGCGTATACTACTGCCATAATATCAGAGCAAGGGTCCAATTGAAATGAGTTTTCTGGAAATATTTTACAAGTGAAAGACAAGAACGATTGAAATAGAAACTTAAGGCATTTTAAAGCACACTTCTTAATAATATAATATATGAATATATATATATATATATATATATATATATATATATATATATATATATATATATATATATGTATATATATATAAAATATATGAAAAAGATATTAAAAAAATAATATAATATAAAAATAATAAAATCTAAATAAAAAATTTTCGGCATAACGTGCAATCGTTTCAGAATATTTATTTCAAAGTTGCCAATTTGTAAACTTGAGGTTTTAAGAAAAAAACTAATACCTAAGTAATTTTTCTAGTACTCATTTGCAAAAATCTTTTCAAAATTCAAAAGTCGGGATCTCCCCATTAGTGAATTTTCTCTACGAAAATTTACTAAAATGTTTGGAGTCAGCAAGTGTGTTATGGTTGTGAACTATGAATTTTCATAGAAATGATCCACGCAATTTTATTTGTCGAGAAAAATTTGATAGATTTTATTTACGACAGCAATATTTTGGTCTTTTGAAACACTCTGAAAACAAATATTTTTTGATTAACTGCCTCTAGCTTTTTTTTGCTTTTAACTGGGAGATCTTATTTTCTGCATATATAGCATATAATAATATAAACATGTCCAACAAATTTGGTTTACATAGCATTTTCGGAAATACAAAAATTTTCAGAAATAAACAAACAAAGCATTATGTTACCGTGTAGACAATTCTATGTTCTATTAAAAAAAGCGGGGGTTGTCATTAAAAAAAATTAATGCCGCTATATTTGAAAAGCAGGAGAAAATCAGGATATAAGTGCTCTCAGTTTATTAGTGAGAAAGTTAACCTGACAGTCTCACCGTAAATGCCCAGGTAGGTAGTCTCCTTTGCTTCGGGAATTACACACGTTCTCCTAATTGAAAGTAAACCCATACTTGGCTGTGTATTAGAATAGGATGTAAAAGACAACTACCTGTTTTTTTAAAATTTACGGTCAATTCATTGGCTTTGAACCATGCATCCACGAACACAGAGTCTCGCTCCGCCTTTGTCTTGAGCTCTGCCCAGTTGTGAGAAGTATAAAAAACTGCTGCGTCGTCAGCAAACCTAACAATATGTGAATTGGTATTTAATTCTAAAAAGTCATTAATATACACCGTGAACAACTGTGGACCAAGCACGGAGTCCTGAAGAACACCGCAGTTAACAGAAAGAGGCCTGCTACTGCTGTCTCCTACCATCACCGTCTACCGTCGCTTTGACAAATAAGTCCTCAACAAATCATGAGCGTTTCCTCTCAAACCATAAGCTTCAAGTTTCTTCAACAAAATATCGTGGCACGCAGTGTTAAAAGCCTTTGCTAGATCGACAAAAATGCTTGGTTCTCGGGTTAAACCGCGTCCAGAATTTATGGAAACTCGACGTTTTGGCTCCTGTTTTGGAGCCATTTTCAAGAGGTAAAGGAAATATGTAAGGACACTGTATAAGGCCTCAATCTCCCTACTCCTTAGAGTGATGGACAAAGGTGGGTAAAGGAAATATGTAAGGACACTCTAAGGCCTCAATCTGCCTACTCCTTAGAGTGGTGGACAAAGGTGGGTAAAGGAAATATGTAAGGACACTCTAAGGCCTCAATCTGCCTACTCCTTAGAGTGATGGACAAAGGTGGGTAAAGGAAATATGTAAGGACACTCTAAGGCCTCAATCTGCCTACTGCTTAGAGTGGTGGACAAAGGTAGGTAAAGGAAATATGTAAGGACACTCTAAGGCCTCAATCTGCCTACTCCTTAGAGCGGTGGATAAAGGTAGGTTGGGTTGTTGTAGCTCGATTACGGGGCCTCAATCTGCCTACTCCCCAAATCTCGCCGGAGATCGTCTGCGAGGTCTCAGTGTGTTCAACCCTAGGCCTCCGAGAGAGAGAGAGAGAGATCTAACTAACTCCAAATGTATTTTCTGTTAACATGTCTGTTCGGATGTCGTTTATTAAACAAATTTGCGGGCTGTTGGCACAGTCATCGTTTTTGAAAAAAAGATTAATTATTTCAACTCTTTCTTCTACAGAATACACCATTGTGAAATTAATTTTCGTTAGTACTATCAAGTATCAAACCGACCGATAAACTGAAATAATAAACCGCTTTTTTCTCATTCCGATAAGAAATGTTCTGGTAGTCAATTTTTTTGTTACAAACCAACAAAACATTGACTGTCAGCACATTTCTTATTGGAATGAGTGAAATGCGTTTTTGCATCTTCAACTGTAAATAATTTTTAAACTAGCTGATAAAACTTCCAAAAAAATTAGTGTGCTGAATTTATAAAATAAAGAGCTTTCAAATGATGTAACAGTCGTCCCATGCTCCGTATTTAAAATATAAGGTTTGCTATCAGCACCCTTAAGGGGTTGATGTGGCAAAGTTGAGTTTTATGTTAAAACATGTTATTTAATGAACTGAAGGGCCACTAATTCTGGATTGCAAGGAGATTATTGAAGTCAATGGTGGTTATATAGAGCATATTTTGTACTAAAACTCATACGCATTTTTAAAATTAATTCTATCACTGTTTCGTTGATTATTTTCTGTATTAAAACTCACTAAAATATGTTAGTACTGATAGATGGTTCTATAACGTGTTTTCATTTGAAAAGTTAAGTTTCAGGGCAATTCGTAAACATCCCTCACTATGTTGGATTGAGTAGAGGACTTATAATTTCTAAAACAGTCCAAGTCGAATCGGAATGTCTTCTTTTTAAATGGTATGAGATGAAAACGTATTCGAACACCCAGAAATGAAAAAAACGAATTGGAAAAATACTTGTTCAGGGTTATTCAATTAATGTAAAGAGCGACATTAATATAATAAAACCTAACACAGGTTTTCATTCTTCTCGTCCAGAATATGAATGGAATACCTACATGAAAAATTCTGGGTTTTCTTTGCCCTATACCCAAAGCTTACTAGTGGTATCTATTAACATCCCCCGATACCGTTGTATAGTTACGAGTTATTATTATTATTATTCTTATTATTACTATTGTGATTATAAAAATAATAATACTATTAATAATAATAATAATAATAATAATTATTATTATTATTATTACCAATACAAAGAAAAGAAAAGAGTATTATCTCGGATAATACAAAATTCACATATTTTCCATCATAACTCGGGAATCACCCGAGATAGGTATAAAGAATCCTGATACAGATCGAAGCAAAATATCATTCCAAATGATATGCGATAAAAATATACAGGGTGTTCCATTTGAACAAAAATACTTTTTCGCGTTTGAAATTATCGATATGTGAACTTCGTTAAGCAACACCGTATATCTATTTTGTAATTTTCTTTTGCAATGAGAAGAATTCCAACCATTAGGACTATAGTTATGCTAAGTTTCAGAATCATGGCATATTTGATGACCGAGAATTGCCATTTCAAAGACTTACAACTTTATGACGGAAAAACAATAGAAAATCTAATATTTTGAGAATGACTGACACCAGTATAGGCAAGTGGCATATCATTTTGCTTAAACTTGCATCCTCATTCCGAATATGCAATAATCTATAGGGTGTTACATTAAAATTAAGAATAACTAAAAAAATTGTGGGCTGATTGTAATAAAATTTGGCATGTAACTTCCTTTTGTAATTGGCTTAGATTCGTTAACCAGGAAAATCGAACGAGGTTTTCAGGAAAAATTTTGAGTTCTCATTCGAAGAAAAATTTTATCTAAAAAAATAAAAAAGATATAACCAAATTTAGTAGGTAGGTTTACGATATAAAAGGTAAACTATATACCAAAATTTAGATTTGTATGTTACAAGAAAAAAAAAAGTTGTAATAAAATATTTTATGCCAGATCATTTCTAAGAAAATTCACTACCATAACGCACTTGCTGCGTCCAGACTTTTTATTTTTTTATAAATATGCACAATAATTGAGATAATGAATTTATTTCATTTGGCTGCTTCACACTCCGTATATTATTACAGAGCTCCCTATCGTTGACCAACAAAGTAATGAATGCACTTATAACGAAAGCGCATAGGATATTGGAAATCGTTACACGTAATGCATGCGGACATCAAAGGCTTTGCAAAACAATTTGTTACTTAATCATTATGGTTTCATAGACAAAGCGGAACTTTAATCCAAATTGCAATGGACGCAGCTAAAACAACTACCACTTCGCTCTACGTGTAAGCAAAATTATTGGCTATTACACAGCTGACTAACTCAGTTTCCTGACTTTACGGCCAGTATCTATTTCCTGCTCCTCTATGCAGAACAAAAATCATTTTGAGCGTAACAAAACATCGGTTGCTTGTCACCAGCACCTCGTAACGCAACGTCATGTGACAATATGGATTCTATATGTCACTAACCTGTTTCGTGTTTTGTTTAAAACAAATCTATTACTGTTGAAGAGCGTTATTAGCGTAAATAACATTTATGCAAATAGAACTTCACATAAATGCAAATTTATGAAAGGTAATGGTTGATAAATATGCAGCTTGTGACACACAAGTTGAGAGCTGTCGTTAAAATCATTAAATGTGTTATTAAACCTTAGAAATTACAATCAGTGCGAGTACGTAACTTAGAATAAATTCAGTTAATCAAATCATACTACATACAGACTTGGAGACTACTTCTCTGGCTTCAATGTTGGGTTTCGTTTCTGTAGGTGAAGGACGTAGCCAGCGCGTAAGCTAATTGGAGGAAGCGGCCCCCATGAATTCTAGATGTTTCTAGGATGTTCTATGACTAGTTTCGCTGATTGACAGCATCCCCAGACAGATAAAAATAGAATTAAATCGAAATCATGACAACTACAAATAAAGATATGTTACTATGTTATGATGTTTTGATAAAAAAATCATCGAAATTGAAAATAAAATGAAACACAGATGACGGATGAAGCTTTCAAAATGTCTACGTGATGTATGTCAATATTTAACATAAAACTAGAACTAGCCTATAACAGTAATAATTATAATAACAGTTACAACAATAAAATAACTAATCAATAACAGTAATAAAGCAGACTCTATGCAATGAAAGTATCGCCATACATAAACTCATTATCTTATTACAACTTTTTTGAAAAAATAGTTAAATTTATTTTCTTTGACTTATCTACTTAGAAAGAAGAATATCCAAGAAAGGGGAATTCATTAAATCAGTTTTCTCATTCAAAACAAGGCAGCTATTGTCGTGTGTGTGTGTGTCTTAAAGCTCCAAGAAAGTCTAGTTTGCGTTTGTCATTACACAAATGTTGTGGTTGTATGCGGTTATTGACTCTAGGTCTATGTTTAGTATCAACAATATGTTTTGCAAATGCAGATTTGTCAGCGTGGTTATCTATAAATGCTTAAATATGATATTTGTATCGGGTGTTGAATTTTCTAGAAGTTTTACCTATGTAGATTGCGTTACAATGTGTACAAGCTAATTTATAAACTCCAGGTTTTTAAAAAAACAAGATTTTTCCGTCGCGTTAAATAACGTGTCATAATATTTCAAAGCTATCTTTGTATTTGTACAGCTATTTAAAATTTTTGAAATGTTTTCTGAAATGGTTTCAAAATAGGTTATCGAAACATACCTGTTGTCTCTTTTGTCCTTAATATTTTGATAAATTAAATTACTTGCTAAATTGTAATCTTTTCTCTCGATCATTTTATTGACTATTTTAACAGAGTAGCCATTATTTAATGGCATTGGCTTAATTATTGAAATTTCTTCTTCAATATTATTTTAGAACATAGGTATTGAAAAAGCACGATGTATCATAGAATAGGCTGACAGCTTTTGTGAAAAAGGGTGAGATAAATCGTATGGCATGGTTGTGTCAGCGTAAGTTGTCAAATGAATTATTTTTTAACTTTCTAATCGTTAAGTCTAAAAAAATTATACAACTATCAGCTTCTTCTTCTAAAGTAAACTTACTACTTTTGATCAAAACACAATAACATAGCAACAGATCTTTATTTTCAGTTATCATGATTTCGTATTAATTCAATTTTTATCTGTCTGAGGATACTGTGAAGCAGAGAAACTAGTCAGAGAAACTTTGAAGAACATCCTAGCACATCTAAAATTCATAAGGGCCGTTTGCTCCAGTTAGCTTATACACTGGCTACGTCCTTCACCTACAGAAAAGAAACCCAACAGTGGAGCCAGAGAACTAATCTCCAAGTCTGTATCTAGTATGGACCAGTTTCACCAAGTATGAGCAACAACGATCAGTGAATTGTAATCAAACCATGTTTTTAGAGAATTTTTGTAAAGAATTTTTTCATGTAAAGACATGATGACTTTTCTGAAAATTTTGGGAGTTAGAGCTTTTGAAACCCATATTCGAAGCCGGTTTCAAACTCCCTATATATATATATATATATATATATATATATATATATATATATATATATATATATATATATATATATATATATATATATATATATATATATATATATATATATATATATATATATATATATATATATATATATATATATATAAATGGTGCATTGAAAACGAAACAGACCGATTTGCGTCCAGACAATTTTTTTAAGAAACTCTGAAACACGTCAATTTTAATATTGATGGGGACATGTTTTGACATAAAACTCAACTTTGTCACATTAACCCCTTAAGAGTGGTGATAACAACCCCTATATTTTAAATAGGGAACATACGTCGAGTGTTACATCATTTGAAAGCTCTTTCTTTTCTGAATTCAGCACAGTAATTTTTTGGAAGTTTTATCAATTCGTTTAAAATGAACCACAGTTGAAGTTGCAAGAACGCATTTCATTCATTGTGATAATAAATGCACTAATTAGTCAATTTCTTGTTAAAAAAAACTAAAAAACAAAACCAAACGTTCAGAAATGTTTATTCTCTTAAGTAAGTGTTCAAATTGTTGACCACCAGCTTCCATACAAAAGTACAAATTTTGTTCAAAACGATCTCTGACATTCTGGAGCATTTGTGGAGTTATTAGACAGCATTATTCAACAATGCGTCGTCTTAATTCTCTACGCCCAATCCATTGTCCTGGAAACTCTCTGTTCAAAAACTCCCTAACACGTTGTGAAAAATGCGGAGGAGCTCCATCTTGTTAAAACACTAACTGATTTTCTTGATAGCGATCATCATTTTCAACAAGTCAATTAGTAGAGGGTAAACGATATCTTTTAGTAACTCCAAATACGTTTCGCCACTCAAATTGCCATTAAGAAAAATTGGTCCGATTAAACGGTCTCCAAAAATGCCAGTTCAGATATTCAATTTCTGTGGAGTTTGAGTGTGGACCTCGTGAAAATTTATTGGATCATTATCTGTCCAATAACGACAATTATGACGATTGACTGTAGAGTTTCATAAAAACGTACACTCGTCTGAAAAACAGATATTGAACAGAAAGTTCCCGTTATCAGCTATTCGTGGAGTCATAACTTCACAAGACTCCAGCCGCCGATCAAAATCATCTTCATTCAGTTGTTGTACAGGATACATTTTATACGCGTGAAATTTATGATGCTTCAATATTCGCTGAATAGTTCTTCTTTTGATGTTTGAAATAGTGGCAAATTTTCTCGTGCTCAAAGTTGGGTCTGCAGCAATTTGTCCTAAAACTTCAATCCCAGTAGTCTCATTTCTAACCGGAAACTTACGTTCAGGATCCCGTTTTTTGTTGGCTATTGAACCACTTTGTCGGAACTTTGCAACTAGCTCCTAAATGTATTTTCTGTTAACATGTCTGTTCGGATGTCGTTCATTAAACAAATTTGCGGTACGGTTGGCACAGTCATCGTTTTTGAAAAAAGAGTAATTATTTCAACTCAACTTCTACAGAATACACCATTGTGTAATTTTAATTAATTTTCGGTGGTACTATCAAGTATCAAACAGACCGATAAACTTAAATAAGAAACCGCATTTCTCTCATTCCGATAAGAAATGTTTTAATAGTCATTTTTTTGTTTACAAATCAACAAAACATTGACTATCAGCACATTTCTTATCGGAATGACTGAAATGCGTTTATGCATTTTCAACTGTGAATAATTTTTAAACGAGTTGATGAAACTTCCAAAAAATTTGTGTGCTGTATTTAGAAGAGAAAGAGCTTTCAAATGATGTAACACTCGACCCATGTTCCCTATTTAAAATATAAGGGTTGTTATCACTACCCTTAAGGGGTTGATGTGACAAAGTTGAGTTTTATGTTAAAACATGTCCACCTCAATATTAAAATTGACGTGTTTCTGCGTTTCCTAAAAACATTCTCTGGACGCAAATCGGTCCGTGTCATTTTCAATGCGCGACCCTGTATATATATATATATATATATATATATATATATATATATATATATATATATATATATATATATATATATATATATATATATATATATATATATATATATATATATATATATATATAT
The DNA here is from genome assembly GCA_964006375.1 of Tillus elongatus. Taxonomy (NCBI): domain Eukaryota; kingdom Metazoa; phylum Arthropoda; class Insecta; order Coleoptera; family Cleridae; genus Tillus; species Tillus elongatus. The sequence continues at coordinate 36,219,819 of OZ023266.1, read as the reverse complement.
ATATATATATATATATATATATATATATATATATATATATATATATATATATATATATATATATCGGGTGGCCGGTTCAAAATGTGCTGGCAGCTATAATTGCAGGAAAATATTTTGTGGAAAAAAACCTGAAACAGGTCCAGTTTGCTTGTGAAGGGACCAAGTTTGGCCGTAAAAGTATAACTTTACCCTTCTCAACGGGGATGTCATCCCTCAATTATTTTAAAATGGAAATAGGGGTCACGTCATAGCTCGTTCAAAAGAGCTTCTAATTCCCTATCCATTGCTTTTTATTTTTGAAATTGTGTTTATTCGTTTAGAAGGTGTAGATTTTTGAAATATCCCTAATGAATTACCCGAGAAATTATGAATGATTGTGTTGGGCCCCACCAGCGTCCATTACAAGATAAAAATGTTGTTAACGGTTCGCGTAGGCAACAAAAAGTCATTTGCATTAAGGCGCTCCAAAAAAACTTCAGCAAAATATGTTTTGCGATAACACATTGTTGATAGCAACTTTTTGTGCCTACATGTGAATTGAAGTAACTCGATCAGTTGTGTTTATTGCTTCACATTGTTGAGTGGATTTTTATAATCAATCACTATGTTGTATTCAATTGCCGAAAGAGTTGAAATTGAGGGCATTTCAAAAAATCATGAAAACGAAAAGAAACAGCACGTGTATTTAATAACCTGCATCTTGATAGAGTTACTACACAAGTTATAGGAAACTGGATCAGTGGCTAATAAGAAACGAAATAATGAACGTAAATTGAATGAATCACCACCCTTTGTAGCAGGTATTGATTTTGACCTCTTTCAAGTACTAGAAAACGTGGAAGCAAAGCTATTAAGACCTGCTCCTCCGACACCCGTCTGACATCCAAATCAATTCTAACAACATTGTAACAGGGGCAGAGGTCACGAACATGCCGCTAGACGTACCTAAGCAAGAGCCTTGAGAAAACTCTGCAAACGCATGCATCCGTATCCGCATCACTCTCAATATCCACCCTTTACATGAGAGCGCATAATGACCAGAGTGACTTTTTTTGAGGTTAGCAAACCTCCAGAAGCTACTCGAATCAACATGAATATTTTCATTGAGTCTCTTCTCATACCGCCACTGTTTAAACAAGTCCCCTAGCAAGTTTTCTAAGTGTTTTGATTTTCTTATAATCTGCGAGAACATTTGATCTCTTAAAGCGTTTACAGGCCTTAAATTTCTTTTTGGTATAACTAATTAGTTCATAGTCAAACCAGGGCGGTTAACAGAGACGGCCTTGCGAAGAAGTACTACACTCGCAGAGGTCAATCATTACGTACAATAGGTTAATGACAAGCTTTGCCGACAGTTGAAAACTGGGCAAGAAATATCCAGTCAACTGAAGACGGGTAATTATACAAGCCAGGAAAACCGGCTTCACAAGTCGAATACAGGAAGAATGCAGGCATATTCACAGCGCATCGGATGTTCAGCTGCGGCTGCTACTCCACCCAGAAAGTTCCAATTTTGTTCATTACAATGAAAAGTCCTCTTTGGAGACTGAGATTCTTGTCCAGTTGTGAGAGTCAAGTCTTTCTATGAAAAATTGAAAATCTTATTCACGAAAATACTATATTATGTTTGAAACTTGTCGATTTATTTTTGTAAATTTTCCACAATACTATCATCTTAGAAATCGACATTAGCGTCTATCAAAAACTTCACCATACTGAAGAAAGATGGATATAATCAATCTTTTTGTTACAACTCAAGCAGTGGACGAATATTGATTCCCAAATCTGATTGTTCCTAAAAAAAGTTTTTCAATTTGTGTTTTTAAAAACTCAAGAAGCTAAAAGGTTTTCAAGTTCAAAAATTGTTTTTGAAAGACTACAGTGCCTAAACGTGGTTATTGAAAGAATACTCTTTATGTTGTTACACTTACTTGGTGGAACCATAACCGTCGCACTTTTACGACAAAGATATTGTGGAGCCAGAGTGAAAGTCCCTAAATTTGCATTTAGTAAATAAATAATGAAAACGGTCCTCAAAAATACAAAGCAATTTGGGGGATATTTGAAAGAAATGGTTTACACCTATTTCACCCTCAACCAGGTTAACACCTTAACCATGGTGATTGTGAGCTAAGAATATAGTTTTATGGTGGATAAGTAAAAATCTGCAGAGACATATTTTGTTTACCGATAAAGCTCAATTTATCCGTAATGGGATCCATAGCTTTTAGAATAAACATCATTGGTCGAAAGAAAATCGTCACCACACATTAGATCAAACCTTGGCGTTTCAATTTTTTGTCCTTTTATTTTAAATAAGCGTCTTACTAGAGATGACTTTTTTTTTTCAAGAAAAATCTTTTAATATTTTGGATGATGTTCCTTAGATGTATTACCCACAAGATGGTGCCTCTCCGCCGCTTATCGTCAATGCACAATTCCGTAAATATTTCTTTACCTGATCGTTGGACTGGCAGAGGCGAACCTCACAAGTGGCCACTAATGTTACCTAAGCTACTGTAAGCCATTGGATGAATATTGTAAGCGATTGGATGAATATACCTAACTAAAATGAAATCGTTGTTTATACCGCAAGAGTAAAAACAGAAGAAATATCAAATTATCACCTTAACACTGCAGCAGTTGCCAGAAGGCTGACAAATATTTTAATTTGACTGCTACCAGAGCTATTAAATGTCGAAGCCAATGGTAGTTTCTTTAAAATTATTCAAATTATTTTTAACCCCTGACGTTAGAAGTGTGATGTGTTTAACCAGTGGCTTTACATATGTGTTTGTCTGCCGACTCGTATCATATCATCGGTATGTATTTTCAAGAAAGTCTGTAATTTCGAATAGCTCTTGTGCCTTTTTTTCTCAAAACTGGTTTATAACTTTCCTAATTTTTTCACAATTTCTGTTTGCGTTTTAGTGAATTTTCTTTAAAAAAAAAACACTAATGAGGAGATCCCGACTTTTGATTTTTGAAAAAATTTCTTCAAATGAGCGCTAAAACCCATATCCGGGGTCAGTTTCCATTTTATATGTTTATATATATATATATATATATATATATATATATATATATATATATATATATATATATATATATAATTTATTGGGTTTAAATTCGTGGAAACTTCATTTTTTGACAAAATTAAAACAACATTTGTGTTTTTGATGTAACGACGTTTCGCCGCCTCATGCGCGGCTTCTTCAGGTTTTTTATTTATTTATTTCATTTTATAATAATTTATTAACATTGCACTTTTACGGTTGAGAGCTGTAAACATTGAAAAAAGGCATTCTTAGATAGTAGGTTCGCTTTAAATCATTGCAGTCTATATGTCTTATGTATGTATAATATAATATAAAATGAAATAAATAAATAAAAAACCTGAAGAAGCCGCGCATGAGGCGGCGAAACGTCGTTACATCAAAAACACAAATGTTGTTTTAATTTTGTCAAAAAATGAAGAAGTTTCCACAAATTTAAACCCAATAAATTATAACATAACTCTTCACGAAAAAACAAACCACGAATATATATATATATATATATATATATATATATATATATATATATATATATATATATATATATATATATATATATATGAAATGGTTTTGACAGAAGGAATTTCAGAGGAAAATGTCCAACCAAATTGTGTAAATGCAAACACAAGCATAGCTTTCTTGTAAGACACGTTGTATAACTCTGGGTGCAATTAAATAGGTATATATATATATATATATATATATATATATATATATATATATATATATATATATATATATATATATATATATATATATATATATATATATATATATATACACCGATAATTCAAAAAATATTTGGCCGAGTTTGATCAAATTTGGTGGGTACCTTCCTGTTGTAAAGGGCTTGGATAAATTTGTTAGCCAGGAAAGTCGGATAAGGTTTTCTCGGAAAATTTTGGGCTTTCTTTCGAAAAAAAATGTATATCTTCGAAAATTAAAAAGCTATGGCAACCAAATTTGGTTGTCTAGTTTCTGTCATAAATAGTATACTTTGCACCAAAATTGAGATCTCTAGGTTAGAAGACAAAGAAACTACAAGCCTCTAATTAAAAAAAAGGTGAAGCGCTAAATTGATAATACTGATAGGCGTGCATTAGTACGCATTAGCGCTTTGCGATTTTAAAATACGGCTCAGAATGACTATCAAGCTCCTAGATCTGTGCACCAGCCGTCGTTTTCCTTCATTTCGTTAAAATATGGACAAAAAATCAATTTTAAACGAAAATTGTATGGTGTAAATAATCAAGACGTTAGAAAAGTAATATACTACAGTATATACCTGTTAGTAAATACATATGTCATGTCGTGAATGACCGAGAGGTAAAGACAGCAGTGTTGATTTAACAATGGACTCCTATAACACGCGTTCTAATCTCAGTTAGTGATTTCACTTTTTTTTATTTTTTTTTAGTCTTAGTTAATTTTACCGTTATTTGATTAGATTGTGTAATTCTGATGAATTTTTAGCAAGTTTTTGTATGACAAATTCAATTAGGACGAGAAAAACACTTTTAAGACTTCATGCAATTTGAATAGCACATCTGCTTGTCTGTTATTACCCTAACTTAGTGAGACCGTTCCATACTTTGTCCAGCCGTAGACTTTTGCCGTGTGTTTCCTCTTTTGTGTAACCGATTTCAAATTTGTGCGTTATGCTAACGAATTTTCATTAAAGTTTTCAATTTCAGTAGCTCAGTTTGCTATTAACCTAACGTTCGTTGGCCAGGAACCAGTTTTTTCGAAAACATTTTAAGTTTATTTTCGGATTTTTTTTTTCATTTTCAAACAATAAAGCCATTTTAATGAAATATGGTACATTGTTCCTACTACATAGGTTATACTGGTAACCAAATTGCATGCCTGCTTTCTTAAAAAAAAGACATATATCTTATTAAAAACATTTTTATGAAAATTGAACTTGCTACGTCCAGACTTTTTCTAACTAGATAAAACTAAGAATTATTAAAATATAATGTATTGATTCAGTTATTTGTTGTGATAAAAAAATGTTTTTTCAATTCTCCTTTTATTATCCTCCATCTCTAAAATGAGAGATTTTCTTTATTTTAGATATCATTTATAAAAGCTTATTTTCTTTTTTGGTCTCAGATTGGTTCCGTTTTCTTCGGGAACAGTCTGTATGTCAGTTTTACGTAAAAAATGTAAATGCGCTTCACTGATTTGGACTACTGATGTTTTTACGATTTCGTCTCAGCTGTCATCACGCCGGTTGAAAATGTTACATAGTAGAAATTGTTCCAATTTACATGCTTTTATTCTTGTGTAGACATTAGAAAATGTGAGTGGTTTATGAAGTTTTCTATGTTTATATCTGGGCTTTCGGTTAAATAGTTGGTAATAGACTCATAACTAAATTGTTTCTTCTCCTTGTATATTGCTGTAAACGTATAACAAATAATTAACAAAGCAATCCATTTTCATCAGTTGAATCTTTAATGTGCTGCGGAAGAAACAACGGCTTCCAGACGTACAATTAACCTGAAATTCCACAAAGACAGAAACAGTAAATTATTAGATACTTGCGGCCCTTCCACCTTAAAATTAAATTTGTAGCAATGCAGGCATTTCTAAGTATTTTGGTGAATAATAAATTAAAAATTAAAGTTATAATGTCTTTCAAGATTTATAGGTTATTTTATGTATTAATATAACTATATTTATTTGGTTTAATAATGCAATGTGCCTCAGAAAATTAGATTAAGCTGCCCCTTCTAAATAAATATTTTTCGTTACCATCATATACTGGCTAATTAGCATAATGGTGACAATATTTGAAAAAGCCTGGACGCATAGCAAGTGCGTAATGGTAGTGAATTTTCATAGAAATGATCTGGCTCAAAATATTTTATTATAACTTTTTTTTCTTGTAACATAGAATTCTAAATTGTGGTGTATAGCTTAATATGTATATCCTAAACCTACATACAAAATTTGGTTATCATAGCTTTTTAATTTTTTGAGATAAATTTTTTGTTTGAATTTAAACTCCAAATTTTTCCAGAAAACCTCGTCCGATTTTCCTGACTAACGAACTTATCCAAGCCATTGACAAAAGGAAGGTACATGTCAAATTTTATAAAAATCGGTCGATTATTTTTTTAATATCGGTGTGATACATACATACAAATATATATATATATATATATATATATATATATATATATATATATATATATATATATATATATATATATATATATATATATATATATATATATATATATATATAAATTGAAAGTGACCCTAGATATGGGTTCTAGGGGTCCCAGTTCGCGCTCGTTTGCAAAAATTTTTTCAAAATTCAAATGTCGGGTTCTCCCCATTAGTGAATTTTTTCTACGAAAATCCACTAAAAAATTAAAATTAAAATGCCTATAACTTTTTTCTCTCAACCTAGAGATCTAAATTTTGGTAGATGTTAGGCATTTAATAAAATTCACTAACAGAAACCGGCATATTAAATTTGGTTGTCATACCTTTCTTACGTTCAGATTTTTTTTAAGGAAACCCAAAATTTTACCGGAAAAACTGGTCCCTTTTTTCTGTCTAACGAACTTATCCAAGCCGCTGACAAAAAGAATATTTACCAAATGTTGATAAAAATCAGCATATGTTTTTTAGTTATCGGTGTGACATACACACACACACACACACACACACACACACACACACACACACACACACACACACACACACACACACACACACACACACACACACACACACACACACACACACACACACACACACACACACACACACACACACACACACACACACACACATATATATATATATATATATATATATATATATATATATATATATATATATATATATATATATATATATATATATATATATATATATATATATATATATATATAATATACAAATTGAAAGTGACCACGGATATGCGTTTTTAAAGGGGCCTTGTTCGCGGTCATTGGAATAATTTTTTTCTACGAAAATTCACTAAGCAATTAAAAATATTCAAAATCTGCTCTAAATATAGAAGTAGATACCTTTTCTGTGTCTGCACAGAGAAAAGTCGTTTGCCGGTCGATGCTGTAAAAAAAGGAAGGTACATGCCAAATTATATCAAAATCGCCCCATTATTTTTTGAGTTATCGGTATAATATACACACTCACACACACAAATATATATATATATATATATATATATATATATATATATATATATATATACATATATATATATATATATATATATATATATATATATATATATATATATATATATATATATATATATATATATATATATATATATATAAATTGAAACTGAGCTCGGATAGGCGTTCTAGGGGTCCTAGTTCGCGCTCATTTGTAAAAAATTTTCCAAAATTCAAAAGTTGGGATCTCCCCCATAGTGAATTTTTTCTACGAAAATTCACTAAAAAGAATATGAATAGCAAGCATTGACTAACAATAGAAACGATAAAACAGGCGGGACAGTCGTAACCGTGTATGTTAGGCAGAAATGGTACGTTACCTGCAGAAGGGATCATTGACTAATAGCTATTTACAAAGACGAAATCTGCTCGTTATGATAATTAAACTAGGGGAACAGGAAATGTAATGTTAAGTGGCCGCACGTTATAAAAGTGATGAATGTAGCAGGAGACCACGTAAAGCACGTAAAAAGAAATGTTGCACGAAAATTTCAAGTAATTAATTAGATCACATAAATAAAAGTTACATAGAGAGCGAGCATTGACTAACAGGGTAAATTAAAGGTACAATCATAGCAAATGGACACACGATGCCTAGTAAAAGGATGCTTCTACAATTTTCATTCTCGATAGAACAGACTAGTGAGCTTTGCAAATGAATCATAAAGAAGAAAGAGAGGGTAATAAACCGAAAGTGAAGCTACAGGAACGTCTTATGCGGTGGAATAGTAGGTTTTTGTAGGGTGATACGTATGTAAAATAGTTTAGCAGTAAGAGTAAGCAAAGCGTCATGTTAAGAGTAAAGACTGTAACAGTGGCAGAAGCAGAAGTCAATGGAAGCCACGTCTGTTCGGTAAGAGCAAATTTTAGGAAGAAACTATTGACTTCTAATAATAAGAATAGACTAAAAACGATGCGAGTTGTAAGGAAAATTGCAATGATCTGGAACAAAATATTTTATTATAACTTTTTTTTCTTGTAACATAGAAATTTAAATTTTGGTGTATAGCTTACTTTTTATATCGTAAACCTACCTACGAAATTTGGTTTTCATAGCTTTTTTATTTTTTGAGAATTTTTTTTTCCTAATGAAACCTCAAAATTTTCCCGGAAACCCTCGTCCGATTTTTCTGACTAACGAACTTATCCAAGCCATTCAGAGGAAAATCACTGCAGAGTGTGCCCGGTAAAGCATGTGGGTGTTTACTAAAAACAGACGCAGAAATCAAATACAGTCCCTAATAGGAGATTCACAAACTGATTCTAGAAAATGCTATAGTATAAAAAACCATATTTTCAGCCTAAAACATGATAGGAAAAACACTTGAACAGGACATAGAAGTATATCTGGCATTTGTAGACTTGGAGAAAGCTTTTGACCGGGTTCCAAGAAGGGGTGTTGATAAAGGATCAATAACAGAAACCAAGACCTTTTTTTTATTTTTTATTTCAACAACACACCACGAGGCCTCACAGCCTAAATACGAGGGCGGGTCAATAAGTCCGTGACTTTTTAAATTAAACACAGGTTTGTTGACAAAAAATCATTTCATTTATCAATATAGTCTCCTTTAAGATCTATAAACTTCATCCAGCGTTTCTCCAATTTTTTTATCCCTTCCAAAAAATAAGATTTGTCGAGGTCTTCAAAATAGGTATTTGTTTGAGATAATTTCATCATTGGAGTCAAGTCTCTTTCCGAGCCATTTCTTTAAGTTTGGAAACAAGAAATAGTCACTCGGGGCTAAGTCCGGAGAATAGGGCGGATGAGGGAGGAATTATTAGCCCAATTTATCCAATTGCGCCATGGCGACTACACATGTGTGCACATTGTCTGGGTTGAAAATAACTTTTTTATTGGCCAAATGCGGTCATTTTTTCTTCAAATAGTCATTTAATCGGTCTGATAAGTTGGTATAATATACTCCATTGATTGTTCTTCCCTTTTGAAGGTAATCAGTGTGGATTATACCGCGTGCATCCCAAAAACGGCCGCCATGACTTTATTGGCTGACAAACCCACCTTGGACTTCTTCGGCACCGATTCGCATGGAGAGACCCACTGTTTTGACTGCTGCTTGATCTCTGTTGTAGTGAATCCATGTTACGTCCACGGTTACGCGGCGCAAAAACTCGTCCCTATTGCGGTTCATATGAGTAAAAAACCAAGTATGGTTACCATAATAAAAACAAACGTTGATACCTGTAGCTCAAAAACAAATGACAATCCAAAGTTGAAAATAGCACAAAAAGATTACTCTGTAAAAATTGTCCTGATAATGTGCAAGTCTTAGACATGTCAGATCAACGCCTACTTAGATATTGAAGATAAAATAAATCAACAATTTTTTTTTTTTTGCAAAATAACTCAAAAACGAAAAGAGGCAGCGAAAAATACAAGTCATATTTGGAACGAAGATGAAATTCTACAAAACATTGCTAATTTAACCGTCTCCCAATCTCTAATAACAACGGAGATAACAATACATTCCCATCCAGTTTGGGACACACTGTATACTCTATTAGTGAATTTTCATTTAAAAAAATTACTAATAGAAAGGTATTGATGGTGAGAGCTTGCAAAAATCTTTTCAGATGAGCGCGAACTAGGACTTCTAGAACCCATATCCGGGGTCAGTTTTAATTTTTATATGTTTATATATATATATATATATATATATATATATATATATATATATATATATATATATATATATATATATATATATATATATATATATATATATATATGTGTGTGTGTGTGTGTGTGTGTGTGTGTGTGTGTGTGTGTGTGTGTGTGTGTGTGTGTGTGTGTGTGTATCCAACCGATAACTCAAAACATTATTAACCGATTTCGATGAAACTCGGCAAGTGCCTTTCTTTTATTAATGGCTTGAAAGAGTTTGTTGGCCAGGAAAATCCGACAAGGTTTTCCGGAAAAATTTTGAGTTTTCTTTTGAATGTTTTTTTCGAAAATTACAAACTTATTTTAATAAAATTTGATGAGTATGTTGCCTTACAAAAGACCTTACTACCCCCCAAAATTGAATATTCTAAGTTTATAAAAAATTAAGTTAATCAAATTTGTAATTTTCTTTCGAAAAAAATTTTTTTCTCCGAAAATTACAAACTTATTCTAATGAAATTTGGTAGCTACGTTACCTTAGGCAATGCCTTGCCAGATACCAAAATTCAACTTTCTAAGTTTATAGAAAATTGAGTTATTCAAATTTGAAGCATTTAATTAAAATTCACAACCATAACGCACTTGCTGCGTCCAGAACTTTTTTTATAATGTTTTAGTGACACATAATTTGACATTATAAACCTAAAAATGACGAGCGTGAGAGCTGGAGAATGCACTTATTTAGTGGACTTGATAGAAAAATTTGCAATATAAATCTTATTGCCGTTAAGACTAAATTTCATAAATCAATAGAAGCAATGCCTTCCTATTGATAATGAGAGTTCTCAACAATTTGATATATCAAATTACAATGAAGGCACAAACACATTAGGTCCCCATACAACCTAACTCCATATTGCATTTTTCTCAAGAATGGACGCATTCTTACAAACATAGTAAGAAATGAGATTTGCGAGAGAAGCGTGACATAGACCATTGCACACAATTCAGAGTAAAATAGTAGAGTTTCAAGTTAATATATAACAAAATAAATAAGCAAAGAACAAGCAAATTTGATCATTCGTATTATCAATAGTTAGTTAGTTATTCAGAAACGAATACTCTGAACTAAACCCCATTAATCAATTGCTCCAAAGCCAGTAAGGCATTATTAGCTGCACAACGAATAATAGGATTACAGGATGATTAGGTGTACTACCTACTAATCAGATGAAGCTAAAGAGATTAATAATTAAGGAGTCCCTACTGAACAGCACAATGATATTGCTAATATGGTGGTTATTCCATTAGTGCTCTTACCACATATACTAGATTACAATTTGTAAGGTTGACTTTTATTGTAAATCGGGCGGTAGATACGAATTGTCTATAATGTGTTATTTGAGTCAAGGCCAGTAATCCAAGAGTGGGTAATTACACCTATTTTTGTGCAATCTGTACCAAGATCTATCACTTTAGAATTACAGATGAGCCTCAATAGTCCTAAGTCAAAAAATATCTTACACTATGATCGTTTCTCTAGCCCAGTTAGCATCATTAGAGGATGAATACCTTTAAATATCTTACATCCAAAACTATGTTTATATTATTCTGCAAGTAGTAGGTCTATAACGGTAGAGGGTGGTTCACCGACACAAAAACTAACATATTTCGTTTGGAGGAAATACCTAAATCCTTATTTTATCTGTCGGACGTACTTCTATCGGTCTTTCTCGTAAAGTAATAAATAAACTCCCCAAATTCACACACTATTCATTATTACTATAGTTAGCAATATATATATATATATATATATATATATATATATATATATATATATATATATATATATATATATATATATATATATATATATAAATATATATATATATATATATATATATATATATATATATATATATATATATATATATATATACCTTTTAGAATGTTGCACTACACTGTAATCACTTTTAAATACATTTTATTGGTTTGCTGTAAAATTCACTAATGGGGAGATTCCGACTTTTGAGTTTTGAAAAAAAATTTGGAAATGAGCGCGAACTAGGACCCATATCCGGGGTCAATTTCAATTTTTATATGTTTATATATATATGGAATGCGGTCCGTTCCTTGTTCTTGCATGTGAAGATTGGTATTTTTAGCTTGAGTAAGGGTAACCTAACCCCTGAATAGTGGTGTGTTTGTTTCTTAATTGCTCTTTTCAGCTTGACAATGGCGTTATCGTACCATTGGCTTAGCGTCAAATGAGCTTCATCTAGAATTCCGAATTCTGTTATTCTACTTATATCCATTATGTTGTCTTCTAGTCTTCCCATTGCCTATCTAAGTTTCCTATCATGATTTTATACCTGATCAGATATCGTCATCGTTCATTATTTCTTATTCTTCTAATTTTTGTATAAATTGGTTTACCCGTAATTTTAGTTCTCTCGAACGTCTTGTGATTTTTATTTTTAGTTCCTCCATTGCTTCCTTAATTTTAATTGATTTAATGAATATTCGTAGTTTTGTTACCTTGTTTGATGCCTAGTTCTTTTTTGATTAGGTTTTTTGGGCGCCTGTGACCTATATTTTGCCTCTAACCCTGTGTTAGTGCTTTTGTGGACGCTTGTGTCCTTGATTCTTTTTAATTTGGCCTGTATAGGTGCTTGATTTGGGACTGACCTTATTTTGGTACTTTCCTGGACGCTTGTGCCCTTATTTGGCCTGTATAGGTGCTTTATTTGGAACTGACCTTAAGTTGGTACTTTCCTGGACGCTTGTGTCCTTATTTGACCCTGTATAGGTGCTTTATTTGGAACTGACCTTATTTTGGTACTTTCCTGGACGCTTGTGTCCTTATTTGGCCCTGTATAGGTGCTTTATTTGGAACTGACATTATTTTGGTACTTTACTGGACGCTTGGGTCCTTGATTGCTTTTAATTTGGAAGCTTGTGTCCCTGATTGCTTTTAATTTAGACGCTTGTGTCCTTGATTGCTTTTAATTTGGACGCTTGTGTCCTTATTTGACCCTGTATAGGTGCTTTATTTGGAACTGACCTTATTTTGGTACTTTCCTGGACGCTTGGGTTCTTGATTGCTTTTAAATTGGACGCTTGTGTCCCTGATTGCTTTTAATTTGGACGCTTGTGTCCTTGATTGCTTTTAATTTGGTACCGTGTCTATGCGATGTTGGGCACGTTAAAGATCCCTACCCTCATTACAGAAAGATTGGGGTTCGGCAAAATTTTCAGGATAATGAGGTGAAACTGCTCGGTGCGGTCGGTGATTGGCCATATTCGCAGAAATAGGCCACCGTTAAAGAAATAAGAAAATTAAAAAATCCTTTACTATCGAAAGTTTAAGTTACCAAAAAGTTGCTTTAGTTCAACCGATTAACGTGGCACTGGTTTATCCGCCGCCATATTCCAATGCGTCGGTAGAAATACAACTTCTATTTGACTACAGAAACGGGTATGGTCTATTGGGTTTTGGGATGACCACGTTTTTCAGCGCCCACTAATAAAAGTAGCATACTTTGATAGTACTCCATACAACATATTATGTAATAGCGCTAAAAACTAATTTCAAAAGTGTATCGGAGCCGAGATCTACAGGGTGATGCATTAGATGAGCGTCATTCATATCTCGGTAACTATGGCAACTGAAGCTTCGGGAAAAAACTATTCTAAAGGTTTTTTTAAGTAAAACTCACGTAATATATTTTTTATTTTCTTATTCTTGTCACCAGATGGAGCTTTTACCGATGAAAACTTTTCGAAGGCTGTTATCTCAAAATACTCCTATTACAATCTTATCTTCTTTTTACTTTTCCTGAAACCCCTAGGCTTGTTTCATATTTTTTGTCTGAGTTACGACCCTGTTATAGAGGGTGTTCCCGGGAATCGTTTAGAATAACAATCTCCGTTATTATTGAAGCTACAATGTGGTTCAAATGGGGAAAGTTATTTAACTTTTCACAAGCATCCTGACCCTTGCCTCAAGAAAACAATTGGGGGAGAAAGAGCTTGTTTCTTCCCCCCCATGTTTGGGAGGTGGATTAATCCCACCCTCGCTAACTAGTCGGCTTTGATAATCAGCGTTAGAAGAAGAATATGTTGAAGATGTGGACTGTATATGGACTGTATTTATAACTCTAGGTGCACTGGATTTCAGAAGGTTTCAATAATACATTTTTTTATATTTATATATATTGTATTGTTACTATATACACTTTGAACTTAACATTTACTTACAATTTGCGGTTTTACACTTGATTTAATGGGTTATTCAGGAGAATTCGCAATGTTATTAGCTACTTGCTATTGCATTTAACTGCGCGTATACTTTCTAATTTCAAAGAAAACACTGACTTTTCACTGTAATACTGTACGAACAGAATTTCTGTAGGAAGATTGGTGCTTGAACTGAAGTGGCGTAATCACACTAGCGATGTTTGGGTAGAAGATCGGGATCTTAGAAGTCCCAAAAAGCGATGAAGAAGAGATTCGTTGTAGAAAGGCACTATAGAATTGAATTGGCTTAAACACACGAGCGATGTTTAAGTGGAAGATTTGTAACTCAGGGTTCCAAGGAGCGAAGAAGATGAGATCTGGCGTAGAACTGGCTTAAACACGTGAGCGGTGTTTAAGTAGAAATTTGGGAACTCGGAGTCGCAAGAATTTAAGAAGAGGAGATCGAACGTAGAACTGTAGCACTGAACTGGCTTAAACACGCGAGCGGTGTTTAAGTGGAAAATTAGGAACTCGGGGTTCCACGAAGCGAAAAAGATGAGATTTGGCGTAGAATTGACTTGTACCTTGCGAAAGGCTTGCTTTTATCGAACTTTCGCGTAACGCTAGGTGACGTAGTTGATATAACATAATGTCAGTAATACAGAATGGCCAACTAGGTAGAAGCATTATTCCTAGTAAAGAAAATCCACTGGGTGCATCTAAGGAATACGTCAAAGACAGCTAAAGCTATTTACAATAAAGAACCTAACGGTATATAAGTATTCTTTGTATGGCATTGTTCACGCGTAAGCCTAATGCGTTACAGACGTCTAGAGGATAAAGATTACCAGCAAATTGGGAAAGATTGTGAAATCCAGAGATAAATAATTCCAGGTAGAAACTTAAATGATAGTGCAACCGAATGAAAATAAAGAGACAGGGGCATACCAATTTGTTTCTCCAGCAACAATTGCTCATCTAATTGCTGATATTGACATATCAATTTAAATTTTCTTAGTGAACGCTAGATATTTTCCCGCATAGTTGAATGGCAAATTAGATTGTCCATCTTATGATGCTAATTTGTTCTAGTCAATGCTGCATAGTTCCAGAGATGTCTAGAACTGGATATGCTTGTTCACGGGAATTGTTGACAACAGTCATCCCCGTTATTATTAGAGCTACAATGTGGTTTAAATGAGGAAAGTTGCTGTTTCCGATGATGCAATACGGGATGACAATGCAATACCAGATGATGCAATACCGGATGATGAAGTAACGGGTGATGCAACACCGTATTTTGCAATATCAGATGCCTCAGTACTGGATAATGTAACACCGGATGACATAACACCGGGTGAGGTAATTCAATATATTTCGTGTTATTTCAAAAAGTGCTAAATTGACCAAACCCATGTCTAAATTCATAAAATTCTGTGGATTCACCCTTCAGAATTCCAAACTTCCCATAGCATATCACTTGCGATAATCCGTAGTTACATTCAACAACTTAAAACTACTAGCGCCTACCTTATATCCTGAATCAATCATATGTTGAGCAGCGCTAGATTTTTCTGCTCTATTGAATCTGAAATGAACTATGTGCTGTTTGAATCTTGTTGTTATTGATTTCCGCGTTTGCCCAGTATGGATTTTTTCGCAATTATTACCAGATATCTAGTTTAGGTGCATCGACAGAATTTGATGAATTCAGACATGGGTCCGGTGAATTCAGCACTTTTTGAAATAGCACGAAATAATCCAGAGTTGTTTTCAACATCGACACAACCGGTTGGGCGTATGAATAGTCTTTGCATTACGTCACCCGCTGTTACATCATCTGGGGTTAAATCATCCGGTACTGAGGCATCTGATATTGCATCATACGGTGTTGCATTATTCCGTGTTTCATCATCCGGTATTGCATAAACGGGAATTTTTATTTAAAAAAATTCACCAATAGAGAGGTATCGATGGTGAGACTTTGCAAAAATTTTTTCAAATGAGCGCGAACTAGGACCCCTAGAACCCATATCCGGGGTCAGTTTCAAGTTTTATATGTATATATATATATATATATATATATATATATATATATATATATATATATATATATATATATATATATATATATATATATATATATATATATATATATATATATATATATATATATATATATATATATATATATATATATATATATATATATATATATATATATGTATGTATCCGTCTGATAACTCAAAAAATAAGTAACCGATTTCAATGAAACTCGGCAAGTGCCTTTCTTTTATTAATGGCTTGGATGAGTTCGTTATCCAGGAAAATCGGACGAGGTTTTCCGGAAAAAAATTCTTTAAAAACAAAATTTTTTTTTTCAAAAATAACAAAGCTGCTTTGATGAAATTTACGATATATGTTGCCTTTATAGAAAATTTAGTTATTCAAATTTTAAATTTTCTTTCAAAATAATTTTATTCTCCGAAAATTACAAAGCTATTTTAATGAAATTTGGTGGATATTTTGCTCTAGAAAAGGCCTTACTACGTACCAAAACTAAACGTTCTAAGTTTATAGAATATTGAGTTATTCAAATTTGAAGCATTTAATAAAAATTCACTACCATAACGCACTTGCTGCGTCCCGAGATTTTTTAGTGTATAGTTTACAAATAGGATAATTTTGCCTATAGAGTTAATTTAGCGACCGTTACTGATGAAGACAACTTCGGCCAAAAAAAATCATTTTAAAACATGTCTACTACTAGCTCATAACTCTTTGTTATTATTTTTGTTGTTTTTGGGGATGATTCTGTTCTTTGTTTCACTTTATATGTTTGGGTGACGGGAATTTAACACTAACATGAAAATAGTATTAGATGTGTAATTAACAATACAATTAAGTAACTTACGCTTAACTTACCTTGGTTGCTTTAGGAGGAGGTAAGAGCGCCAGTCCTATGCAGCCTACGATGTTGACAAAGCCAAAGTTCTGTTTTCACAAAAGGAGAGGATGGGCAAAAATATCTTGGAAGTCATAAATGTGTTGTTGTCAACGACAATCGCAAAAGTTAGGTAGAATATAAATAATACAGAGTGGGAAAATAAAAAAAATGTTTTAGATTATAGCAATGATATATTACAATAAAATAACATATGACGTACCTATACACACTCTACTATTTACGGAGGGATTGTTACACCAAGAAAGCAAAAACTTTAGTCACAGTTTTGCTTTTATTGTATGAGAATACATTTCTTATACCATTGTGGACTCTCCAATGCTATAAGAGATTTACAAATAATATTCCCATACATTAAAAGTCGTAAGTTTAGTGATGGGAGTGAAAAATTTAGCAGCTACATTTTCTCAAAACGACACGGGTCAAATTCATAAATTGACTAACGAGGGTTTTGGTCATAAAATGTGCAACAGAGAAATGGTTTCTTTACAAGTTTGTTCATTGTGAATTATGTTTGCTGTTATAATTGCTTTGACAGAATACGTGTACTCCAGTCTTTGTTATCGGAAAATATTTTTCAGGAAATGGTCAACAGTGATATACGAGGGGGTTATTAAAAAATAATAGCCCACAATAGAAAACGCAATAATTATGTAGTCTCTTCTTAGTCGAACACCTGTAACAGAACGTTTATTATGGACACCTCAAACATACTATTTTCTTGCTACTTAAACCGTTTCGCAACCACAACCATGACTTCGTTGCTTTTTGAAAAGCCTTAAACTTTTGAATCTTTTCTGAGTTCTGGGAGTAAATAGTAATCTGGTGGTGCGAATTCCAGAGACTATGGTGGGTTGTAAACCAATTCAAAACCAATTTTATCAATCGCTTGCAATGCAATCAGCGGCTTGTGAGCACGGACGTTGTTTTTCAAAAAGAACATACCCTTAATCAGTTTTCTGCTGCATTTTGTTACAAATTTCTTGCGTAACTTAGTTAAAAAATCACTATAGAATTCGAAGGGCCACTTGCTCCAGTTAGCTCACGCGCTGGCTACGTCCTTCACCACTAAAAACCAACAGTGAAGCCAGAGAAGTATTCTCCAAGTCTGTATGCAGTATGGACAAGTTTCACCAAGTAAGGGCAACAACAATCAATGAGGTGATAGTTTTATCTTGCATCAGAAAATCTAGCAGATATGTACCATCTTGTAGTACTAGAAAAGTAATCCTATAACCTTGCCAGCCAACAGTTACAATCCAAATTTTTTGCTTCTGGAGAACAGAGATGATTCCACTCTTACGAATGAATCTTAGTATCTCCTCTGTAGTCAAAAGGCGACCCCAAAAACTTTTGAGGAAAATGTTTCAAATCGTTGCACCCTTTCTGCGACGCATTCAAACAAGTGCGCTATGGTGAGCTTTCAAGCATTTTGGAATTCGTTTTGCCAACAGCTTCTTCATTTTCAAACCAAGTAAAGAACGATGTGAAGCTCACATTTATATAATGTGCAATGTTTTTGCTATATATTTTAACCCAATTTGTCGATATTCTAAGACAATTTTATGGACAGAAGCAATGTTTTTTGAGAGGCCATAGGAACTGGTTCTTAGAGCGATGCTCGTCTGATCGTCCACTGTTAAGTTTTTCAGTTTTTTTGACGTATAATAGGAAGAATATTGTTCACTTAGGGAAATCACTATATCAGAATAAATTTCTTTGCCCGATGAGCTTTCAAAAATAGATAATAACTGACCGAAATATTTTTTACCAAAACCCAGCCTTATCTTGGACATGTGTTCTCTTCAAAACTTTACAACTTTGTCACTATCTAACTTTTAAAAGATCACATTCTAACAGTTTTGTTACTAATCATCTTTTGAATCTCAAGATTTAACAGCTTATTCATAACATATTGCACTCTTCAAGTTTGCCTATGGGAAAGCTTCCGGGCGAACTGGATTTCAATACACTCTTGTATACAGAATTACTAAATCTAAGTGGTTCGTGATTTAAAAAAAACCCATAGCGTAACACGTAGCCAAATTTATATAAATGTTTCGCATATGACTACATTTATGTGATAGATGCAGGTTATGCCTTTTAACATACTCAGGCTTTTATAATTAAAAAGAGTTTTTTGTCAAAAGTTTAAAAGTTTCAAAAATCAAAAGGCTATTAACGTATATACTAAAAAATGTACCTTCGTGGTACAGGTTGGCAAGTGCAGGCCGGCCAAGCGAGATGCACCAGGTCTGATTTCCAGCTTGGCCAATAAGAAGTTTACCTGATTGGTTTGTTGCTCAGCCCTAATAAAAAAATATTTAAGAATTGCTGGCACACTTGTGAAAGGAAATGCAGGCTATCCATTCCTCAGTGAATTTTGAATAAAGTTTATTGCAGCAGAGTCAGTTTTAAGTACAATTTCGAGACCCCAATTCATCATAATACAGTTTTTGGACGTGAGGATCATTTCCCTAACAGAGTAAGCGATATCAGACGGATGGATAAACTGTTTATTCATACTGATGACTGATGCTGGTGACGCTAATTTTGATTTTGTTAGCGAAACGATCAGGGTTAAAAACTGTATTGTCATGAATTGGGTTCTCCAAATTGTACTTATCAGTGGTCATCACAGGTTTCAATCTATACTCAGAGGCAGTGAGCATCACTGTCGCCGTTTTCACTGGACCCGCTTGTCTTCTTCGCTTTCTCTTCTACATTTTCAAGTTTCTACTTCATATCGGGCCCCTGACCTATCTACATATGCAGAATAGGATGAAAAAAAGTGTGGAAGATTGCGAATATTTCGAAAATTACTGAACATATTTATTGCAACTTGGTATATTGATGTACTTAAATTTAGTCATCTATTGACAAGAAAAAAGGTGTGTGTAACTATACAGGTTGGCTCAGAACTAGTACCAACATTTTTATTTCAAATAGAACACGCTGTATTTATTTATTTATTTATTTATTTATTTATTTGTTACACACACCATACATTCAAAAGCTATACATAGCAATTCTACCTAAATATCCGCTAAGACATCTAAGTCTCTCGACTTGTGTATTCCTTTTGCATCTTCCAACTTACTACGTCCGTAGCAATCTACCATGCACCACCGCAATTTAGTAGCTGGAAGAAAAGACATACTTCGGATAAAACTCTGTCTTAGGGCTGCAACTAAATTCATCTGTTGCATTTACGGTCACCTTCTGACAACAATTTTGTCCAGCTCTTTAACTACCTTTCTGAAAAAACCGACCATCTGATTTCTAAATATCCTTCCTCCGAAGTCAGTATTCTTGGTGACTTCAATGTCCATAATATGGAATAGCTGGGTTCTTCAAAAACCGATCCACAAGGGAGAGCAGCGGAGGCCTTTGCAGTCAGCAACTCTTTAGCCAATATGGTTCAGCAACCCACTTACTTTCCTCGCATCCCAACACACAGCTCAAATCCCCTGGATCTCCTTCTAACTATAAATCTTGAATGCTATAAGGTATCAGTCACCGCCCCACTCGGTCGCTCAGACCATGGCATGGTCACCGCTTCCTGAGCAATGCAACCCGATGTCACACAGTCATAACACCCACGTATCGTTTGGCACTACAACTCCGCGAACTGGGACGAAATGCGAGATTACTTTTCCTCATTTCCATGGGCGTCTGCCTGCTTTTCTCATCCTGACCCCTCTGATATCTCACAAAACGTCACCGAAATTATCCAAGCTGGCATGGAATTATTTATTCCACGTACACAGAAAATCTCCTCAGCCACTCAAAAGCCCTGGTTCTCTAAATATTGTGACAAGGCCAGACTTAAAAAGGTCAAAGCTCACAAAACGCTTCTACACAATCCCAGTCAAGAAAACAGTCAAGCATTTAACGACGCAAGAAACCGCTATGTCCGCGTTCTTTCTGAGACAAAAAAACTCGTTTAATAACCACATCAAAAACAAAGTCTTCTTAAGCTCCAGCGGCAGCAAACCCTCCTGGACTGTTGCTAAATCTGTTGGGAATAATTTCTGCAAGACCACGTTCCCACCTCTTGTCTCAGGGGATGAAATTGTTTCTAACGCTCTGGGCAAGGCTGAACATTTTTCCTCGTTGTTTGCCGGCAATTCTACTCTCAACTCACCTCCAAATGTTCAACCACCGACAGTCCCCAATGTCGTGCATAAAATGACGGATATCACTTTCAAAACTAAAAAGGTACGAAAGATGCTCTCTTCTCTTAATACCAGGAAAGCCTCTGGCCTTGACGAGATCCCAGCAATTGTTCTCAAAAAATGCGCACCAGAACTTGCTACTGTCCTGACTCGTTTGTTTTAGACATCTTACAATAGAGGTATATTCCCTAGCAACTGGAAAACTGCTCGAGTACAACCCGTCCCCAAGAAAGGATCCAAAGCGCTTCCTAGCAACTACAGGCCTATATCTCTCCATTCAGTCATCTTTAAAGTTATCGAAAAGTATATAAACACCTAATTACTAAAATTTTATGAAAAACACCGTCTAATCCACGACAGGCAGTATGGATTCCGTCAGCGCAGATCAACTGCTGACCTCCTTTCCTTTGTCACCCATTCTTGAAACAAGTCTATGGAGCCTCACGGTGAATCCCAGATTGTCGCTCTAAAAATATCCAAAGCATGCGACCAGCTCTGGCACGCAGCACTGCCTAATAAACTTCCCGCCTATGGCCTACCACCAAAACCCTGTACCTAGACAGCAAACTTCCTCTCCAACCGGAGCATTTCTGTTGTCGTGGATGACCATTCCTCTAAACGATATCCAATTAATGCAGGAGTTCCTCAAGGTTCAGCTTTAGCCCCTACTTTGTTTCTTCTCCACATTAATGATCTCGTCTCTAGCACATCGAACCCAGTTCACAGTTACGCGGACGACAGCACCCTCCACTCAAATATACATTATTCTAAGCCTGTCTCTTTGGCCCAATTAGATGAGGATCGCAGACTTATGGAGGGTTCTGTCTCCGTGGATCTCCAAAAAAATAGTAGACTGGGGAACTAGAAATCTTGTACAATTCAACCTCACCAAATCTCAGTCTTGCTTTCTTTCTCATAAAAGATACACCAGCCTTAGACCCATCACAATGAACAACCAAGTGATTCAAAGTAATGAGTCCTTTTCACTTGTTGACATTTCTGTGGATCGAAATATCACGTGGCACCAACATGTCACATTAATTGCAGAAGCAGCTGCTAAGAAATTAGGTTTCGTAGCTAACCTCTATACCTTATATACTTCGCATATAAGGCCAAACCTCGAATACTGCTCCCACATCTGGGGTGCTGCTGCCGCTTTTACACTCGCTATCCTGGACTCCATTCAGAAGAGAGCTATACGTACAATTGGTGACCCTACCCTTACCCAAAGGCTGCCATCCCTTGCTCACCGACGTGCCGTTGGTGACTTTGCTCTCTCTCTCTCTCTCTCTCTCTCTCTCTCTCTCTCTCTCTCTCTCTCTCTCTCTCTCTCTCTCTCTTTTATAGATATCTGCACGTTTACTGCTCAGAGGAGCTTTCTTCCATAGTTCCTGCACCTGCTGCCCTCAACAGATCTACCAGGGGAACAGAGCGAATGCACCCTATTACTGTCCAGGTCACCAGACATAGAACATCTTGTTATGCCCGCTCTTTTGTCTTGAGGATTTCCAAGTTGTGGAACTCCTTGCCGGCGCATGTTTTTCCTTCTCCTCCGAACTTGCAAACCTTCGGGTCCAGAATTAACAAGTTGCCTCTTTCCTCCTTGTCCTCACCCACGGTATGATAGTATTTAGGCTGTAAGCCCTCGTGGTGTGTTGCTGAAATAAAAAATATATAAAAAAACGTACACAAATTATGTCGTTCAGAGCCACATCTCTCCATCGCCGATAAGCAAACAAGAAAACAATCACAGCCAGAACACCAATACTTAAAAAAAACCAAAAAAAATATATAAAACAATCTACCTCTATTTCTTAAAGCTCAACTCTTCTACCACTATAAGCATTAGGTTAATTTAAACTGACCAAGCCAAAAGTAAGCCACTATTACAAAGTTAAGTACACAGCACATCGGTCACGTGGCTCTATAATACAAACATGGAGCATTACATTCCCAATTTCCTTTCGTACCCAAGCACATTCAGAAGTTAACGCAAAATGTATATTTTTGCATTTTTTGAATTTACATATGACTTACGGTCTAATTGTATTTGAGGTTTTTTTTCTGTCTTCATTCCTACTGAAAAAAATGGTTGTTAAAACGATTTCCAATTTTTTTTTAATATTTCGAAAACTACGGAATATATTTTTTGACACTTGGTATGTTGATGTATTTAAGTTCAGTGTACTTTTAAAAAGTAAAAAAGTATGTGTAACTAAACAGGGTGGCTAAGAAATATCTTTTTTATTTCAATTGGAACTCTCTGTATGTTCTGCAAATTCTAATAAGCATTTAAGAGATAAATTCAGTGATGTAAGTTTTAAGTTGTTTATTTGTCATAATGAGACATTCAAACTAAATTCAGTTGCTTGAATACACTGAAACTATGAAGATGTCGTTTCATTTGTAATGTTGCTGGGTGCCTTATCTTCAATGATAAATTTGACAGTTTTTGTCAAATGTTTTTAACCACTCACATAAACGTACGCCTTAGTTAATAGAAATTAACATGGTAGCTCTAACCGAAAAAGAAACAAATATAATGCTAATGATGGTTGGATATGGTGACCGTAAGAGAACACAAGAGGAAGCTATCGATTTATTTAATCAAGCTGACCCTAATCGGCATGCGATTACCCAATCTCGTGTTAGCAAACTTCTACAGGTAGTCAATGAAACAGGAAGTTTACAAGACAGACTATAAACAGGCAGACCGAAAAGCACTACTAGTGATGATGTGGCTGTAAATATTTTAGTTGATTTACAGCAGAATCCCAATCAATCGCTACGAGAGATGGTCCAGCAACACAATAAGTCTCACATGTCAGTTAAAAACTTATTCAAAAGTAAAAAGATACGTCTCTTCAAGATACATTTAGTTCAAGAACTTATAGAGGATAATTTTAATAGAAGAAAGGAGTTTTTTGAAATTATGATAAAAAGGTGCAATGTTGACCCCATTTTGTAAATAATACTCTCTTTTCCAATGAGGCTACATTTATGCTTAATGGCACTGTCAATAGCCACAATTTCAGATAGTGGTCGGCAGACAATCCGCGGTGGGCAGCTGAAGCACACATTGAAAGACCACAAAAAGTCAACGTTCAGATAGGTATCATAGGACATAATATCATTGGACCATTTTTGATTAACGGACCTTACGTCAGAACTTTATTAGCAGTTGTTACGAGAACAAATTATGCCACAATTAGAAAGCCTGTACCCAAACCAAAGAGACATTTTGTTTCAGCAGGACGGTGCTACTGCACATTTTAGTTTACATGTTCGTCAATTTTTGAACCAGACATTTCCAAATCGATGAATGGCAAGAAAAGGTGTAATTGGGTGGCCCGCAAGCTCCCCAGACCTAACACTCCTAGACCTTTATTTGTGATGTGATCTCAGGAGTAAACTTTACAAACATGAGCGGGATGATACTGAACATTTGAAGATAACAATTAGGAATGAACTTCATGAAATTCATTGGAATACTTTTGATAGCGTCTTGCGGGAATTTAGACACAGTCTTCGCTATTGTATAGCAACTAATGGTCAACACTTTAAAC
This sequence comes from Tillus elongatus, assembly GCA_964006375.1. NCBI lineage: Eukaryota > Metazoa > Arthropoda > Insecta > Coleoptera > Cleridae > Tillus > Tillus elongatus. Next base: position 36,194,966 of record OZ023266.1, on the reverse strand, counting down.
ATCTCATAAACTAACTAAATCTAATTTTTACTTCTTTATAATCGGTAATTTGTTTTTTGTGTTATGTGATTTTATGTACATATTTAGAAATTGTAATATGGATACAATAACTCCATTAATGAAGACGAATAAATAACTGAAAACTTACATCATTGAATTTATCTCTTAAATGCTTATTAGAATCTGCAAAATAAACAGGATGTTCCATTTAAAATAACAAAGTTAGTATTATTTCTCAGCTACCCTGCATAGTTACACATACTTTTCAGTGAATTTTCATTAAGAAAAGTTTGCTAATAGGGATGAAAAGCTTTTAAAAACATTTCTTCAGATGAGCGCGAATTTTGTGTCCCTAGAACCCAAAACCAAGGTCAAAATTTTTATATGTTTATATATATATATATATATATATATATATATATATGTTTATATATATATATATATATATATATATATATATATATATATATATATATATATATATATATATATATATATATATATAGCCAAGCGATAACTAAAAAAATACTAAACTTATTTCAAACTTGGCAAAAATCTTGCTTGTGCGAAAACCGAGGTCGAGTTCGTTAATCACCCTTTATGCTCAAGTTTTTCCGGTGGAAAATCGGGGAAAACTTTTTGAAAAAGTTATATTTTTGTAAATATCAAAGTAACTGAAATGAGACTTTACATGTGGCTTAGGGCAAATAAACATACGTTTTAAATTTTAAATAATTTGGCACCTAATATGTAGAGTTTCTTCTAAATTAAAAATAAAATTCCAAAGACATAGTCCAATGCCTGACAGATAGAGTAGTTAATACTGTCGCACAATATAGTACGTATGTAAACAAAATCTGGCCAAATCTGTATAAAAATGATACTAAAGTAGCTTCTTACATCTTTAAACTTAAACATAAGACGTCATATAAGACCGAAACAGTTATGGGATGTGTTTCAATGGTAATTCTACTAATTGTTACGTATACATTGAATATAATATCCCGGGCATGAAGCCGATCTAATGTATCACCCAAACGTATTGGCGTATTCCCAGATGACTCAAAGACGTCCCGCTTTGTCTCATAAGCAGAAGGTTACGCGATCGAATCCAATTCGATAAATGTATGTTTTTTTATGTTTTTTTAATGTTTGGAGAAACAATAGTGCACAGAACTCATTAATTTTGAACAAGAAAACGCCTAAATAAGTTTTCTCGCGCGTTTTTCATGTGTGCAGGTTAAGTTTGTGTTATACCAGTTTTTGTGATTTTTATTGGAAAATATTCTGAAAAATGTCTGGTAAGTTATGAACTATTATCATACAAACACGTTATTAGTGTAATTGCTTCAGTGTCTGATAATAATTTCTTCGCATGACATGTAATATATGTGGTCACTGCTGATAACCGCCGGGCTAACGTGCTATTATTTCGTAGGTTGTAAAGATAAGTGGATGTTTGAAGACTTAGAGGCAATGTCTCAAAGAGAAATTTGGGCAATTTTAGACGATATTGTCAGCGATATTGAATCTATCACATCTGATGTAGATGACGAAGAAGCTGAACTTTCAAATCAAGCAGAGCTGCCAGACCCAAGCCAAGAAGTCTTTGATATAGAAGCAATGGAAATCTGGTACGAATCAAACGAACATGTACAAGATAGTGACTATGACCCTCATGATGACATCCCATTGTTCGCACTACGTACTAAACTATGTAGAGATTCAATTTCCTGGACAAACGATCCTCAGTTCACTACTATAGTACAAACATTTTCGAAGCAAACTGGTCCTAACGTGCCAGAAAGTGTGGAGAGCCCAAAAGCTATGTTTCTTCATCTGTTCCCAGAAGAGCTTATAAATCATATTGTGTTTCAAACTAACTTGTACGCTGTCCAGCAAAATTGCCAAAAACCATATTACCTACTAATAACGACGAAATCAAAAGATTCCTCGGAGTAAATATGATCATGACTTTGAAGAAGATGCCTATCTATCGAGATTACTGGTCATCCAGAGAAGAAATGAGCGACTTCTATATAAGTTCTGTAATTTCAAGGAACATATTTTCATGGCTACTTACCAACTTACATCTGAATGATAATGCTTTGCAACCCAAGAAAGACAAAGTGGGGTTTGATAAGTTGTACAAAGTAAGGCCACTACTGACGAAATTATCAGAGACTTTCGCTGCAGCATTACATCCAAGTGAATACCAATTAATCGATGAATCGATGATCAAGATCAAAGGACGAAGTAACATCCGGCAGTACATGCCGATGAAACCGACCAAACGTGAATATAAAGTTTGGGTAGGAGCCGATTCTACCGGTTATATGTGCCAATTTCAAATATATACGGGTAAAGTTAGTAATGCTGTTGAAAAAAACTTAGGAAGTCGTGTTGTAAATGACCTGACAAAAAGCTTAGTTGGTAAATACCACAGAGTTTATTTCGACAATTTTTTCAACTTTGTGCAGCTTCAGCAAGATCTGCTTCACGATAGAATTTACTCTTGTGGGACAGTTCGTCGTGTTAGAACAAATCTACCTGATTTCAAAGCAGAGAAAATTCCGAAACGATGAGAGTCAGATTGGCATGTTTCCAGGGACGGTGTAGCCGCTTTGAAGTGGATGGATAAACGCAGTGTTCTGTTGTTGAGCAATTACCAAAATCCTTCCATAGTAGAAACATCCTCAACAAAAAGGGAAAATCGTTTGGTAGAGAAAATAAACTGCCCTCTGCTCGTGAAAGAATGCAATCGACATATGGGATATGTCGATAAATGTTACATGTACAAATCATTATATGAAATGGACTGAAAATCGCACAAATGGTGGCACATAATATTTTGGTATTTTCTGGACGCATGTATAATAAACGCCTTCATTTTGTACCAGCAGAGAACACCGGCAAAAACTATGAGTTTTAAGCAATTTCGTTTGTCAGTTGCTGTTGGTTTGATTGGTGCCTCACTTGAAAATGAGAAACGTGGCCTTAAATCGTCCATCTTCAAATAAATTCAAAAAAACTGTGCTACCAGAAGTACGATATTGTTACAAAGCACTTCAATAGACGTAGGTGCGGTGTTGCCACATCTCCAGAATTTCCCCAACATCTGGGAATTTTTGCACAATCTGGCAACACCGCCTCCCCACCCCCCCTGGGGGTGCCTGGGGTGACCCCCCTCAGGCGAAGTCTCAACCCTCTAGGACCAGAAATAACGAAGTTACCAACTTGTACCCCGTCGGAACGGATAACTGAGGTCTGCACATTCCGAACACCCTGTATATACACCCTATATACGCAGAGAACCCTTACACCCTGTATACGCAGAGAGATCTTATAGTTCGAGAAACACCTCTTGTGTAACATAGGAGTGGTGACCACATTTGGATCATCCTGTATACACATCCCCCTGTATACACACGGGACCGATCTGTATTCACAGAACCTTCTAGTAAAAGAAGGTCCTGGAACGTTCTGGAATGGAACTCTCTAGAAAGGAGGGGAAGGTACGGCGAGTATATAAAAGCGAAAGCAAGCCAGCCCGAGTTAGTTCAGTTCAGTAAGAGAATGTGGTAGTGACTTGAAGAAGCAGTGTAAAGTGTTAAGAGAGTAGTGACTGTAGTACCAGATTAGTGACTTTTGTTGAGAGTAGTAATTGTAAGGCCAGTAAATGAAGTGTTTTGTGAGAGAGACATTCTAGAAATTTTATTGTATCCATATTTAGAGTGTAAATAAAGTTGTTTTGTTAAAATTTAAAGTCTCACTTATCCAGAACCCGGAGAAAACGCAACAATTTTGGTGTCAGAAGTGGGATAAGTGAGTGAAGAAGTGAACAATTAAGCTAGCTGTAAATGGTAAACACCAGATCGACTGACTACGACGAGATGGCTGAAATCAAAGAGTTGATGGACTTACTGAAAAGACAACGCGAAGAAGACGAGAGAAGACGACAAGAGGAAGAACAACGACGACAAGAAGAAGAAAGAAGACGGCGCGAAGAAGGCGAACGACGGCGACAAGAAGATAAAGAAGAGCTCCGAAGTATGTTCCACAATATAAGAGTCGATGTAAAAGAAGAAATTGAACAGATCAACGAACAAATAGAAAATGTGGACAAGAAAGTAGAAAATGTGGACAAGAAAGTAGAAAATGTAACAGAGGATTTGAATAAACGATGGGAAGAAGTGGAAGGGTTGAAAGAACAAATGAAGATGATCATGAAAGGAACAGAATGCACACATAAAGAACTGACCGAACAGTTGATTGTCCAGACTGATAGAACTGAACCAAGAGGAGTTACTGGAATGGCCCCAGTTCAAAATCGGCCGGAGGCGGATGTACCAGCCGCGCAGCAGCCTCATGGAACCTTGAAGCCGCCGACTTTTGACGGAGAAACATCGTGGCCCATGTACAGGAGGCAGTTTGAGGCGGCAGCTCTCAGCAATGGGTGGAGCGAACAACAGGCAGCAACTGCTCTAATTCTATCGCTTCGAGGTAAAGCCCTAGAAATCCTCCAGAACATCCCGGAGTCGAAACAGCAAAACTACTTAACAGTGATACAGGCCCTAGATTTGAGATATGGTAACAAGTACATGAGCCAAGTCTACCAGACACAACTAAAGACAAGGGTCCAGAAGCCAAATGAGACTCTGCAAGAATTCAGTGCCGAAGTGGAGAAACTTGTGCGACTGGCATATCCCCAAGCCCCAGAAGAATTTGTCAACCAGATCACCGTCCAGACCTTCATAGATGGGGTACTTGACAACGAGATGCAACAATCTTTGAGGCTCGGAAGGTTTAAAACACTTACAGACTGCGTCATTTATGGTTTGGAATTTGAAGCTGCCAAGAATGCATCTCAACCTCGCCGCAACAGGCTGCGCGAGGTGAAGGAGATAGAGGAATTTGCAGACACGACAGCGGAACTAAGGCAAGAAATGAAAATGATAAAAGAAGCCATAAGCAAGCTCACTGCAACGGTCGGAGCACGTAAAACGAAAGCAGATTGGTCAGACATAGAATGTTACAAGTGTGGTAGGAAAGGCCACATAAGTAGGCAGTGCTTACAAACCCAACAGGTGGCTCGCAGAAGACAAGAATATACCAACAGGGAGCGCCATCAGGGAAAACGACCTGACGCCAGTGTAGGTGGGCGACACGTGGCATGCGAGACCCAGGGCCCCAAGGTCAGGGTCTCCACTATCCGACGCTACCGCGAGAGCCTCGTTATACCTGGCAGCATAGACGGAAGACAATGCAGTTTCACCATCGATACTGGTGCTACTAGATCCGTTGTACGTCCAGACATGTTGCCAAACAGGTCCGCACTCACGACCAACAAACAGCCTGTGTTGGAGACGGCAAAAGGAGATAGGATACCTGTGCATGGAGAGGCCACTGTTTTCATTAGGCTGGGCAGTACTGAGCTACAGGTAAGGGCTGTCGTCGCAGAAATCGTCGACGAATTTATTCTGGGCCTGGATTTAATGGAAGATTTCGATGTCCTGTCAGTAGACTTCCAAAATAAGATTTTGAGAATCGGCAACGAAGAGTTGTATTTATCTCCAACAGCAGGCGAAGCTAATCTCCGGGTGAGACTTATTGTCGACGAGGATACACGGATTCCTGGTAACAGTGAGAAGATTGTCAGAGCCAGGCTAGAGAAGAAACTTGATGGTATGTCTGCTCTCATAGCGGAGCCCCTAAAAGATAGACCTGATGGTGCCCTCGTCGCACGATGCTTAGTAGACCCGAAGAGGACAATACCCATAAGAGTGGCTAACGTGCAAACTAACAGGGTCACATTGAAGAAAGGTGAGGTTATCGCCACTTGCGAGCCCATTGACCGAGTGACGTTGTCAAGAAAGGTGACACCCACGGCATTAGACAGAAGACTGCCAGTAGAAATGGTAGAGCGGTTCAAGAATTCTTGGGGCCAATTGAACGACATGGAGATGGAAATGGCCCTGAAGTTCGTATTGGAGGAGGCCGATATTTTCGCTCAAGATAAAATCACAGGTCGTACGAGTCTAGTGCAACACAGAATTAATACTGGCGACGCAAGACCAATTAGACAGCCGCCGAGAAGACTGCCTTTTGCCAAGCAATCAGAAATCAAGGCGATGGTTAACGAAATGCTGGAAGATGGTGTGATTGAGGAGTCTAATAGTCCATGGTCGTCCCCAGTAGTTTTGGTCACCAAGAAAGACGGCACTATGAGATTTTGCGTGGACTATAGGAAGCTGAATGATGTCACCAAGAAAGACAGTTATCCCCTGCCCCGGATCGACGACACTTTGAACACTTTGGCCGGATCAAAGTGGTTCTCTACATTAGACCTGAAAAGTGGCTACTGGCAAGTAGAACTCCATAAAGAGGATAAGGAGAAGACTGCTTTTTCAACCGGGAATGGGTTGTACCAATTCAAGGTCATGCCATTCGGCTTATGTAATGCTCCTGCCACCTTCGAGCGACTAATGGAGTTAGTGCTGAGAGGACTTACATGGGAAACATGCCTGGTGTATCTCGACGATGTCATGGTGATTGGAAGGACTTTCGATGAACACCTGTCGAATCTAAAGCAGGTTTTCTCCAGGCTGAGAGGTGCCAATCTGCAACTCAATCCCAAGAAATGCGTCCTCTTCCAGAAGAAAGTGAATTTCCTCGGACATGTCGTTTCTGAGAAAGGGATAGAAACTGATCCAGAGAAAATAAAGGCAGTAAGAGACTGGCCTGTGCCGAAGAACAAACATGAGGTCAGAAGTTTTCTGGGACTTTGCAGCTACTACCGACGCTTTGTAAAGTACTTCAGCAGCATTGCGAAACCTCTGTATAGCCTGACTGAAAATAAGGCCGAGTTCATCTGGTCACCAGATTGCCAAGAGTCTTTTAGAGAGCTCAAACATCGTCTTCTCACTGCTCCTGTGCTGGCTTATCCTCAGGACGAAGGACTGTTTATACTGGACACCGATGCTTCCCAGTATGGCATTGGGGCAGTACTCTCACAGCTCCAAGCCGGAGAAGAAGTTGTGATAGGCTACTTCAGCAAAACGTTCGGAAAAGCAGAAAGAAATTACTGTGTAACCCGGAAAGAACTGCTGGCAGTTGTAAGATCCATCGAACATTTCCACAGCTTCCTGTACGGAAGAACATTCCGCGTGAGGTCAGATCACTCTGCTCTGCAATGGCTTCTGAACTTTAGAAATCCCGAAGGACAGATAGCACGATGGATAGAGAAACTGCAGAGCTACGACTTCCGGATTGAACATCGAAGAGGAAGAAGTCACGCCAATGCAGACAGCCTGTCAAGAAGACCATGTTCAGTGCATGAATGTAAATTTTGCGAGCGACAAGAGAACAAAGAGATCGACAAAGTAACTCATCAGATCAAACAACTGGTGGCAGGACAGGAGAATAACACCGATCTAGACGTAAATCTTGAATACATCAGAGACGCACAGAAGACAGATCCAGAGTTGAAAAATATTAGAGAATGGCTACAAAAGGGGAAAAGACCTGAGTGGCACGATGTGTCCCGGTTTGGGGCGGAGGTTAAAGGCTACTGGCTACAATGGGACTCATTGTGTCTAAAGAATGACATGATCACTCGAAAATGGGAAACTGCCGATGGTAGAGACTGTATATACCAGACCGTTGTGCCAAGTGAGTGCATAAGCAGTGTTCTTCAAGAGTTACACAATAGTAGAAGTGGAGGCCACTTTGGGGTCAACAGGACTCTTGCCAGAGTGAGAGACCGCTTCTATTGGATAAACTGCCGAAGAAGCGTGGAAGAATGGTGCAAAAGGTGTGACCAATGTGCTTCAAAGAAAGGACCAAAGACCCGATCCAGAGGAAAAATGATGCAGTACATCTCAGGTACACCGTGGGAGAGAGTTGCCGTAGACATCGCAGGACCTTTTCCCATCACAGAGTCTGGGAACAGATACATAATGGTGGCGATGGACTACTTCTCGAAATGGCCTGAAGTTGCGCCGATCCCCAACCAAGAGGCAACGACCGTAGCAGAAGCCCTGATGGAAAATGTCATATCACGGCATGGCGTACCCTTGGAGATTCACACCGACCAGGGCCGGAATTTCGAATCAGAGGTCTGGAAAAGCCTAATGGACTTGCTAGGCATAAAGAAAACGAGAACAACGCCACTCCACCCTCAATCAGACGGCATGGTAGAACGGCATAACAGGACCATCAATCAGTATCTTGCTATGTTTGTCGACGAGAATCAGAGAACCTGGGACAAGCTGATACCTCTGTTCCTCCTAGCTTACAGAAGCTCTCAGCATGAATCTACCGGTTACACTCCATCCATGATGTTGACCGGCAGAGAGATGCGGTTACCAATCGACATGACGAGACCACCACCGAACGAGGACATAGCGGACCTAGCTACGTTACCTGAGTATGTCGCCGACCTAGAAGGAAAACTGCGCACTATACACAGATGTGTCAGAGATAGGCTCCTCTTAAGCAGTGACCGGATGAAGATGCGCTTGGATCGCAGAGCAACACCCCATACATTCAAGGAAGGTGATGCAGTGTGGCTGTACCAACCAACAAGGAGAAAGGGCCTCAGTCCCAAACTTCAGAAACCATGGGAAGGGCCATACTTGGTGACTAAGAAAATTAACGACCTAGTCTACAGAATCCAGCTGTCTCCAAGAACTAAACCCAAAGTTCACATAGAGAGGTTGAGTCCCTATCGGGGCAACGAACCCCCAAGTTGGCGGCCGGTAAATACTGTTCGGGACGAACAGTCTTAAGGAGGGGGGCAGTGTTACAAAGCACTTCAATAGACGTAGGTGCGGTGTTGCCACATCTCCAGAATTTCCCCAACATCTGGGAATTTTTGCACAATCTGGCAACACCGCCTCCCCACCCCCCCTGGGGGTGCCTGGGGTGACCCCCCTCAGGCGAAGTCTCAACCCTCTAGGACCAGAAATAACGAAGTTACCAACTTGTACCCCGTCGGAACGGATAACTGAGGTCTGCACATTCCGAACACCCTGTATATACACCCTATATACGCAGAGAACCCTTACACCCTGTATACGCAGAGAGATCTTATAGTTCGAGAAACACCTCTTGTGTAACATAGGAGTGGTGACCACATTTGGATCATCCTGTATACACATCCCCCTGTATACACACGGGACCGATCTGTATTCACAGAACCTTCTAGTAAAAGAAGGTCCTGGAACGTTCTGGAATGGAACTCTCTAGAAAGGAGGGGAAGGTACGGCGAGTATATAAAAGCGAAAGCAAGCCAGCCCGAGTTAGTTCAGTTCAGTAAGAGAATGTGGTAGTGACTTGAAGAAGCAGTGTAAAGTGTTAAGAGAGTAGTGACTGTAGTACCAGATTAGTGACTTTTGTTGAGAGTAGTAATTGTAAGGCCAGTAAATGAAGTGTTTTGTGAGAGAGACATTCTAGAAATTTTATTGTATCCATATTTAGAGTGTAAATAAAGTTGTTTTGTTAAAATTTAAAGTCTCACTTATCCAGAACCCGGAGAAAACGCAACAATATAATAAATGTGCACATTTGTCAGAACGTTGTAGTTCACTAAGATGTACTAACTGTAGCACTTCAAAAGATGTCCACAGAACCGTATGGAAATGTTCCATTTGTAATGGACTCTGTCTTAACAAGGACCGGAATTGTTTCACCGCATACCACACTGAGTGAGCAGGTGACCAGTGGTCACTAACGGAAACCATATCCTGCAGGACAAAAGACGTTTCAAGCAAAAAAGTATGTCAGTTACTTTACATTAAATAAGTATAATAAATATGTTTTTATAAGCAAAACAGATTTTGTCAAAAAGAAATTAATTGTGTCCTCAAAGGGTTGAAGCTTTAAATATAAAAAAGCACATACACGACAATAACTGACTTGCTATAAATAAGCAGACTTATCAGATAGATTCCCCTTTTTTTTGGTAAACGTAAATTTTTATTCAAATATAACCTAACCGTAAAATAGTTTCTGGATGTAATAACTGATGTATTTCGTAATTTTTGATATACGGAACCTGCATCTGATGTTGTTATTGTTAATTAGTTAGTTTAACTATACAGTTGTTATTCTTACGATGAGTTAATTGAGGTTTCGTATTAAATATTCACAAAACATGACATTTGAGAGATGCGAAGTGTCATTTTATTTTATTAGTGAATTTTCTTAAAAAAAAATCACTAATGAGGAGATCTCGACTTTTGAATTTTGAAAAAATTTCTTCAAATAGGCGCTAATTAGGCCCCCTAGAACACATATCCGGGGTCAGTTTCAATTTTTATATGTTTATATATATATATATATATATATATATATATATATATATATATATATATATATATATATATATATATATATATATATATATATATATATATATATATATATCACACCGATAACTCAAAAAATTATGGGCCGATTTTGATTAAATTTGGTGAGTACCTTCCTTTTACAAATGGCTTGGATAAGTTCGTTAGCCAGGAAAATCGGCCCAGGTTTTCCCGGAAAATTTTGAGTTTTCTTTCGAAAAAAATTGTAAAAAATTTATATCTCCAAAATTAACAAAGTAAGGGCAACCAAATTTGGTGCGCGGATTTATATCCTTATAAGTAAGCTACCTACCAAAATTTAGCTCTGTAGATCAAAAGACAAAAAAGTTATAGGCATTCAAATAAAAATTTATTGGGATTTTCCTCAAAATGTCAAAGTTGCGATTTAAAACGTCAAAAATTGGCAACATTTAGGCAAATAACTTGAATCTAGTACGGGCTGTGGAAAGAAAATGTCTCAAGAAGAATGTTTTACAAACCCTGAAGTCTTAGTTTCAACCGTCATTGTCCTTCATTTTACTAAAATATTTCCAGAAAATTCATTTAAAATAGACCCTTTCTCTGATGCTTGGCAGTAGCCTTAGCTATAGAGTTTATCGTTTAATGGTATATAATTTTTGTCGAATTTTCTTAAAAAATCAATAAAGCTCAATATATCCGTTATTATACAAGATATGAAATTTTTTTATATATTACTTATAGGGTGTCTTAAGCTACATCTTAAAAAAATATTGCTACAATCATAGGGTGGCCCATAAGTCGTTGGTGATACAAATTTTCTTATTTTTTTTTAATCAAACACGCCTTATGTTATTGCATTTTTGCATTTACCATCGAAATATAATGCATGTTTGTAAGAAAAGAAATTCTGGATGCAGCAAGTGCGTTATGGTAGCGAATTTTGATCAAATGCTTCATATTTGAATAGCCAAATTTGCTATTAATCTATAAGGTTGACCAAGAAACGAGTTTTGCGGGAACACTTTAAGTTTACTTTTGGAAATTTTTGTACATTTTCACACAATAAAGTTATTTTTATGAAACATGGCACATTGTTTTTACTATATAGGTTATACTGGTAACCAAAATTGATGCCTGCTTTCTTAAATAAAAAGAAAACAGACATATTTGCAATAAAAACATATTTAAGAAAATTCACTACCATAACGCACTTGCTAAGTCCCGAGTTTTTTTAATGATCATTTGATCAAAAGACCCTACGTATAACGAATTTTTATTTATCTAGAGTTGTTACCATGGGTGGATATATGTAAATTCCGTTTTTTTTTCTCTACTTGACGATGCTGTAAATATAGAAAAGAAACAAGCACTTGTGAAGCCAGCAAATAAGCGTTAACATATGTGATATGTGTTTAGTAACCATCTACATACTCCGCATCAAGAGCATTGCGCCACTTATGGGCCAGTCTGTACCTGCAGAGCATGACAGCTCACCGGTGCCATATATTCAGGTTAGGCGACACACACTGCAGAGCTTTTATTTATGTGTTGTCTAGAGTTACTGGAATCCATTGGGATGTGAGGATAGAAAGTAGGTCTCGTATATTCCGTAATAAACTGAAAACGTTTTGTTAATAGATTCCCGTTTTTCATTTAAGTGCTTTTTATATGGGACTAGATTGTGTTGAAAACCCTAGAGAGGTAAAACAGAACTGCATACAAAGTTATAATGTTACTGGAAAAGCGGAAGTAATTCGATACGCAACATATATGAAAAGATTCTTTGGTTTAGCTGCATTGAAAATATTCTCTAATAGATCTAACAAAATTGAATTAAGGGAGAGTATTCACTTGTAAAAATGTATAGTAGGTCAAATTGGAACAGAAAAAAATAGACGGAACGTGTACTTTTTTTGGTTATTCGCGTGGGTTTTATTAAAACCAGGAGTTATTTTCTTCCGCACGTGCATATGAAGCTTTTAGCAAGGCATCGATATAGCTAAAATAGGTACTAAAAAAATAAAAGCATCATCATTCTTTCTTTAGTTTTTGTATTCGTGTCAGAAGGTCGTGTGTTTCACTGCATTGCAGATCATAAAATAGCCTCGTGTGTAGGTACTCAAACGTAGAGCTATAACTTAGTTAAAAAAATCTGTAGAGGCATTAAAAGAAGCTATTCAAATCAAAATGGTGAGTGGGTATATTTTGACGCGTCTAAAAAATTTAAAATTCCACCAAAATGGTACGCTGTACAAAGGGAAGCATGGTTATGAGTCGGGTGGTCAAATAGTATTATCGTCAACTAAAAAGAAGCGACTGTTTTGATTATTATAAAACTTGCAGATTGGGGTTTTCCTTTATAAAGCTTTAACGTGCAAAATATGAGTATAGTACCCTCCGGAACTCCAATATTTATCCTTCTATGATTTCTCAATTCATCCCCTATTTTGACTTGCTGTTTACGTCAGACGAGTAGGTTTGAGCAATTTATAAGCCAATCGTCTTATGCCATAAAATTCTAATTTTTCTTTAGATACGGCGAGCGACAGCGTGCTCAGAGATAAGCTCGAATTATATGCCATAAGAGGAGTGGCTTTTAGATTGTTTGAAAGTTATTTATCCGACAGAAAGCAGCAAGTTAAAAGAGGAGATTAATTGAGTAATCATGAAACGGTAAAGTTTGGGGTTCCGCAAAGTACTATACTTGGACCGGTCCTATTCTTGATCTATATTAACTACCTACATGGAATTAGCACTTCTGGTGAGATATAGAGTTTTATAGATAGTACAGCAGTCAGTGATTCGTGGGAAAATTCACTGCAAAAAATTTAGAAAAATGTATCTCATTTAAAAGAAACCTTTAAGCTATAAATAAAGATAAAAACAAAATATGTTAGTTGTAGTTCATGCTTAAAGAGTCTACCAGTATATTCAAAAGTGTCAATTCGTTTGGGATCTTTGACAATAAATGTAGTCAGTTGAAACTGAAAATAATGTAGGCATTAAACTCCTGAATACAGACGTCTGTATTTAGTATATAATGGTTTCACCAAGTAGGCGCAGCAACAACTAATGAATTATATTTTTCACCGTCAATTGCGTTGGTGTCATCATGTTAGCAAGATGTCCGCTAATTTTAGTATATGACAAATGTTAATATACACCAGATGAGAGCTTTGTATTTCATTGTTATCTTAAGGTACAATAGGCTAAGATGGTGTTACTAAGAATATACTCAAATCTCTTCAAAGGTGAATTTTAAAAAACCGACAATCCAACAAATAATACCTTCCGTGAGCTTGAAGTTTTTGACATTAGACAGTTGGGCTGCTGCCTCTATGTCAACCTTCTCTCACCCAAATTTCATTTGGAAACAGGTTGTTTGCCTTATAGGAATATAAGGTTGGAGATCTCTACATTCTTTAGCTACACTATCATCGAAACTGCTGATCGGAAATTGATTTTTTATTATTATCTTCAATTGCGACCTTTAATCATGGAATTAAACCAAAAATCGCATCTCTTTAGTGCCGAATTACCATCTTGTCGAACACTTTGTTGGGACCCATCGTTCTTTCCCAGAACGTCTAACATTTGGAATACCTTCATGGCAGACATATTCTCTACAAGTATTTCAGATGCTTGCAAAATAACAAAAAATCATAGTACTGGTTTATTAGCACGTTGACGACGATACGGGTCTTTAACGGCCCGTACCAGGTAATAACCGGCATACGGAAGGCAACACTCGCATCCTTTTTTAACTTACGATGTGTATAATTTCGCTATCCTTTACTACAACACGATGTTAAAAGTAGCTCCCGAATCAGAACGTAGCACTTAATTACCTCATTTATTAATATCATACGGGCCATTATTCCGCCGTTCCGCGTGGAACTCTTTTTTTTTTATTTATACACGGAACGGGTCTTCCCCGGTATGCACTGATGTTTGGAATACAATACGCCAGCTATTCATTTACTGTGCATATTGAGAGTTGCTGTAGCGCTATTTTTTATTTACCTGAATATAAGTTCATAATGGAAAGTCGTGGGAAAAGAATTGTCAATATGGCATTGAATGTTGCCTTGGAAAGCGACTCAGAAAAAGTTTTACACGTTTTTGATAGTGGCGACAATGTTGTAGGTAGGTAAAATCTTTGTACCACCTAGTAGTCTATTTTCAAGTAGTGCAAACAATAGTGATTTTAATGGTAGACAACAATCCGATCACATAATAATTGAAACACCCAAAATCCAGGACAATGAAAATACATACTGGGACATAATTCAGGTAAACCTTTCGATCTCAAAATTGTACCTATTAATTTTTCTGCGAACACTGAGATAGAAAATAGCTAGGAAGGTCAAAATCCGCTTGCCTTTTATAGATTGTTTCTCACAAATGAAGTATTAGATTTTATTGTTGAAGAAAGCAACAAATTTGCCAGTCAGCACAATTATCATAACCTTGGACTAACTATAATCGAACTGAAAAACTTTTTTGGAATGGTAATAGCTATGGGCCTAGTTTCTCTCCCTGCGATAAATTTGTATTGGTCCAAAGAAAAACTTTTTAATACTTTCTTCATAAGTTCAGTGATGCCACGGGATATATTTTTGACCATAATGAAATATCTCCATTTTTACGATAACGAAACAGCAGATACACAAAACAGACTGTAAAAAGTACACCACATTATTACAAAGTTGCAAGAATATTTTCGAAAAATTTTAATTTCCGGAAGGGACTTGGTCATTAAAAAAGCATGATCCCATGGCGTGGACGATTATTATTCAGGCAACATGTACCAAACAAGACGCATCCTTATGGAATAAAAATTTACGAACTGTGTACCGAACATATAATTTTGAGGTGTAGACAGGAAAAAAGATTAATATCTCTAATATACCACATTCCGAAGGAATATTAGAGAATTTATTAACCTGGCTCCCTGAAAAAGAGTGTTACCATTAAACGCTGATAATTTTTACTCAAGCATATGTTTAGGTATGCTGACGGCTCCAAAACCAATACGGTAGTAGGAGCCGGCGCATATGGGGGCAACACCGATGCTAGACTATCAACTAGTCTCGGCAAGTACGCAACCATACACCAGGCAGAAGTGTATGCCATCGAGATGTGTGCAAGGGAAAGTATAGAAAACCAGTGCACACACAAATCGAAAAAGATATATACAGATAGCCAATCTGCAATTAAGGCTCTTGGTTCCTACCGTTGCAATTAAAAAATGGTATCAAGTTGTAAAACTGCCCTCAAAGAACTATGCAGCCGTAATTAGGTGTCGTCGGTCTGGATACCGGGTCACTCGGACCATGATGGCAATATTGCGGCCGACGCGGTTGCCAGGAATGGTGCCCAGAGGAACTTTATCGGACCAGAAGCGGTGCTGGGGATAACATCATGCACAAAAAAAAACGCACTTTAAAGACCTGGATAGAAATAATGACAATTCAGCAATGGAAAAATCTACCAGGATTAGCTCACTCTAAGGCCTTCATAAATGGTCTGTCTGAGTCAAAGGCTAAAAAGCTTCTCTAGCTAAACAGACAACAGCCGAGTACTTTAGTCGGCCTATATACAAGTCACTGCCGCTTGCGTCACCACATGCACCGAATTGTAGTCGGTCAGGAAACTGAGTGCCGGCTGTGTATGGAGAGTGACGAGACAGGAGAGCACTTACTGTGTTCCTGTCCGGCGGTGGGCAGGAGTAGATACCTGCTCTTTGGCAAGACAAAGCTTGCTCCGGAAGAGCTGGATCAACTTTCGCCCACAAAGATTATCGACCTCTGCAGGAGAATGGCTTTGTAGGGCGAAATATAGACCAATAGGCGTGAGCCATAATAGACCTTATGGTCGCGGTGAAGGGACCGGTATGGCCCACTTACATTCGAACCTAACCTAACCTAACCTAACCTAGCAAAGCAGCTATATGAACAAAAAATTATTTATTGTGGAACTCTACGTTCAAACAGAAAAAGCATTGCTCCGCAATTCAATGCAAGAGTAAAACGGGGTGAAACTTTTGGATTCCAAAAAGAAAATGATCAAATGGACTGACACAAGAGAAGTGTTAATGATAACTACAAATCCTTTTCACGATTCTGCTACAATTGAAACTGGTAAAAAAAAATAGGGCCGGCCAGGATGTAATTTTTTTGCGTATTATCGACTACAATCGTACAAAAAAGGTGTGAATATAAGCAAACAGATGACATCATATCACAGCCCACTAAGAAAAGGGCTTAAATGGTATAGAAAGCTTATTTTTGAACTACCACTAACCTCAATAGTGGATTATCTATAGAAATAAAGCTAGTAAATTGATTAAAAAATATAATAACGAATAATGAAGGGTAGTTTTTATATTTTTTTCCGTGCGACAATTTCAATCACAGATGTTCGAAAAGAACTTGTGAAACCACTGGCAAATCCCAAGGAAAAAAAAGCACCCAAGAGAAGAACCCATACATTCACTTAGTCAGAAGAGCCAGAACCAAAACGGCGAAAAAAATGCCGTAAATGTTACAAGAAATTGCGGGAAACTATGCCCAGTAGAGAAGCAGATAAGAAAGGTACAAGAGTTATAACTTTCTGCGATAACTGTGAAATCAAGCCAGGCATGTGTTTGCCATGTTTTAATGAATTTCAGAGAGAATAATATTATCTAGTTTTCCCAATCTTCTTATTATTATCTGTGGAATTCTTTTATAAGTTACTTATGATATTTATTATAATATGCCACTAAATGTAAAATTTTAGAAAACAAAATAATATTATTCTCTGTGAAATTCTATAAAACATAATATAATCATATGCAATGAAAAAATGTTTAATTTGTTCAATTTCTATTACTGCTATTATATACGATACTGGCCTTTCAAAACCCGTCCTTCCTTAACCTGAAACTCACTAATATCTGATGTAAAGGTTCCTTCACAACCTCATCATCAAGCCTGCTTATTTTTCTCATAGATGGCTCGAGATATACACTTTGCATACAGTTCTTAAAAGCCCCATATCCTACTGTAGAAACTTACTCCAAGTACCTTTAATGACCCATATAGTATATAATGACAGTGTCATGAAACTCACCACTCTCAACGTGTTAAATATGTAAATTTATCACAAAATTTTATGTCCATTTTGTCAGAAATACGGGTAATAAGCTGACACATATAAATCAAGGGAGTTTTTAAAAATGTTCTGGAAAATTTTATCCTACAAATTTAACATTTTATCGTAGGTCTACAACGCACACGGAACCAAAGTTGTGCTAATAAGACACAATTTTTAAATATGTTATTAATAATATTATATATAAAGAAGCAGATCTTCAGCAATCTCCAATGTTAAAGATTGTCTATATTTCTCAAAATAGCGATATCTTAAAATCGCGTTTTGAACTTTTTCAAATTATTTCTTGTGACTCGTAGGCGGTGTATCCCAAATGATTAACACAAGTTTTAATTTTAGGCCACCAACGCCACAAAACGTGTTTAAATGGGCTGCATATTGAAAAGGGACTAAGATGCTCTTGTAATAAAACAAAGTAGATAATTAGCTTCAGGAGAAACGTTCACAAAATGTTGAGAAAATGAAAATGTGATACCATAGGCAACTGCAAGGTTTTGGACTTTTGTCACACTATACAATGTCATTTGTAATTGAATTTCGTCACTTTTGTTCTACGTGTCATAGACATGGAGGTGCATTTGTTAATATTTTAGTCTCTTACGCTCACACCATTTTGACTAACTATAAATATCTTGTTAGAGTAGATCAGTATCACTGGAATCCCCAACATAATGTCAAATCGTCTCCTAACATCCATAGAGGGGAGTGAGCGGATACTCTTGGAAAATCGTTTTAAATACTAAAAACAATAGTGACTCCAGATATGAACCCTGGAAAACCTGAGATTTAACTGAGAGTTGGATACAGGACCTTTATATTTTACCAAGAAGAGTTTGCAAGTATGAGGCAAATAGATAGACAATGCTATTGCAAATTGCTATCTTGTTTAATTTTTTTAAGCAAGATGACATTGTCTACTTTACCAAGATCCTTCTCAAAACCCCCGTAAACGACAGCCATCTGATTGCCATTACCAAGAACCCTCTCTACGTTCTCAGATTTCTCAGGTTTCTGACAAAACCATGCTGTGTACTTGTCAGATAAAGCTCAACATAGTTTTCCAAGAATGATTTGCTGAAAAACTTTAGCAGGCGTTGATGCTAAAGTTTTTCAGCAAATCATTCTTGGAAAACTATGTTGAGCTTTATATGACAAGTGCACAGCATGGTTTTGTCAGAAACCTGAGAAATCTGAGAATGTAGAGAGGGTTCTTGGTAATAGCAATCAGATGGCTGTCGTTGACGGGGGTTTTGAGAAGGATCTTGGTAAAGTAGACAATGTCATCTTGCTTAAAAAAATTAAACAATTATGATTCTTAACAAATTTTTCTTCCCCATTGTCTATATATATATATATATATATATATATATATATATATATATATATATATATATATATATATATATATATATATAGGGTGGTGCATTGAAAACGAAACAGACCGATTTGCGTCCAAAGAATTTTTTTTAAGAAACGCTGAAACACGCCAATTTTAGGATTGAGGGGGACATGTTTTGACATAAAACTCAAATTTGTCACATCAACCCCTTAAGGGTGGTGATAACAACCCTTATTTTTTAAATAGGGAACATGGGTTGAGTGTTACATTATTTGAAAACTCTTTCTTTTCTGAATTCAGCACATTATTTTTTTTTGAAGTTTAATCAACTTATTTAAAAATTATTCACAGTTGAAGATGCAAAAACGCATTTTACTCATTCCGATAAGAAATGTGCTGATAGTCAATGTTTTGTTGGTTTGTAAACAAAAAATTGACTATCAGAACATTTCTTATCGGAATGAGAGAAATGCGGTTTATTATTTTAGTTTATTGGTTGGTTTGATACTTCATAGTACTACCGAAAATTAATTTCACAATGGTGTATTTTGTACAAGAAAGAGTTTAAATAATTACTCTTTTCTTTCAAAAACGATGACTGTGCCAACCGTACCGTAAATTTGTTTAATGAACGACATCCAAACAGACATGTTAACAGAAAATACATTTTGGAGTTAGTTGCAAAGTTTCGACAAAGTGGTTCAGTAGCCAACAGAAAACGGGATCCTGGACGTGAATTTCCGGTTAGAAATGAGACTACTGAGATTAAAGTTTTAGGACAAATTGCTGCAGACCCAACTTTGAGCACGAGAAAATTGGCTTCTGTTTCAAACATCAAAGGAATAAATATTCAGCGAATATTAAAGCATCATAAATTTCACCCGTATAAAATTCGTCTTGTTCAACAACTGAATGAAGATGATTTTGATCGGCGGCCGGAGTTTTGTGAAGTCAATCGTCATAATTGTCGTTATTGGGCAGATAGTAATCCAAGAAATTTTTACGAAGTCCACACTCAAATTCCACAGAAATTGAATGTCTGGACTGGCATTTTTGGAGACCATTTAATCGGACCAATTTTTTTTTATGGCAATTTAATTGGCGAAACGTATTTGGAGTTACTAGAAGATATCGTTTGCCCTTTACTAATTGACATTGTTGAAAATGATGATCGCTATCAAGAAAATCAATTAGTGATTAAACAAGATGGAGCTCCTCCGCATTTTTCACAACGTGTTAGGGAGTTTTTGAACAGAGAGTTTCCTTAGCAATAGATTGGGCGTAGAGGTGCTATTGAGTGGCCCCCTAGATCACCGGATTTAACTCTTTTAGACTTGTTTCTATGGGGCCATTTAAAGAGTAGAATTTACGCAACAGAACCGGAGTCTCTGGAAGAATTACGACGACGGATTGTTGAAGAATGCCGTCTAATAGCTCTACAAAGCCTCCAGAATGTCAGAGCTTGTTTTGAACAAAATTTGTACATTTGTATGGAAGCTGGTGGTCAACAATTTAAACACTTACTTAACTAAATAAACATTTTTAAACTTTTGGTTTTGTTTTTTAGTTTTCTTTAACGAAAAATTGACTAATTATTGTATTTCTTATCACAGCGAATGAAATACGTTCTTGCAACTCCAACTGTGAATAATTTTTAAACGAGTTAATAAAACTTCCAAAAAAAATTAGTGTGCTGAATTTAGAAAAGAAGGAGCTTCCAAATGATGTAACATTCGACCCCTGTTCCCTATTTAAAATTTAAGGGTTGTTATCGCCACCCTTAAGGGGTTGATGTGCCAAAGTTGACTTTTATGTCAAAACAGGTTCCCCTCAATATTAAAATTGATGTGTTTCAGGGTTTCTTAAAAAAATTCTCTGGATGCAAATCGGTCTGTTTCGTTTTCAATGCGCCGCCGCGTATATATATATATATATATATATATATATATATATATATATATATATATATATATATTATTTATGAAGAATTGCATTTAATGTCCGATATTCAAATCTCGTGAAGAAAACCTTGCTAAAAATCATATAAATATTTCGGTAGCATCAGCGCCTTAGCAGGTTTTGATACACGGTTTTTATATGATGAATCAATGATTCAGACAAAAACTCTGCGCATCTCTAAATGATATGCAACGGAATTCCGCCGCATTTTTTGACTTTGCTTTGTTTGTTGGCGAAAAAGATTTACTTCTATAATGGAGTTGATGTTTATAACAGCATTTGCCTCTAAAGTATCCTGAAAAGCACAATGATATCTGGCCGCAGAGGATGCATAGATTGAAACTATTCAGTGAAGATGTCTACAACGTTCTTTTCCGCAAGTCGATAGTTATTAGAGAACATTTTACGTACTTCGTAAGACGTGTTTTTAAACTCCTGATATAAGACGAAAACTCTCTTATGCCATTTCTGATGCCCTACCCAATCCTTTCCATATTTGCTTTACTCTATTTCCTTACCAGTTACTTTATGTACTATATCATCAATAATAATTAATTTTCAGCATAACCAAAAAATTTTTCTTGTCATATTATACTAGTAAACTTCGCGAAAAAATAAATGTAGTTAAATAATTCTAGTTAAAGGATAATACAAATGAAAACCATTGTCGCCAAAATTTTAAATGTAGCTGCAAAATTTAGTACTCTTCTAATGTGTATTACTTGTAGTTGCTAGACAATTATATAACATTTATGACCAAGTATTATCTAGAAAAGTGCTTACGTTTAAACATCACATACACAAATATTTTACCAGATACTTATTTATACAATCATTCGTTATTAAAATATAAACACGTATTTTTACAAGTCTTAGAAAATCATCTCTTTTATCAAACACTTACATCTAACTTTAGAAAGTTCATCAAAAACCACCAACCTAGAAAATTCGTCAGAGAAAATTCGTTATTGATTATAAATGTCCTATTAAACACTATGTTTCTTTATACCCCTGTTATTATGTCCACGATTATTTCGCCCAGCGAAATTTTTTAATAGCTAGCACTTCGTAAGCACAGTCATGTCAGAGCTAACTGTATTGCAAGGCTGATAATCCGTAGCGCCTGTTACTAAATCCGGCCTGTGTCTTTCGTTGTTTCTCTGCGGGTGTCTCCTAAGAGAGAGTCTCTGAGATTCTCCCCCACCATCACCTGAGCGTGATAAGCACAGAATGTCTTTAAATTCCTTCCAGAAATTTTCGTTCAGGCAGCCATATAAAACAGGATTTGAGCAGGCTGAAGACATCCCCATCATATGACAAACTGCGTAACATACTTTCATTGCTTGTGATGTGAATACTTTGGTCTCTGCAGATAAATCAGCGATGAGGTTAAATAAGTTCAGAGGTAACCAGCTGATACAAAATATGACCGCTATTGATCCCAATAACAGATTGGTCCTTTGAAGGCGCCGACCTCGGAGTTGGCGTTTGTTTTTCTGTGATGATTCTTCGCTGCTGACGAAACCAGTTGCAAAACGATAGCGGAGCTTGTACGAGATGCGGGCATAAGCGGCCTGAAAAGAAAGTTTTGATTAGTTGACCATGCAAAAGCGCTTTAAAACAGCAATGTACAAACTGGAAGTTTCTGCTTTATAGAGGCGGTTTTGGAATAGTTTATAAACAACGTTTTACGTAGTAAAATATACGCCAACCGTTAAAATTGTTTGCCTTTTACATTTCGAGCTTTGGTTAACTCGCTTTAGATATTAGAATATACGGAAAGTTTTATTTTAACTCGTTACCAATTAATTGGATTCTGTAATATAGAATTCTCTTTTAGAATACGTATATTTATCAAGCTAAACTTACTGCCATGCTTCCAAGTACTATCTAGAAAAAAAAAGCAAGGTATACATGTGTAGAATCTGGCCGCCGTAAGTGAGTTATGATGGCAAATGTTTATAGAAATGATCTACAAATTTTTTTACTCAGTTTTTATATATGTAGGGCCAGGCGGGGCATAACGGGCCCCTTAAGGGTCATTGCTTACTATATCGAAAGGAGAGATGCAAGAAAGCTGCAAATGTTTTTAATTACAAAGTGTATTATTCTATTATCAGTTGAAATATGAAACACGCTCAAAAAACAAAAGAGAAAAAAGTTATGACAATTAAAACGAAAATATTCCATGAACCTATTATGCCCCGGTACCGGGGCAAAATGGGCACAATGCAATTTAAATGCTGAAATCAAACACAATAAGCACAAATGTGAGTAGATTCTGAATCGCTGTCGTCCTCTCCAGCACAAGAGCAGTGTGCCCACTTGCCACACTTTTGGCACGAGATCCATCCTTCTGTAGATTGTGAATATAAATATCCACAATATAGGCGATCTTCATCGTCCCCGTTTTGGGAATCTGTGTTCTGTATTTTCCCTCTTTTTGTTGATTTGGTCTTCTTGTGGTTCGTGACTTTCTTGGTGATGTTTTCCTCTACAGAAACCTTCCGTTTTATAGCATTCTTCTGTTTACCAGTAACGCTTGACACTGCTTCCACCTCCTTCTTATACGGTCAGCTTGATATTACCGCTGTCTTACCTTGTCGTTTCGAAACTCGTTTCTTAGTAGGCGCTTTAGGAAATGGAAATGCCTAAGATGGTGAAAACTTATCGAAAGATGTTGACGAGCCTGGAATTGGCGAAGATGGTCTAGGTGAAAATGTGGATGGACCTGACAAAGCTGTCAATGGACAGGGTGCGAGTGTCATTGGACGTGGTTTACTCGATGTAGATGATGTCCCAGGATTCGTAGCTGATGTGTCCATCAAATCCAGATTGTCATCTACATTTGAAGAGAGTTTTGCATAAGAGCTTATATTTTCGTCTACAGGCCTGTCTGTAGCTGGAATTTGCTCTTCTTCGGCGGGCATGTCTGTAGCAGCAGCTGGCAGAAAGTCGACATCTTCGAACACATTGCCCCGCCTTCCCCTATTTATGTATATACGGAAGTTCCGTATCGTTATATTTAAATTTGGTAAGCATATTACTATGCTATAATTCTAAGAAAAAAACACGAAAGTGGTATTTATTCCTTCCAAAGTTACTATAAGATTGGAATTCTAAAAGCAAAGAAATCTTATTTTATTTCACAAATCTTTGAACTATTATCTGTTTAAAATGCCTACCACGTTCCTAAATACATTTTTGTGCTCCTATGTCAATGCATGAAGTGACAATTCTGATTTCACGCTGATGTTCTCTTATATGTTGGGCAGCTTGTGGAATACGCTTCAATCATATTTTTCTGTTGTTTGAAACTTGTGCGTATAATAAATCTCTAATTTACCCCTAAGAATAATTAACTAAAGAATTATGATCAGGGGATCTAGGTGGCCATGCCATAGGTAAACCAATCCATTGTGGATAATTGTCACTCATTAAGTTTCGGGCCTCAATTGCAAAATGTGCTGGTGTCCATTTGAATCTACATGTCTCCTCTTGTGATCAGGGAAATACCTTCTAAAAGTGGTGGAAATTCTTCCTGACGAAACTGTAGGTAATTGAAGGCATGTAGAAATAATATAAGGACCAACTAGCAAATCGTCGATTAAACCAGCACAAAAGTTGAGCCAAAATGCATGCTGGAATCTACACGCACGTATTATTTTGGGATTTTCTAATACCCGCCAACGCAGGTTTGTTAGATTGACGATAACACGTCTGGTTAATGAAACTCCAGATGTTCAAAGAACTAATGTACAGAAATTGAAGTTTATCCTTGTATTTAGTAGAATCCAGGTCACATAAGCCCGACGATAATCGAGGTCTGTCTGAAGCAAACCTTGCACCTTCCTATAATGATATGGATGAAGTCGCGATTTGAAACGTCAAAATTGGCAACATTTAGGCGAAGAACGTGAAACAAATACCTATTATGTGAGGAAAGTGTCGCAAGAAAGTGTTCTGCAAACCCTTAGCTTTCAGCTTCAACCATCATTGTCCTTTATTTTACTAAAATGTTTTTAGTAAATTCATTTCAAATAGACCCCTTCTCTGATGCTTTGGCTGTAGGTTTAGTTAGGTTTCTGGTTTAACGGTCTATGTTTAATGGATTTTCATTAAGAAGATTCACTAATAGAGAGGTATCGATGGTGAGACTTTCGGAAATTTTCTTGAAATGAGCGCGAACTAGGGCCCCTGGAACCCATTTCCATGGTCAGTTAAAAGTTTATATATATATATATATATATATATATATATATATATATATATATATATATATATATATATATATATATATATATATATATATATATAACTCAATAAATACTTCACCCATTTGGACCAAATTTCGAAATTACCCTTATTTTGTTAATGGCTTGGATGAGTTCGTTCATCAGATCTAAACGCCCAATTTTTTTTAACACAATTAAAAAATATTTTTTATATCGAAATGTCTCTCAAATTCTTTAAGTGATTGAAACAAAAATCTACAAGTGAAAAGAACATAGACAAACCAATTTTCAAGTCTTTTGATCAGAGAAAAATAAAGTTATTCGAAATTAAAATTAAACTAATCCACGACATCACTTTAGATACTGTAATACAATATCTACAATGTTGGACAAAGACAGATGACGTTACCTCTACTGCTATGCTATTTAAATACATGGCGGATACAAGTTGAAACAACGGAAGTATCATTGCAAGGTGTGAGAATGTAGAACCTTTGAAATGTATGACAGGGACGCTATCTAGGTGCGGAACCAGGTAGTATCTGGTAAACACAAAATGTTACAGATGGAGACTGTGTACAATCAACTAACAATTTTGTAAATTGTCCGCCCAGGCCCAATTCCTTTCTAATACCCGGACAATGTTTGCTTTCAAAAGCGCGAAATTTTAGCATGCGATTGTAAGTGGCTTGATAGCTGGCTGACGCCATCGCTGATCTTTAACAGCAGCAAGTAGCTTGCAAGTTTCCCAAAGCATTATTTCTACGCTTCGTCGCTTTCGCTTATTATTTAGCCTTGTTGGCATTTTACAACTGACTTCTAACCTAACATATTTAAAACATGTATATACATATTGAAAATTAATACTGCAGGATGGTTTTAAATATAAATTGTGAGTTAATCACTTAAAACAATACAATTTTGCGTAAAACAGAAGATGAGTATGTCAGTAGATTATATTCTAGCAGCAGTGGTTTTCCATGTTTCTTAATTGAACCACGAAAACGGTACCCCATAGCCATTATTATTATAGTATAACAGTGTGAAATAACTAATGCATTATGTATGTAGTGGTAGTAACAGTATGGGTACTTTAATGCATATTTCTGTATTTCTTATATTGTATGTTTCAAACAGGTACAGTCTCCCGCTTAAAATTAGACATACCTACATTTGTTAACCCTCCAAGCCCATGGAACCTAATTTTCAAGCTGCTTACTTGCAGCGTCGACCGGATTTCAGTGTGGTCTTAGACAAAAGCTAGGTTCATATACTCGCGAATTGCGAAATCGCCGAGGCACGTATTTCTATTGGTTTATTTAAAATAATATCGTAAGACTGTTGTTTTTTATTGGATTTTATAAATTTATTTTAGAATTTTTTGTGTGCACACAGTTACACCCGATCTAAATGGCTCTACTTTTAAGTTTGTGAAGCCCCAATGTAAATTAAGGGCCCCCCTTTATTATACTTAGCTTGTGCCTATATATGTAATATAAAACTAAAAAAGAAGTGAAACAGCAAGTGGATTTATTTACTTTAGTGCTGTATTTGATATTATCTGAAAAAGACATTATAGGCAACAAAGTGGAATTTAATTTCAGTAAATAAACAGTTTACTGCACGAAGGGTTTATAGATTTTTTTTAGAAACATGCTTAGAACTCTCCTGGGATGCACAAGCACAAGGAAAACGCTCAAGAAAGTTAAGAGACCAAGAATGAGTAAGGTTGCTGGGCGAGGTGGATATCTGAGCGGAAAATGCTAAAAAAAAACAATTAGTCGGACTGTGAAAAGATGCGTTTTTTTTTACATTTTGCAGCAATACCTCCTTTAAACCCCGTGTGCCCTGCACAACACCCATATTCGCCCAGGTCCAGTAACTTTCTTAGGGGTTGCTGCCAATAAAATTTTCTTGTGCTTTATGCTTTGTTGGTAGTTGTATGCATGCACAAGGGGAAGGAGAATCCCCCGTGTTTTGGGTGTTGTGGCAAAAACACTCTTCCTCCTGCCCTTCTGCATGCATACAATCACCCTCAATGCATGAACCAACAGAATTATTTTTCATACTCAGCTTTCTGGTGTATTTTTTGTTAAGTATATTTCCTACCCGCCTGTTCACGATGTCTGTACATTTGTTGTATAATGCCTTACAAATTGCAAGATATTGTCATTTTCTCAAACGAGTGGCATTTTATGGCTGCGTTAGTGTTGTGACAATAATTGTCTTTGAACACTTAGTTCTTAATTTTGTATACTTTTAACTTTTAGTTCTAAGTATCTATTTCTAAAGTTTTATTGTAGGTTTGATATTTTTAAATATCGATACAATATATATATATATATATATATATATATATATATATATATATATATATATATATATATATATATATATATATATATAAATTCAAACTGTCCACGGATTTCGGTTCTAGGGAATTTAGTTCAAGTTTATATGAAGAATTTTTTCGAAAGTATCAAACTCGTGTTTTTTATCAGCAAATATTATCTACAAGGTTTCGCAAAAAAATATTTCACAATAATTTGAAAAAAAAAACACAACAAACTTTCAAAGCAATTTTTCCGTTATTTCTTGACCTTTCTGCGTCAAGAAAACTTAACCGTTGTCTGTAATAAAAAATAGATCTTGTTATCCACACAAACTATTTTGGTTTTGTGTATTTCGCTGGTCATCAGTGAATTTTTTTTTAATGTCTATATTTTTTTCCTTCCAACTTAGAGATCTGAGTTTTGGCATGTGGGGTAAGTTTAATAATGTAAACTTGAGTGACAAATGTGTTTGCCATGGCTCTGTTATTTTCGGAGATACAAAAATTTTCCCAAAGAAAACCCAAAATTTTCTAAGAAAAACCGGTCCGATTTTCTTGGCTAACGAACTTATCCAAGCCACTCACAAAAAGATGGACCTACTGAATTTTATCAAAACTGGTTCATTATTTTTTGAGGTATCGGTACGATATATACATTAGTGCTTTTTCTTTTTCGTAAAACAATGGGAATCCGTACACCCTATATGTATTTATTTAAAAATACGATAAGTTATTTTGTATTAAATAAATCGACGATCTTTATAAGGAAATAAGTCAATCAGTTAAAGCAATTTAACCGGTTGGAGAGTTTTCCAATCCTCCTCTTTATAATGATCATTTGCTGTTACGAACAGAGACTTTAGAACCTATAAATTCTAACAACATGCTTTAAAGGTCAACGGAGGAAAATCTGATATAAGCCGCTCGAATCTCGGAAAGTATAAAAATAATGATAATAGCGTCCTTTCGTTCGGGTTTACCGGTGGCACACCCCACATCTCAATTCTGAATTGAGAGAACTAAAATATATGTGAACAGGCAATAAATTTATTTGGATAATATAATGAAACCTCGATAAAGAACTAAATCTTCCTGTAACAGTTATCGCCAAATTATCCAGTATATCTCAGCATCATCTAAATGTATCTTCCATTAAATAAGCAGTTCATTATAACAATTCAAAGCCACTTCTCATTTGATTAGCTTTTTAAATTCTAGTGATTATATATATATATATATATATATATATATATATATATATATATATATATATATATATATATATATATATATATATATATATATATAGGGTGATTAAGAACGTAATGAACACAGAACATGTGCGTGTATAGGACCTCAAAAATGCCATTTCTTATATAAATTTTTTCTCTGACGCCTATGTTTGGTGAGATATTGACCTCGGAAGGTTATTTATTAATTAAAAGAAACAGCTGTATTGCAGCGCTGCCCTAACATAGAACAGCCAAATACCATCTTAGTTGCGCTAAATGTTCTTTAAATATAGTTCCAATAGTTGTTTTAGTTTGCACAACATAATAATAATAATAATAAAGTTTATTCAAACAATAAGAAAAATATTACAACTACATAACGTCTTAACGTGTAATCATAGAAAAAACAGTAATTACTCACGAAGTACTCAAAATTGGTACTTATTTGTGAGTTTGCACATATCCCAGTTATCAACCAACACCACTACTAACCTACGCTAAAAAAATGCGCAAACACTATCTCTACATGAGCAAATATACTTCACTAAATATCAGTAGAGCACTCTTCCAATGAAAAAGCCCAACCGGAAAAAACATTGAGATCCCCCATATCAATAACAACCAAAAAAACGCTACAGGAAACATCAAGATCGACCCCAAGACACATCGCGACGCGTGAATATATATGTATGCCATCCCACCGTACACCTAACAAACATCTATTCATCATTCTCAAGGACAAAACACAAAACCAAGGGCCAGAAGGACCAGCCAACAGATAGGTCAGCTGCAAGGTTAAAACCCAGTATATATAGGTTGTATAGATAAAAACACACAATATCCAAACAAAATCATATACACAATAAATTTAAAAAAAAGAACTAAAATAAGATCTACCAATCAAAAGATAAAACTAAGTAGCTCCAAGCTCATATGTATAGACAAAAACACAGAACAATTAAATAAAATCATATATACAGCACATTCACAAAAAATAGAAATAAGATTTATAGGTAAATACACACAATCAAAAAATAAAACTATATATAAAGGAGGACACACAAAACAAAAAGAAAGCAAAAACCCAAACAAGGATTCAAACATCCAAGCAGAGAAGCATCACACATAGAAACATCAGAGAAACTGTGACAGTCACAGTACAAACAGACACACCACAGCCACCTCAGCAAAAGTCGGTACAGAGTTAAGTTACCAACCCGTTCCACCTCCCTTCTCGTCATTGCCTTCAAATGCCCCTTAAAACTTTCTCTTGAAACGCTTTCTCTCAAATTCTGCGGCAACAAATTATACAGTTTCCGTCGCAAGTAATTGTGACTTCTTTGAGTCTTGCATCTATCCTTCCTGCAATCTTCTTTTTGTCTAGTGTCATAGTGATGGTCCGACAAGGTCAGGCCATCAGGATGCTTGTACTTCTCGACCAAAACCTTATAAAAATAGTCTCCTGCAGTCCACGAGTTCAGACTCACTAAAGAGATCTTCGCTTGCATAAGTCAATGGTCTACGGTATATAACTCTCAGCATCCATTTCTTAACCACGATTCCCTAAGAAATTTAAACCTACAAATAAGCGATCTGACCCTTCCAACAACCTGATCAAACTGCTTACCCCACCATAGATGTTTGTCCAATATGATGCCCAAATATTTTATACTGCTCGTCTGCTCTATCTCCGAAGTCTGATCTGCTTCCGTCTTAATAAGAAATGTGTCGGTACTAGATAACTCACCTATATTGGTTGAAAATGGTAAATAGTTAGTTTTCTCCCGATTCAATGTCAAGATGTTTGAGTGGAACCAGTTCGCGACCTATGCAAACCCTGCCTTGGCCCTGTGTTTTAGCCTGTCCAAGTTTGATCGCTCCAGAATACCACAGTGTCGCTGGCACTAGTTATGATTTTCTCCCCACAGTCAAGAGCCAATAGATCATTAATATATACATTAAACAGGACAGGTCCCAAAACACTGCCTTGTGGAACCCCACAGCCAGCCTTCAGTGCATCACTCTGAACACCATCAATCTTGGCCTGCTGTTTTCTACCGGACAAATAGCTCTCCAACAGGTTCAATGTGGCTTCTCTTACTCCACAGGCTTCCAATATTTCCAAGAGGATCCAGTGATCAACAGTGACGAACACTTTGGCCGGGTCAACAAAAACGCCGATTGATGGTTAGCCCGTATCCAGAGCCTTATGGATTTCCGAAGTTAAGCATGCGATAGCATCACTGGATGACATTGCCTCAGAAAAGCCAAACTGTCTATCGGATATCAATCCGTGCTTGTTGAAAAAAGCACACAGTCTGTTTTCAAGCGCCGTCTCCACAATTTTAGCAACTGTGGTAATCAATATAAATAGTATCTAGTTGACCATATCCAGTTTATTACCAGATTGATAAAAGGGTTTTATGATTCCAAGTTTAAGGCATGCAGGAAACTCTCCAGTTGCAATAATTGTATAGAAAGAGGCGTCAGCGGTATTAGGACGAAGGCAGAAATTTGCTTCATTACATCTGTCGTTACCGTATCGTGGCTGGATGCCTTCCTCTGCTTCAACTTACCTATTATACTTTATACCTCTTTCTCTGCTGCAGGCCTCTTACATATTGAACCCTCAATATGTGCAACATCACACCTTGGATCCCTTGCCCCTCTAGGAACCTTGTCAGCCAAATGTTTTCCCACAGCTGAATAACAAGCATTAAAATTCAGGCATGAAATAGAAATTAAAAACAAGTTACCTTTTCTTGATGTATTAGTCATTAAAAATACAGCCACTTTAGAACTTGACATCCACAAAAAAATATAAAGGAATCTACGACTTTCAGAAAAGATAACCCAGACAAAACCGTTGTCTGTTTACCATTTGAACCGCGGTTTATAAGATATTTTAATAGCATTTTTTAAGAAAGCCAATCTGCAGGTAATATCTTCAAAAAATACCCAAAAAATTTTGCTAGTTGGTCCAAAAGATAAAGATAAAGGCACAGAAGTGTCCGGAATCTATGACGTAGGTTGCAATAATTGTGAACTTAAATATGTTGGGCAAACTAAAAGAACTATTGAAACTAGATTTAAAGAACATTTGGCGCACCTGAGATATGACGCCATTGACAATTCATGTATTGATCAGTATATTTGAGACAATAATCATCATAGATAAAGAAAATCTCAAGTTATTCTAAAATGTTAGGCAGTCGCGTCAGCTAGTTGCTTACGAAAGTATATATACCATTAGAAATTTAAACAAAATGTTTCGAAGGATTGAGTAGGTCTGGTTCTATGTAGTCCATTGTTTGAACTGTTATCTTAATAACCAGCGTGTCCTTCTTAGAAGGAATATCTTATAACGGCGCACAGTATAACAAAGGCAGGTATGCAGTTTTAATTACAGGGATTTAAGACAGGGGTCTGTCTGTATACCTTCCTAGAGGACGTTGTTCGCATCTGCTTGGCAACTAACATATAAATAGTAGTTCTAGTCTTTACTTACTTAGTTTATTCATTCCTTTTATGACGTAGAAAGAAAGAAAGAGTAGTTCTGCTCTTTACTTACTTAGTTTATTCATTCCTCTTATGACGATAATTTTGTTAGCGACACGATCGTCAGATTTAAAAACTATATTGTGATGAAATGGGTTCTCCAAATTGTACTTATCAGTGCTCATCACAGGTTCCAATCTACGCTCATTAGAACCATAGGGTTTTTGAATGGAGAATGAAGAGACCTTTCAAACGAAGTGTTACAAGCCTCTACTCCCAATTTAAAAATTTGGAGGTTGTAACTCTTACTTTAAGGGGGTTGAATGTTGGGGTAAAGTTTTAGGGTTGCAGGACGTCGTTTTTTAAAATCTAAAATTAACGTGTATTGGGATTTTTTATAAATATTCACAATAATTGAGATACTGAAGTTATTCCACACTGTATGTTTCTTTAAGCTTCAGGTAGTACATTGGTGGTATTTTAATACTAGCGATTTATGTTTTAATTTGTTTAAATGTGTATTTATTATTTACTTTTATCATTTGTTTTTTGTCCATATTTGTTCGTGTTTCCGTTCGGTATTTATATTCGTCAATGTACACATATTTTTGATGAGCCTGTAGTACAGTCAATAGAGGAGCCCGTTACTCTTGTCCATAATGCACTAAACTACAGGAGTTATTTTTTTTTAGATAGATAGGTTCAGAATTACGTACTGAATGTAAAAACGCAAAATCCTTACACATTAGGAGGGCGGAAGTGCCGCCATTTTGAGAAAAACCGTTTCGACCTATATCTCCATAACCGTGCACTTTAGGCCAAAAATAGTAATGACCTTTATTGTAGAAAATTGCATTTCTCATCTTTTTTGTTAAAAAATGTTTTTTGTATCACTCACCGTTTACAGCTTATACGTCTATTAGCATTAATTTATTGACTTTTTTACCTATATCTTTGTTAATAATTGTTTAAAAAATAAAACGCTTATAGCTTAACTTTTCAATCGACAAATTTTATAGAACTTTTATTCAAAACTTTTTTTTCTAAAATCAATATTTTCAAAGTTATAATGCGTTAAATGTTGCACTTTTCAATCGACAAATTTTTCTGGAAATATTTTAGTAAAATGAAGGACAATGACGGTTGAAGCTAAGACTTCAGGCTTTGTAAAACATTCTTCTTGAGACATTTTCTTTCCATAGCCCGTATTACTTTCAGGTTCTTTGCCAAAATGTTGCCAATTTTGACGTTTATTCGCGACTATGACGTTTTGAGGAAAACCCCAATTTATTTTTCTTTGAATGCCTATAACTTTTTTGCCTTTGAACCTACAGACCTAAATTTTGGTAGATAATTTACCTATAATGACATAAAACCGTGTACTAAATTTAGTTGCCTTTACTTTGTTATTTCCGGAGATATATTTTTTTTTGAAAGAAAACACAAAATTTTCCGGGAAAACCTGGGCATATTTTCTTGGCTAACGAACTTATCCAAGCCTTTCAAAATTCAAAAGTCGGGGTCTCCTCATTAGTGAATTTTTTCAAAGAAAATGCACTAATCATAATTTTAGAAAAAAAAAGTTTTAAGTAAAAGTTCCAGAAAATTTGTCTATTGAAAAGTTAAGTTATAAGCATTTTATTTTTT
Source organism: Tillus elongatus (assembly GCA_964006375.1). Classification (NCBI taxonomy): domain Eukaryota; kingdom Metazoa; phylum Arthropoda; class Insecta; order Coleoptera; family Cleridae; genus Tillus; species Tillus elongatus. The sequence goes on along the minus strand of OZ023266.1, from coordinate 36,161,235 downwards.
AAACAATTATTAACAAAGATATAGGTAAAAAAGTCAATAAATGAATGCTAATAGTCGTATAAGTTGTAAACGGTGAGTGATACAAAAAAAAATTAACAAAAAAGATGAGAAATGCAATTATCTACAATAAAGGTCATTGCTATTTTTGGTCTAAAGTGCACGGTTACGGAGATATAGGCCGAAACGGTTTTTCTCAAAATGGCGGCACTTCCGCCCTCCTAATTTGTAAGGATTTTGTGTTTTTACATTCAGTACGTAATTCTGAACCTATCTATCAAAAAAAAACTCCTGTAGTTTAATGCAGAAAAAAATTCTCTATTGCCTGTACTACTAGGTACAATGAGAATGTATCCATCTGTCTAACATTGCTTTGGGTTTTTAAAGTGAAATTTCAGACTGGGAATTTCATTGATTTTGTCACAGTATCAAAATATTTTGTTTTTAAACGCTAATCCAGTCAAAGCTAGCAAGATATCACCACAACCCCATATTAGTGCCTACGTCAAATCACCATTTATTATATAAAACAACTCTATATTCCAGCAGTACTTAGACCGCCGCCAATTTGCTGCTAATTTGTTTACTTGTTAAACAGTTACAGATTAACCTGAAATCTAGTGTAAACTTGAATCAAGCGATGAGTGGCTTATTTGAACATCATAGGTGCTCTCAGAGAGCGCTGTTGTTAATTTGTTTTTGCTCTACAGGGGATTGTTTCCATTCAGACTGAGACCATGTTTCTAGGTCAGTGTCTGCTGTGGAATCTGAATTGAGAGTGACTGTATTTTCTTCATAATCTTGTTTTTGTGTCCCTACTGATTGACATTGAATAGAGCTTATTTACGTTGTTTTTATTCGTGAAATTCTGATTGACGTTGCCCATTTATTCAGGTTTCTTGTTAATTCGAGGTTTTAGTTTTTAGTCATGAGTATTTTCGACAATTTAAATTTATTTACATAACACTGTCTACCCATTTTTATATCCTTTTATACGAGTCTAATTTGACAAGTTCGTGACAATACTGAACGATACCACCACCTAACAGGACCTTCCTTTTACATGTCAAACACGACAGCATGAATCGATATGTTGATTTGCCTGTATGTTTTCGTGGAATATAGATATAAGTGTGGTGGGTGATATAAAAAAAATTTGGGACGCAGCAAGTGCGTTATAGTAGTGAATTTTCATTATAATTGAACATTACTAGTACAGCGTATTGTCAAAATTAATACCTTAAATTTAAAGGAATCTTCTAAATCGGTTCTAGAGGTCCTTATTCGAGCTTATTTGAAACAAAATCGCAAGTATGGTGTTTAGTTTTACAGCGCATTTTTAAGTTTAATAGTGCAGTCATGGATGTCACAAGAGTCTGACATTACTACAGTGTATTGTGCGCATATCTTACCTTTTGAAAAATGGTACCTGCAACAATCAAGACCTGTAAACCCCCTATTCATTCGTTAGCTTCTAAGAGCTTCAGTTCATACTTGTTATTCGTTTCCAAGTGGTTGCACCGAGTGCTAACACTAATAATTCGTATTCGACCACGCGTTTTAGCATTACACGTCTCGCCTATATAAATGTACATAAATAGTGTATAGTTTATATTACTTTAAATATATACACCTAGGTTAAGTGTTTCCAAGTGATTTAATTTTCATAATCCCAGACGAGTGGCTACAATCTATAATAACGCCGATCCATAAACAAGGAAAATCAAAAAACGACCCACTATCATACAGACCTATTTTGCTGACATGTACACTCTGCTAAATCCTAGAAAAAATCATAAACAACAGACTAATGTGGCACTTAAACCCACACAATTTACTTTCAGAATTTCAAGCAGGGTTCAGACCTGGCCGATCTACCATAAACAATCTAGTTCTTCTGCAGAATGAAATACAGAACTAGTAACCATATATGTCGATTTAGAAAGGGCGTTTGACACAACATCAAGGCACGTTATAACACAAAGACTAATCGATTGGAAATTAAACGGTAACATCCTGCATTTTATCAATAACTATCTTTTAAAAAAATAACATACAAAGTAAGGGTAAATGACTTCAAGGGTTGCGGTGCTATCGGGGCGGCGAGGCCGCGGACGAGCCCTGAGGGAACAAAACAAGGGTAAATGACACTTTATCTAACAGCTATGTACAAGAAAACGGGTTGCCACAGGGGTCAGTTTTAAGCCCAACTTTTTTCAGAGTGCTATCAACTATATTGGAAACGAAATCGTAAAACCCGTCAAACATCTTTTATATTCTGATGATTTAGTTATTTTCTGCAGAGGTAAAAACAGACAAACCACAGCACAACTAATCCAAGAAACACTAAAGGATTTAGAGCAATGGACAAGATACACAGATTACAAATTCTCAGCAGAGAAAACGAAATTTATGTTATTCATTTGAAAGCACCACCAGGAAACTGTACCTAGCCTTATACTAAACAGTGCAACGCTTTCCAGAGTATACCATTACAAATTCCTGGGTGTTATATTCGATTCAAAACTGTCTTGGAAGCATCAAATAACGGAATGTGCTAGCAGAATGAACATTCTTAAAGCCGTAGCTCACTACGACTGGGGAGCAGAAGAATCAGTTTTGATTAGCTTATACAGATCACCAATACGATCTAAAATAGATTATAGCGCAAACGTTTATGCAAGTGCGAGCAAAACCACACTCAAACAACTAAATACTATACAGAATACAGCTATGTCTCGGTGCCTTCAGAACAAGCCCTAGAACAAGTATGCAAAGAGAGTCAAATGAGCTGCCCTGTTTTTAAGACGACAATTGCTAATATTGACATACGCTTCGAGAATTTCTTGTTCAGCAAATAATCTTGTTCGTTCAATCCTAACCGACACCCAATGCCACAGTCATCAGCGGTCCAACTCCACCGAAAAACCACGTCTTATATCAGAAATAATAAAAGACATCTACTAAATCGATCTCACAGGAACCACTGAAAATCCGAAATCAAATACACCACCATGGCTTCAATTAATAAACAAAAATTTTAACAAAATGGAAAACCGACTTCACAAAAAAATATTCTAAAACAAAAAATGCACTAAAAAGTAAAAAATAATTGCGTATTCTTCTGTCTACAACTTACTATCAACTTATTTTTCCACTATGCATTTGCCACGCAAGAATGTAGGTACCCACTTAAACTTAACCTCTAACTCAACACATACCTATGACTAACAAACAATTATCAAAATATTTATTTAGAGTTCATCTAAGCAGAAAGTTTTAAATATATGTGTACACTGCTTAAAAGACAATCAGATTATTAGAATCATATAATTTAAAATTTTTGTTATTTTTGGAGTCGGTATCAGCCAAGGAAATACGACAATATACCTTACATTAATAATACGAGAATAACTTATTAAATCTATTTTACAAATGAAATTTTATACAATATACTGTGACAATATCCTGGGACCTTGAAACGACAATTTTCATTAAAATGTTTTTAATAGCTAATATGCCTCTTTAATGGAAGCTGGCATCAATTTGGTCACCTGTAGAACATATATAGTAGAAAAAATGCACCATATTTTGTCAAGATAACTTATTCTTTAAAAATATACAAACATTTTCCGAAGATAAACTCCTTTCCAAGCCGACGAACCTTAGGTTAATAGCAAATTGAGTTATTGAATTTTGAAGCATTTAATGAAAATTCGCTACCAAAACGCATTTACTGCGTCTCGATATTTTTCACAAACATGCATCATATTTCGATTAAAAATGCAAAAATGCATTAAGGAATGTTCAAAAATAAATTGTAGGTAACTCTAACCTCCCTGTGATTGTCAAAATACTTTTATAGGATGCATCTCAAGACACGCTATAAGTAACGTATCCAATTTTTTATCGTATCTTGCGTAATGACAATTATATTGATCTTTACCATAGAAATGCGCCACTCTGTATATATGTAAGCAGAAAGTAAACCCGGTATAGCTTCTAGAGGTCCTAGTTTGCGCTTATTTGAAAAAATCTTTTAGAATTCGAAGGTCCCAGTCTCCTCATTAGCGAATTTTTTCTACGAAAATTTATCTAAAATTATAGACCGTTAAGCCATAAACTTAACTAAAACTACTGCTAAGGCATCAGAGAAAGAGTCTACTTGAAATGAATTTTCTGGAAATATATTAGTAAACTGAAGGGCAATGATGGGTGAAGCTGAACCTTAAGGGTTTGCAGACACTGTTTACTTAATCCACCTTTCTTTCAGGTTCATTACCTAAATGTTGAAATTTTGACGTTTCAAATCGCGACTTTTATGTTTTCAGGAAAACCCCAAGTTTTTTTCCTTTAAATTCCTATAACTTTTTGCCCTTTGAAGTTACAGGCTTAAATTGGTTAACGGTTCATCCTTTATAATGCAAACACACGTACCAAATCTGGTTGGCCTTACTTTGTTATTCCCGGAGATAGAAATTTTGCCCGAAAGAAAACACAACATTTTCGAGGAAAACCTGGGCCAGTTTTCCGGGCTAACGAACTTATCCAAGCCACTTAAAAAAGAAAGGTACTCAGTAAATTTGATCAAAATGAGCCCATTGTTTTTAATTCATCGGTGTGATACATATATTATATAATATATATTATATTATATATCTATATATATATATATATATATATATATATATATATATATATATATATATATATATATATATATATATATATATGTATATATATATATATATATATATATATATATATATATATATATATATATATATATATATATATATTGAAACTTACCCTGGTTTTAAGGGTCCAAGTTCGCGCTCGTTTGCAGAAATTTTTTCAAATTCAAAAGTCGGGATCCCGTCATTGGTGAATTTTTTAAATAAAATTCACAAAAAGCTCAGCATTCTTTACTCTCTAAAACTGTTTTTCGATATGCTTATAGTGTAAAAAATACTAACAATTTAACAAGTTATACGCCCTCCTGGGTTTCTCCAGATTTAACTTGTTCCACCTGTATATACCCGAAAATAAGATTTTACCAATCTTATCACCGTCGTCATAGTAACTGCTTAAGTGGTACTTATAGAAAACATAGGTCTTATAGCGCCAGATAATAATCTGCCAGCACTTCTGGGAAATCACTTCGTGATAATTAAGGGTCTTTGAGTCAGAACAATGATGTTGTGATGAAGAAGTTCTAATCTGACTGTATTTAATTCAATAATCTGAAAATGAGGTCGATAATCTGGAACTTAATAGGCAATTATTTTAGCAGAGAGTTATGAATCCGAACGAATGAGAGTTTGCAGGCCTGCAGACGACAGGATTACTAAGAAGCATTATAAAGATGATAACCCTAATTGGCTACTCTCGCAATGAAGAAAAGCTGCATCAGTTATTCTATTCTGTTATATTTTCCACTTCGTTTACTTCATAATTTGATACACTTAGTCTTTAAAGTAAATTAAAAAATATCGTAAGTTTTTTAGTGGTTATAGTTATTTAGCATCCAAGTCTAAGTGAGATAAGGCTAGATGCATTCTCACAACAATTAGAGCCGTAGACCGATTTCGCTCTAATTAGAGCTCGTCAGTACGGCATACTAATTGCAGCGAAAATATACCTATAAAGTAATACAGCTATGCTAGCCAGCCTTCCAAAACCTCTGTCCCTATATTGGAGTAAAAATGGACCAGGGCTGACGATTTACTAAATTGTTAGTTGGTTGCATACAGTCTCTATTTTTTAACATTGTGTCTTATTTGAAGCTGCCGTGACAACATACTACTTGGTTTCGCAACGAGATGGCGGTACGTGTTTCGTGTCTCACATCTCACTTAGTTTTGGAAGGCTGGCTACCATAGCCCTATTACTTTATAGGTGTATCTTCGCTGCAATTAGTATGCCGTACTGACGAGCTCTAATTAGAGCAAAACCGGTCTACGGTTCTAATTGTGGTGAGATGCATCAGGCCTTACATAGCATACAAGTGTTAAAAGTATATCCTTTTTATTTAGAAGGTATGCGCATCAACCTTGTGGCTTATTGGCGCGAATTATTTTTTTACAACACTTATGCTCTGGTTGCTTTAAAAAAGATTAAACTACTTAACACTCCAGTACTCGGGTGCAGTCTGACAGACATTGTGTTTCACTTCTTTACTGTCACAACGAGAGCGGATCTCCATTTGGACAACGCGTTCCTGTAACTTCGCAATCCTCTCAGCAGATACAGATGATTTAGTCAGTCTCGCTGGTGCCCAGTTAATGTATGTATGGGCCATAATTGTCTGACAGGCACTACCCGATTACACACCTCACAAAATTTAATTTAAGTAATTCGTGTTGAAACTGCGTCAAATTTCATTAAAGTGGATCATTATTTGAAAGAAATTGAACATCTGCAAAGACTATACCAAAAAGTTCAAGCTGACGAAGGAATTTAATTCGAAGATGAATCAGAATCAGACGCCGATCTCTGTGAAGAAATCTAACACTTTTCCGAAACGGAAGAAAGTAGCAATGAAGTGGAAAAAAACGAGGCTGTGAGCGAGGACGTGTCTACATGAGAAACATATCGCCACTTACATTATGAATCATAAAATGGAACCAAGTGGAACAAACATACGCTCAGTACAAAAATGAGAGGAAGAAATTCTAATATTGTGACACATTTACCTGGTACCAGAACAAGTGCAAAAGACGCTGTCAATCCCTTGGAGTTTTGTTCAGTTATTTTCGCTGGGGAATTGTTGAAAATTAATGTATAAAATACAAATAACTTTACAGCAAACATCGCTGCCAAGTATACAGTGTGTTCCAAACTGGATGGGGTTGTATTGCTATCTTCGTTATTATTATAGATAGGGAGACGGTTAAATTTGCAATGTTTTGTAGAATTTCATGGTCATTCCAAATATTTTGCCCTGCCTCTTTTCGTTTTCGAATTATTTTGAAAAAAACAAAATTTGTCGATTTCTTTTTTCTTCAATATCTGAGTAGGCGTTGATCTGACATGTCTAAGACTTGCACATTATCAGGACACTTTTAACAGAGTAATCTTTTTGTGCTACTCTCAACTTTGGATTGTCATTTGTTTTTGAGATACATCAACGTTTGTTTTTATTATGGCAGCAATATTGGATTATTTTCTTATGTGAAAAGAGCTTTTCAATGATGTACAACATGCTTGAAAAATCTTGTAATTGCACTGACAATTTTGAGAAAAACCGTTTTGAGGATAGTGGGCTATGAAATACAATAGCAGAAAACAAATGACAAAAAAATTTGTTCAAAAAGCAGTAGGCCATGGAGTCTAAAAATAGACTTCTACTTTTAACATAATTTTCCGTAATGATTCACGATAAAAAAATATTGTGATTTAATTTAAAATATTTAATTAGGTAATAATTTTAGGTAATATTATGTGAAACAGTTTAATAACGTAACCCATCTAGTTTGGGACACACTGTAGAGATCAGAATGATGTGAAACCAACACACCTAGTAGAAATTAAAGCACTAGCTGAGATACCATACTTGATGGGACTTTATAAAAGCGGAAGGAAGAATGCCAGTCTTTTGGGTGGAAGATGGTTGAAAACTCATATTATTCGTGCAGCTATGTCTGATTGCAGATTCGTTTTCTTGTTGTATTGCTTGCGGTGTGATGATGTACACGCTCGGCAAGAAAGACAGCAGACAGATAAGTTTTGCCATATCAGAAAATTGTGTGATTCATTTGTTCAAAATTGCAGGGATTGTTACTCTACAGGCGAATATGTAACGTCGGACAAAATGTTGTTTGCATTTAGAGGGAGGTGTTCGTTTCGCATGTACATACCGAGTAAGCTGGATCGTTATGGCAACAAACTATTCGCCTTAGTTGATGCAAGAACTTATTGCGCCTCCAATTTAGAAGTCTACCTTGGGGTTCAACCACCTGATCCATTTGCAGTTTCCTCGAAAGCAGCTGATGTCGAGAAGATAATGTTTACTACCACTTATGGCACAGGCAGAAACGTAACTATGGACAACTGGTTTACCAGAAATTGTACAGCATATGCTAGAAGTTCATAGACTGACAATTGTGGGAACTATTTGGAAAAACAAAAGAAAAATTCCTCCGGGATTCTTGAACATCAAGTCACGACCAGCTTGTTCGTCCATGTTCGCGTTTCAAAGAAATTTTACTTTGATCTAATACGTGCTTAAAAAACGAAAGTCGTACTAGCAATGTCTTCCATGCACTACGATGATAAAATTGATCCAGCGACAGGTGAAAAATATAAGCCAGGGATAATCACATGCTACAATATAACAAAGTATGGGGTGGATTCAGCTGACCAGAAGATGTTGGCATATGATGTGAGTAGAAGCACACGCAGATGGCCCATGGTACTACGGCATAATCTACTAAATATAGCTGGAATAAAGCTTTTGTTATACATCAAAGCAATGTATCTGCTGAAAATGGTATGTATAAAGAAAGGCGATTGTTCTTGAAGAAACTTGCATTTGACTTAGTGAAACGGAATATGATAGGTCGAGCAAACAATCCGCATATTAGAAAGGACATGAGAGATATGGGGTTCAAATTGAGCGGCACAAATGCGACAGCACCACGTGAAATGCCAAAAGGTAGCAATGACGTTGTGGGTACTGCCGATATCGCAGCACGCGACATTTTTGCCAAAGATGTTACAAATGGCTTTGTTTGTAGCATGTCAATTCATTATGCGAGGAGTGCAAGGACGAAGGAAGTGACAATTAAAGAAATGTATTTTGACTGAGTTGAATTTACTTTCCCATACTGTTCCTGTTTTGTGTTAGAAATACTTTTATTTTGTATGTTTTTATGAATAAAAGCATTTTCTATTGACTTGATATTCATTGAAGGTTTTTTTGATAATCTGAAGAATTGTATTCATTTATCGTCTCATTTTCTTTTATAGTTGAACTTTGTGTCTCATAGACACCACCCGGGTGTTTATGGCAAAAATTGCCACCCGAGCACAGGAGGGTTAACCGATTTAATAACAAACTAAATGGTTTCCGCCTATATCCCACTGAACTAATTTAACATAAAACTGCGGCTTTTATAATAATCAGAAAAGTATTCGTTAGAGGTCCACACAAGAACATGCTGGCCTGGTGGTCGACTAACTCGAACTGCTGACGTTATCTTTAACGGTCGAAAAAAATCGTGGAATATGCTGATAACATTTCTGATGATGGGAACTGCTGAATGGAAATGTAGGCTGATATGGATATTGAACCTGAAACATTGAAATGGTAGTAAAACAGTGCATTTGACGAGAATATGGTTAACAGATAAAAGAACCTTACATTCACTACAAATCTGCTTATCAATTCACGACAACAATTAGTCGTGGGAGAACCTCGTTTGTCTAATTCAGGGAAGGGCTGGTACCACTTAGTTGTGTCTGTTCTGTGTAATTATCGATCAAAGTTTCACTAAATTCCTAATGTTCTTTTATTTTGAAGCGGGCGAGTTCCACTAACTTTGCTAGCTCTTCAAAACAATATCTTTAGACAACACTTTGGCATCACCCAACACTGTTGTCTCAATTGTCTCTGGTTGAGAAATTGCCCTGCAAGCTGCAACATTACCAGCAAAACAAATATGAGATGGGCACCACAAGAACATCAAACGCTTCCCAAGTTGATTTAGAGCACACAGTGTACTTTTGATATCATATAACACATAATTTGTTCGGTACAGCTATTTTAGGCTTTTTGTAGCACTCACTGAGTCTTCCATTATGATCAATTCAGTTACACCATTATTTTTAAAAGATAAAACTGCCTACAGAATTGCGTAAAGTTCTCCTTTAAATATAGATGTTATAACAATGAAGCTGCAAATTAAGCTCTTATACGTCTGGAGATACAACTGTGTAACCAATTCGTCAGTTTAGGACGAGCCTGTTTATATCTGTGGGGAATTTTCGTACAAGATCAACTTGATCAAAAAGTTCCTTATCTGGGTATTGTTTTCTTCACACTTATTGAATCCAGGAAGTTTTTCTTTATTGGACCAGCGGCTGGGTTTATAACGAGATTTTTAGGAAGATGTGGGTGCAATAACCAGACCTTTTACAAGGTGTTCTAAAAATTGTTTCTTCGATCGTGCCAAGTAATGTAAGAAATGGGTAATCTTTCAACAAAAAGCCTCGAATGTGAAAACTTCGAATAACCACAAATCTCAAATCAAAAGATTTGTAATTTTCATGATTTGTTGTTAACATCAGAAACCTTCTTACAATGAATTACACAAATTATACTGTACAGGTAATAGCTTGCAGCATGTATGTCATTTGTTGAATGCCCAATATCCAGATAGACTAAATAAAGAAGGAAACCGATGTTCTCGAGAGGTACCAGTGCGTCATTTGTTGACATTGCATGATCACCAGAGAAAATCTCTACAAAAATTAAAAACTGGCACATTATCAATGCATAATCTCTTAGCGACCACCGATTCAAAGTCAGCGGGGCTAGGAAGAAACAAGATGAAAACATGGAAAAAAACTAAACTTTCATGCACACAAACCCACATTTTTTATAGTCCATTATATTGTAACTTTTCTGCATGATTTTTTCTGTAATTTTGGCTAAGAAATATTATTATCTATACAGATAATTAAAAATTGAATGCATGTCCGTTGGCCAGCGAATCACTTGTGTACGGCTGGACCCATTTGGCTAATTTTATTTTCAAAATTTGTGTAGTAGTCCGAAAAAGGTTTTTAACGAGCGAAAAATTGGAAAATTTGCCGAGAAAATTATAAAATTCGGAAAAAAACTGAAAGTGCTTTTTTCCCTGATTTATTTCTCAAAGTGCGCAAATGTCGTTCGACATATTGAAATTTGGACAGAATAACGTCTATCGGGCCAGCTAGTTAAAAATAATTCAATATTATCGCTACACTTTTGGACGGTCACATGCTCTTGTTTGGCTTTATTTATAGGTGTAATCTTGCTATCTGCGGTCTCAGGCATTCTGGCGACTGGTTCTTTTATATTGTACAGTTGCCATTATTGGTCTCCTAACCCGCCAGTTTGACATGAATTTTGCTCTCTTTTTCTTACTCTAATGGTAATCAGGTTTTATATTATATGAATATAAATTTGTATACAGGTATCGCAAGCCTAGCTTCTCTGGCTTGTGCATGATGTTTTATTTGTACGATTGTTGTTTAATTTTATATCTACATATTTGTTTTATAGCTTGGATATATATTTTTATATTAATATTTTATTGTTGTGACTCACTGTTGTAAACTGTTTTATTTTAAATTGTAAGTTATTGAATATGGGTGGTCTGTTGTTTTGTATTGTTTGTTTTACTGTATAATTTTAAGAATAACAAAATCGGTCAACAAGAAGAATGAATTATATAAAAAGACACTAATTATTAGTCCTTATAATGAAGAACTCAAAATTGAGTATGCATTTTACAGGAATAAACTTACTTGTATTATAATGGAGGCACAAAAACTTTATTATCAACAGAAAATTGTAACAGGTATTAATTATGGTGCTAAAAGTCTATGGAATACCGTGAATAGAATAACAAATGGAGTAAGAAAGAGAAAAGTGATTGAGAAGGTCGGGGTGAGATCACGTATACTAACTGACAAGAAAAAAGTTACAGGTGCTTTTAATTGCCATTTGAATGTGGGGAAAACAAATAGCAGGAAGATTTGGATGGGATCTGAAGTCGTCTAGAAAGAAGGGAAGCATAAACTCTGTATACATGACAGAAGCGACGGACGAAGAGGTGTTAAAACTGATAAGATCACTAGAGGCCAGAAAAACCCCAGCAATAGAAAGTATAAAGATAGAAACACTAAAAGAAATTACGGAACTGATCGTTGGGCCTTGAAATTGTATCTCAAATAAATGCCTGGAATATGGTGATGTACCAAAAACATTTTAAGTTGCTGTTGTAAAACCTATATATAAGAAGGGAGAAAAAATCGATATTATAAACTACCGACCAATTTCGCTGATATCTGATATTTATAAAATATTGGAAAAGATTATTATAGACAGAATAGATGGTTTTTTGAAGTGGTATCACATCTTCGCTGAAAACCAATATGGTTTTAGAGAAGGTAGAAGCACGCTCTGATCACTATAACGAAATTAACTTATAAGCCGCTAGATACAAATAAACCTAGCCTGTGCATTTTCTTTACTTGGAAAAGGCATTTAATACTGTGCATCATAGGGTATTGTTGGATAAGCTTAATGATATAGGAATAAGGGCTAAAGCTCATAAACTGCTAGAAAGCTATTTGGAACAGAGAATGCAGTGGGTCAACATTGGTGGCGTTCTTAGTAATTGTAAGGCAGTCACTTGCGGTGTACCACAGGGAAGTATTTTGGGCCCGTTGCTCTTTATAATTGATTTGGATTCCTTATTCTTACAGCAAACAAAAACAAAATTGTGAGCTTTGCCGATGACACCGCACTGTTTTACGATGATGACACATGAGAATCGTTGAAACAAAAGTAGAGCAAGATTTGTATGGATTCAAAAAGTTGTTTGATTGCAATAACTTAGCGATAAATACAGAGAAAACACATTATATAACCTTCTGGAATTATGGTAATAATCAGTCACAATATATATATATATATATATATATATATATATATATATATATATATATATATATATATATATATATATATATATCGCTAAAGGTTTGGACCGACATCTGAGACGGGACAAGCATGCGCATATAATTACAGGAAAACAAAGATATTTGATACATAGGCTTAAATACCTATAGAGCTTTCTAACTTTTGAGCAATTAAAATTAATATATTACTGCCATGTAGAATCGCACCTTAGGTATGGAATAGTTTCATGGGGAGGAGCTGCTGCTTGTCATCTTATAGATGTAAACGTTGTTCAAAAACTATACCTAAAAATAATACTCGAAAAAACACGTTCTTACCCGTCTAGAGTACTGATGCCCCAAGCTAATATAACGAACCTGGTACAATTATTTGCATACAAAGTTATTCTGCATATGAGACGATCTACTAACGACAATGAATCTTGTGCCATTACATATGACTTACGAAGAAGCCACTATGACCTTAAAACTTATAGACCAAATAAGACAGTGGGACAACATAGCTACGGCTATTATTCTACTCGTTTATATAATAAACTGCCAGACGATATAAAGAGTATCACTTCAAAAAATGTATTCAAACGAAATTTAAGAAAATGGGCACTTGCATCTGCGGATCCAATTCACCGACTTGTGCATGGATACCACACTTGATTGCCTAAAGATATAAACAATGAATGTGAGTGCGTGTGTCTTTTAGTGAATTTTCTTAGAAAAAATTCACTGAGGAGATCTCTACTTTTGAATTTTGAAAAAATTTCTTCAAATGAGCGCGATCTAGGACCCCTAGAACCCATATCCGGGGTCAGTTTCAATTTTTATATGTTTATATATATATATATATATATATATATATATATATATATATATATATATATATATATATATATATATATATATATATATATATATATATATTTATATATTTATATATATATACGTATCACACCGATAACTCAAAAAATAATGGGCCGATTTTGATAAAATTTGGCATGTACCTTTCTTTTGTAAATGGCTTGGACAAGTTCGTTAGCCAGGAAAATCGGACGAGGTTTTCCGGGAAAATTTTAAGTTTTCATTCGAAAAAAATTCTTATCTCAAAAAGTAATAAGCAGATTTTAATAAAATTTGGCATGTACCTTTCTTTTGTAAATGGCTTTGACAGGTTTGTTAGTCAAGAAAATCAGACGAGGTTTTCCGGGAAAATTTTGAGTTTTCATTAGAAAAAAATTTTTATCTCAAAGAATAATAGGCCGATTTTGATAAAATTTGGCACGTACCTTCCTTTTGTAAATGACTTTGACAAGTTCGTTAATCAAAAAAATCGGACGAGGTTTTCCGGGAAAATTTTGAGTTTTAATTTGAAAAAAAATTTTATCTTAAAAAATAAAAAATCTATAACCAAATTTGGTAGGTAGGTTTACGATATAAAAAGTAAACTATACACCAAAATTTAGCTTTCTATGTTACAAGAAAAAAAAGTTATAATAAAATATTTTGTGCCAGATCATTTCTATGAAAATTCACTACCATAACGCACTTGCTGCGTCCAGGCTTTTAGTGAATTTTCTTAAAAAAATTCACTAATGAGGAGATCTCGACTTTTGAATTTTGAAAAAATTTCTTCAAATGAGCGCTAATTAGGCCCCCCAGAACACATATCCGGGGTCAGTTTGAATTTTTATATGTTTATATATATATATATATATATATATATATATATATATATATATATATATATATATATATATATATATATATATATATATATATATATATATATATATATATATATATATATATATATATATTTATATATATATGTATCACACCGATAACTCAAAAAATAATGGGCCGATTTTGATTAAATTTGGTGAATAAATTCCTTTTGCAAATGGCTTGGATAAGTTCGTTAGCCAGGAAAATCCGCCAAGGTTTTCCCGGAAAATTTTGTGTTTTCTTTCGAAAAAAATTTATATCTCCCGAATTAACAAAGTAAAGGCAACCAAATTTGGTACGCGGGTTTATGTCCTTATATGTAAGTTACCTACCAAAATTTAGCTCTCTTTGTCAAAAGACAAAAAAGCTATAGGCATTTAAAGAAAAATAAATTGGGGTTTTCCTCAAAACGTCAAAGTTGCGACTTAAAACGTCAAAATCGGCAACATTTTGGCAAATAACTTGAAACTAATACGGGCTATGGAAATCAAATGTCTCAAGAAGGATGTTTTACAAACACTGAAGTTTTAGTTTCAACCGTCATTGTCCTTCATTTTACTAAAATGTTTCCAGAAAATTCATTTGAAATAGACGCTTTCCCTGATGCTTGGCAGTAGCCTTAGTTATAGAGTTTATCGTTTAATGGTATATAATTTTTGTCGAATTTTAGTAAAAAATCAATAAAGCTCAATATATCCGTTATTATACAAGATTTGAAAAAAATTTGTATATATTAATTATAGGGTGTCTTGAGCTACATCTTAAAAAAATATTTCTACAATCACAGGATGGCCCATAAGTCATTGGTGATACAAATTTTCTTTTTTTTTAATCAAACACGCCTTATGTTATTGCATTTTCCATCGAAATATAATGCATGTTTGTAAGAAAAGAAATTCTGGATGCAGCAAGTGCGTTATGGTAGCGAACTTTGATCAAATGCTTCATATTTGAATAGCCTAATTTGCTATTAACCTATAAGGTTGACCAAGAAACGAGTTTTTCCGGGAACACTTTAAGTCTACTTTTGGAAATCTTGGTACATTTTCACACAATAAAGTTATTTTTATGAAACATGGCACATTGTTTTTACTATATAGTATATACTGGTAACCAAAATTGATGCCTGCTTTCTTAAAAAGAAAACACACATATTTGCAATAAAAACTTTTTTATGAAAATTCACTACCATAACGCACTTGCTGCGTCCAGAGTTTTTTCCATTATCTCAAAGTGTCCCGTTCAACGTGACACACACACAATTTAAACGCAACAAACGTTTATTTATTTAGAGCTGGTGTACTTGGTAACCGCCTTGGTGCCTTCGCTGACGGCGTGTTTGGCGAGTTCACCGGGCAGAATAAGCCTGACGGCGGTCTGGATCTCCAGACTGGTTATCGTGGACCTCTTGTTGTAATGAGCGAGCCTGGAGGCTTTGGCAGCGATGCGCTTCAATATGTCGTTGACGAAGCTGTTCATTATGCTCATGGCCTTGCTCGAGATACTGGTGTCGGGGTGTGCTTGTTTCAGCACTTTGTAAATGTAAATTGCGTAGCTCTCCGTCCTCCTGCGCTTCTTCTACTTGTCCCCCTTGGAGATGTTCTTCTGGGCCTTGCCGGCCTTCTTGGCAGCTTTACAGGTAGTCTTTTGTAGCATCTTGACGTACAGTATACAGGACGAAAGTCGGAACGATAGTATGTGTGGACGAGTGTGTATGTGTTGTGAAGTGTTTGGTATGTATGGAGAGCGAAAAGTTTATGATGGTGATAGTGGGGGATTAAAGCTAGGATAGGAAGCACCGAGTCGGTTTGTTTCGCAATTGATCGCAGTGCTATGAATCTTATGGGGGGACCCCTCAGTTACACTTATCTTGATTTCAATCTTATGCGATACCTAATTATCCGTTGAGCTGACCCAAAATTAGAAATTAAGAATTATTTTTGTATAGAAAACTTTTAAATACTAGAAGAAACCCATAATCCACACACAAGCTGTGCTTTTAGTGGATATTATATGGTTTATTTGTTATAATTTTATTGTAAACACTTCATGTATTACATGTATAGTTAATATGGATGCAAATAAACTTACTATTATTATTATTATTAATTGGGCCTAGTAAAAGTTTTCCAGAGACCAATTATTTTTTACCAAAGCCGCCTCTACATTCACCAGTCCAACAAGTTCATTATATATGTTATCTAAGCTTGTAGCACTTACCGAAACAATAATTATTGGAAGTGTGTACTGTATAATCAGTGAGAATATTGAATAGTACGCTCTCCCGTGGTCAACAGGCCAATTCTCGATGCAGAAATTCAACCCGTCGATTCCATTTCCTAGTGGAATTTCATGATGCTTTAGTTGTTTATATACGAACAGTGGCATGGCCAACATTACAGCCAGAAGCCAGATTAAAAACAGAATTAACACTGCCCCATATAGTTGCAAGCTTTCTTTTGTAGGATAGACGATGACCTGTAACAAAATAAAAAAACATTAGCTAAGCAAAGTCAAGCGTGATGTAAAAATAGCAATTCAACTTTATGATCATGCGACGAAATGTCACATTACATTTGTTTTCAGATATTTCAGCGTGCTTAAATGAAATATTGATAATAATGATACCAAGAACACCTTAATTAGTATAATTGTTCATACAATTAATATAGGATAAGTAAAATAAACTAACACAAAAAACCTAATCTGAATTAAAATTTACGTATTCTTGAACAGAATACAAGAAAATTATAAAGATTTAGATGATTTAAATTTCTTATGCCATTTAGTATTTGAAAGCTTATGTCTAGTTTATTATAAAATATAGCGCATATACATGGTGTTTGACGGGTTGCGTTCATTAGAAGTCTATGATCTTCTAGTCTTGGGTCTAGCCATAAGCGGTTACAGGGAATTCAGTGAAATTACCTTAAAGTCCGTGGCGCTTTTGGTTAAACGAAAAGGACTATGTACTCCGCCATTTTAAATGGAACAACTTATATATGTTTGAATTTTGAGATTTCGCGAGATAAATGGAGCCCAAACAATGGCCCATTATAATACAATGTCGCCTTCCCACGGTAAGAACCGCTGAGTCAGCCGCCGTCTTAACGGAGCCAAGAACTTGCAGGTTCAAAGTGCAAGTAGAACGGAATATCACTGTGAGAATCAACATCAGCAGATTCCTTGTGATCCAGAGATAATAGTGCCACGCCTGGAGGGAAGACTATAAAGAGGCTAATCACAGAGGTAGAACCGTTCATTCTTGTTTCGAGTTAGTCATTAGCACACCGAGTGCAGAGACTTTAGATCACATGTAGGTTGATCGTCTTATTTTAGTATATTATATGATTCATTTTTTCTTGTAACTAAATAATTAAGTATTGATTGTTCAAAGTATTAAATAAATTGTTTTAAAAAGTCAAACGTCTTAACCGTGAAGTTAAGTCGCGTCAAATTTCAGATTAACCCTCATTAAGACACTGTGGGGCCATAGCATTCACAATAACATCCACAATGTTCTATAGTCACAAACAGTTTTATTAATATATAAATATATCTCGATTACACAGTGAATTATTTTATATCTCAACTAGACCGCGTTACATTCAATAATGAATCCATTGTCCCCAACGTTCGTGCTCCGTCCTCCGTCCACGTTCCCTGTTGGTGAATCATCATGCTCCGTAACCGGTCGCAACAATCATCATATGTCAAAAATGCGACTTAACTAGGTTTCTTTGCAAATTTTCAAAATGTCTCTACTGTGTTTGATAAGACATATAGGCGCTTCTCATTAAGGTCGGAGATTTTTCCTTGGTGAGGAGACAGAAAAAGCTTGGCTCTATGTGGAAAATAGTTGATGTTTTGCACCGTTACTACTTTTTCAGTAGTCGGCTCTCCTTCCAGAATATAATAATTCGAGAGTTCAAATAATACAGGATTAAAAATAAAAATGTTTATAGTCGGTTTTGATTAAGTTAATAACAAAAACAAAATTATAAGGTCAAAATTGTCGAACATGCACAAAAATTTCGGATTAATGTTGTTTACTTTCTGTTTTATAACATAGAATTAAAAAGAGCTAAATAGGGCGAGTTGATGAGTATAAATGCAGTTTTAATTAGTGTGGCTATGTTACATGGGCACTTACTCTATCTTCCTGCAGAAATTTTGCCTACAAGCTCGTATTTCTTATACTCTTAGTACATAACATATGTGGTGCTAACGATAAATAGGCTTTTGTGAAATTACTCATCTGCAATTCCCAAAAAAAAAATTTGGAGCTGCCTGTTTTTTGACTAAAATAATGAAATCAACGATTTTTAAAACTGTTGATGGTGTTTTTACCACTTTTTTTATAAAAAACAAATTATACAGTATTCTTTCTACTAAATTTAAGAATATATAATGAATAATAAGTACTTCGTAAGTAAAATCACTCATTGTCTTCATCCTCCGTCTCCGAAGTCTGACACTCTTCAACTTCTGAAGGGATAAGTCTTTGATTGGACCACATTTCAGCATCGTCAGTATATTGTTTAGCTAGTTTCAACACGTTATTTAACTTTTCCTTTTTTAGTGGCAGGGTACCGTTATAGAGTTTGTCGTCTGGTCCTTTTTTTGATTTTTTTCCCCACTGTTTCTACAACATAAAACAGGACAGGGGCGAGCATGCGGATGTCGTACAAGCGATTTAGATCATTTTGTGGCACTTAGATTATTTCCGACAGAGATAGACTCCGCATTTCGTGTGCTTTTTTATTTAAAAAACCCTCAGATACCTTATTTTTTTCTTACGGAAAACAAGCATTTAATTAAGTTAACGACTTATAGAATCTCGATAATCTTCTACTCAAGCGATGAGATATTTTCTTTGTTAGATGATCTTAAATCCGATAATATTCAAGTTGTCGAAGCATCTCAGCTCATTGGTATTAGGCTAATGTAATTGAAATTTAATTAATCTGTATAGGGTTGTTTTAGTAAATTTTCCTCGGAATAAGCGCTGAGTAGTTTTAAGCTCATCGTTTTCTTAGTATTTTTTGTTACCTTGATAAAAGGCTGTAATAGCTGCAATATATACTGACTTTCAAAAAATCCAAACACTCAGAAAGGGTTAATCTTTTTTTTTATTTTGACATAATATGTGTCTAACCAAACTTAAAAATCTTTGACATTTTTAAACAAAGTTATAAAAAAATAACAAAGTTAATTATTAATGAGTGGGTCCGTTGGGGTTTCTGATGCATCCGACAACTCTTTGAGGCATACTTGAAATTAAATGATGTATGATATCCTGAGGAATGTGATCGCAGGCTTCTTGAATTCGGTGACGTATGTCAGCTAGGTTATTTGTTGACTTAAATAAATTACCCAGTCGATTTCCAGTTATAACCTCAAACGAGAGCTGTCAAACCATGATAAATATACAAAACACGTTAATATTCTTTAGTTTCCAGTTTAACAAGCCGTTATATCTAAGGCAATGACAATAATTTACCACTTAACATTAAAAGAGAACTGTCAAACCGTAATAAGTAAACAAAACATGTTCTTATTCTTTAGTTTCCAATTTTAAAGGCAATAAACAATCATTTACTTAACCTCAAAACAACTGTCAAAGCATAATAAATAAACAAAACACACTATCCGATTAGGTTTTTACTTCAAGTAGCTGTTATAAAACTTCTTTATTTTCCCCTACAAATCCTTGCATGCGAAATACCCGAAGGCGCAAGTTGTTCCAATTCGTGTCTTTCAAATTTTATTTTTAGTTTTCAAAACTAAAAATTTTGTGAACCAAATTACTTAACATTCACAACAGCCGGTTTATTCACTTCATTTCTAGCTGCATGTTAAGTCTCATTCCAGCTACTTTAATATTTTAAGAAACATTTTTGTATATTCCTTTGGGGAAAAATGTATCCGTTATATCTGATTGAAGAACTCGTCCGCGACTGTAACGAAATGAAGGCTTGTGCCAAGTTGCGTTCAAATCTGTTGAGTATTTTTTGAGTTATCGCTCGGATATACATACATACATATATATATATATATATATATATATATATATATATATATATATATATATATATATATATATATATATATATATATATATATATATATATATATATTCAAACGGACTTTGACTGTGGGTTCTAGAAGCCCTAATTCGCGCTCATTTAAAAAAAAATGCGAAAGTCTTACTTTTCTTAGTGAAAATTTACATAGTTTAACGAAGCCTAAAAAATCACGCTAACCACGACAAAGTTCCTGATAAACAAAGACACAAGACGAGTGAAGATTGTAACCTGTAATGGGCGCTAATAAGTACAATTGGGAGAACCCAATTGATCACAATACAGTTTTTTGACCTGACGATCGTTTCGGTAACAAAGATAGCGTATTTTGTTAGCGAAATGCTAGTCAGGTCTAAAAATTGTATTGTAATGAGTTAGATTCCCCAAAAAGACATAGAATTGCGTGACAACATAATCTCATCATACAATGATATTGCGTACGTAACAGACTTGTATAAATTATTTAATGATGTAAATCTCCACCTTCAAGGCGACGACTTAAACTCGATGGAGGCAAAAAGTACCGTTGCTGTTGACGTAGTCAAACTGCTATTATACCAAAGAAATATCGGCAGTCGTAAATTTCAACAATTTTCCTAATTTATCAGCAGTATCATCGCTTGCTTTTTAGCGAATTTTCATTAATAAAAATTCGCTGATAGAGAGGTCACGATGAAAACCTTTTGAAAAGAATTCTTCAGATGTATTGCCATTGTACTATGACCGCGGACGAGTTGGTATATCAGCTATAGCGGACATTTTTCCCCAAAAAATATACAAAAATATTTTTGAAAACGCTATATTTTTGTACAAATCAGGCTAACTGGAATAAGACTTTACTTGTGGCTAGAAATGGTGCAAACAAATTTATGTTGTGAATTTTATAAGTAATTTGGTACACAATATTTGGACCTTTTTTCAAATTAAACATAAAATCCAAAAGACATGCGTTGAAACGACTTAGTGGTTAGAGTCCAATGCCTGACAGACAGAGTAGTTAACTGCCATGCGTAGATTGATTCATACAACAGGTATAAACCGGACATCAACGGTAACCAAACAAAATACATAACAGGCATAAAGCATAATACCCGAACCACCAATCGTGAAATCTCGGCCGCAATTATGGAAAATGATAGACGACATGAAATTAAAAATTTTCCAAATGATTGTTATTTAACTGGGGAATTCAATCAATTATTAAAGTACACTATATTTGCAGCTTTATGAACAGCCCGAAATAAAGTTTTAGCGCAACATAGATAGATTATGCTGTGGTTTCAGACTTAAAGTATCGCATAATATAGTAGAAATGTAAACAAAATCAAGTCAAGTCTATAAAAATGATTCTGAAATACATTGATTGTTGTTGCCCTTACTTGGTGAAACTGGTCCATACTGCATACAGATTTGAAGACTACTTTCTGGTTTCACTGTTGGGTTTCGTTTCTGTAGGTGAAGGGCGTAGCCAGCGCGTTAGCTAACTGGAGCAAGAGGCCCTTATGAATTCTAGATATTCTAGGATGTTATTCAACGTTTCTGTTACTAGTTTCGCTGCTTGACAGCCTTCTTAGAATGCTCCCAACACCAATGGCTCTGTTGGAAGGCTGGCTACCATAGCCCTGTTACTTTATAGGTGTATTTTTGCTACAATTAGTATGCCTCACTGAGGAGCTCTAATTAAAGCAAAACCGGTCTACGGTTGCAATTGTGGTGAGAATGCATCTAGCCTTACATATTTTGTCGCTACATTAGCGTAGAAATGGGCCAGGGCTGACAATTTACTAAATTGTTAGTTGGTTGTATACAGTCTCTATTTTGTAACACTTTGTGTTATTTGGAGCTGGCGACAACATATTACTTGGTTCCGCAACTAGGTGGCAGCACGTTGCTCCGTGTCTTATCACTCACTTAATATTACCGTCACAAAAACTAAATATTATATATACATATTATATATATATATATATATATATATATATATATATATATATATATATATATATATATATATATATATATATATATACAGGGTGGTCCACTTCGCGGCAGAAGCTCAGTTTTGCATATTAAACTCACTTTTATCAAAAAAGTTTCAACTGAAAATATTTCCTATCAAATCAGCTGCGTAATTCGCAAAAATTTTAATTTACACAGGGTGTCCGTTTTCTCAATGGCAAACCAAACTTGCCTTTTTTAAATAGTACACCCTGTATTTTATATCATTTTTTAAAAGATGGTATCGCGACAAGCAAATTGATACCCCACATGATGGGTCTAGGCCCAACCGTTTCAGAGTTATTAATTTGTTTATTAAATATATTGGTCTAGTGTGGTACGTAAATACTTTGATTCTGCAAAATGTTTTGGCTGCATATTCACTGGAGTTAATTTTATACACTCCTCACTATAACAAAATGCAACCTGGTAATTCTTAATGTAACCTGCCTATACAGAGTGTTAAATTTCGCAAAAGTTAAATTTTCTCGAAAATTTTAAATAGAACGCCCTGAACGTTATCAGATGCGAATTTTCATGGCCTCTTCAGCAATACCACGTTTGATGACATTATTTTCAACGGTTTCAAAAATATAAAGCATTAATGACTAAATCTATCATTTTACAATATTTATGAAACTTATCTCAAAGTTAAAGGGCAGCTTTGACAACGCCACTCGACAACTGAAAGATTAACTAAATTATTGACAGGTAGCTTTCTTACTTACCCGCTTTTTCTCTTGATATCAGCATGTTTTTCACTGAAGAACTTATGTCAATGCTGTACGTGATCGTGAAAGTGATGGAAATTTTGCCTTAGCAAAGAGAAGCTACAGGCAGATATACCCTAATTGACAACAACCTCAGCTGAAAGCATTTAGATTGGTAAAAACTCGTTTTGTTGCATACGGCAGTGTACAGTATAGGGCTCCCGTTCTAAATTAAGGTACGTCTGTAACCATCATAGGTCTCAGTCATTGAAAATCCACATATCAGCCAGCGACAATTAGCTTTGAATTTAAATATCAGTAAAACTTCTGTCCAAAGATGTTTTAAAGAAAACAAGTATCACCCATACCATGTTAGAAAAGGTCAAGAGCTGTCTGCAATCGATAAGCAGCAAATTGAATTTTTGCATTTGGACTCTACAGAAGGATAACCAGGAACCAGGATTTCTTGCAAAAGTGATATTTACAGATGAAGCAAATTTTTCAAACTGTGGAGGAATTAACATGCACAATTTGCATTATTATGTTGATATAAATCCACATTTTTTGTGGCCAGTGGATCGTTAGCATAGCTAGAATTTTGGGTCCGTATTTAATCGGAGCGTACTTTTTCAATGGGACTCTTACTGGTGAGCGTTATCTAAATTTATTGAATAATGATCTACCACAGCTGGTAGAAGAAATTTATCTACAGCTCAGTGAAATGTGGTATCAACACGATGGACCGCCTGCACATTCAACAGGAGCTGTTAGAGCATTTTTAAACCATAATTTTGAAGAACTATGGATAGGTCGGGGCGGACCAACCCCTTGGGCAGCAAGATCTCCTGATCTTTCCAAAATAGATTTCTTTTTGTGGGGTGACATTAAAGGTAAACTGTATGCGCCTCCACCAACAACCAAGAAGGACATGCGCAAGGACTTCAGAGGCTTTTAATTCTGTACGAAGAAGCAACATTGTTGAAGGTGCAAAACAATTTAAGACAGAGATTACAAATTTGTATCGATAATGACGGCTCCCAACTTGAACATTTGCTGCGTTGAATTTTTCTTATTTATTTTGTGAATTTCGATTTAGTGTTTTTCTTGTTGATTTAAACCTTGTTAATGTATGCATGAAATGTTTTGCTCTTTTACATCACACACACTTTAGTTTTTTATGCATTATGAATTAAGGATATTACGTAAACTATTTGAAAATGATATAAAATACAGGGTGTTGCATATTAACGTGAAGTGTTTATTTGAATTTATATAAAAATGGTTAATTCCGTAATTGAGCCTTAATATCTCTGAAACCGTTGAAAATAATGTCATCAAACGTGGTATTGCTGAAAAGGCTATGAAATAGCGCATCTAATAACGTTCATATAGAGCGTTTCATTTGAAATTTTCGAGAAAATTTAAGTTTTGCAAAATTTAACACTCTGTATAGGCAGGTTACATTAAGAATTACCATGTTGCATTTTATTATAGTGAGGAGTGTACAAAATTTACTCCAGTGAATACCTATGCAGCCAAAACATTGTGCAGAATCGAAGTATTTACGCATCACACTAGACCAATATTTTTAATAAACAAATGAATAACTCTGCAACGAGACGCCCTCGTGGCGCAGGTTGCTAGGTGCCAGCCTGCTAAGCGAGAGGTCCCGGGTTCGATTCCTGGGCGAGCCAACTAGAAGTTGACTTGTCTGTAAAAATTAGTAAAAATAGTGAATGACGGGAAATGAATGTGCTAATGGTCTGAGATGCCGCAGCCAATAATATTTATTTAAAAAAAACTCTGAAACGGTTGGGCTTAGACCCATCATGTGTGGTATCAATTTGTTTGTCGCGATACCGTCTTTTTTAAAATGATATAAAATACAAGGTGTTCTATTTAAAAAAAAAGGTAACTTTGGTCTGTCATCGAGAAAATGCACCCCTATGTAAAGTAAAATATTTTTGAGTTGCGCAGATGATTGATAGAAACAACTTTCGGTTGAAACCTTTTTGATAAAACTGAGTTGAATATGGAAAATTAGGCTTTTACCGCAAAGTGGACCAGCCTATATATATATATATATATATATATATATATATATATATATATATATATATATATATATATATATATATATATATATATATATATATGAAAATTCGCTATTTATGTTTTTCATCAGAAACATCTTCATTATATATGCATGGAGCATATTTTTGCTACTTGTGAATCCCGCAAAATATTGCCGCATTTCCGCATTAAAGCAACTTAAATTTCAGTGGCATTCCCTTTGTTTTCATTCCTGCGGTCAACGTACGGCCATTCCAGATGTTAACAAACCACAGCAGAATCAGCGGGCATATTTTACAATTCTCGGAATCAGAGCACGTAGCGCTTTACACGACCTGAAAGCCATATTTTCAATTTGAGTGCAGATGCTATGTACAATGGAGTGTTGATATTCGATATGAATTATTTATGGATGATTTGCGAGATCGCATTTAGAGAAGCCCCTTATTTAAGCATGGGGCGTCGAACTAGGCGTCCTGAGACACAGTCCTCTGAATGAGAATTCAAGCAGGAAGACGAAATGGGCTGCGAAAACCCTCTGTTGACTCGACACTATGAAAGGCGCTAATACTTCTGAGCTCCGAGGGTTAATTACACTAATGTAAGATATAATACAAGCCTAGGGCTTTAAGTGGTAAGCACCGTTACTCGATCGCATTTTGTTGAGAGGAAATCTACAATATCACAAAGTTTGTCACTTAAATCACACTAAGTGTAGGGCCTTTAACATATAAGCACCCGAAAATTTCTGCTGGTAATCGGTGACTGAATTAGGTACCAGTGTTCATATTTATGACATGATAGTAAAGAGATGATATTTACGTTACATGTAGAAAGGCTTATATACAGGAGGAGTCAACGATTAAATAAAGTAAGTTTTTTGGGCAAACCTTTTAAATAATATGTATACAGGGTTCTTCAACTGACGGGGATTTGCATGGAACTTTTTAATTATCAAGTATTGACTTTCCTGGTTATTTTGGAGCAAAATTGTATTAGCCTTTTATCAAAAGTATCACAAGTCTAGTGCTAGTCATTTTTAGTGAATTTTCTTTAAAAAAAAATCACTAATGAGGCGCCCCAGAACACATATCCGGGGTCAGTTTCAATTTTTATATGTTTATATATATATATATATATATATATATATATATATATATATATATATATATATATATATATATATATATATATATATATATATATATATGTATCACACCGATAACAAAAAATAATGAGCAGATTTTGATTAAATTTGGTGAATAAATTCCTTTTGCAAATGGCTTGGACAAGTTCGTTATCCAGAAAAATCTGCTCAGGTTTTTCAGAAAAATTTTGTGTTTCCTTTCTAAAAAAATTTATATCTCCAGAATTAACAAAGTAAGGGCAATCAAATTTAGTTGGCTCGTTTATATCCTTATAGGTAAGTTACATACCAAAATTTAGCTATGTAGATCAAAAGACAAAAAAGTTATATGCATTTAAAGAAAAATAAATTGGGGTTTTCCTCAAAACGTCAAAGTTGCGATTTAAAAGGTCAAAATCGGCAACTTTTAGGCAAATAACTTGAATCTAATACGGGCTATGGAAATCAAATGTCTCAAGAAGAATGTTTTACAAACTCTGAAGTCTTAGTTTTAGCCGTCATTGTCCTTCATTTTACTAAAATGTTTCCAGAAAATTCATTTCAAATAGATCCTTTCTCTGATGCTTGGCAGTAGTCTTAGCTATAGAGTTTATCGTTTAATGGTATATAATTTTTGTGGAATTTTCGTAAAAAATCAATAAAGCTCCATATATCCGTTATTATACAAGATATGAAAAAAATTGTATATATTAATTATAGGGTGTCTTGAACTACATCTTAAAAAAATATTTCTACAATCACAGGTTGGCCCATAAGTCGTTGGTGATACAAATTTTCTTTTTTTTTTAATCAAACAAGCCTTATGTTATTGCATTTTTGCATTTTCCATCGAAATATAATGCATGTTTGTAAGAAAAGAAATTCTGGATGCAGCAAGTGCGTTATGGTAGCGAATTTTGATCAAATGCTTCATATTTGAACAGCCCAATTTGCTATTAACCTATAAGGTTGACCAAGAAACGAGTTTTTCCGGGAACACTTTTGGAAATTTTTGTTCATTTTCACACAATAAAGTTATTTTTATGAAACATGGCACATTGTTTTACTATATAGGTTATACTGGTAACCAAAATTGATGCCTGCATTCTTAAAAAGAAAACACACATATTTGCAATAAAAACATTTTTATGAAAATTGACTACCATAACGCACTTGCTGCGTCCAGAGTACTTAAAATTTAAACGTCTTATTTTTGAAAAAATCATCAAATCATGTAAACAAACCTGAAGTTTTATTCTTAAAATCTAGTACTCTAGGCAGAGAAAGCTCCGAATGTCAAAATTTCGAATAACTACCAATGCCAAATTAGGAGATCTGTAATTCTCATGAATTGTCGTTAAAATCAGGAAGTTTTCCTGATTTGTATGATACTGTTTTTTAAGACTGGTTGGCATTTTCTTAATACCCTCAATAATGTCGAAGATGCTTGTGCAACTTTTTATTAGAAATTGTATCACATTTTTGACATTCATGTCCTACTTATAGGCAAAGTTTGTTACCTCCTTTAAATAAAGCGTTATAGCTATCGATATAACGTAGTATAATAGAGTAAGCAGAAAAGCTGTTATCTAAAGATTGACCTCAAGTGGATCTAAATCCGGTCGGTAGTGAGGTCACCATTAGCTGTTAAACCCCAACCTAATGTATCTATCTATCAGATTTTATTATTTGCAAGATGAGAAGCACTGGTAAGGTCAGAAGGTGTTAAAAAAAACTTACTACTTACTTAGTTCTGAGTTGTTCTGTCTGAAGTCCCATATTTGTTGGATTCCCTGATTAGAACCTGGTTACTTTTAGTTGTAGATATCTCGGTAAAAGTTATCAGAATTATTTACTGTGTCAGCGTCAAATGTGGGAAATATTGGTTAGGAATTACTTTTCAATTAAACAGATGTTCATGTAGCAATAATATTAAATTTATTCATATAAATGAATTTGGGATTGCAAACAAAGTTGAATAAACATGGTTGGTAAATCTCAAATAAACATTAACTCATTACACAATTGAAAATCAACACAGCAAGAACTTCAAGAAAAAGAAATATTGACAAAATTCTAAAGAATTAACAGGTAATTTACAGCTGTCCTTACAGGCACCTCCCTAACACTATTTAAGTTCAAATTTGATTATGTTATCTTGAAAGTTCAAGTTGTAAAGGTTCAAATATTAGATTGCTGCATGAAAAATTCTGCTGGTTCACAGAACTAAAGTTAATATCGGCTCACCAAGTCCTGATACCTGGAGTTACCTGTTGAACCTTTGAAGATGCTCTCCAAGTAGAGTCAACGATCAGAGCCTAACATAGGCTTACCAATTCCAATACGAGAGGGAAGGTTGGAGAGAATAAGTGGTACTTCCCATTAACGATGGTGGATTTTGTTGCTACAATACTGGAAGGGACAATTTGTCCCTTATGTCGATATTCTGAATTAGTATGACGGAAGTTCTTCTACAGCAATTAAAACGTGAATTGGCTCAAGTGAAATTTATTTCCAATTGACTCAAAATTTGCTACTAATCAGAAGCTTTTCTGATTGACATGAGGAATGAACCAGGTCGGGAACAAAGGATCACTACTTAATTTGCGTTTTTATACCAAACACGTCGTTTATTTGAATTCAAAAATCGCTTAAATGACTTTAAACAATCACTGACAGCTGTTATTAGATAGTGTAGACAACGAAAAGGATTCTATCACCCATTTTAAGATAACTTTTAGCCACCGTAATCGAAAGGTGTTTAGTCGGCAACAGCCCAACTACGACTCTCCTCGAGGTAACGTGTGTTGAGATCTGACTTCATCCCCCTTTAGCACATACCTCCCTCGCCTATAGTTTGGGGCCTTCAAAGTTAATTTAGTGAACGAATTGCAGATATAGCTCCGACTTCCCCTTAACATTGAAAAAGGACTGTTCTACTCTCAAGGTTCTTTTAACATTTGTCAACAGATTTTTAAGATAAAATAATATTTTGTTCTAGAATATTCTTAACGTATATTTTGTTTACCGTAACAACCTTCCAGGAAAAATGCGACACATCATTTACTAACAAAACTATATTGAGTCTTTAGAAGTTTGAATTTTTAACGTGCTTTCCTAGCCTGCAGCACGGAGTTTACGGTAGTTAAATGTTGGCGACATTTCATCAAATAATTTTTGAAATCCAAAACTTGAAGTATTTAATATAGATAGGGTTATTGGTCATTATTTAGATACCTAGGGGCTTTCTAAATGTTTTTAAACGAGTAACGATGCCAGATAAAAAGTGATTTGTTAAAGTTTTAGAAATTCGCGTAGATGCCCTAAGTGGCAATATCAAGAATATTAAATTAAAGCATAAGTATAGACGGAGTTTCTTAACTTACAAGAAGCCTGTGGATTGAACAAGATTTAAGGAACTGATATGTCATAAAACCGTATATAAATAATGCTTACGTTAGCTGTATCAGAAAAACTTCTTACCAGTGATTCTAAACAGTTTCATTCATTTATAAAAGATAAAACTCAAAAAACTAGAATACCTAGCCAATTGAAAAATATACTGGATAAAGTCGTCAATACACGTCATGGTATCGTAAATGGTTTTGGTGCTCATTTTAGAAGTGTTTATATGCCAACTTTTTTTAATCCTATCAGTGTCTCTAGAGATGAGAGTGGTTTACCGCCGGTTGTAGATATTACTTACATTAATGAGAATGAGATTTCTGCTGCTATAAGGCCATTAAAAACAGGTTTCTGTTCTGGTCATGATCAGGTTTCTGCTTTCCAGATTAAAGATTTTGCGCAAGTCCTGGTAACGCGCTTACATACTAAACTACGCATCAATTGAAGCGGAACAGCTTAAATTTTGGATGCTGTTTGATCGTTTGTATCTCAAATTCAAGCTTACCAAATCTGCTCTAATTTTCACAGGTTGACATATATTTTTAGGGGTTTCTGATTGGTAGACAATAACAAAATTTGCACTTACGTACTACAAGATAAAGAATGAAATATAAGTAGATGTTTTTTCAGCAATATTTCAAACGATGGCCAGTAGTCTACGAGGAGAGTTATGTATAGTTATGATATGCAATTTAGAAATATACCTTGATACCTCGGGACGTTTTCGAAATTTTATTAATATCGCAGCCCACTACGTTTTTATAATCAATTTTGTCTTTTAGGTCAAAGCCACCATAAGTAAAAATGCAAACAAACCTCATTGGTCGATGAGGCGGATTATGTTCGCTTTTGGTATTCAGTGCCGAAGATTTTCTCTATAACTCGGGACCTTCTCGAGATTTTGTTGGTATCGCGTTCCACTACGTTGCTGTCATCACTTTTGTCTTTGAGGTAAACATAAACTGTTGTTTTAGTTTAATATTTATATTAAAAATGAAGAAAAATAATGCATTAGACTTCTAATCTGGTGCTTTTAAAAAAATTCTAATACAATTTTGCTCCAGAGTAACTAGGGAAGCGAATATTTAAGCATTTAAAAATAATGTGCAGGATGTTCCATTTGAAATAAATGAGTTATTTTAGTTTAAAGCACACCAAATTCTAATACATCCTACAAAACACCATGGTATATGAAACAATTTTTCCTCACAATCGTGTCGAAGCTTAATGGCCTTGGAACGTGTCTGATAAATTAAAGAATTTTCAGCATCCTAACACGACACGAAATCACCTTCATTAAATCAGCCTTCCCTTGAACAGAATTCTCAAATAAATTGACATAACTCGAAAACAGTTGAAGATAGGGAGAGCATATCCTAATAACTTTTAACCTAAGATAAGATGAGTATTCTGAAAATGCCATAATATACAGGGTGTTCGATTTGAAATAAGGATGTTTACGGTGTAACCGGAGGTCCGCCATTTTGTAAATGATTTCCATTAAATAGAGTATCTTCGGGAACCCCTGTATACAAATTTTTAGCACTTAAAAATGTATATTTTCGGAAATAATCTAATACATTACTCGACGTGGGACACCCTACATATATATATATATATATATATATATATATATATATATATATATATATATATATATATATATATATATATATACGGAATAGATAAACATATAGTCTAGCGTAGTGGCTGCCAAATGAGTTTAAAAGTGTGCATGTTAAACAAAAAAGTTAGTCCGTGTAAAATTCACTTGAATTCATTAATAAATTAATGATGTTAAAATGGTTGAGAGAAGTTTTGATATCATTTGATGTCTTTGTTTCCTAGCGTGTCCACGAAACAAACGTATTTAGAACAGTTGAAATTGAACAACATAAGTGAAGAGATTTGGAAAGGGCATTTAGCTTTATCAGACCTTTGTAAATAAAACAAAATATTTTTCTATATAATAATGAGTTTTTTGAACAACCTGAAGGCACGGCAATGGGCAACCCACTCTCTTCATTCATTGCGGATATTTTCATGAGCATGTTTGAGACGGATTTAGAAAACGAAAGTGAATATTTTTCCAGAGTATAATTACGTTATGTGGACGACATTTATGCAGTGTTTAACACAAATATATTCAAAGTAGATGATTTTATTAAAAGACTGTCAACTCGATTGAATAAGCGCTTTTAAGAGAGCCGATTTGCAGCTAACGTTTTCGAAAAAAATAATTTAATAAATTTGTTAGGTAATACGAAAGATAAAGATAAAACCACTGAGACGTCGGTTATATATGAGATAGGTTGTAAAGATTGTAATCTTAAATACGTTGGGCAGACTAAGAGAACATTGAGACTAAAGTTCGTGAACATCTTGCACAGCTAAGATACCGTAGTGTAAATAAGTCATGTGTGGCGCAACATATTTGGGATTATATTCACCACATTGATAAAGAAAATCTGAAACTTTGAAAAAATGTTAGGTAGCCAGCGTTGCGAGATGCGTACGAATGTATTTATATTTCTAGGGCAATAAAATCAAAAGTTCCTTAAACCGACCTCCGCCACTGGTTTGTAGTGCACTGTTCTCGGATAAACATTCCGAAACCTGTCAGGTAAAGTGATAAGAAAATTTAAAAACCTTGTCCGGCAATTAAATTACCATACATTGAAAAAGCGATTTAGTCTCCCTCTCGGTATCGTTCTTTACCTAAGATTCAGTATAAGAGGTGATGTTAGTAGTAATTATTCAGAATTTTTCATCCTCTGATGACGCTAACTTTGTTAGTGCAACGATCGTCAGACAATCAGGAAAAAAAGTTGTAATAAGAATGATTTAATAGAAAGACAAACAACTTAAACAATAGAAGTAACACAACATTTGCACCGATAAATTACAGAAATTGGTCAAAATGGTCACCGTTCTCTCTCAGGAATAAATTTATTCTTCTTCGAAAATTGAAGTCGACTCTAACTCTAACAACTGTTGATTGTTTTAATGAGTGCGCATTTATGTGTTATGCGATTCCACAATTCGGCTCGAGATGCAATTGGCGAGGAATACACAAATTCTTGTAACATTCCCCAAAGAAAGAAGTCACACTTGTTGAGGTCTGGCGATCGTGGACGCCAAACTTATGGGCAATTATTTCCTCTTTCTATCCATTTGTTTGGATACTGGTGGTTTAAATCGTCTCTAACAGCAATACTGAAATGAGGCGGTGCTCGATTGTGCATAAACCAATGTCCCAGTCTAAGTTGTAGAGGCGTCTCGTCAAGTAGAACCGGGAGATTGTTTTGGAGAAATGCTAAATAAGTTTCGCCATTTAATCGATTCGGTAAAACAACTGGACCAATTAAATACCGATCAATAATACCGATCCAAACATTTATTTTTAACTCGCGTTGGAAATGTCGAGGAGTTACTGAATGAGCGTTTACATCAGAGTATTCATGATGGTTGCGTAAATTTGTATTACCTCTGGGGTGAAACCAGCTTCGGCAATAAAAAGAATTTTCTTATGAAAATTAATTTCTTGATGCAAAATAAACACAGAAATTCACTCGTTTAACCAAATCTTCAAATAACAATTCTTGCACTTTTTGTGTATGATATGGGTGCAGTAAATTGCATCTTCTTACTTGGTGAACAGATGTTTGCGATATACCAGTTTGTCGTGATAGATTTTTAGTAGTAATATGTGGGTCATCTTCAATTGTATTGAAAATAAGTTCTTCGTCTTGTGCTCTGGTTGCAGTAGCAAGTTCTCGAGTGTTACTGAAAAAGTTGCCTTTTTCTCGAGCCCGTCTTTCAACATTAGCAAATGTTTCTCTATGATTAGAAAATCTTCTAAAATATTCTTTAACACTTCTTCTGTAGTTTCCTTCACAGAAACCTAACACTAATAGCATGTCAACTTGTTCGCTAAATGAAAACTTCCCGGCCATTTTCACAACACTCAGCAAATATTACTAGAATAAAATGACTTATTTTCCTGAAGCCTGAAGTTAAAATTCATAGCCAACGTTTGAATTTCCGATGATTTTAAATAACACAGCTCTAATACGTGTATTTAGTTATTCGGAATTTTGTTGAAAACGACAACGTTTTTTGAAAATTACTAAGAGTAATAAGAGTTTTATAATTAAATTACCCATAAAGTGAAATAATCGTTTTTTTAAATAAGCCGATAGGTTAAAAAATTATGTCACATTTTATGGGTGAATCATCCATTTTAACCCGTTAAAATGATTCAATTAAATTCTTATTACTGACGATTATTTTTCTTGGTACATTCAAAATGTGTACCAAATTTAGTTCTTTTTAGTTCAAGCCTAACTGAGATATTGATTTTTTTTTAAATTAGAAACCCTATTTAGAAGGCCTATAACTTCTCAGGAGTGCAACTTTTATTTCTATGGTCACATGCAGCTTGTACAGTGTGTTGGAAACAGCGACCATTCTGGAGTTAAATATGTGATTAAACAAAAGGTCTAGAATATCTATGGACAATATACACAGGCGAGCCGCAAATAGAGTGAGTATTAGTATTAAGAGAAAGAATCAGTGTAATGTGAGATACTAGATTGCGAGAAGTAAACTATAGACATTTAGTAATAGAGCGAAATATTTTAGTTGTTGGTGGTGTTGAAAAATATTTGGTTATAATTAATCTGTAGTTTGTAAAGCTGTGTTTTGTTAGTCAACAAATCCAGAACCCTGAAGAAAGTAACAATATATATATATATATATATATATATATATATATATATATATATATATATATATATATATATATATATATTTGTCTTTATTATGCACTTCTTGGTATCTTATGCAGTGGAATATTATACTCCTATAATGTTTTTTCCCGGGGTAGTCCAAAACTAAATTACAAATCAAACACTCCAAACTGGAAACCGTGTTTTATGAAAAAGACCTCCTGCTATTTGCTGAAATTGCAGCAGTTCGAAAGAAACATTTCTTTTACACTTACTGATTTTCAATTTGCGGCTGCTGAATATCCTGAGAGATAAAATCGCGGTATTAATAAATTAAACCAAAAACACGGTATCAGGTGTTATGAGAAACTTTGCCAATAATTTAATGATGGGCCCGCAATCCAACAGACTCATTAATTTGTCTCTTACCGAAACTTTTGAGGATAATTAAACGTTGATAGGAGGATCGAAAACGCAGAGCGTCACCTTCCAAGAAACTTTAATATTACTACCTGTTGGAAATTTATAAATTGGAACGAATAAACAGCGAAGCAATATAGGAATTTGTAACATGATAAATCGGAAATGCCATACGCAGCTGATGCTGAAATATGTAACCTCCATTTTTAATGATCAATTTCTGTGCGAATGTTATTAATTATTGGAAATAATTTTTAATTTGAATAGCCGGAAATGTGGAATTTGTGAGCAGATTAATTGCTCTGAAAACAATTGGATTTTGCCAAATATTCACGTTTTAATTCGCAAATCGCATAACTGTAAAAATTTAAATAGATATTGGCGTTTTCATCCGATTTATAAAGTGTTGACTATTGCAAATAAAATATTATTCTCAGGTGTAAATTGCACTCTGAAAGAGCCAATATTTTTTTAAATATATAGAAACCGCCTGTTCGCCTTATAAAAAAATTTGATGTGACTATTTTTAATCTCAGGGTAATAACATAGATAGAGTTGGAAATATATGCCTATTCTCTTGGCATTGGTACGTACTTAATTGCGAATAAAGTATTATTCTTCCAAGTGTAAATGGCACTCTGAGAGAGCCAATCCTTATAAAAAAAATTGATGTGACTATTCTTAATCTCAGGGTAATAACATAGATAGAGTTGGAAATATATGCATATTCTATTGGTATTGGTATGTACTTTTCTCTATAAGAGCAACTTTTGATCAGATATAAAATAACTTTATTATTACATTCCAGAATTAAACACCTACATATTGCAACGAGCGTCACAATCATTGCAAGACGCTGTCAAAATTTGTACTGATTGGTCAATAAGTCAAGATTAAGTAGCTTGTGCACTGTATATTAAACAATTAGCTCATGGTGAGCTATTTAGTTTGCCAAAATTGTCTTCAATTTATACTTCTGAAGATTAGCCATACAAAAAGCTTTAGTACTAGCCTGTAACTAAGATACTAGTAGCTTTATAATCTTGACCGACCCCCTTTCCGTGACAAAATCTTTGTCATATCTTCAAAATGCTGTATATCGGTCCGAGGTCATACGTGATGTTGCTTATCAATCGGAAATCTTAGAACAACAGAACAAAAGGGTCACTTTCATATGGGTAAACGGGCATTCAATGCTTGAAGGCAATGAGAAGGAGGACTATTTTGCTAAAAAAAACACAAAAACAGGTTGTAAACATGACTTTTACAGTAATGGTGATCATTTACACGGCAGGATTATTGGAGTAAGATGAAAAGTTGCTGCAACAAGCACTTTAGTTGTATCATCCCTAACCTAAGAAAACAGCCGATCTACAAAGAGATATCCCTTGCTAAATATTTATCTACGACATTTAACATAATTATCATAAGTCATGGTACTTTTAAGTCTCATTATACAAAGTAAATGTTGAAGACATCCATTCTGTGCATGAAACAACACCAGCCCAACTGATTTAAATAATTTAATTTTCGACTGTAGTATGCAGCATGAACCAAGAAAAATTTCCTTGTGCAATTTGATGGAATGCAGTGTAGGTATCGTATAAATCTAAAATGCGTAAGGACTAGGGTTTTACGCTCGCCTATCATAAAAACTGTGTCTGGAATCGTAATAACTGCAGAATATATATATATATATATATATATATATATATATATATATATATATATATATATATATATATATATATATATATATATATATATATATATATATATATATCTGTGTGTGTATCCCACCGATACCTCAAATAATAATGAGCCGCGATCAAATTTGGTAGGTACCTTCCCTTTGTAAATGGCTTGGGTAGATTCGTTAGCCAGGAAAATCGGACAAAGTTTTCTTTCGAAAAAAATTCATATCTCTGAAAATTCGAAAGCTATGGTAACCAAATTTGGTGCGCTGCTTTCTGTCGTAAAGAGTATCATTTGTACCAAATTAAGATCTCTAGTTTAAAAGACAAAGAAATTAGAAGCCTCTGAAAAAAAGTTGAAACGTCTAAATTGATAATTCTGGTAGTCGTACATTACGCATTAGCACTTTTTAATTTAAAAATACGGCTCGAAATGACTAACAAGCTCCTATATCTGTGTCTGAGCCGTCACTTTGCTTCATTTCGTTAAAATATGAGAAAAAAATCAATTTTAAACCAAAATTGTATGGCGTAAATAAAAATAATAAAAAGACGTTATAAAAAGAAAATACCAGAGTATATACATGCTAGTACATAAATCTGTCATGTTGAGAATGAATGAGAGCTGGAGGAAGCAGTGCAATTTAACAATGGGCTCCTATAACACGCGTTCTAATCTCAGTTAGTCACTTCCTTTTTTTTTAATTTTTTTAGTTTTATTTCATTTTACCGTTATCTGATCATATTGTGTAATTGTGATTAAGTTTTTAACGAGTGTTTGTATGACAAATTCAATTAGGGCAAGATGAAAACTTTTAAGGCATAATTCAATTGAATAGCACATCTAGTTGTTTGTTATTGCCCCAAATTTGTGAAACCGTTCCATATTTAATACGGCCGTAGACTTTTCCCGTGGCTTCACAAGTGCTTATTCCTTTCTGGAACCTATTCACATTTTTACTGGTAGCGAATTTCAATTAAAGTTTTAAATTTCAATAGCTCAATTTGCTATTAACCTAAAGTTTGTTGGCCAAGAACCAGGGTTTTCGGGCACATTTTAGGTTTATTTTCGAAAAATTTCTGTACATTTTCAAGGAATAAAGTCATTTTGGTGAAATACGGTACATTGTTTCTACTATATAAGTTATGCTGGTGATCAAATTTCATGCCTGCTTTCTTTAAAAAAAAAGACATATTTGTTAAAACATTTTTATCAAAGTTCACTACTATAACGCACTTGCTGCGTCCCGACTTTTCAATAGTAGCATAGGAAAGACGTGAGTCACCTAAGGTTTTTACCGTATCAGCAAAAATTTCTTTGCCTGAAAAATAAATACTATATATCTGGCCGTACATATTTTCAAAACGTAATTTTTTTTTCACGCATGCTGTTTTAAAAATTTGCAGATTTCTCACTATTCACTTCTTGGATATCAAGCTTTCACAGTCTTTATATAAAACACCATAGTTCTTACAAAGCAGCTAAAATCAATTTTGCTTATTAGAAAACTTCCAGGTTAACTACGTGTATAAATATGCTCATACATACTACAGGTCAAATTATTTTGTGAACTTAAATTGAATTTTTATTAATGCCCAAGCGAAAAAATTAGAGCAATTGGAGTTTTTGATAGAAAGCAGGCGCAAAGTAAAAAAGTGACATTTTCCTCTGAAATTAATAATATGTCAAAAATAAATAAGCTTCGATTTTATATGTAACAAATGGCAGCAGTTTAGCTGTATGTGTTAATGCCACTAGAGTTAATACCGACCTTCGGACAATGGCTTTAGTAGTGTATGGTTTTGATGTATATATATACTGTCCCTCTTCAGTGTCAGATTATTACTTGATGAACGACATATTTAGGGTTACTTTGTTACTCTACTAACACAGATTAATTAAGGAAAATGTGACAATAGTCAACTGTCAGATTGAGCGTGAAAACGGGTATTAGTATTGCGGCAGTTATGAATCCTTCCTTCGAATGGGACAAAATAGTAATGGTTGATCAATTTTCCTAATTGATTGATATTAATCTTGTCTTTGGTTGTTTGTGTTTCATAGAATGTTTTTTTGTATATTGATATTATGTTACAATACAGCTTTTAAACTTATTTTTTTACTAAATTTTTTTTTAAACATAATACTACAGTCAAAAATTTTGGCGTGTGTGGTTCAAGGCGTTTTAGTTTTAGAGTTTCTTCAAATCAGCGTTAAATGTTCCATTTTTTTAATCGTAAAAGTTGAAAAGACTCGTAAGAGATTTTTCACAACAATTAGAACCGTAGACCGGTTTCGTTCTAATTAGAGCTCGTCAGTACAGCATACTAATTGCTGCGAAAATACATCTATAAAGTAATACGGCTATAGTAGCCAGCCTTCAAACACTAAGTGAGTGGTGAGTATGTCGCCACCTAGTTGCGGAACCAAGTAGTATGTTGTCACGCCAGCTCCAAATAACACAAAGTTTAAAAAAAAATAGAGACTCTATACAACCAACTAACAATTTAATAAGTTGTTAGCCCTGGCTCATTTATACCCTAATATAGGGACAAAGTATGTAAGGCTAGATGCATTCTCACAACAATTAGAACCGTAGACCGGTTTTGCTCTGATTAGAGCTCGTGAGTACGGCATACTAATTGCTGCGAAAATACACCTATAAAGTAATACGGCTATAGTAGCCAGCCTTTCAACACTAAGTGAGTGGTGAGCGTGTTGTCACCTAGTTGTGGAACCAAGTAGTATGTTTTCACGCCAGCTCCAAATAACACAAATTGTAAAAAAATAGAGATTGTATACAACCAACTAACAATAGTTTTGAGAAGACTCATAATAAAATCACGAAATATATGGTTAGTTCAAAATGTAACCCATTTTTTCTCAAAAACAATTTTTAGCGAATTTCCATTTAGAAAATTTCCATATAACCATTATTGAAGCCAGGGAAGTAGTCTCCACGTCTGTTTCTTTGACTTTGGTATCTCTCGACTATCCGCTTGCTACAGCGGACATGCAGGCACGCTGCTTTGCTCCCCAGACCGAGATGTTACATAGGATAACATAAAATTAACACTGCGGTTCTTCGTAAGCGCACTCCAGACCGGGATGTTACATAGGGTAACATAAGGTTAACGTTTTGTTAACGTGTGTACATCCTTCCATTGGCAGGTGGTTGGTGAGAATACCATTCTGAATGTTATGTATCAAAGCTTACTCTATTGTTCACCGAAATGTCTCCATGCCCCCTCGAACCGGATCTGATCAGCTGACTTGAA
Organism: Tillus elongatus; assembly: GCA_964006375.1. NCBI lineage: Eukaryota > Metazoa > Arthropoda > Insecta > Coleoptera > Cleridae > Tillus > Tillus elongatus. The sequence goes on along the minus strand of OZ023266.1, from coordinate 36,121,305 downwards.
ACCACAAAAAAATTCCAGTCCTTAACCATTCAGGCTTTCAAGATCCTCTAGCAGCATGAAATGGTATTTTTGTGTCATTTTTTAACACATCTGCTCAACGGCAATTGAGTGCATATAGATTTAAAAAAAAACAAAAAAAAAGCGAAAAACACTCGTACCCGATCTCTTCTTTGGGCTACTCATGCTGTTCTGACTCATCCTTTCCCAACTTTCAACATGTGGAGATAACGCATTTTAAGCATCCCCTTAGGATACTAAGCTACTGTGTTAACATGAACTGACCCCCGTGCCATTTTTTAATCCATCTGTCCAATGGCAGTTTGGGCGAATATTACAACAAATCTACTAAATAATAGACCAATCCTTCAAACATGACAGATTTTCAAATGTCCCACTAAGCGTAACTGAGTCAATGGAATACCATTTCTTGCTCTATGAAGTTTCACATATTCTGGTCTGGCTAGTCTATTTTTGCTCTATGGTGGTCAATGACAACAAATGTCAACTGTCGTCAACGTCAGAGAAATTAAATACGACGTTGAGCATGTCGGATTTAAGAATTGCATCGGCCTTTTTTAAATAATCGAACGAAGTTTTAACAAAATGACTATATAGGTAAGCCGGGCTGCTGTTCGTGTGTGCGTGTAAATGTCTTATGTACAATGTTCCAGGCCTAGTGACAAAACGCCACAATTGATTGGTCTCATCTGATGCTCCTCTACTTGCCATGAAAGGACGAATGTCCTGAAATGGGATTCTGAGTTCTAATGACGTCCGTTACTTCCTCCTCCTAAGGCTATATATATATATATATATATATATATATATATATATATATATATATATATATATATATATATATATATATATATATATAGGGTGGCGCATTGAAAACGAAACAGACCGATTTTCGCCCAGAGAATTTTAAGAATCGCTGACACACGTTAATTTTAATATTGAGGGGGACATGTTTTGACATAAAACTCAACTTAGTCACATCAACCCCTTAAGGGTGGTGATAACAACCCTTATATTTTAAATAGGGAACATGGGTCGAGTACTACATCATTTGAAAGCTCCGTCTTTTCTGAATTCAGCACACTGTCTCGACTGGCATTTTTGGAGATCGTTTAATTAAACCAATTTTTCTTCATGGCAATTTGAGTGGCGAAACGTATTTGGAGTTACTAGAAGATATCGTTTACCTGCTAAAAATTGACATTGTTGAAAATTATGATCGCTATCAAGAAAATCAATTAGTGTTTCAACAAGATGGATCTCCCCCGCATTTTTCACAACGTGTTGGGAAGTTTTTTAACAGAGAGTTTCCAGAGCAATGGATTGGACGTTGATGTGCTATTGAGTGGCCACCTAGATCACCGTATTTAACTCCTTTAGACTTATTTCTATTTAAAGAAGAGTAAAGAGTAGAATTTTCGCAACAGAACCGGAGTCTCTGAAAGAATTACGACGACGCATTGTTGAATAATGCCGTGTAATAACTCCACAAATGCTCCAGAATGTCAGAGCTCGTTTTGAACAAAATTTGTACTCTTATATGGAAGCTGGTGGTCAACAATTTGAACACTTGCCTAACTGAATAAACATTTTTGAACGTTTGGTTTTGTTTTTTACTAATTAGTGCATTTATTTTCACAATGAATAAAATACGTTCTTGCAACTTCAGCTGTGAATAATTTTTAAACGAGTTGATAAAATTTCCAAAAAGAAATAGTGTGCTGAATTCAAAAAAGAAAGAGCTTTCAAATGATATAACACTCGACCCATATTCCCTATTTAAAATATAGGGGTTGTTATCACCACCCGTAAGGGGTTGATGTGACAAAGTTGAGTTGTATGATAAACATTCCCCCCTCAATATTAAAATTGAACTGTTTCAGCGTTTCTGAAAAAAATATTCTCTGGAGGGAAATCGGTCTGTTTCGTTGTCAATACGCCAGCCTGTGTATATATATATATATATATATATATATATATATATATATATATATATATATATATATATATATATATATATATATATATATATATAGTTGACAGTGCTGCCGGGCTAAAATCCTTTAATCCATTTTCTTTATTTCACGGATTTTTTGAAGACTGTTCCACTTTGAAATATGGTTTATTGCTTAGAAGAAATTGATTAAAGTAATTTATGTTACAATTTGTAATGTTTATGGGAGGAGAAATCTAACAATGCTTTAACCAGGAGTGGTACTAGTTAAAAACGATAAATATCCGATGAATATAATTAACTAGAAAAATTTAGGTGATCAGCTAATTAAATTACTACGAAAATTAACTGTTTCAAGAATTTTCCATTTTACTTTAACGTATTCTAAAAATAACTGTATCGAAATGGGCTTTTGTTAATTAGCAATCTGTAAAAGATTTTCACCTTCACCATCAGAATTTAATTAGGGTGTTAAAATTAACCCCAGTTTCGAAGCCTAATCGATACAACCTTTTCCGCTTAAATTGGTAATGAGTTTTTCTGAGAGAGCGGACATTAGAAGACTTCTTGTAATTCCGCAGCTTATTTGCATTATGTTCCTATAAGTTATTCTAAAAATTCCTTTTACCTAATGCTAAAAATAACGTAAAGTAGCTACTTGGAGCTGGTCAAAGAAGTTTGGAAATGTAATATGCAATTGAATTTCTCATTTTATAAGTAATCTTTTACAGAATTTTCACACAAAGAATTTGCTAATAAGGAGATCGCACCTTTTGAAAAGGTTTCGTTAAAAAAATTCTCGAACTGCGACTACTGGAACCCATATACGAGGTCGATTCCAAACTTTATATATATATATATATATATATATATATATATATATATATATATATATATATATATATATATATATATATATATATATATATATATACATATATATATATATATATATATATATATATATATATATATATATATATATATATATATATATATATATATATATATATATATATATATATATATATATATATCTATAAAAAAATCTTGTCACATGTGTTGTTTCTTTAACGAATAGCTTGAAAATGTTCATTAGCTAGGCACGTTTTACGGGAAAACTTTTGGTTTTATTTCTGAATAGTTCTGTATTTTTGGAAACAAAAAGGCTATTCTAACCAACTTTAGTGCACAAGTTGCCAATATTATGATCCCTAACTTAAAAGGAAAAATTTGCATTGGCATTAAAAAAAATTGGTTTCACTGGAATGCATATAAAAAATTGCGATAAGCGACACAAAACCTAAGAAACAAAAAATTTTTTTTTCCCCAAAAAAAGGCAAGAAGTACCACAAAATACTTTAAAGATTTTTATGGTGGTTCTTCTAAAAACGTTAAAATGGCAAGTTAACAGATCAAAATTGGTGATTTTTAGAATATAATTCTGCAACAAATGCGACATAGCCGACAAATATTGCAAGAGAAGCCCTTAACAAGGTCCTCAATATCTTCCGCAGCAGCGATTCTTTTTCATTTGACTAAAATATGTGCAGCAAATTAACTTAAAAGAGACTATTTCTCTGATGCTTTGGCAGCAGCTCAAATTCCAGACTTTGTGATTTAAAAGAGTTATGTTTTTTTACTTACCAAAATAAACTTTAAAAAATCTCCTTCAGTCAATAATATGACAAGCGGACAATCCATAGCTATATAATCAGAAGTAACAGTTAAGACGCAGCAGTGCAACATGTAGCGCATTTTGTACAGGTTTTTTAAACATATATAATATAAAGTTATATTGGAAGATGTTAGGTGAAACTTTACTTTACTTTACTTCACCTTACTAGGATTTAAAAGTCCCAGTTTCAGAGCACGTTTTTGACGAAGTATTTTCGCAACTGCGTCGTGTCTCTCTTTATACTCTTTTGCAGCAAACGCTTGACATCCTCCGGTTATGTGCTGGATAGTCTCTGATGACTGACAGCCATATCTACATTTGTCACCTTGGACCGAATTATCTCCAACTATATAATTCAAGTAGTTTCTTGCTGGGATGACCCGATCTTGTATGGCCAGCAAAAACACCCCTGTCTGTGGAAACATCTGTGCGGACACCAATCAGTAGTTCGACGATAATTTGTCGACATGTTCCTGGAAGGTCTTATTCAGATGTCGCCCATGCATAGGCTTCTGCTTCCAAGATTGCTGCTTGTCCTGATCAATCCGATGGTGATTTTGTATTTCACTTTCTTCTAATTGTAGCGGTGTTGAATCATCTGCCTCACATATGGCACGGTGTAGTTCTGAAGTAAGTGCCTGCTGATGGAAATATGTACGCAGGTTCACTATCTGCTGGTCCAACTGTTTACCAATATCCAACACTCCTCTTTCACCTTAGTGTCTAGGCAGGGTTACTAGGTCGATAGCACTACGGGGATGATGCTTTTGGATTTTATTATGAGTGCTCGCACCTTCCGTTGTAGATTTTCGATGTCCGTTTTACTCCAGTTCACAATCCCAAATGAGTAGCTGAGTGCAGAACATGCATATGTATTCAGAACTTTAGTCAGGTTCTTGCTGTGAAGATGTGAACGCACCACCTGCCTTGCTCATTTCGTAAACTTATTTGTCAGATCGTTCTTCATTACCGAGTTGTTTATTTTCCTCGCTTGCTGTATTCCCAGGTATTTGTAACACACTTTTACATCCGTCGATGCAATTTGGTGGTCGTTCTGCATTTCATATACACCTGCTTGTAATTTCCCTCTGACTACACATAAGGTGCGACATTTGCTGAGCCCAAACTGCATGTCAATACCCCTGAAAAACCCTTGTACATTTTTAAGAAGTTGTTCCAGGAGGTTCTTTGTGGAGGCCATCAGCTTAAGATCATCCATATACAGCAGATGATTTAGCCGCATTTGCTCGCTGCCATTACTTTTTATACTGAAGCCATATCTGGTGGAGTCCAGGCGATTTGATAGTGGATTTAATGCGAGGCAGAACCACAATAGGCTTAGCGAGTCGCCTTGAAATATGTCTCTTCTAATTGGTATCGTGCTGGTTACGATGTTGTCACCCATTTGTACCGGTAACTGAATCTTTGTTCTCCAGGTAGACATTGTGTATTCAAGGAACTTCACGATGCAAGTATCGATCTTATAGATATTCGACACACTTATGAGCCATTCGTGTGGAACTGAATCAAATGCCTTTTTATAATCCACGTAGGCAGCAGAGATTTCTTCGTCCATTGTAGGCTTAATTGCGCACAACCGAATCAATTATTAGCTGTTCTTTGCATCCCATAGATCCTTTGGCACACCCTTTTCGCAGTGCGCATATATGCGTTTCTTAAGGCAGGATGTGATGAACTTGTATAGTGTCGGAAGATTAGGTATTGGTCGGTATCTGCCGGGGTCTGCAGAGCAATGCTGGTCCTTTGGCAAAAGATACGTGTCCCCTTGTGTGCAAAACAATGGCATCTTCTTTGAGTCAAGTATCACATAATTTATTAACACCGCCAATAGATCATGTGTACACTCAAATTTCTTCAGCCAAAAGTTTTGGAAGCCCGGGTGCCTTCCAATTTTGAAACTCTTCAATAACCTCGGAGTCAGTCTTTATCTGTGGTAAACGGCTGATGATGCATCTGCTCATGACTCTGACAAACTCTGTGTTCTTCGTTAACCCAGCTGGCTCCAATATTGCAGGAGGCTGTTGTGGCTAGTTGACTTTGCCAGAACGTTTCAATTTGTTCCTTATTTGGAAAAGTATCGGTGGCTGCATTCATAGCTCAATTAAGCTGACGGTAGAAAGTCCTTTCAAACATTGTGTTGTCGCACTTCCTATTGCTGCTCACTTTATATCTCTTCAACCGTTCTGCATATACAGAGCGCTTCTCTTTTAAGGTATCCAAACATTCGTGTGCAGTGTGGTTGACTGGGTCTTGCCAGCTTTCTAGATGATCTTAGCCTAGGTAATAGTGGTTTCGTAAGAGGATATGTTCATACCCCGCAACTGCACGACTCATTTCTGTGGACAATTTCTCGATGAGTTCCTCATTATCTTGCGAACCCTCGATGTGTTCTTGTTGCTTATTATTATTATTATTATTATTATTATTATTATTATTATTATTATTATTATTATTATTATTATTATTATTATTATTATTATTATTATTATTATTATTATTATTATTATTATTAAGAACTTTAAATTACTTACAAGGCTATTCGTACCTGTCAAATAAAATATTACCATTGACAGAATTAGTAAAAAAGATTGTAAAACAGAAATGGGGAAAAGATCAAGAATATGCATTTACAAAACATAAAGTACAATTTTCTTTATTAAAATTCGATAGTAACAACCACTAAGCTTAAGGCATTATCTAACAAGTTAAATGCCTGCACGTACTTTATTTCGAAGTTAAAAGTCGTCGGTTATAGGTATTATACGATACAGAACACGAAAAAAACCCTATCCATTTTACAAAAAGCCTGGACGCAGCAAGTGCGTTATGGTAGTGAATTTTTATATAAATGATCTGGCACAAAATATTTTATTATAACTTTTTTTTCTTGTAACATAAAAATCTAAATTTTGGCGCGTATAGTTTACTTTTTATATCGTAAACCTACCTACAAAATTTGGTTATCATAGCTTTTAGTGAATTTTCTTAAAAAAATTCACTAATGAGGAGATCCCGACTTTTGAATTTTTAAAAAATTTCTTCAAATGAGCGCTAATTAGGCCCCCCAGAATACATACCCGGGGTCAGTTTCAATTTTTATATGTTTATATATATATATATATATATATATATATATATATATATATATATATATATATATATATATATATATATATATATATATATATATATATATATATATATATATATATATATATATATGTATCACACCGATAACTCAAAAAATAATGGGCCAATTTTGATTAAATTTGGTGAATAAATTCCCTTTGCAAATGGATTGGATGAGTTCGTTAGCCAGGAAAATCTGCCCAGGTTTTCCCGGAAAAATTTTTTTCATAAAAAATTATATCTCCGGAATTAACAAAGTACGGCAACCAAATTTGGTACGCGGGTTTATATCCTTATAGGTAAGTTACCTACTAAAATTTAGCTCTGTAGGTCAAAAGACAAAAAAGTGATAGGCATTTAAAGAAAAATAAATTGGGCTTTTCCTCAAAACGTCAAAGTTGCGATTTAAAACGTCAAAATCGGCAACATTTAGGCAAATAACTTAAATCTAATACGAGCTATGAAAATCAAATGTCTCAAGAAGGATGTTTTACAAACCCTGAAGTCTTTGCTTCAACCGTCATTGTCCTTCATTTTACTAAAATGTTTCCAGAAAATTCATTCCAAATAGACCCTTTATCTGATACTTGGCAATAGTCTTAGCTATAGAGTTTATCGTTTAATGGTATATAATTTTTGTCGAATTTTTGTAAAAAATCAATAAAGCTCAATATCTCCGTTATTATACAAGATGTGAAAAGAAATTGTATATATTAATTATAGGGTGTCTTGAGCTACATCTTAAAAAATATTTCTACAATCACAGGGTGGCCCATAAGTCGTTGGTGATACAAATTTTCTTTTTTTTTTTAATCAAACACGCTTTATGTTATTGCATTTTTGCATTTTCCATCGAAATATAATGCATGTTGCATATAAGGTTGACCAAGAAACGAGTTTTTCCAGGAACACTTTAAGTTTACTTTTGGAAATGTTTGTACATTTTTACACAATAAAGTTATTTTTATGAAACATGGCACATTGTTTTTACTATATAGGTTATACTGGTAACCAAAATTGATGCCTGCTTTCTTAAAAAGAAAACACACATATTTGTAATAAAAACATTTTTATGAAAATTCACTACCATAACGCACTTGCTGCGTCCAGAGTTTTTTTATTTCTTGAGCTGAATTTTTTTTTTCGAATAAAAACTTAATATTTTCCCGGAAAGCCTCGTCCAATTTTCCTGATTAACGAACTTATCCAAGCCATGTACAGAAGGAAGGTACATGCCAAATTTCATCAAAATCGGCCCATTATTTTTTGAGATAATTTTTTTTTTCGAATGAAAACTCAAAATTTTCCCGGAAAACCTCGTCTGATATTCCTGATTAACGAACTTATCCAAACAATTTAGAAAAGGAAGGTAGGTGCCAAATTTTATCAAAATCGGCCCATTATTTTTTGAGTTATCGGTGTGATACATACATACATACGTACATACATACGTACATACATATATATATATATATATATATATATATATATATATATATATATATATATATATATATATATATATATATATATATATATATATATATATATATATATAAAAATTAAAAGTGACCTCGGATGTGGCTTCTAGGGGTCCTAGTTCGCGCTGATTTGCAAAAAAAAATTGAAAATTCAAAAGTCGGGATCTTCTCATTAGTGAATTTTTTCTACGAAAATTTACTAAAAAGCAGAAATTATAAATGGTTTACACATGCAAAACCGCTCTTTGGCGTCGATTATTGGTCTTATTTGCGAAAACTGAATGGAGAATAGTTAAATGAACAGACTACAAATGGAACAAATAGTTTTTTTCAAAATGGGATGTAATAAATCAAATGTCATTATTGTGTCAGTATCAAAGTGCCAAAGTAATTCTAAACTAAACAAGAGAATAAAACTTTGTATAGATTTACTCTTAGAAAAGGGCGATAGCACTAATATCGTAAAGCTTATCATGAGCGAAAGCTTATCGTGTAATTAGGATTCTTTTTTCGGGCTCGGAGCCAATTTAGGCACAAGGAAGGCAAACAAAAAAAGTAACGCAGAAATATCGCCTTTTTGTAATTCCTGGAAAGATTCAACATTCCAGATTCAGCAAAGTCCTCGATTTACTTTTTGTATCAGCAGTTTTAAATTTCTTGTATGTGACAATACCCTGGATAATTTAATGCAGAGGAGAACGTTCTAAAAAAAGCCAGTGACAGTGGTTTTGTCGGTTTTGCTTTCCTATTATGTAAGGATGAATTTGTGCTTGATCTGAATATCTATGCTGAAAATACCGAACTCATAATTTCCGGCGGCGACGACTTTATATTTGGCAGGACTATAAAAATCTAATGTAATAAAAAACAATTGCATTAATAACAGTTTTTTGCAACGTTTATGTGTGAAAATGAAACACAGTTATGGAATAAAATTCATTATTCAGCAAAAAAATTGGTTTTGTGGAAAACGTTGAGATACGTGAAGTTTAATTTGTCGAAGATTATCTTATGATCACAGTTAAAAAATTAAACGCCCACCATTTTACCCCCACCACTTTATTCATTTTTTTTAATATCAACCCTACATTTTTTCATCACAATTCGATGGATCACATTTTTTTTTGAATGCGGAGATACCCCATATGTATGGTCTAATATTACAGTTTTCAATACAGGATGGAAGTTTAATACCGGAATATTAAAACTAAACAGTTTACCCTGAAATTCAAATTTATAAAATAGACTTAATAAAAACGTCCCTTTCTTATAATAAATGTTCAAAATGTCCTTGATTAACATGCCCATAATGAAATAATCTGCTCTGGAATTCTTCCCTCTGTTCGACACGTCAGACGTTACGTTCCTAAATTCTGCTGTTATTTTCATTTTCAAATCATCTAAACTAGCAGGTTGCGTTTTATACACTCTGATTTTAAGGTAACCATATAAAAACAAATCAAGAGGTGTAAGGTCTGGTGAGATAGCGGGCGATTCTACGAAACCTCTCCGCCCAATCCCTCTTTGTGGGAAGACTTCGTATAAATACTCCCGTACTTAAAGAGCAAAGTGTAGCGGTGCACCGTTGAAACCATATCCTTTCATGGGATATATTAGGTTTCATTACATTTGGATACAATTCTGATAACATTGGAACAACCCGTTCTCCTAGCATTTTTAAATATCTTGGACCGTTTAGATTTTTATATAAGGAGGTTCAACTACGTGATCACCAATGATACCAGCCCAAACGTTTAACTTCTGAGGACGCTGAGTGTATGTTTGTCCAGTGGGGGTTTTCGGCAGCCCAGTATCTGCAATTTTGCCTGTTTACATCGCGACACAAAAGAAATGTTGCTTCATCGGAAAACAGAATTTCAAAGTTCATCAATCTAACAAAAATCTTTAAAACTAAACACAATATTTAAAAAATCTGCACATTTATAATTACAATATTCACAAAACTGACTTATGCTTAATGTCTCTAACTGGTTCTTCATTGAGATTTCTGGTATTCGCCCTTGGCTTTTATTACTGCCAACATTTCATTGGGGCAACTAATTGATATCGGGCTTATTTTGGATAGCCCTTTGTGTGGAAAATTTTCTTCTACCTTGACTGTTATTGCTGATTAATATTCATTACCCTGCCATCTTATATTAGGGTAGTTTAAAATCAAGTGCTAATTACACTTATCCGTTTCACTTTCGCAGTTCTACACTTAATATGTTTACCTCATCTCACCGCAGTTTATAATCGAATGTTTCTTCAACTCACATTACCGCAGTCTATCATGGAATGCTTTTAACTCACATTGCCGCAGTTTATCATCGAGTTCCTCTTATATTTGCCTGTTTTGTTTAAATTTTTACCTTCTCTCAAATACAGGCAATGCAACACAGATTTCATTAGCCCTGCATCTTTCCATTGTCCAACTTCTTATTAGTTACACTCATAAAAAACGTCCCCGCGTTTCTATGCTAACATTGTGTCTTTTTATAATTTACTGACAATAAAAAAAAATACCTTAAATACACTGTGACTATACCTACTTCATATTTACTTATTCACCAGGACCAAATAAAGATTATTTTCTTTAAGAAAAACACTATAAATAAAAACAAAACATTGTTCTGTGTTCTTTATATTACAACGATCCTTACTATTAAACCAAAACGATGCAAGTAAAAACAAAGCATTGTTCTGTATTCCTTCAATTCTTATGATGTTTATTATTTAACCCAAAATATTTAACACTCTTTTAAATATACAGGGCATTTAAATATGTGGATGCATAAATTTAATATACATGGCTCGATTTTCTCCACAACAAAGTTTCTATTGTTATGGCATTGCTATTTATAGAAATATATATATATATATATATATATATATATATATATATATATATATATATATATATATATATATATATATATATATATATATATATATATATATATATATATATATATATATATATATATATATATATATATATATATATATGAGACATACTTGGTTCTCGGGTTGAACCGCGTTCAGAATTTATGAAAACTCGACGTTTCGGTTCCTGTTTTGGAGCCATTTTCAAGAGATAAAGGAAATATATAAGGCCTCAATCTGCCTACTCCTTAAAACGGTGGACAAAGGTGGGTTGGGTTGGTTTCAAAAGGTAAAGAAAATATGTAAGGACACTCTAAGGCCTGAATCTGCCTACTCCTTAGAGCGGTGGACAAAGGTGGGTTGGTTTGTGGTAGCTCGATTACAGTGCCTGAATCTGCCTACTCCCTAAATCTCGCCGGAGATCGTCTGTGAGGTCTCAGTGTGTTCAACCCTAGGCCTCAGGGGGATCTGGCAGTTCGTTGCGGGTCTTGTCTTATATATATCGTTTCGTCTACCTGCTTCGTTGTCAGTGAGAGTAGTGGGGTCAAGATCAGTTAAGTGGGGGACTTTGGTAACGGTACTTAACGGTACTTGAGGAGGATTAAGAGGGGCACCGGCATTGTTGAGACAGATACTGGGGAAATAAAATTGTCTGTGGAACTTATTTTCTGTTCGTGTGTTTGTAATGAAGATATAATAGGTTTCCAAGGGGTCGGAAGGCGAAGACCATCATCTCTCTAATTTAAACAATCGGTTTTTCAGTCTCGATTGCTTCGCGGATAATTCTCGTTTTGAAGTTGTAAACCGGTGCTATTGTTTTGGCATTATCGAAGTCTATGTTGTGTCGTGTATGAATATGATGCATGGCCAGCGCCGATGAGGGGTCGGATTTTCTAACTGCGAGGGTGTGTTCATATATTCTATTCTGGATGCATCTATTTGTTTGTCCTACGTAAGTTTGGGAACAGTCGGAACAAGGAATTTCGTAAACTCCGTTTGATTCGTCTGTAATCGTATTCTTGGGAGTTTTGATAAGATTTGATAGTTTTTGGTCTGTTGTGAATACGGTTTTGATATTATGGGTTCTGAAAATTCGGCTGATTTTGTTGGTGATACCTTTAATGTATGGTAAAAACGCTGTGTGTTGTTGTGTGGACTCTGTTTGTTCTTGTTGTGGTGTAGTGGTTTGTTGTTGTGCGTTTCTAATGTTTCGTAGTATGTGATTGTTGTCGTATCCATTTTCTAGCAATGTCTGTCTTAAAAAGTTTAATTCTGTCTGTTTGTTATTGTTGTCTGTTAATCTAAGGGATCGTGTTACTAGTGTTCGAACCACGGAATTTATGCAATGGGTGATGGTGAGATTGAGCGTTAAGATAACGATTAATGTGGGTTGGTTTTCGGTAAACAGTGTAAGAAAATCCTCTGACTGGGTTTTTAGTGATGCGTACATTTAAGAAAGGCAAAGAAAAATTATTTTCTATTTTCATGGTGAACTGGATTTGGGGGTTGATATTATTTAGATAAGAAAGGAATTCGTCTAGATATTCTTTACCGTGTGACCAGACAGCGAAAATGTCGTCAACGTATCTTAACCAACAGGTTGGTTTAAGTTGGGATAAATTCTGGACGCGGTTCAACCCGAGAACCAAGTATGTCTCACATACATTAACGGCCGCGGAAATCTTTCTGAACATGTATATATATATATAAACCAATAAAAATTGAAACGGACCTTGATTTTGGGTTCAAATTTTTGCCAAGTCTCACCATTAATACCTTTTTAATAGCGAATTTCTTGAATAAAAAAGAGATTTAAAAAAAATTAAAATTCACTAAAAGAGTCATATTGTATGTAGATTCAAATAGGTAATTATTTTGTATATCATTTTTCAGTGTTTTAGGGTAAATGCTTTGCTGCACTTGTCATTCAGCCAATTATATATTCCTGTATACTTCTTAAAATACTAATGCACTGAAGGTTACAGTGACTTTTAACGAACAGTCTACGATTTCCTGGTGTTATTTTGGAAGGCAGTTTCAGTTTTAGGAAACATTGTCAACTCCGCCAGTGTTGTCCCCATATCTGTAAACTTTCAGTTGGATAAGTTGAACAACGCCTTGAATATGCGTGTGTAAAAATTCCCTAAAAACACAATTTACTCTGTATATTGAACCCTAGATATGAAGGGGCGTTTTTATGAGCACCTGTATACTGATGTGAATAATCAATGCGAACCCTAAATCCTGCTCAGCGAGCTGACACTTGACATCCTGCAATGAAAGCGCAATTGTGAACTCTTCCATTTATTAATGAAAAATCAGTAACCGATCAAGTGATGTACACAAGTGTACCGATTACTTGTGATGTAGAGTCGTAAGAAAACGCTGTTATGGTAATATGCTTTATAAAATGAATGAAAATGACAGCATAAACATGAAGTAAGCCCTTGAAGAATATACATACTTTATAACATCTTGTCACAAAGTGATGAATGAAATGACGCAAATGCCTTTAAAAGAGGACTCAATCGTGCGGCAAGGATACTTGAAGGTTTTGAATGCTCTCTTTAAGATTTTTTCAGATAAAATTACAATTATATTTCAGAGTACGGTAAAATGTAAAAGAAGTAAGTTTATTGTTGTTATTTTTACAGAACATCAGTGACGTGTGAAATGGCTTTTTGCTAATATGAACAAATTAAGAAGATTTTTTCTTAGAAAAATTCAAAATCATTTAGAACAAACCATATTCTATTTTTACCGTAGTATAATGATTATCTTGTTCATCTAATTATTTTAATGTAACAAAACACATTTTTAAGAAAAACTTAATTAACCGAAAAACTTTCCTATAATAAATAATCAAACAAATTACACCATTTTTTTAGACATTTATATGTAGAACCTAAAACGCAATGTAATATTTTAACAGTAACTTTCTCAAAAATGTTGCTCATACTGACCAAAAAAAGTAAACCGTATTTCTAAAATAATTCTTGAATGCGTGGCTTCAATATGATTCCACAAAAATTTCCAACAAAGTTTAGACCGGTGATCGTGCCCACCAGGGTGTTTTACTATAAGTACCAATTAATTTCCTTGAAAATCAAAGATAAATATAGAAAAACATCTCTGGAGTTATGTGCTGGAGCACCTTCTTGTTGAGACCCGTAGTCGTGTACATAACCTAAGGGTCAAAGCTCACAAAACGCTTCTACACAATCCCAGTCAAGAAAACCGTCAAGCATTTAACGACGCAAGAAACCGCTATGTCCGCATTCTTTCTGAGGCAAAAAACTCGTTTAATAACCACATCAAAAACAAAGTCCTCTTAAGTTCCAACGGCGGCAAACCCTTCTGGAATCTTGCTAAATCTATTGGGAATAATTTCTGCAAAAGCACGTTCCCACCTCCTGTGTCAGGGATGAAATTGTTTCTACCGCCCTGGGCAAGGCTGAACTTTTTGCTTCGTTGTTCGCCAGCAATTCTACTCTCAACCCACCTCCAAATGTTCAACCACCAACAGTCCCCAATGTCGCGCATATAATGACTGATATCATTTTCAAAACTAAAAAGGTACGAAAGATGCTCTCTTCTCTTAATACCAGGAAAGCCTCTGGCCTTGACGAGATCCCAGCAATTGTTCTCAAAAAATGCGCACCAGAACTTGCTTCTGTCCTGACTCGACTATTTCAGATATCTTACAATAAAGGCATATTCCCTAGTAACTGGAAAACTGCTCGAGTACAACCCATCCCCAAGAAAGGATCTAAAACGCTTCCTAGCAACTACAGGCCAATTTCTCTCCTTTCAGTCGTCTCTAGAGTGATGGAAAAGTATATAAACACCGAATTACTAAAATTTCTTGAAAAACACAGTTTAATCCACGACAGGAAGTATGGATTCCGTTAGCGCAGATCGACTGCCGACCTCCTTTCTTTTGTCACCCATTCTTGCAACAAGTCTATGGAACTACACGATGAATCCCAGATTGTCGCTCTAGACATATCCAAAGCATTCGACCAGGTCTGGCACGCAGCACTGCTTAATAAACTTCCGGCCTAAGGCCTACCACCAAAACTTTGTACCTGGACAGCAAATTCTCTCTCCAACAAGAGCATTTATGTTGTTGTGGATGGCCATTCCTCTAAACTATATCCAATTAATGCAGGAGTTCCTCAAGTTTCAGCTTTAGCTCCTACTTTGTTTCTTCTCCACATCAATGACCTCGTCTCTAGCACATCCAACCCAGTTCACAGTAACGCGGGCGACAACACCCTCCACTCAAATATACAATATTCTAATCCTGTCTCTTTAGCCCAATCAGATGAGGATCGCAGGCTCATGGATGGTTCTGTCTCCGTGGATCTCCAAAAAATATTAGACTGGGGAAGTAGAAATCTTGTATAATTCAACCCCACCAAATCTCAGCCTTGTTTTCTTTCTCATAAGAGATACACCAGCCCTAGACCCATCACAATGAACAACCAAGTTATTCAAAGTAATGAGTCCTTTTCTCTAGTTGGCATTTCTGTGGATCAAAATCTTAATTGGCACCAACATCTCACTACAATTGCAGAAGCGGCTGCTAAGAAATTAGGTTTCCTCTTCCAGACTCGCAAATACTTTTCACCAGCTAATTTCTGTACCCTATATACTTCACAAATAAGGCCAAACCTCGAATACTGCTCCCACATCTGGGGTGCAGCTGCCGCTTCTACACTCGCTATCCTGGACTCTATTCAAAAGAGAGCTATAAGTCTCATCGGTGACCCTACCCTTACCCAAAGGTTGCCATCCCTTGCCTATTGACATGCCCTTGGTGACCTCTCACTATTTTATAGATATCTGCACGGGCACTGCTCAGAGGAGCTTTCCTCCATAGTTCCCCACCAGCTGCCCCCAACAGATCTACCAGGGGAACAGAGCGGATGCACTTTTTTACTGTCCAGGTCACCAGACATAGAACTTTTGTTGTGGAATTCCTTGCCGGTACATGTTTTTCCTTCTCCCCCGAACCTCGAAAGCTTCAAGTCCAGAATTAACAAGTTGCATCTTTCCTCCTTGTCGACACCCACGGTACGATAGTATTTAGGCTGTAAGCACTCGTGGTGTGTTGTTGAAAAAAAAAATCTAATGCGCCTTGCAGATCGTGTTGCAGAGGGTCAGAGTTACGCTAAGCAATAACGGAACTGTGATAGATAAAAGAACATCTAATCTTTGCGCCAAAAATTCCACACCCGAAGTGATGTTTATATCTAGGTGTTCTGTTTAAACGTGGTTAAAATACAGTCATCTCACCAAATCACTTTAAAACGAAAATTTATATTGTTCTCGCACATCCTGGTGTTCACTCGTAAAAATGCCTACGTCGTTTGTTATTACCTGTTATTGGTGGTTGGCAAATTCTAATCTTATAAGGATTAAATTAAAGGTTTATTAAAATAAAATTCAGTGGCTACCCCAATGTGGTTTTTAATTTTTCTAGTAAATTTTACAATGATTTACAATGACGGATTTTAGAACATGGTATTGTTTTCTTTCACCTGACTATTTTTATTGGGACATCACAAGCTTTTTGATTTAACCATGTTCTTTTAGATTAAACACTTAACGCCTAAAAATATACTTTTCAGGTTTTCTTCGTTCCGGATCTTTGTTCGAATACCTATCTTCCATGCAATTTCCAGGAGGAACGTGTACCTATCGACCTAACTTTCTCGAATTCGGTTACCACTAGAAACGTCAAATTATCTTTCAGTTCATACTAACATCAACCTAGGTTGTGGCACTGTGTTTAAGCAAGTTGAATGTCTGCTCGTTCCACCCTTCGAAAGACACGTTGAGCTGGCAGTACCAAGCGATATTGGTCACGTTAAAGGTCCCTACCCTTCTTACGAAAATTGAGGAATTAGAAACTGATTCCAGGATAGTGAGTTGAAAATGCTTTTTAATTTTCTTTATTTCAACAACACCCCACGAGGGCTCACAGCCTAAATACTATCGTACCGTGGGTGTCGAGAAGGAGAAAAGAGGCAACTTGTTTATTCTGGACTTGAAGGTTTGGAGGTTCGGGGGAGAAGGAAAAACATGTGCCGGCAAGGAATTCCACAACTTGGAAGTCCTCGGGACAAAAGAGCGGGCATAACAAGATGTTCTATGTCTGGTGGCCTGGACAGTAAAAGGGTGCGTTCGCTCTGTTCCCCTGGTAGATCTGTTTGGGGCAGCAGATGGAGGAACTATCGAAGAAAGCTCCTCTGAGCAGTGCCTGTGCAGATATCTATAAAAGAGAGAAAGAGAGGTCACCAACGGCACGTCGGTGAGCAAGGGATGGAAGCCTTTGGGTGAGGGTAGGGTCACCGTTGAGACGTACAGCTCTCTTCTGAATAGAGTCCAGGATAGCGAGCGTAGAAGCCGCAGCGGCACCCCAGATGTGGGAGCAGTATTCAAGGTTTGGTCTTATTTGTGAAGTATATAAGGTATAGAGATTAGCTGGTGAAAAGTATTTGCGAGCCCGGAAAAGAAAACCTAATTTCCTAGCAGCCGCTTCTGCAATTGATGTGACATGTTGGTGCCAATTGAGATTTCGATCCACAGAAATGCCAACAAGTGAAAAGGAGTCATTACTTTAAATAACTTGGTTGTTTATTGTGATAGGTCTAGGGCTGGTCTATCTCTTATGATAAAGAAAGCAAGACTGTGATTTGGTGGGGTTGAATTGTACAAGATTCCTACTTCCCCAGTCTAATATTTTTTGGAGTTCTACGGAGATAGAACCCTCCATATGTCTGAGATCATTACTAATTGGGCTAAAGAGACAGGCTTAGAATATTGTATATTTGAGTGGAGGGTGCTGTCGTCCGCGTAACTGTGAACTGGGTTGGATGTGCTAGAGAGGAGGTCATTGATGTGGAGAAGAAACAAATTAGGGGCTAAAGCTGAACCTTAAGGAACTCTTGAATTAACTGGATACAGTTTAGAGGAATGGCCATCCACGACAACAGAAATGGTCCGGTTGGAGAGGAAATTTGCCGGTAGTTTATTAAACAGCTCTGCGTGCCAGACCTGGCCAAATGCTTTGGATATGTCCATAGCGACAATCTGGGATTCACCGTGTAGTTCCATAGACTTGTTCCAAGAATGGGTGACAAAGGAAAGGAGGTCGACAGTTGATCTGCGCTGACGAAATCCATACTGCCTTTCGTGGATTAGACTCAAGAAATTTTAGTAATTCGGTGTTTATATACTTTTCCATCACTTTAGAGACGACTGAAAGGAGAGAAATAGGCCTGTGGTTGCTAGGAAGCGCTTTGGATCCTTTCTTGTGGACGGGTTGTACTCTAGCAGTTTTCCAGTTATTTGGGAATATGCCTCTATTGTAAGATGTCTGAAACAGACGAGTCAGGACAGGAGCAAGTTCTGGTGCGCATTTTTTTAGAACAATTGCTGGGATATCGTCAAGGCCAGAGGCTTTCCTGGTATTAAGAGAAGAGAGCATATTTCATACTCTTTTAGTTTTGAAAATGATATCCGTCATTTTATGCGCGAGATTGGGCTTCATGTCATCAGTAATTAGTCATCTTTGCAGAAATCGAGTGACGTCAAGGAAAGAAAATACAGAAAAAAAAAGTTTCATATCAGACACAATTTCCATGTTACCGTTTTTACGCATGGAGTTATTTTTAACAATTTGCTGTTTGGCCTCTTAGCACTCAACCTTTTTTTGGTTACTTAAAATATAATAAACTTTCTTAATCATACAACTAACATAAGACGCATGTTTGCTCTCACTCCCCTTTAACATATGAAAAGAAAATGTTTCCGAAACAGGTGCGTTTCGGAATATTGTATTGTAATATGATAGATCCACATGCATTCGTGGTATATTTGCAAACGAAGATAATGTTAGTAGCTTCCGCAATTGGTTAATAGATTATAATATATCGAGTTCTAGAATTAATTTGTACGTAAATTAAACCTCCTTACAACTGGCTATATATTACGCAGAATTACTCAGAATTGGTTAGGATTCCCATTTATGTAATTAAGGATGCCAATAACATTGGTGGTGATTTTAATTGGGTCTACATTGCAAGGCAACCAAATCTATTTATACTTATATAATTACCTTTTTCCAGCTTACCTATTGACATGAGAGATACAGTGTGATGATAAAGTTTGGAAAATAGTTCACAGATGCGTTATTTAATTTGTTCAGAAAAAACGCTCGGAGAGATCCAATGTAGTGAATTTTCTTTAAAAAAAATCACTAGAGAGGAGATCTCGACTTTTTTATTTTGAAAAAATTTCTTCAAATGCGCGCGAACCAGGCCACCTAGACCTCTAGACCTCTAGACCTCTAGACCTTGGGTCAGTTTCAATTATTAATACGTTTGTATATATAATAATAATAATAGATTTATTTTTTCAAAATACAGTTCAATAACAATAACATACATAGATCTACTGAACATAATAAATCTTGGAGAGATCCACAAAAGTCAGAGACTTGTGCGTGGATACAATATATATATATATATATATATATATATATATATATATATATATATATATATATATATATATATATATATATGTATTTTCTGGCTAACAAAATTATATGTGGAGAAGTTTTATATATTTAAAATAGAGAGTGAATAATGTGGATATGGCAGAAGTATTTGTGGAAAGGATAACTGTGTTTTTCTAATTAATTTCCTTAAGAAAATTTTAAGGTGACAGTTTCAAATACTTTTGGCGTTATTACCTATTGGACATTTTTATTGAAATTGTATCAGTTACATGCACAAGCAAAGCTTCTATGTATAATACGATGATTCATTTGCCAAATAAAAATTACTATAAAATTACTATATATATATATATATATATATATATATATATATATATATATATATATATATATATATATATATATATATATATATATATATATATATATATATATATATATATATATATATATATATATATATATATATATGGTGACGAGAAGAGTTTCTCAATAACCGAACCGATTTTTATTCGAAAAATTTCGATTCCTAGGTTTTTGACCAAGCCCAATTCAACTAAAATGATTTTGCTCACGTGACACTTCCTGTTCTACCGGAAGTGTCCATTACCTTCGTTATTTTAAATACAATATGCCACTTTTTATTATAATTTTGAATTCTGCTAGTAATTTACGGCAAACTTTCACTAGCATACTATGTATTTAAAATTAACCATTTTCAAAATATTTCGTTTTTTTTTTCGAAAATTTTCGCAAAATCATAGTTGCACTTTATACCTGATAACTTGAAAGAAAAATAAACTACAAGATTCATCCTTTGTACATAATACAGTCGTATGCGTACCTTCACCACCCGTATTACAATTTTGCGTTGCAATATACAGGGTGATAGAAATTGACTTGGCAACTTGGAAAAATTTAACTGATGAAAACTTGCGTTTTTCAAATTTAACACCCTATATTTTATTAACCAGCTTAATTGGGATGTCTAATCTCTTTCGATTTACATTAGCAATCCCTATACCAAAATCTAACCGTTTTGGAGATAAATACAAATTTATTCGAATCAGGGTTGCAAACTTGTAACAATAGTAGCATTTGAAGTTTAATTTGTCGACCAAGTGACGTTTGCATGCTAGAAGTCCACGTATATAATTTTTGTCAAATTTTAGTAAAAAATGAATAAAGCTCGATATATCCGTTTTTATACAAGATATGAAAAAAAATTATACATTGATTTTAGAGTGTCTTGAGCTACATCTTAAAAAATTCTGTCTACAATCACAGGGTGGCCCATAAGTCGTTGGTGATATAAATTTTCTTTTTTTAAATCGAACAAGCCTTATGTTATTGCATTTTTGCATTTTCAATTGACATATAATGCATGTTTGTAAGAAAAGAAATTCTGGACTCAGAAAGTGCGTTATGGTAGCGAATTTTTAATAAATGTTTCATATTTGAAAAGCTCAATTTACTATTAACTTATAAGGTTGACCAAGAAACGGTTTGTTTCGGGAACACTTTAAGTTTACTTTCGGAAATTTGTGTACATTTTCAAGCAATAAAGTTATTTTGATGAAACATTGCACATTGTTTTTACTATATAGGTTATACTGGTAACCAAAATTCCTCCTTTAAAAAAAACACACATATTTGTTATTAAAAACATGTTTATGAAAATTCACTACCATAACGCACTTGCAGCATCCAGACATGTTTTAATCGTCATTTAGTAGTAAGCAAGTACATAGAAAATCAACAAAGAAAAATGGTTGTCATTTAAAAAACTAATGATGACGTAATCATTCAAAATAAGATAATGTAATTTTTAGTGAATTTTTCGTCATAAGTTGGCAATTGATAATATAAAATTGACCTGTCCGAGCGTTTTTCTTAAATAAATTAAAAAACCCATTTATGAATTATGTTCCAAACATTATCATCACACTGTATATCTGTTTCTGGTGGTGATCTCACCTTCGTGTCAGTTTTAGTACACTTGTTATCAAGGCAATTCATCACATTCATTCGTGCTGAATTTTAGTACACACCCTGTTTATATTTATTTGAATGAATAATTCGTGCCTTCGTACGTCCTAAAATAAAGGTAGTTTGTTACACTGTGATATTTTCTACCGATAGGTAAACGGTAGTGACACACCTCATTAGCTTTATAACAATTACATGAAAAGTAAGAGGAGACACGGGCAAATTTTCCTAAAAATAGAAATTTCTGCGTGTTAGTAAATTTTCGTAGAAAAATCGCTGATTAGAAGATTGCAACTTTGGGATATAAACCATTTTTTTTAACTCTTAATTATACAGCTAAAACTATTTCCAAGGTCAATTAAAACTTGTTTTAATGTCTACATGCACACAGATGTGTGTATATATATATATATATATATATATATATATATATATATATATATATATATATATATATATATATATATATATATATATATATATATATATATATATATATATATATATATATATGGTGCCCGATTATCGAGGCACACCATGGGGAACTCGCTTCTCTCAAGAGATACGAGGTCAGTTAAATTAGGGTAAAGTTGCGTAATCTAATTATAAAAAAAAAGAAAACTTTTTTTTTAATTTCAATAACACACCACGAGGACTTACAGCCTAAATACTATCGTACTGTGAGTGTAGACAAGGAGGAAAGAGGCAACTTGTTAATTCTGGATTTGAAGGTTTGGAAGTTCTTCGGAGGAGAAGGAAAAACATGTGCCGGCAAGGAATTCCACAACTTGGAAGTCCTCAGGACATAACAAGATGTTCTATGTCTGGTGACCTGGACAGTAAAAGGGTGCATTCGCTTTGAGATATCTTTTATGGGTTTCGAAATAAATTAAGAAATAGATTCTCGATTTTGGTATTTTCCAATTTTCTCGAAACTATTAAAGCTAGATTTTTAGAAACAACAACATTATTGGAAGACTTTTTAATAAGGAATCTAAAAATGTGATTTGTTTCAGTGTGGCATGCACCACAATCCTACAGCGATTGTCAAATTGTTTTCTTATGGGCGCCATTGAATTCTTACAATTTCGTAAACATATTTTTTTCTGATAAAAATGATATATCACATGATATGGTTTGATCTATTATCTCGTAAATCATATTAGATTTATTGTATTTGTAAGAGTGCTTTAGAGAAAATTCGGTACTGAACCTGACCTGACCTGTCCATGTCCCACTAGTGTGCACCTTACTAAGCTTCACACACAATCTCTTTGTTCGTTAATAATGCTTTACTCTTATGATATTTTGGACGAAGCACTCCATTCTTAGATTTTTTTTAGTAGTATTCTAATCATGTAACGAGATGATCTGTGTTTATGTGTAAATCTCTTTGCAACCACCCGACATCTGTTAATAAGTCGATTATACTCCTCGTAAATAAAAGTTATATCCAAAAGTCGTCGCATATTTTACTTATGTCGGAAGATGACGTTTAAAATTTTCATCTCCTAGGCAACCTGATAAACTGACTAATAATTATTTCTTATCGCCAATTATGTCTAAATATGCTGACACCAATCGAAATAACAATAAAAAGTACATGAACTAACGTTATAAAATATAGGGTGTTGTATTTAAAATAAGAGAGTTATTAGGTTTTAAAGTTGTCACGATTTACCGGTCTGTTTTGGGCACCCTGTCCAACTTGTACTAGCTTTAGTAAAATTCAAATATTTTGTGGTACTTTGACATTTGCACTTTAAAATTTCAACTCTGCAGTTTAAAAAATAAGAGAGATACAGATGTGTAAATATGACAATGTTTTTTAAGAAATTATTGGAAAAAGTCAATAAATTCAAAAACGGTTGAGAAAAATGGCATAACATGTTAGTGAAACCTACCATAAAATTTGACGAGTAATCTATATCCGTACCAAAAAATACCATCTCTTATTTGAAATAAGAAAGTCGACGTCTACTTCCGGTATAACCGAAAGCCCCATACTAACGCCAATATTTTCAGTGAACTGGAAATTTTGAGAAACCCACGTGCGTGAATTTTCAGAATTCAATTGTGAGCTGTACTCCAGAAAAGGCTAATGGAAGTTCTACGTGGGACACTCTGTATATATATATATATATATATATATATATATATATATATATATATATATATATATATATATATATATATATATATATATGTCCTAAATACTTTCGAGATTCTTCTCATAGGCGATCATAGTGAATCACCATGTATGTCTTCCTGTGTGATTAAACAATAATACGTGAGACGTCTATGCACAGTTCTTCAATAAAATGCCATAATATTTGATTTTTTTAAATATAATCCACTTTTATCAGTACAGGAATAGAACGAAACACGCCTCTTCATATATAAGATGGAAGTTATTTATTTTATGACATGTTTATAACAGATTAGTTCATGTAGCTCGTCTTGTGTGTAAAAGATAATCTGATACACAAGGATATCCTTAATTACTCCCACGAGCTAAGCTTAAACATGACAGACATAGGGAAAGCTAATATTTGTTTTGGATTAGAATAAGGAAGCATTTTATAATTAAAGTGATACGTCTTATTAAATCTCTGAAAGTGAAAAGGGATTAGAAAGGCTATATTCACTAAACGATGATTAAAATCTTTAATAATACCCCAGTCACTCAAAGCTAGATTACACTTCGTGCTGCTATTTTTTTCTTGCCAGCCCTTGCTTTTAAAATAAATGATATGTCATAGATTTATAACGAAAAAAAAAATTGGAAATAACGTTGTACATATAAATAAAAATATCAAAATCTCGCCAGTGACTTACACTACAGAAAAAAGCCACTGCTTTGAGAAAAACCGGATATAATTGAACTTAATGAAATAATTATGGAAGTAGTAATACATTATATTTCGCTAACAGAAGGTAAAGTTATCTTTAGTTGCGACAAATGCGAATTTGTGATGTAAAAATGAAAATACCTAGGTTATATGTCGCAAATAGAACGGGTAGTGAGGAAGGGAGTAGCGACCCTCTGGCAGCTGCGTCGTGTGATATGGAGGACCTGGGGACTTAATCCTCGGATCCTTCATTGGATCTACACTGCGATCATCAGACCGAGAATCCTCTATGGGGCGTTGGTCTGGTGGTGTGGTGTGAACCAAACTACCAGCAGGAAGCTGGTCAAACTCCAAAGGCTGGCAATCCTGGGTATCACAGGCGCTATGAGGACGACACCCTCAGCCGCGCTAGAGGTCCTGTTGATGCTGCCACCGCTTCCCATCTGTATCAGAAGGGAGGCTATGGCGTCGCATCTTAGAATGCGGGACTCAGGAAACTGGTGCGTAGAGGAAGCAGTAATAGGGCATGCAAGATTCGATTTCCGCCATAAAGGTGTGGGATGCCGAGGACGATATTAGGTTGACTAGGCCATACACCCTCAGGATCCCCATTAGGGATCAGTGGAGGAAAAATGAGGTTGCATTCCAGCCCGCAAGCCTGGTCTGCTTCACCGACCAATCGCGGCTGGAGGACCAACAATCCTCTGGAGCAGGAATATACATCGAGGGCCTGGGGGTGCGCGAGAGCTATGCTCTTGGCGCATATACCACGGCATTCGAAACAGAGGTGTATGCTATCCTGTCTGTGGTCAATAGAGAGGATGTGAAGAGGAGTCTCGAGAAATGTGTGTACATCTGCTCGGATAGCCAGGCGGTCCTCCGGCAGTCTGCGCGGCCAGAATCAGGTCAACACTGGTTCAGGAGTGCGCTGACGCACTCAGAGGACTAGCCAGGACGATGGAGGTGCAACTGGTGTGGGGTCCGGGACACTGTGACGTAGCGGGGAATCAGGTGGCAAATAATCTCGCAAGACTCGGTTCCCGGCGGCCGTTCTGTGGCCCGAAGTCTGCGATGGGCATAAGTAGGAAGACAGTCTCTGTCGCCTTAGACAGGTGGACCGAGGAAGCAATGGAGAGGCACTGGGGGTCGGTTGGTGGCTGCAGGCAGGCGAGGGAATTCGTGGAGGGGCCAGACAGAGATGAAGCTGTCTCGCTACTCCGAAGGAGTCGACCTACGCTTCGCTGCATCCTTGGGGTGCTGACAGACCACTGCGCCCTTAGAAGACACCTCACATTGATAGGCGTAGAGAGGGATCCCATTTGCCAGGAATGCGTCGAGGGTGAAGAAACGTCCTACCAATACCTATGTGAATGCGAGGCTTTTGGGAGTCTTCGAGCAGAATTGTTCGGATCGAGGACTCTGCAGAGGAATCAGGTAAGTACCGTCCAATTGAAGACAGTCATGGCCTTCGTCTCGAGGTCGAAGCGGAACCGAGGAAGAGTATATCATGGTTGCTGGGTTGCTGGGGTTGGCAAAAAGGGCCCATTGTGGCCAGTTGCTTGGCGTTGGCCTCCCCACCACTGCTACTACTACGTTATATGTCAGACCAAGGTGGCTTAAGAGTCGACTCGGCTAAAGTTAAAGAGGCCAAGAATATTCCAGCTCCTGCAGGAGTTAAAAAGGTAATGTGCTTCGTACCACTTGCATCGTAGCATCGTCCCGATATTTCTCGCTTCTTGTAAAGATACTTTATATGAGAGCCTCCGTGGCACAGGGGTATGAACGTGTGCTTCTGAACTGAAGGGTACTGGATTCCCCTTACACTTTGTTGTGTACATACTAGAATACGACAGGGTCGCCATCTCGTTGCGGAACAACTTAATATACGTTCGTAATTATGGTGAGAATACATCTAGCCTTTCAGTACATACTGTAACATCAACCAAGGTTGTAGCATTGTGTTTTAGGAAGTTAAATGTCTGCACGTTCCACCATTCGGGGGGGCGTAAAGTCGTCTGTCCCGTGTACATGCAATGTTTGGCACGTTTAATATATCAACTCTTAGAAAAAGGGCAGGGGTTCAGCACAACTTTCAGGAAAGTTAGGTTAAACTGCTCCCTGGCATCAGTGACTGCCCACAGTCGCGGAAATAGGCCGAGGTTCAAGAAAACAAAAGCACGCACACGTTCCTTATATGACCCGGCGAATAAAAATAAGAGTGATAATTGTTTGAGAATCTGAAGCGAAACTGTTTTTGTTATATATGCAAGAGTTTTAAGTAACCACACCACTTGTCCCGATCTTTTTCATCCATTAACTAGTTGAACCGACGCATGTCAAAAGTCTGGTTAAAGGTTTATGTTCAGTGGGTTGATGTTAATTAATAGGTTGTTCGCCATGCCTGTCTCCCATTAAGTCAAGGTGAATAAATAAGCGGTGAAAGTTTGTTTGAACCACCCTTAAGCGTCTAGGCAGAGTCCTACATTGCCTACATCGTTTCCTTTGTCACACATTCTTGGAACAAGTCTATGGAACTGCACGGTGAATCCCAGATTGTCGATCTAGACATATCCAAAGCATTCGACCAGTTCTGGCACGCAGCGCTGCTTAATAAACTAACGGCATATGGCCTACCAACCTAAACTCTGTACCTATACAGCAAATTTCCTCTCCAACCGGAAAATTTCTGTTGTCGTGGATGGCCATTCCTCTAAACTATATCCAATTAATGCAGGTGTCCCTCGAGGCTCGACTTTAGCCCCCACTCTGTTTCTTCTCCACATCAATGACCTCCTCTCTAGTACATTCAACCCAGTTCACAGTTACGCGGATGACAGCACCCTTCACTCAAATATACAATATTCTAAGCCTGTCTCTTTAGGCCAAAGAGATGAGGATCGCAGGCAGGCTCATGCAGGGTTCTGTCTCTGTGGATCTCCAAAAAATATTAGACTGGGGAAATAGAAATCTTCCACAAGTCAACTCCATCAAATATCAGTCTTGCTTTCTATCTTATAAGAGATACACCAGCCCTAGACAAGTTATTTAAAGCAATGAGTCCTTTTCACTTCTTGGCATTTCTGTGGATCGAAATCTCAATTGGCGCCAACATGTCATATCATTTTCAGAAGCGGCTGCTAAGAAATTAGGGTTTCTCTTCCGGGCTCACAAATACTTATCACCAGCTAATCTCTCTACCTTATATACTTTACAAATAAGGCCAAACCTCGAACACTGCTCCCACATATGAGGTGCCGCTGCTGCTTCTACACTATCCTGGACCCCATTCAGAATAGAGCTATATGTCTCATCGGTGACCCTACCCTCACCCAATAGCTGCCATCCCTTGCCCACCGACGTGCCCTTGGCGACCTCTCTCTCTTTTATAGATATCTGCACGGTCACTGGCCAGAGGAGCTTTCTTCCATAGTTCCTCCACCTGCTGTCCCCAACAGATCTACCAGGGGAACAGAGCGAATGCACCCTTTTACTTTCCAGGTCACCAGACATAGAACATCGTATTATGCCCTCTCTTTTCACTCGAGGACTGTCAAATTGTAGAATTCCTTGCCGGCACATGTTTTTCCTTCTCCTCCGAACCTCCAAATCTTCAAGTCAAGAATCAACAAGTTGCGTCTTTCCTCCTTGTCGACATAGACGGTGGTGTGTTGTTGAAATATATAAAAAAAGAATGTAAACACAGTTGTAGTCGTCTAACGTTTGGTATTTAGTATCCCCTGATGACGCTAACTTGGTTAGAGAAACCAGCGTTAGGCTGTTTAAGATGTGTTGCAGTGATTTGGTTTTTCCAAGTGTACTTATCGCTGCTCAGCAGGTTCCAGTCTTCACCTGGTGAGGTATAATATCATTACATTGCTTTCTGTAGATAGAAGTTATCAAGGAATGATAAATTAGTGACCACATTATCACACCAGTTTAGTTGTTTCTTAGACAACAATAATATCCGTGGTATTTTTAAAGAAGGTTTATATCAACTTCTAAACTTTAGGTCATATAATGCTAACAACCATATAATGCTAACAAACTTAAGTTACATTCCAGATAAAATAGTTTTTGTGCTTCAGCCAATTCCCGTTTATAGAACTTAACAGTTCTCCACAGAACAAATCTTGTTTAAAGTAACCAAACTAAAGTGCTCTAGAAGCAAGTTCAATTTTCTGCGAGAAGACAGTTTTATTGTCGACAAATAAAGTTACCACCACGACGGCTATTTTTGCTAGAGCACGCTTGAGATTTTGCGGGCTAAGTTAAAGCGCCACTGTGCATATTTGCGTTTAAAATTGTAACATAAATTCTATCTAAAAATTGCTTCAGCTTTTCATGTTTCCAGAATGTAATAATTATTGCACACAAATAAAACGTAAAAAGTTACCTTAAAAAATAATTTCCGGTACGTATCAAAATTTTTGTAAGAAAACATGCGTACCTAATTTCATCAAACCAACTATTTTATTTTAGGAGATACAACGTTTTGTGATTATTCGTTCTTTAACAGCGTTTTATAAAAATACTTGCTGCGTTTAGAATTTTTATTAGTGAATTTTCATTAAGAAATTTCACCAATAGAGAGTTATCGACGGCGAGACATTCGGAAAGTTTCTTCAAATGAGCACGAATTAGGGCCCCTGGAACCCACTTCCAAGGTCAGTTAAAATGTTTATATATGTATATATATATATATATATATATATATATATATATATATATATATATATATATATATATATATATATATCCCAAATTGTTTAAGTGATTGGAACCGAAAAAATTTACAACTTAAAAGAACATAAACAGACGTGGCTGTGTACCAAAATGTTCAAGTCTTTGATCAAAGAAAAATTAAGTTACTCTAAATTAATATTAAAATAATCCTCGACATCACTTCAGATTCTGTGATGCAATATCTACAATGTTAGACAGAGACAGATGACGTTACCTGTAGTGCTATGCTATTTAAATAAATCGTAGACAGAAATAAATGAAAGTTATATTATTGCAGCATGTAAAACATTGAAGAGAAGTACGACTGGGACGCCATCTCGGTGCCGAACCAGGTAGTATGTTGTCATGGCAGCTCTAGTTACCACAAAATGTTATAGGTGGAGACGCGTACAACGTTCGATATTTTACGACTGACTTTTAATTAACCTAACATAATTAAAACGTGGATATAAATATTGAAAATAAATATTGGACGATGGTTATACATGAAAATTGTGAGGTAATGACCTAAAACAATACAATTTTGCGTAAAATAGAAAATCTGTATATCAGGAAATCATATTCTAAGAGCAGTGTCAACACTTGGTTTTTAATGTTTCTGAATTGAACCACGACAGCAAGTTAAAGCGCCACTGTGCATATTTGCGTTTAAAATTGTAACATAAATTCTATCTAAAAATTGCTTCAGCTTTTCATGTTTTCAGAATGTAATAATTATTGCACAAAACGTAAAAAGCCATTATTTCGATGCTTTGTATATTTCGTACGAACCAAAGTGATATGAGAAGATGGAATATCTACGACAATAAACATATGTTTCTCTTAAAATAGCTTGCTTTGATATTACGAAACCATCTCTTTGTTAGTTGTACGAGAAAATTGCCATATCGGTGCGTAAATATGTAATATGTTGTCACGGCATCTCCAATTAACAAACAATGTTACACGTAGAGATTGTATAATAAAAGGTACGAAAGATGCTCTCTTCTTCTCTTAATACCAGGAAAGCCTCTGGCCTTGAAGAGATCCCAGTAATTGCAGAAATGCGCACCAGAACTTGCTCCTGTCCTGACTAGTCTGTTTCAGACATCTTACAATATAGGCATATTCCCTAGTAACTGGAAAACTGATCGAATACAATCCGTCCCCAAGAAATGATCGAAAGCGTTTCCTAACAACTACAGGCCTATTTCTCTCCTTTCAGTCATCTCTAAAGTGATGGAAAAATATATAAACACCGAGTTATTAAAATCACTTGAAAAACACAGTCTAATCCACGACAGGCAGTATGGATTCCGTCAGCGCAGATCAACTGCCAACCTCCTTTTCTTTGTCACCCATTATTGGAACAAGTCTATGGAACTACACGGCGAATCCCAGATTGTCGCTCTAGACATATCCAAAGCAGTCGACCAGGTCTGGCACGCAGCGCTGCTTAATAAACGGCCGGCCTGTGGCCTACCATCAAAACTCTGTACGTGGACAGCAAATTTCCACTCCAACCGGCGCATTTCTGTTGTCATGGATGGCCATTCCTCTAAACTGTATCCAATTAATGCAGGAGTTCCTCACGGTTCAGCTTTAACCCCTACTTTGTTTTTTCTCCACATCAATGACTTCCTCTCTAGCACATCCAACCTAGTTCACAGTTAGGCGGACGACAGCACCCTCCACTCAAATATACAATATTCTACGCCTGTCTCTTTAGCCCAATTAGATGAGGATCGCAGGCTCATGGAGGATTCTATCTCCGTGGATCTCCAAAAAATATTAGACTGAGGAAGTAGTCTTGGTTTCTTTCTCATAAGAGATACACCAGCCCTAGACTCATCACAATAAACAACCAAGTTATTCAAAGTAATGAGTCCTTTTCACTTGTTGGCATCTCTGTGGATCAAAATCTCAATTGGCACCAACATGTCACATCCATTGCAGAAGCGGCTGCTAAGAAATTAGGTTTCCTCTTCCGGGCTCGCAAAAACTTTTCACCAGCTAAATCTCTATATTTTATATACTTCACAAATAAGACCAAACCTCGAATACTGCTCCCACATCTGGGGTGCTGCTGCCGCTTCTACACTCGCTATCCTGGACTCCTTTCAGCAGAGAGCTATACATCTCATTGGTGACCCCACCCTCACCCAAAGGCCGCCATCCCTTGCCCACCGACGTGCCGTTGGTGACCTCTCTCTCTCTCTCTCTCCCTCTCTCTCTCTTTTGTATATATGTGCACGGGCACTGCTCAGAGGTGTTTTCTTCCATAGTTCCTCCACCTGCTGCCCCCAACATATCTACCAGGGGAACAGAGCGAATGCACCCTTTTACTATCCAGGTCACCAGACATAGAACATCTTGTTATGCCCGCTCTTTTGTCCCGAGGACTTCCAAGTTGTGGAATTCCTTGCCGGCACATGTTTTTCCTTCTCCCCCGAACCTCCAAACCTTCAAGTCCAGAATTAACAAGTTGCCTCTTTCCTCCTTGTAGACACCCACAGTACGTTAGTATTTAGGCAGTAAGCCCTCGTGGTGTGTTGTTGAAATAAAAAAATAAAAAAAATACAGACAAGCAACAATTGCCAAAATCGTTGGCCCTGCAACTTTTTCCCTAACACAGGGAACAATCTCGGCTTTGCTCTCGTTAGAGCCTTATTGCTCCCTGTACTAGTAAACAAATTAACGGGGACAACGATTAAATAAATCGTTGATTGATTGGACGCAGTCTCTATGTGTAACATTTTTTGTCTATAAGATCTGTCGTGACAAGTACACTCGGCGAACCCAAATCACCACAACACATCATTTAAACACGCGACGATCGTTTCATTAACAACGTTAGCGTCATCAGAGGATGAAACTACACAACTATTACCCATTATATCAATTTGTTTATTTATCTTAGTTAAATAAATACTATGACGTCGGATGGGTCGAATTTTCGAGATTCCCTGTTAGGCAATTATAGATAGAATAATCTATTTTGGCGTACCCAGTTTATCAAATTCGAGTCCTCTACCTCATATAGGGTGATTTTAGTGAATTTTCTTTAAAAAAACCACTAATGACTTACTACTTATCAGTGCTTATAACAGGTACTCATCCTCACTAGCGGTCTTGACAAAATATTACGTGGTTACGTACTGAGAAGGCGACTCTGTCGTACAGATCACAATGTACTCTGCATATTATCCCAAAGTTAAAGTCTTCAGCAATACTAATGGTTTGGGGCCAACGATTTAAGAAGGACGGTTGGCCAACAGCTCGGGGTGAGCCTCGAGATAGCAACCGTCATACCGTTTACGAAAAGGAGGAAGTGGGAGGGCCACAGAACTTTCACTCTATACGGTAAAAACATCCCAATGGCCAGGGAGGTAAAATATCTTGGGGTCGTATTGGACTCCAAGCTAACCTGGAATGGTCACGTTGTAAAAATACTGCGCAAGGCAGAGATGACCCTAGCCGTCACTAGGCGGATATATGGAAAAAGTCAGGACTAAGACCTAGTATGGCCCACTGGCTGTACACAATGGTGGTCAGTCCATCGCTAACATACGCGGCACTGGTGTGGTGGCCTAAGGTGACACAATCCAGTGCCACACAAAAACGAGGCAAGATCCAAGGGTTCCAGGCTTCTGGAAAACCTTCTGCTGTACTGTATCTAGGTGGCGTAGAAGCTTCGCAAACATATTGTGTTGTATGTAGTCTAAAACTCACCTCGTATATGGTTTCCAAAAGCTCTAATTCGCGCTTATTTGATGACATTTTTTGAAAATTTCGAGTCGCTACCTCTCTCCAAGCTAAATTTTCTTTATGAAAAGTCGCTAAAATGACATTACAGCTTCTACTTATGAAGTTTCGAGTCTGGTCAAAATGAAAGTTGGTGTCTGCCAAGGGGACATTTAAGAGTTTGTCGCCACATGTTTGGTTATTTAGAATTTAGATTCACAAAAATGTCACTTTTGATGCCTTAAGCAATACAAAAAGCCCCTGTTAAAGCTTTTGAAACTAATCTGTTGCCAAGGCCTCACAATTGACCAGAAATATAACCTATATGTTATTGAATGTGGTTTTTGTTTTTGTCATGAAAGGTTTTGATATTAAACGAGGTAATACATTTTTTATTATTTCAGAAATCGGTGTTATAGTGTCGTTTATTGCGGGTGTAATAAAAGAAGATACGTTTGTTCTAATTTTCAAATCAGGGTCTTTTGTAAGCAAAGTGCGATTTAGAGTATTAGCGTAACCCTCAACTCGGAGTAATTTAGATCATGTTACATACAAGGTGTTTCATTAAGGCTGGCCAGCGGCCACATATCGGAAACTACTGAGCCTAGACTTTCACGGAAAAAAATTCGCAACCAAAGTGAGAAAATCCAGAAAAATACTTTTAAGTTCCGCATCTCACCGCAAGGGGGCGCAATTGAAAATCAAATATAAAAATTCCAAATTTCTCCAAAAGTTACCACATCCCCTTTGGTAACATCATCAGTAAGTTTATACAACTCTGCATGATTTTGGTTTTAGGCTCATTGGCGTAGCGACCCTGATAAGAGTGGGGGAAGCCATTGAAATTGTAATCATTTGAACCGCTGTAACCTCTAGACGACTCATCCGATTTTAGTAAGTCTGAGCTTGTTTCGAAGAGTAATGTAAGTATCTTCAATTTTCGTATCCATTTTTGAAAAGTAATTCCCAGTAAAATTACTAGAGGGCGTAATTTGTAATCATATTTTTTTATTTCACTCCGAAAATGTAAATCATACGGTATAATTACGACACCATTATCAGAAATTAGATTAAATTTCGAAAAGAAAACGTGAAAACTGTATTCGGATATAACTGCCTGTTTCAGACTTATTGTCAAAAGAATAATTTTAAACACTTTATTTGAAAAAAAAAAGAATTGAAAGATCATAGCTTTGGAATAATTTTTAAGGAAAGAATTAGAACACTATAAATGTTTAAAATGTCCACAGTTTTGAAAGATACAACTATTAATTATTTTTCTGGTACTGGAAATTGCTATTTCAATTTCAGCTCGTGAAATCGAATTTGTGGCATTTTTAATTCTCTCGATCATGTTGTTTCGTGTGGTTGGTCGCGTTTTAGAAACAATCTCTTTTATTCGTCCACATAAGTAAAAATCTAATACAGTTAAATCGGGGGATCTGGATGGCCACGGAAACAAACTAGCTCTTCCAATCCACCGACTTGTGTAACTAACATTCAAAAAATCATGGACATTTTGCGAAAAGTGTGCTAAGCAGCCATCGTGTTGATGCCACATGGATGTTCTTAGGTCAATAGGAACATCTCCTAAGAGGACCGGCAAGTCATTTTCTAAAAAGTTTAAGTAAGATGCGTCATTTATATAGCCATTAAAACTAAATGGTCCGATAATTCTGTGCGCTAAGAATCCGTACCACACACTTACACTCCACCTGTTTTGGTGATCTGCTTTGCGCATCCAATGAGGATCTGTTTGTAACCAATAGCGCAAATTGTGTAAATTAAAACTGCCACAACTATTAAATGTAGCCTAACCAGTCCATAAAACCAGGGAATGGATTCTCGTAATACACCTAACTGGGCCAATAGCAATAGTCGAGCCGCCTGTCAAAATCAGTTTCTGATAGGGTCTGGTGTAAAACTACATGATAGGGATGCAGATTAAATTTCCTTAAAATTCTGAACACAAGTGACACTTATACCTAGATCTAAGGAAATTTCTCTTGTACTTAAATGCGGATCCGTTTCCACGTACGCAAGAACGTTTATGGTATTGTCTTCATTCTTTGCAGGCCGCCTTCTGACAGGAACTGAAATGGGTCGTACACTTCCTGTTCGCCTTAAGCATATTGCCAGTTGCTCTTCTGGTATAGTGCCTTCGTTCAGGATATCTGACAGAATATTCTCGTTCCGCAATAGCTGAATTTTGAAAACATTTAAAATATACTGCAAGCATATCGTAAGCCTCGGCATTGGTGTAACCCATTTTTGAAAATAGGTAAAGCACAAATTCTGATTAAGAAGATATTCAAAAGAATCCAGGAAAAACATTTGTTAACACAACACCTGTCAAAACTGAACTAGTTGACTACTATTTCACTTTATTTATCTTCATGCAATCCTGCCAATTTTGTTTCCCGGCTATCAAGATTTATTTATCAAAACACCATATTAGAAATATGCCTAAATTAGAAGTTTTCCATGATTATGTGATCAATTCTAAAGTCGTTTTTGGGGCATTGGAATAATAAGTGAAAGTAGTTTTTCGGCCATTGGAATAATAAGTTACACAATGTACGCAAACGTAAAGTTTAATAATATTTTTTTTGTCGAGGAATGCTTGACTACGAAACTACGAAAACGATAAAGTGTTTAACATTATTCTCTTGACAATAACTCTGAAACGAGCAGAGATATCTAAATGCGGTTTTCTTTTCGAAATTTAATCTAATTTCTGAGTTATACTGTATGATTTACATTTTCGGAGTAAAATCAAAAAAATGTTATGATTACAAATTACGCTCTCTAGTAATCTTATTGGGAACTACTCTGTAAAAATGGATACGAAAATTGAAAATACTTACATTTTTCGTCGAAATAAGCTCAAGCTTACTAAAATCATATCGGTCGTTAAGAAGTTACAGCGATTCAAATGATTACACTTACAATGGCTTCCCCCACTCTTATCAGGGTCGCTACGCCAATGAGCCTTAGACCAAAATCCTGCAGAGTTGTATAAGCTTACTGATGATGTTACCAAAGGTATACCTTGATGTGGGATTTTTTGGAGAAATATGGAATATTAATATTTGATTTTTAATTACGCCCCCTTGCGGTGAGATGTGGAACTTAAACATATTTTCCAGCATTTTTTCATAGGTACTTTGATTGCCAATTTTTTTTCCGCGAAAGTCTAGCCCCAGTAGTTTCCGAGATATTGCCGCTGGCCAGCCTTAATGAAACGGCCTGTACAAAAACAATATTTTTTATAGCACATTGTTCAATTAATGCAAACGATCAAGTATATGCGATTATTAGATGCAATAGCTTGTTTAAAAGTAAATAAGCTGTTTGGGTATAACTCAACATTCTTAGAATACATAATTTTAATAATAAGCCTTTTTAAAGCTGAATTTAAAAGTCTAGTAACTTGAAAAAGCCATGAAGTCAGACTCTCATTTCAGTGGTTTACTTTGTGAAAACGCTTCATATGAACAGTTCTATTGAGACACTAGCGTGGAACCAGATGAGAATCCTTTACATCTGTATTTAGTTAGATTCCAAGTAATTGAAGTGATAGTGGAATAAAAGCTCTCACTTAATAGCTTTTCCAGTGTAAATAATGTAATTATGTAGTTACTTACCTGATACCGATCCAATGCAATTGCCGTAATTGAAATAGTAGAGACAAAGATGCTCGTTGCCTGGAGTGTTCCTATTACTTTGCATATGAAGGCGTTATTTCCTAGTGGAAAATACTGAGTTAGTATTTCCATGAGCGTTAGTGGCATTGTTACGGTACAGAGGAGGAAATCTGACACCGCCAAGTTTACAATGAACATGTTCCGTGGTGTCCTCATCGTTGGCTTCCTGACTACTGAAAGTATCTAAAAGAATGGAAAAAATATTTTAAGTGGCTGCGGTTGTTTTTATTTTTTCAACTAGTTTATTTCAGCTACAGACAGCAAAAGTAAATAATATTTTTTGATGGTAGCTCTTTTCTTTTTTGTTTAACAATAATATGTAGATGATATAAAATGATAGTTACAAAAGACAAATAGAAATGTCCAATGCTTCACTTTTCCAACGCTACGTGTATTAAATGATTTTTCCAAATCGTTGTAAGAATCTAAATTATATCTAGCTAATTCCAGCATTGATTAAACATTCTGTATGATTATTTTACTATATATCGAGATATCTCTAGTAAATGTTCCCACAAGGCTTATAAATTATGAGAAAATTCGCTACTAACTATTCCGATCAGTTTAGCTATGACAATATTTTTATAAATTATATTCAATCTCGGTAGCAGTGCTAAAAAAAAGCATTGCGTTTGAAGCCTATTAAAATCAATAGTATCAAAAACGTATCATAACATCCAAGGACATGTAGAGACATACTACGACACAAGTAATTGCCGGAATCTAACAGACGGTAACACTAACCTTGTTTTGTACGTGAAACTTTCCATAACTCAAATCAGGTTAAACACAGCGTTAGGTTATCTAATAATAACCCAGTAGGTATTAAATCATATCGACTCAGCAGCAAAAAGTCAAAAAAACAAATTGATGGCTTGCTAATGCAAAACATTATTCAGCCGTCTTGCTCGCCGTGGAGCAGTCCCAGGCTAGTTATTCCAAAAAAAGACCGTAATGGCAAACAAAAATTTCGCATGGTCATAGACTATAAACGTCCTCATAAAGAAACTATTGGTGACAAGTGTCCTCTTCCCAATATCTCAGAGATATTATATAAGTTGGATCGTAGCCAATATTATACTACTTTAGATTTAGCTCTAGGATATCAAATTGAAATGAGTCCTGAAGACATAGAAAAAACTGCCTTTAGCACTCAAGCTGGACACTATGAATACAGGCAAATGCCACCTGGGATGAAGAACGCTCATGTGACTTTCCAAAAGGCTTCACCTATCTTGATAACGTCATAATTTTTAGTACCTCTTTACAAGAACACATAGAAAGGTAAGCAGAAGTATTTGACAGGTTAAGAGAAGCTAATTTGAAAATTCACTTTGACAAAAGTGAATTTTTAAAGACAGAAGTGACGTATATAGGTAATATTATAAGAAAAGAAGGCGTTAAACCAAACCTTGGTAAAGTAAGAGCTGTAAAAGATTTTCCCTTACCTAAAACAAGAAAAGAAATCAAATGATTTCTAGGTTTTGTAAGTCATTACCGAAATTTTATTAAAGATTTCGGTAAACTAACAAAACCATTGACCTGTTGCCTACAGAAAAATGCATCTATAGTCCATGATGATAGTTTTATAGAAGCTTTCGAAACATGCAAGATCGTTCTAATGAACGATCCCATCTTACAATTTCCTGACATCACAAAGTCCTTCATTTTAACAACTGATGCCTCTAATTTAACTCTTTGAGCAGTTTTATCACAAGGCTCAGTAGGTAACGACAAACCTATCAGTTATGCTTCTCGCACTTTAAATGAGACAGAGCAAAAATATTCCACAATTGAAAAAGAACTTTTAGAAATTGTCTGTGCTACCAAATATTTTCGTCCATATCTTTATCGTCGTAGATTTTACATTTACACAGATCACATGCCTTTACTATGGCTAAAGCAGCTAAAAGAACCTAATTTAAAATTAACACGTTGGCGCTTGAAACTGGAAAAATATTACTACGAAATAATCTATGAAAAAGGTCACTGAATTACAATGCAGACTCTTTGTCTCGCATTCAAATCAATGCTATAGATTATGCAGAAATTTTGTCTATAGCTAATAATTTTGATGCAGAAAAAAGACCTCTTCGATATCTGCAAAGACAACTTAACAGCCCAAATTTAGATGACGTTTTACAGCCTCCTGAATCTAATTATATTGCGGCAGTGAGCCCTACAGAACTAGCTTTTACTCCAGTCGCAATTCTTAGCTCCTCAAGAGATTCTAACCTACCATTAAACCAGACAGACGAACAAACCGAACAAATCAATGATTTACTAGACACCGACCATATACAAATTAATGTAGAGCAAATACTAGGTATTAAAATATCAGACGATCCGATAAAAAACAACTAAATCAGTACTATATATCTGCTTTAGATAATAATCCAAGACCAGCAAAACACCTAAAAGTTAACAGTCAAAACAAATATTTGGTACAGGTTCCAATAAATGACAATCGAAAGGCAATAATAAATTTTCTAAAACAATACACTACTACAACCAAACGAGACTATTTTAATTTTGAAACAGAAAAATTATACCAAGATTTTTGTGCTGTGTATATTGACATATTTAGCAATCATGCATCAATTATTATTAGCTGTCCAAACCATCGCTTGTCTTTATCTGACGATAATGTGATTAATGTAGTAATTAAAATTATCACGAAGTTAAAACTAATCATAGAGGTATATTAGAAACTACAAAGCAAATTTCTGACAAGTATAACTTTCAAAAACTGCGAGTAACAATAACAGCCTATATTAACGAATGCGAAATTTACAAACGAGCTAAATACCATAGGAATCCACCTAATATACCATTGATGCTAACTGACACCCCTAGTAAACCCTTTCAAATAATACATGCTGACACTTTTATAATAGAAAATTAAATATGTTTAACAATCATTGATACTTTTTCAAAATTAGAACAAGTAATACCTACAGGTAGTAAAAACCCAATAGAGACTGCCAATGCATTTATACAGTATTTCACTTACTAGGGCACTCCTGCGCACATCACCATGGATAACGGAACCGAATTCCGAGCGTATATCATACAAAACCTACTAGGTCTTCACAAAATTAAAATTCATTTTCTCACACGTAAAAACCCAAATTCAAACGATCCTATTGAAAGACTACATTTCACACAAGTTTAGCACATTAGAATATTACGGCAGTCTTATTCTAAAGAACCCATAAAATTTCTGATGAATTACGCAATTTTGGCATATAATTATAGTATACATTCATCCGCTAATCAGACCTCTCTAGAAATTACTTTTGGTCACATATCAAATAAGGATATTTTTGACATAAATGATCACCAAAAGCTACTACAAGACTATCTGATTTCACACAAAAATAAAACAAAAATAATGTGAAAAGATTAAAGAGTTAATAGAAAAAAATAAGGTCAGACCAATTTCTAACCTCAATATCAAAGCAAATGATATAATAAAGTAGATAAGCGCAATAAAAGCAACTCTAAATTAGAAGGCCCCTACGAAGTAGTTAACATAGGTGACAAGAACGTATTGACACTGAGACAAAATAGAAAATGGTCTAAATGCCATTTACAAAATTTAAAACGGCCTCATGTTTCAGATACACACTCTATACCCAAACACTAATTGTTAGTCAAATCACGTTAATACAGCAAACCACAGAAAAAAATAATATAGCTTCAAACGTATTTTCAGGGCGTATGTTATTGAAATAATTTTATCAAATTAGAAACCATGCATTCATCCGTATTAGACTTATTATTAAAATTTAAAAAAATGGGGAACTTTGTGACTAATCTTCCCTACAAACTTACAAATAGTGTAACTTTATACGAGGAGGTATCCATAATAAAATGTTATTATACAAATTATACATTAGTAATTGTCTTTGAAATTTCATTAGTCGAGTCTATCCTTACAATTATTATCGCCCTTGTGCATTGTGAAATTCCCGTAAACCAACGTGCTAATCAAATTATTTCATATTATCCCTCACTCCAAATACTCGCCCCTAACCCTTAAAAATCAAGAGCTACAACTTACAAAACACACTATGCCAAGAAGAAAAAATGCCCACCAGAGCTTGCTCCTGTCCTGACTCGTCTGTTTCAAATGTCTTATAATAAAGGCATAACTAGTTACTGGAAAACTGCTCGAGTACAACCCATCCCCAAGAAAGGATCCAAAGCGCTTCCTAGCAACTACAGGCCTATTTCTCTCCTTTCAGTCGTCTCTAAAGTGATGGAAAAGTATATAAACCCCGAATTACTAAAATTTCTTGAAAAACACAGTCTAATCCACGACCGGCAGTATGGATTCCGTCAGCGCAGATCGACTGCCGACCTCCTTTCCTTTGTCACCCATTCTTGGAACAAGTCTATGGAACAACACGGTGAATCCCAGATTGTTGCTCTAGACATATCCAAAGCATTCGACCAGGTCTGGCACGCAGCGCTGCTTAATAAACTTCCGGCCTATGGCCTACCACCAAAACTCTGTATGTGGACAGCAAATTTCCTCACCAACAGGCGCATATCTGTTGTTGTGGATGGCCATTCCTCTAAACTGTATCCAATTAATGCAGGAGTTTCTCAAGGTTCAGCTTTAGCCCCTACTTTGTTTCTTCTCCACATCAATGAACTCCTTTCGAGCACATCCAACCCAGTTCACAGCTACGCGGACGACAGCACTTTCCATTCAAATATACAATATTATAAACCTGTCTCTTTAGCCCAATTAGATGAGGATCGCAGACTCATGGAGGGTTCTGTCTCCGTGGATCTTCAAAAATATTAGACTGGGGAAGTAGAAATCTTGTACAATTCAACCCCACCAAAACTAAGTCTTTCTTGCTTTCTCGCAAGAGATACACCAGCCCTAGACCCATCACAATGAACAACCAAATTATTCAAAGTAATAAGTCATTTTCTCTTGTTGGCATTTTTGTGGATCGAAATCTTAATTGGCACCAACATGTCACATCAATCGCAGAAGCGGCTGCTAAGAAATTAGGTTTACTCTTTCGGGCTCGCAAATACTTTTCACCAGCTAATCTCTATACCTTATATACTTCACAAATAAGGCCAAACCTCGAATACTGCTCCCACATCTGGGGTGCCGCTGCCGCTTACACACTCGCTATCCTGGACTCCATTCAAAAGAGAGCTATACGTCTCATCGGTGACCCTACCCTTACTCAAAGGCTGCCATCCTTTACTCACCGACGTGCCGTTGGTGACCTCTCTCTCTCTCTCTTTCATAGATATCTGCACGGGCACTGCTCAGAGGAGCTTTCCTCCATAGTTCCCCCACCTGCTGCCCCCAACAGCTCTACCAGGGGAACAGAGCGAATGCACCCTTTTACTGTTTAGGTCACCAGACATAGAACATCTTGTTACGCCCGCTCTTTTGTCCCGAGGACTTCCAAGTTGTGGAATTCTTTGCCGGCACATGTTTTTCCTTCTCCTCCGAACCTCCAAACCTTCAAGTCCAGAATTAACAAGCTGCCTCTTTCCTCCTTGTCAACACCCACGGTACGATAGTATTTAGGCTGTAAGCCCTCGTAGTGTGTTATATATAATAAATAAAAAAGTTTGTCCTAGAGATTACCCATGCAGAAGCGAAACGATGAATCGGATCAGCATCCTGTGCAGTTCAATTGGTCAAGCTCACCTGGAAATATCGGGTTTGGAAACACCATTCTTTCAGTATTCGATAACTGAAGAACCAGAAGATAAGTGGGAACAAATGGATAATGGACCTTCTCAGTGAAACTAGAACACCCAAGTTTAGTCTCTTCATATAAGTTTGTCTGTTAGCATCTGAACAATCCTCTTTCATACAATTATGGTCCTGATAGCAACATCTGGAAATGGAACTACAAAACCAGTGAAGCTCAAGAATTCAATAGTATCAAAACAACAAGAAAGAAGCTCCCTGGAAGAAATCCCCTTGGACAATCACCTTGAAAATTTAGATTCCCCTAAATTTTCCATATGGCCCCGGAGGAGTTACCGTAGCACCACCCGGTATACCACATACGACAAGGCACCGACCTGCAATTGTGCGTAGCCTGCATTTTTTCACATGTGTGCATTTCCCAGCGCCTGGGACATTTCCAAACCAAAGACTTTATTGATTTATATCAGCATAGTTAAGTTTATAAATTTTTAGTTTAGTTAGTGTTTTCTTGTCCAGCTTGAACAGATTAATTATACATTAATATTTTACATTTTACATCATAGAATTTTTATTTTACTAAATAAATTTAACTTTATATAGTTGCTCTGAACTACAACTCTTAGTCGCACTGGCTACGTCCTTCATCAACGAAAACAGTGAAGCCAGGGAAGTAGTCTCCAAATCTATGTATCCTGGTCAAAAATTACAAGTTTATGGACGTAATTGATACTATGTGACATTTAACGAACATAATGTTTGGGAACTCCCCCCCCCCCCTATTGGTCGCCAATATTGGCTACATCCGTCGCCGACACCCGCGCATACGATATTTTTAGTGAATTTTCTTAAAAAAAATCACTAATGAGGAGATCCCGACTTTTGAATTAAAAAAAAGTTTCAAATGAGCGCTATTTAGGACCCCTGGAACCCAAATCCGAGGTCGGTTTCAGACTTTATATGTGTTTTCTTTCGAAAAAAATCGAAAAAAAATATATATCTCCAAAATTAACAAAGTAAGAGCAACCAAATTTCATACGCGGATTTATATCACTATAAGTAAGTTACCTATCAAAATTTAGCTCTGTACGTTAAAGGACAAAAAAGTTACAGGCATTTAAAGCAAAATAAATTTGGGTTTTCCTCAAAACGTCAAAGTCGCGATTTTAAACCTCAAAATTGGTAATATTTAGGCAATGAACCTGAAATTAATATGAGCTATAGAAGGAAAATGTCTCAAGAAGACTGTTTTACAAAGCCTGAAGTCTTAGTTTCAATCGTCATTGTCCTTCATTTTACTAAAATGTTCCCAGAAAATTCATTTCAAATAGACCCTTTATCTGATGGTTTGGCAGT
Organism: Tillus elongatus; assembly: GCA_964006375.1. Classification (NCBI taxonomy): domain Eukaryota; kingdom Metazoa; phylum Arthropoda; class Insecta; order Coleoptera; family Cleridae; genus Tillus; species Tillus elongatus. Next base: position 36,077,534 of record OZ023266.1, on the reverse strand, counting down.
TTATCGGTTAATGGTATATCATTTTTGTCGAATTTTCGTAAAAAATCTTCAAAGATCAATATATCCGTTCTTATGCACGATATGAAAAAAAATTGTATACATTAATTATAGGGTGTCTTGAGCTGCATCTTAAAAAAAATATTTCTAAAATTACAGGATGGCCCATAAGTCGTTGGTGATTCAAGTTTTGTTTTTTAGTGAATTTTCTTCAAAAAATTCGCTAATGGGGAGATCCGTGTTTGTATATATATATATATATATATATATATATATATATATATATATATATATATATATATATATATATATATATATATATATATATATATATATATATATATATATATGTATATATATATATATATATATATATATATATATATATATATATATATATATATATATATATATATATCGTACCGATAACTCAAGAAATAATTGGCCGATCTTGATCAAATTATGTGAGTAGCTTCCTTTTGCAAGTCGCTTGAATAAGTTCGTTGACCAGGAAAATCGGACCAGGTTTTCGCGGAAAATTTTGTGTTTTCTTTCTAAAAAAAAGTTATATCTTCGGAAATAACAAAGTGAGGGCAACCAAATGTGGTACGCGTATTTGTATTATAAAGAGTGAACCATGTACCAAAATTGAGGTCTTTAAGTTTAAGGACAAAAAGTTACGGGCAGCTAAAGAAACAAATTTTGGAGTTTTCCTCAAAACGTCAAACTTGCAATTTAAAACGTCAAAATTGGCGATGTTTAGGCAATGAACGTGAAACAAATACGGATTGTGAAAAGAAAATGTTGCAAGAAGAGTGTTCCGCGAACCCTTAAGTTTCAGATTCAACCGTCATTGACCTCCATTTTACTAAAATATTAACAGAAAATTCATTTCAAATAGACCCTTTCTCTGGTGTTTTGACTGTCGGTTTAGTTAAGTTCATGCTTTCGCTGTAGGTTTAGTGAAGTTTATGGTTTAACGGTCTATAATTTTTAGCTAATTTTTGTAGAACAAATTCGTTACTGCATTTTAGCATTTTTTATCGAAATATGATGCATGTTTGAAAGAAATAAATCTGGACGCAGTAAGTGCGTTTTGGTAGCGAATTTTCATTAAATCCTTCAAATTTCAGTAACTCAAGTTGCTATTAACGTATGTTTTGTTGGTTAAGAAACCAACATTTAACTTTATTTTCGGAAATTTTTTGTATAAACGCGGCAAAGGCGTTTTGGCAGCGAATTTTCATTAAATGTTTCAAATTTCAATAACTCTATTTGCTATTAACTTAAGGTTCATTATCTAGGAGACCAGTTTTCTCAGAAACATTTAAAGTTTATTTTCGGAACATTTTTGTACATTTTCAAATAATTATTTTGATAAAATATGGTACATTGTTCCTACTATATAGGTTATACCGGTAACCAAATTGATTTTTATGAAAATTCACTTCCATAACGCACTTGCTGCATCTAGAGCTTTTTAAATAATGTGCAAGTGAGACATTGGAAGTATAAAAAGTTCAGCCAAAGAATGGTACTGTAGAATATTCCAAAGTCTTGACAGACATGATGGCTCAAAACTCTTAAATTGACATTGAATTATGGAGGAAATTGTGCAGGCGCCACTATTATATAATAACTTTCCTCACTTTAAATGAGTCGATTCTTCAACTATATTACAGCAGAAGTTTAGTGTAGCATGAGTCATCTGAAATATTACTGTATTAGTCAAGAAGGAGTGCATCTATTTACGCTATACTATTTCTAAGAATTTTTTGGCGCTTAAGACGGGTTTGTGTATGTATACAAATGATAGCAGTTTTCTGCATTACAAGATAAATTTAAATGGAACACTGTCATGAATTAAACATGGTCCTTTATTATTACAGTATGAGAATCTGTATTGTCTAGACATCACTTGTTTGCGGTGAATGAGAAAAAATGAAATCGTTTTCTGCGTCCTTCTTTATAACTCAATTTGCTCCAGCAAAATTCCTATTATAACATCAAGCAAACATAAGATGCTTTGTTACCCTTCTTGATGGATGACATCAGAAATTATAAAGTTAGTTAGCTAATCGTTTTTTAGCATAGCAACAGTAAGTTACGTCATTACGTCACTATCATTACAAAAAAAGTCTGGACGCAGCAAGTGGGTTATGGTCGCGATTTTTCATAGAACTGTTTTTAATGTTACTTTTTATTTTTTAGGAAAGACATCAAATTTAGTTAATAGTATAAGCTTTACAGTTGTCACGGGTTTTCTTGATAAAATAATGAAAGCTTGCCCGGCTTCTGGCCCGTCACAATTTAGGAAAAAGGGGAGAAATAAAGAAGAAGGGAAACGGAAATTAAACCAACCACAGGGAGAGTAAAGGAGAAAGAATAGAGAATGGTTTCACGCTACACCCGGGAATTGAGACTTCAGCGTCGGCAGTTGGTACCAGGCTCCTCAGATAGGTCACGACTGCTTGCCTATTTCTAGTGACAGGTGCAACGTGCAACAGAAACAGATATAAAAGAACAGTTTTAGGGCTAGTGATTTACAAATTATTCGACAGCTAAATAAATACAGCGGTAAGTGAAATTTTAATCGCTGGAATTACAACACTATAAGTGTGGAATGGTTTACATTAAGTAACTGTTGTCTTTTTAGGCTGACAGCGATGGTAAAAAGTGTGATACTGTGTCCGATATAATTGTTAATTTCACTTAATCTAACAAAGATGCAGAGATCCCCCTTACAGTCGACTGTTCGAGTTTACACACACAATTACAAAGTTCAAATATTATGGAAAAAAAAGTTCAAATATTAACTTAAAGGCATTCATGGCGTTATAGTCAGCTGATTGGTGAAATCCAGCAACAGTTATACAGAACAGAAAAACAAAACTTCGTGGACTTATCTGGGTGTACGTCCGTGTTCGTCCACGTCTTTGGGCCCGCAGATGTGAGTGACTCACCCAGTAAAGGTAGAAAACCACCAGACTTCAGCCCCCCGACAAGAAACCCTACAATGAATAAATGGCTTCCTTAGCAGGTACTACGTATTTTAATTTTTCTTGTTTTTATTATGCCGAATAAATGTAAGGAAAATTTAATTAACTATAACAGCTTACCCAAATAGATGAGGTTTCTTGTTCCACAAAAAAGAAACAATTTCCACTGAATAATCAAAGTTATTAATTGTAATGTAACAAAATCCAGCTTCTAGCTGCACTCAACTTTACTGTTCAGTTACAGGATTATTAATAAAAATATCATTTCATGTGAATATTAATCATTTTCCAAACAACAAAAAAAACTTTTGATAAGAAGTGATACGAGAGATGTTGATATTTCATTTTAAGTGAATTTTATTAAATTTCAGAATTATATCTGGTAGAAAGAGAGAGAGAGAATGATAAAGATGACACTATACTCTGAAGAGTGAGATAGAAAAACATGGATAGTCAAAAGGGAGAAGGAGACAGTACATACATAAGGATAATTGCTTTTATTAAAAATGTAAACAAAACCTCCAACTTATTTGTTTACTGTTTTGGACTTCGGTTAATTTTTACCAGTGAACTTAGATGAAGAGGGTTGTTTATTTGTATTAAACCTTAAGCTACAACATGAGTGAACGTGTAATTGGTGCTTCTCCAAGGTTTCACAAGTGTGCAATACAAAGAGACTATTTATAAAGCATAACCTGCAAACTGTTATCTACAGTGTGTTCACAAGTAAGTATTATGTCCCTATATTTACTATGTTTTTCCACCCCGGAAGTTAACAAGCTGTGAGAAATATTAAGAGAGGTTTAGAACCGTCTCACAGTAGAAACAGTGTACTGTATTTCATCAAACTAATTTTTGGTTAAAAAAGTACATACATTTCCCGAACATAAATTTAAAATTTTTCCAAAAAAAAAACTGATCTGACTTTCGTGGCCAAGAAATCTATCCAATAATTGAAGATTGGAACCTATGATGAGCAACCGATAAGCAGACTTGGAGAACCCAAATCACCATAGCATATTTTAAAAAGACCTGACGATCGTTTCACTAATAAAGTTATCGTCATCAGAGGTTGAACAATTCTAACTACTTTAAAACTAACATCACCTTATATGTCGTATCTTAGGTAACGAACGGAACCGAGAGGGGGGCTAAATCGCGGGCAAATTTTGCAGTGTATTGTATTTTTATCGCTGGACGAGGTTTTTGTACTTTCTTTATTACTTTATCTGAAAGGTGTCGGTCTCTAGTAATTTTCGGAAGTCTCAACGACAACTAAATTAACATAGTTTAATTTGACGGAAATATCTGTATTCTTTTGTTATATCTCGGACGTGTCGAACCGTCGGTATTTATTTTATAAGGCAATCTATCGGGTGACTGCTAATCGGTGGTGGAGCAAGTTTCATAAAAAAAAATTTGTAAATATATTTAGCAATATATGTGCTCTCGAACGAGTTCACCTGTCCTGGTTGTCTAACATTTTGAAAGACAGAGACAAAGTCACTGAAATGTCGGGTATTTATAAGATAGGTTGTAAAGATTGTAATCCTAAATACGTGGGTCAGACCATAAGAAACATCTCGCACATTTATGATATGGTGCGGTAGACAAAAACCGTGTGTGGCACAACATACATGGAAATAATCACCACACTGGGAGAAAAAATTTGAAACTTCTCAAAAATTTTAGACACCAAACTATGCTTGACGCGTATGAAAGCGTATATATCTCCAGATCGATTAAGAACAAAACGTTGTCAAACCGCGAGGCACCTTTGATTTCAAGCCCTTTATTTTCACTTTGCATTTGACCAGCTAAGTACTCTTAATTTGTCAGGCAGAATAATAAAGTATGTTCAATAGCCTCGTCTGGTCTATACTGGTACAAGGCATTATGACGTGCCCGCGACTTAAAATCCCCTTTCGATTCTTTTGACATTTCAAATCGCGATTTTGACGTTTTGAGGAAAACTCCAATTTTTTTTCTTTAACTGCCCATAACTTTTTTGGCTTTAAACTGAGAGACCTAAATTTTGGTACATCGTCACACTTTATAAAACAAACGTGCGCACCAAATTTGGTTGCCCTGACTTTGTTATTTCCGGAAAGAATTTTTTTTTTTAGAAAGAAAACAAATACCATATAAAAATTCAAACCAACCCCCGATATATGTTCTATGGATCCTAATAGGCGCTCATTTGAAGAATTTTTTAAAATCAAAAGTCGGGATCTCCTCGTTAGTGAATTTTTCTAAGAAAATTAACTAAAACGAATATGTCAGATAGTGCTACGTGAAAATTGCATTAGTTATTCTAAAGAAGCAGATATCTGGTTAGGAAATTGAAGATTAGGTTATTAAAGAGGTATATTCAGTAAAACAAAAAAGTAACAAAGAACTAGGCGTGACAAGAGAAATATTATTACATTTGTTTATAAACTGTTTCAACATTTCATTTCGTTTGAAATAGTGAAGCAAATATTCATCATACGGAGAAGAAGAAGTAAATTTGGAGACAGCCTACAGCCAAGAAGGCGTATTTTTTCAAACAGGGTCTAAATTAAAATCCTAATGCAAATACCATGCTTACGGCGTTAGTATTTTCTAAGATGTATCACTAAAAAGCGTAAAGGATGCTTACGCCATTAGGCTTGCACACAAGCATCGCTGTGTCTTTTCTACTTAAAAAAAAGCTCGGGACGCGGCAGGTGCGCTATGGTAGTGAATTTTTATTAAATGTTTCAAATTTGAATAACTTAATTTTCTATAAACTTAGAAAGTTTAATTTTGGTACGTACTAAGCGCTTTCCTAGGGCAAGATATCCACCAAATTTCATTAAAATAACTTGGTAATTTTTAGAGAAAAACATTTTTTCAAAAGAAAATGTAACGCTAAATAACTAAATTTTCTATAAACTTAGAATAATGAATTTTGGTACGTAGTAAGGTCTCTCCCAAGGCAACATACGTTGTAAATTTCATTAAAGCAGCCTTGTTATTTTTGTAGAAAAAAAAAAATTTTGACAGAAAACTCAAACTTTTTCCGGAAAACCTCGTCCGATTTTCCTGGATAACGAACTCATCCAAGACATTAATAAAAAAAGGCACTTGTAGAGTTTCATTGAAATCGGTTAATTATTTTTTGAGTTATCAGACGGATATATATATATATATATATATATATATATATATATATATATATATATATATATATATATATATATATATATATATATATCCATATCCATATAAAAATTGAAACTGACCTCGGATATGGGTTCTAGGGGTCCTAGTTCGCGCTCATTTGAAAAATTGTTTGCAAAGTATCACCATCGATACCCCTCTAATAGTGAATTTTTTAAATAACAATTCACTAAAAATGCCGTCTTGACATATATTAAGTCGTTTTGTAGGTGGACTTATAAATAAAGCAGGCGTACATTCTTTTTTCATTGCCTAATTTATTTGCTATAAAAAAATTTATAGCATATTTGATTATGTGACATTGAAGACTTCAATTTTAAATCTAAGTACTTTTTCTCGGTCTTCGTCACTTCGACACATTCCTTGAAAAGTACAAAACAGGTCTCAATGTCTCGATTTGAGATTAAATAAAAACTTCAGCCCGATGGAAACATCACCCTTCAGACGCATTAGAAAAAGACTGAAAGTTTCGCTAAATAATGCATCTCCAGATCGATTAAGAACAAAACGTTGTTAAACCGCGAGGCACCTTTGATTTCAAGCCTTTATTTTAACTTTGCATTTGACCAGCTAAGTACTCCTAATTTGTCAGGCAGAATATTAAAATATGTTCAATAGCCTCGTCCGGTCTATACTGATACAAGGCACTATGACGTGCCCGCGACTTAAAATCCCATTTCGTTTCTTTTGAAGTTTAAAATCGCGATTTTTACGTTTTGAGGAAAACCCTTTTTTTTTCTTTAACTGCCCATAACTTTTTTATCTTTAAACTTAGAGACCTAAATAATACAAACATGCGGACCAAATTTGGTTGCCCTGACTTTATTATTTCTGGAGATATCTTTTTTTTTTTAGAAAGGAAACACAAAATTTTCCGGGAAAACCATATAAAAATTCAAACTGACCCCGGACATGTGTTCTGTGGGGCCTCATTAGCGCTCATTAGAAGAAATTTTTTTAATCAGAAATCGGGATCTCCTTACTAGTGAATTTTTCTAAGAAAATTCACTAAAATGAATATGTCAGATAGTGCTAAGTGAAAATTGCATTAGTTATTCTAAAGAAGCAGATATCTGGTTATGAAATTGAAGATTAGGTTATTAAAGAGGTATATTCAGTAAAACAAAAAAGTAACAAAGAACTAGGCGTGACAAGAGAAATATTATTACATTTGTTTTATAAACTGTTTCAACATTTCATTTCATTTGAAATAGTGAAGCAAATATTCATCATACGGAGAAGAAGAAGTAAATTTGGAGACAGCCTACAGCCAAGAAGGCGTATTTTTTCAAACAGGGTCTAAATTAAAATCCTAATGCAAATACCATGCTTACGGCGTTAGTATTTTCTAAGATGTATCACTAAAAAGCGTAAAGGATGCTTACGCCATTAGGCTTGCACACAAGCATCGCTGTGTCTTTTCTACTTAAAAAAAAGCTCGGGACGCAGCAGGTGCGCTATGGTAGTGAATTTTTATTAAATGTTTCAAATTTGAATAACTCAATTTTCTATAAACTTAGAAAGTCTAATTTTGGTACGCACTAAGCGCTTTCCTAGGGCAAGATATACACCAAATTTGATTAAAATAACTTGGTATTTTTAAGAGAAAAACATTTTTTCAAAAGAAAATGTAACGCTAAATAACTCAATTTTCTATAAACTTAGAATAATGAATTTTGGTACGTAGTAAGGCCTCTCCCAAGGCAACATACGTTGTAAATTTCATTAAAGCAGCCTTGTTATTTTTGTAGAAAAAATTTTTTTTTGACAGAAAACTCAAAATTTTTCCGGAAAACCTCGTCCGATTTTCCTGGATAACGAACTCATCCAAGACATTAATAAAAAAAGGCACTTGTAGAGTTTCATTGAAATCGGTTAATTATTTTTTGAGTTATCAGACGGATATATATATATATATATATATATATATATATATATATATATATATATATATATATATATATATATATATATATATATATATATATATATATATCCATATAAAAATTGAAACTGACCTCGGATATGAATTCTAGGGGTCCTAGTCCGCGCTCATTTGAAAAATTGTTTGCAAAGTATCACCATCGATACCCCTCTAATAGTGAATTTTTTAAATAAAAATTCACTAAAAATGCCGTATTGACATATATTAAGTCGTTTTGTAGGTGGACTTATAAATAAAGCAGGCGTACATTCTTTTTTCATTGCCTAATTTATTTGCTATAAAAAAATTTATAGCATATTTGATTATGTGACATTGAAGATTTCAATTTTAAATCTAAGTACTTTTTCTCGGTCTTCGTCACTTCGACACATTCCTTGAAAAGTACAAAACAGGTCTCAATGTCTCGATTTGAGATTAAATAAAAACTTCAGCCCGATGGAAACATCACCCTTCAGACGCATTAGAAAAAGACTGAAAGTTTCGCTAAATAATTCGGTTCTGCTTACAAAGAGCGAGAGCGTCTAGATTCACTTTAAATTTATCCGCACTGTCAACTTTCAGTTAATGAAATTGGGGAAGCGTTTCAATTCGTTCATCCACTTATCGCTTTCTTCACTTGTTTTACGCTTTCTCAGCAATGCGAATTTATTCGTTGTGAACAATATTTCCAGAAAATATAATTTATAAGATTATTTATTGATAATGATTACCCTAACTTACTGTATTTGTTTCATACTAACTAAAAATGTAGAGGGTATATATATATATATATATATATATATATATATATATATATATATATATATATATATATATATATATATATATATATATATATATATACAGAGGGTGGCGCATTGAAAACGAAACAGAGCGATTTGCGTCCAGAAAAGTTTTTTTTAAGAAACGCTGAAACACGTCAATTTTAATATTGAAGGGGGCATGTTTTGACATAAAACTCAACTTTGTCACATCAACCCCTTAAGGGTGGTGACAACAACTCATATTTTAAATAGGGAACATGGGTCGAGTGTTACATCATTTAAAAGCTTTTTATTTTCTGAATTCAGCACACTAATTTTTTTGAGAGTTTTATTAACTCGTTTAAAAATAATTCACAGTTGGAGTTGCAAGAACGTATTTCATTCATTGTAATAAGGAATTCATAAATTAGTCAATTTTTCGTTAAAAAAAACTCAAAAACAAAACCAAACGATCAAAAATGTTTATTCAGTTAAGTAAGTGTTTAAATTGTTGACCACCAGCTTCCATACAAGAGCACAATATTTCTTCAAAACGAGCTCTGACATTCTGGAGCATTTGTGGAGTTATTAAACGGCATTCAACAACAATGCGTCGTCGTAATTCTTCCAGAGACTCCGGTTCTGTTGCGAAAATTCTACTCTTTAAATGGCCCCATAGAAAGAAGTCTAAAGCAGTTACATCCGGTAATCTAGGGGGCCACTCAATAGCACCTCTACTCCCAATCCATTGCTCTGGAAACTCTCTGTTCAAGAACTCCCTAACACGTTGTGAAAAATGCGGAGGAGCTCTATCTTGTTGAAACACTAATTTATTTTCTTGATACCGATCATCATTTTCAACAATGTCGATTAGTAGAGGGTAAACGATATCTTCTAGTAACTCCAAATACGTTTCGCCACTCAAATTACCATCAGGATAAATTGGTCCGACAAACGGTCTTAAAAAATGCCAGTCCAGACATTCAATTTCTGTGGAGTTTTAATGTGGACCTCGTGAAGTTTTCTTGGATGATTATCTGCCCAATAACGACAATTATGACGATTGACTGTAGAGTTTAATAAGAACGTACACTCGTCTGAAAAACAGATATTGAACAGAAAGTTCCCGTTATCAGCTATTCGTGCAATCATTATTTCACAAAACTCCAGCCGCCGATTAACATCATCTTCATTAAGTTGTTGTACAAGATGAATTTTATAATACGGGTGAAATTTATTATGCTTCAATATTCGCTGAATAGTTATTCTTTTGATGTTTAAAGCAGTGGCCAATTTTCTCGTGCTCAAAGTTGGGTCTGCAGCAATTTGTCCTAAAACTTCAATCTCAGTAGTTTCATTTCTAACCGGAAATTCACGGTCAGGATCCCGTTTTTTATTGGCTACTGAACCACTTTGTCGAAACTTTGCAACTAACTCCAAAATGTATTTTCTCTTAACATGTCTGTTCGGATGTCGTTCATTAAACAAATTTACGGTACGGTTGGCACAGTCATCGTTTTTGAAAGAAAAGAGTAATTATTTCAACCCTTTCTTCTACAGAATATACCATTGTGAAATTAATTTTCGGTGCTACTATCAAGTATCAAACCGACCTATAAACTGAAATAATAAATCGCATTTCTCTCATTCCGATCAGAAATGTTCTGATGGTCAATTTTTTGTTTACAAACCAACAAAACATTGACTATCAGCACATTTCTTATCGGAATGAGTGAAATGCGTTTTTGCATCTTCAATTGTGAATAATTTTTAACGAGTTGATGAAACTTTGTGTGCTGAATTCAAAAAAGAAAGAGCTTTCAAATGATGTAACATTCGATCCATGTTCCCTATTTAAAATATAAGGGTTGTTATCACCACCCTTAAGGGGTTGATGTGACAAAGTTGTTTGTACTATAAAGTGTGAACGATGTACCGAAAAATTAGGTCTGTAAGTTTGAGGCCAAAAAAGGTAGGGGCATTTTAAAAACAGGGGGTTTTCCTCAAAACATCAAAGTCGCGGTTTAAAACGTCAAAATTGATAACATTTAGGCAAAGAACCCGAAACAAATACGGATTATGTAAAGAAAATGTCACAAGACGAGTGTTCTACAAACCCTTAAGTTTCAGCTTCAACCATCATTCTCCCTAATTTTAGGTACTTAAATGTTTACAGAAAATTCATTGCAAATAGACTTATTTCTCTGATGCTTTGGCAGTCGTTTTAGTTTAAGGTTTAATAGTCTATAATTTTTAGCTAATTTTCGTGAAAGAAATTCGCTAATGAGGAGACCGCGACCTTTGAATTTTAAAAATAGTGCACACTAGGCCCCTAGATCCCATATTCGAGTTTAGTTTCAGTTTTTATCTTTTTACATATATACGGGGTGACGCATTTCTACGGTAAAGCTCAAAATAGTTATTATTATACAGTGTGGCGGTGGTTCCGACCGCAGTGTTTTAGTCAACACTACCCTATGTTTCTCTTGACAGCTAAAACGTTGCGTTACGTTATTCGACAGCAAGCTGTCAAGAACTACTATATAAGAGACACCAGGGATCTCTCTCGCTCTCTCCTCGCTACTAACCGACACAGTGAAGATACGTCTCTCCACGCTCGGTCAGTTATCTGTTATGTGCTGTCTGTGATTGTTTTATAGTTAAATGTATAGTTTATTCAGTTAGTGAAATAATAAAGTATATTAAATGTTTACGTATGGATTTAATATCAACAAGTGCAATTAACATCCATATTGGTGACCCCGTGCCGCAAGCCGAAGATGCCCAGCCTGATGTTCCAGCCGACGTCGCCTAACTTCCACGCACGTGCTCATGCCTACAGAAAACTAATATCTAAACAGGTCAGTCTTTTCTAATTTAAAAATTATCTGATTTTTTTCACAATGGCCGAAGATTCTTCAAGCAGCAATATCATGGCAAGGGTTGCAATAAAATTACCTCCTATATGGAGACGTAACGTGAAAATCTGGCAAATGCAGGTTGACGCCCAGTTTGATATATCGCAGATCAGTTCTGAAAAGACAAAATTTAGTCATGTACTCGCTATACTCGATCCTGATGTCGCAGAGTCAATTTCAGATTTTTTAACCCAACCATTATCATCAACCTCCTATTCAGATCTAATGAAACGTCTTTTATTAGAATTTGAAGAGTCCGATAGTCGCAAACTAAATAAACTTTTAACAGAATTAGAATTAGGCGACAGAAAACCATCGCAACTTTTACGCGAAATGAAGTTTTTAGCCGGTAGTCAGATTGGAGAAAATTTCCTTAAAATTTTATTTCTACAACGTTTACCAGTCAACGTTCGTTCAATTTTGGCTTTGAGCAACGATTCTCTAGAAAATTTGTCGGTTACAGCAGACAAAATCGTGGAATTTTCCAGAGATAAATACAACGTGGCTGAAATTCAGTCACGCGAGCCCGACAAGCTAGCCAAATTAGAAGCGCAATTAGAGAAGCTAACAGCATCAGTCAACGAATTGCGAACGCGTTCCCGATCTACCTCCCGAGAAAGACCCAAGCTTTCTCGAAACTCCATAACCGCAAATTCCTCAACCTCCACGTGTTGGTATCATGAACGATTTGGCAACAAGGCCAAACGTTGCATCCAACCTTGCAATTTCAAAGCAAAACATGTGTCGGAAAACTAATAAGGCACTCCCTCCACGCGGCAGGAGACGAGAGCCACCTAACACGCCGCCTTTTTATTTTTGATAGACGCTCCAATATGAAATTTCTAATCGACTCTGGAGCGGATATTTCAGTTATTCCACCCACTCACGACCAACGGAAATTTCAATCGAAACGTACCTTGTATGCTGCAAACGGGACCCCTATTCATACCTATGGCGAACAACTATTAGATTTGGATCTAGGTTTACGCCGTAGGTTCTGCTGGCCCTTCACACTTGCCGATATCAAGCAACCAATTATAGGCGCTGATTTTCTAGCAGAGTTTGCTTTACTTGTAGATATGAAACATAGACGTTTAATCGATACAAAGACAAACCTCTCTAAGACCGGTGCTAACCCACCACCAGGATTTAATTCTAAAATTCATCTCGTAGACCCGACACACCAGTACTTCAAATTGCTACAACAATTTCCTGACCTGTTTAAGGAAACTTCTTCTAGCAACCTTCCAGAGGTTGAGTTCTTCCATACTATAAGTACGGAAGGACCACCTGTCACTGCAAAAGCTAGAAGATTGCCCCCGGAAAAGCTAGCTCAAGCAAAGCTAGAATTCCAGCACATGATGGACTTGGGAATTTGTAGACCCTCCAAAAGTCCATGGTCAAGCCCCCTCCACATGGTGCAAAAAAAGGATGGCTCATGGAGACCATGTGGGGATTACCGAGCACTAAACGCTAAAACAATCCCAGACAAATATCCCATTCCAAATTTGCAGGATTTTAATGCCCAGTTAGAAGGCAAACGTATTTTTTCAAAATTAGATATCATTCGCGCTTTCCATCACATCCCAGTAGCACCTCAAGATATTCCCAAAACAGCAGTCATAACTCCATTTGGGTTATTCGAATTTGTTAAAACCCCATTTGGCCTTCGTAATTCAGCACAAACATTTCAAAGATATTTACATTCAATTTTAAGACATCTTGACTTTGCCTACTCCTATCTTGACGATATTCTCGTTGCATCAGCCTCTGAAAAAGAACATCAAGAGCATCTAGCAAAACTTTTTCAGACACTTCAAGACAACGGCATCCGTATCAATTCATCTAAATGTGAATTCGGAGTGGCCGAAATTTCATTTTTAGGTTTTCGTGTAAATAAATCTGGATTATTTCCACTTCCTGAACGCATCAAAGCTATTACCGACCTACCTCTTCCCGATACCATTGAAAAACTCAGAAGATTTCTAGGTCTCATAAATTTCTACCGTCGTTCTCTTCCACGTGCTGCGGAAATTCAGCAACCACTATTCGACCTCTGCCAGAATCCCAAAAAACGCGACAAACGTAAAATCGAGTGGACTCCTCAGACTCGAGAAGCATTCGAACGTTTGAAAGAGGCACTAAAAAACGCTACACTAATAGCTCATCCGTCTGCTTCGCTACCACTGATTCTCCATGTCGATGCTTCTGATTATGCCGTAGGCGCTTCCCTCCAACAATTACGTGATCAAACACTAGAACCCCTAGGTTTCTACTCTAAAAAGCTTACTTCAGCCCAAAAATCTTACAGCACCTACGATCGCGAACTTCTAGCTGCTTATCAGGCAGTTAAATACTTTAGATATACCCTAGAAGGTCGCCATTTCACCATTTATACGGACCACAAACCTTTGACATACGCTTTTGAACAACGCGTCGATAAAGCATCCCCAAGGCAACTACGACATTTAGACTTCCTAGGTCAATTTACCACAGACATTCGCTACATACCAGGTCCTACAAACATTCCCGCAGACTATTGTTCTCGCATTGAAACAATTTCACTTTCTTCCACTGTGTCACTCCAAGAAATTGCGCAAGCTCAGTCATCTTGTGAGGAACTCAAACACCTTCTGCAGTCTAAATCTTCCTCATACAAATTTCAAAACATGCCTCTTGACAACGGAATGAATCTTATTTGCGATTCTTCTTCAAAGAAACTTCGCCCATTCATTCCGCTCAAATTTCGCCGAAAGATTTTCGATTCTATCCACAATTTATCTCACCCAGGCATATCAGCTTCAGTCGATCTGGTCCAGGATAGATTTTGTTGGCCCAAATTGAACCGCGATGTAACTCTTTGGTCTAAAACTTGCATTCCCTGCCAGAAAGTCAAGATATGGAGACACACTTCCAGTGCCATTGGACAATACACCCCAGCCATGAGAAGATTCTCGCATATAAATGTTGACATTGTGGGACCATTACCACTATCACAAGGTCAACGCTATCTGTTAACAATAATAGACAGATTTTCTCGATGGCCCGAAGCAATTCCATTGTCAGATATTACAGCAGAAACAGTAGCGAACACTATTTTATCATGCTGGATCTCTCGTTTCGGTGTTCCGCAATACATCACCACAGACAGAGGTAAACAATTCGATTGCCACCTTTTCACACACCTCACTAAAACACTAGGTGCAGACCACATCAAGACCACAGCTTACCACCCAGCAGCAAATGGTGTAATCGAGAGATGGCATAGAGTTCTGAAACAGGCCTTGAAAGCTCATATGGACGAAAACTGGGTCGCTAAATTGCCAATTGTGTTACTAGGACTCAGATCGTACATAATTCCAGAATATCGCTCAACACCCGCTGAAATAGTCTATGGAGAATCAATCAAACTTCCCACCGACTTTTTCAACAGCACACAAGCTCATGATGTTCCACCACTTATATCTCAGCTGAAAGAAGACATAAGGAAACTTCGACCAGTACCTTTTAAACACCATACTGCAAAAAAGGTATTTGTCCATCCTAAGCTTATGGAAGCTCCTTTTGTTTTTGTTCGCATTGATATTCCGCGAAAAACTCTCGAACCAGTTTATGACGGCCCCTTTGAAGTGTTATCCCGAACTGACAAAGTCTTCAAAATCAAGAAATCACACGGAGAAGAGACAATTTCTGTTGACCGTCTTAAACCCGCATTCATTCTTTGTGATAACGAACAGACAACTTTCCACCCTCAGAGACATCCTAGTGAAACTGAAAGTGACAGTGAAAGTCCAACACCTAGTGAAACTGAAAGTGACAGTGAAAGTCCAACACCCAGTGAAACTGAAAGTGACAGTGAAGTTCCCGTTCCCGTTCAAACTACACGCCATGGACGTAGAGTTCGATTTCCACGAAGATACTTGAACTAATAGCGTTGCCACTGAGAGGGGAGTATGTGGCGGTGGTTCCGACCGCAGTGTTTTAGTCAACACTACCCTATGTTTCTCTTGACAGCTAAAACGTTGCGTTACGTTATTCGACAGCAAGCTGTCAAGAACTACTATATAAGAGACACCAGGGATCTCTCTCGCTCTCTCCTCGCTACTAACCGACACAGTGAAGATACGTCTCTCCACGCTCGGTCAGTTATCTGTTATGTGCTGTCTGTGATTGTTTTATAGTTAAATGTATAGTTTATTCAGTTAGTGAAATAATAAAGTATATTAAATGTTTACGTATGGATTTAATATCAACAAGTGCAATTAACATCCATATACAGCTAACGAGAAAAAGTTGTACATGTTAAATATGGGGTGTCTTGAGCTGGATCTTATAAAATAATTTTGACAGTCACGGGGTGGCCCAATAGTCGTTGGTGATACCTACAAATTTTTTTCGAACACCCTTATATTATTTAATTTTTGCATTTTTTATCAAAACATGGTGCATGTTTGTAAGAAAAAATCAAGACGCAGTAAGTGAATTTTGGTAGACAAGTGTCATTATATGCTTCAAATTTCAATCACTCAATTTCCTATTAACCTAAGTTTTGTGGCTAGGAAGCCAGTTTTCTCAGAAATATTTTAAGTTTATTTTCAGAAAATCTTTGTACATTTTCCAACAATCAGTTATTTTGATAAAATATGGTACATTCTTTCTACTATATATGTTACACCAGTAACTAAATTGATGTCTGCTCGCATTAAAGAGATATATTTGCTATTGTGTGTGTGTGGTATTGTTGTTGACATTGAGACTGTTTCTCATTAGCCACAAATTGTAAATTAAAATCTCGTTTCATTCCCGCCAACTTTTGTTTCTGTTCGAACACGACGGCACCCATATCAAGTAATATGTACAGCACGTAATTACTACATAACTATTATTTTTTTACATATATTAATACACACATATATCTCATGTTTTTTTAAATAATTGTTTTATTGTATATATATATATATATATATATATATATATATATATATATATATATATATATATATATATATATATATATATATATATATATATATATATATATATATATATATTATTTTTTGTTAATATTTTTTGTAATATTTCTTTTGTTTTGTTTTTCCTTTTTTGTTGTTTTTTTTATTAGTATGTTATTATTTTTTTTTCAGTGATTCTTATATATTTTTTTTTAACTTTTTTTTTAAATTATTTTATTTTATTATTTTTTTTTCCATTAAGAGACATGAGGATTGAAACTGGGACATTTGGCGCCAATTGGTCCGTCATGGCTCACTAGACAACCATGAATTAGACTACGGTTTGGTAGGTACTTCACAATAGGGGTGGACATATAAGGCTCTACTTACATCGATTTCACAATTTGTTTCTTAATACTAAAATACTAACCTAATTATAACTAATCATTATTTAAGTTTTTAGTTTGCATTCTTTTAAAAACTTAAATATTACTTTGTATACAAAATAATCTAACAATGCTAAGACATGACTTAGGTAAATATATATGTTTTGCAAAGAGTTGCTCAAGCATCTTTTTACGGGGCTGCTTATAGTACGAACATTGAAAAAATATATGATTTAGGTATATTTGATATTAAAAACATTTTTATGAAAATTCACTTCCATAATGTACTTGCTGCGTCCAGACTTTTTATTAGTTGTCGACTTGTAACTAGAATGTGCAATTAGAAGTCGGCTCATAACTGTAATTAATTGTAGAATATCACACAACAGCGACGACTTTAACTTTGTTTTCCTTGTAAAAGATTTAATTTAAAAAAGAACTCTTGACTTCTCTGAATTAAATTGATGAAAAAGTTAATTAATTGGATGGTCAACAACATTTGCTTGACTACTGAATTGAAAACCTTTTACTTTTTGTGTTTTACGATCTATAATTAGAGGTTTTTGTCATGGCTTTGACAAAACATTTTAATTAGATAAAGCGTGAGCGTAGAGAAAGTAACAATAGGTTAGGGGCAACACCTCTTCAAAAGAAGATAATATATGATCTAACATACAATTATCAGGCTATGTGTATCAAAAATCTACATATTAATAAACCGTACCTATAAACTTGTAGAGGTGGGTCTACGTCAAAAATAATTTACAAATTGGCTTAAGAACATACAGACTTGTAGACTACTTCTCTGGCTTCACTGTTGGTTTTCGTTTTTGTAGGTGAAGGGCGTAGCCAGCGCGTAAGCTAACTGGAGCAAGTGGCCCTTATGAATTCTGGATGTTCTAGGATGTTCTTCAACGTTTCTGTGACTAGTTTCGAAAACCAACAGTGAAGCTAGAGAAGTAGTCTCCAAGTCTGTATGTAGTCTGGACCAGTTTCACCAAGTAAGAGCAACAACAATCAATGAAATGTACTTAAGAACAGCTAAGCTAATCACACTCTATATACTTTCCTCAAGATTCATATAATAATCATCAAAGAATACTCAATTAAGATAGAACTGGACAAAAGTGATCAAGTAAATGACTAAAGTGAGTTTTACTAATATTTTTTTAGCCGTCTAATATGTGTCGCTACATAGTGGTTTTATCATACAGGGAATCCATTCTTGGCTAACTTTTATGAAGAAAATTGCGATTATAGGAAGGTAGCTTGAGAAATTTCGAAAAATGTCTCCAATTAAGCGTGAATTAGTTGTTGCGGTCGACTTTTCAGCAACCGTATCATTTTGCTGTCTCTGGAGAGTATTTGAGAAAATTTTAATGTCCAATACGGTCTTTAAATATTGGACGGCAAATAAACTATGAAAATTAAAGAATTAAGTTAAGTTAAAATTTTCTATCATTTTACCATGGTAATACACTTTGAGCTTTCTGGGATATTCTTTTAAAGGAAACGTTGTCTGGTGAGCATCGAAGGATTTAACCGCTGATATATCGAATACAATAAAGAATTGTTTGAGGTATGGCTCTGTGTGTTCTCGTAAATATTGTGAATCTGCGTGGTTGGAGACACTCCAACAAAATAAAGGATATCACACGCACTTCCTTCCACAATGACTTCATAGTGTTTAAATAAGAACACAGTAGAAAAGACAATAATCTCACTGTTAAAGTTCACCATGTTGTGCTTCATCTCTGTCTGGACGAGATGTATTAAGAGGCAGTAGTTTTCCTTTAAGAAGCGCTTGAATCTAAAATATGAAGTTTTTAGTGGACCAGATAGGAACGCGCATTCCCCTCCTTCAGTATTATGGCGGGGTTGAGAAAAGTCTATAAATACAGGTGGCATCGAATCAACAGGGGGATTCCGTCTGCGGTACCTAAAAGCAACACCATTTCTCCATTTTAAAAGTACTTCAAAATTTGCAAGTCTCCTAATTAAACAATTATATATATATATATATATATATATATATATATATATATATATATATATATATATATATATATGAACAACGTGGTTTCGGAATCATCTACGCTACCTGGAGACTTTTTTCAATACACTGAAAAATTCATTCCGGAGGCTAAGTTAGTTCGCCAGTTCTTAGAGTCTAGTTTTTTCATGGAAGTTTTCAACCTTTTATCTCCAAAGTGCAATATGTTTTAAATCCTCCAAGTTACTTTCACGAAATGCAATTCATATATTCCAAAAAAATCCATACCACCATCACCATCGCCAAAACGATTGCGTTAAGATCGTCCTTTTCTAAAGTCACGGCCTCTAGAATGAGGCACTGTACGGTCCCTGCCGCCTCTCATCTGCTCCCCGCCTCCGCTTTTTCTCGGTTTGACTTTTCTCTTCTCAACCGAAATTTTCCTTCCATAAAATCTACACCGTTCAATTATGTTATGGCCTTCAAAGCGAGATGGTGGCTCTCCAGTATGCACACTAAATAACCAAATAAAACCCAATTTTTTTTTCTAACAACACAACATATAACTTTATTGAAATTTAAACAAAATTGATAAAGCTATTCTTATAATATGCCTAATCTGTTACAAACTTGTTTATCTTAACTTTATTAATCCCCACAAATTATTAGGACAATGTTTTTTCCAAATTTGGATTTATCGATTATTGAAATTTTTAATTAAATTTAAGAGGTCTGCAGCACCTTTTCACAACTGAAAACTGTTTTCCTAAATTACGTAATTTTAGCCATCTTCCATATCTATATTTATTTATTTATTTATTTATTTATTTATTTATTTATTTATTTATTTATTTATTTATTTATTTATTTATTTATTTATTTATTTATTTATTTATTTATTTATTTATTTATTTATTTATTCATTTATTTATTTATTTATTTATTTATTTATTTATTTATTTATTTATTTATTTATTTATTTATTTATTTATTTATTTATTTATTTATTTATTTATTTATTTATTTATATGTAATTAAAATTATACATTGCATCTTACAAATAAGCTATGCTTGTGGATGTATTGATACAATTTTCGTTACGTCCTCCTAAACTGTTTCTGTCACAACTATTTTAATGACTGTCATTTTTGATTTTGTTCCCAATTTTGCTTCTTCTGCTGCTACGATCCCACCAACGTTTCCACAGTAGCCAGAAAGATTAATATTTGCTTTTATTTACATATTGATGTGAATTTTAATCAAATTTTCTCAAAAAGAAACCAGAATTCTCCAGCACATAAATTTTGACATTTCTACTTATTGTTTTTTTTTTGCTCAAGCATACGCAACTGCCTCTGTTATGGTGTTTGGTGAGTCACCTACCCCGCTGACGTCTAGTTTGTATGATGTTCTAAATATGCAGATTGCCTTTGTTGATTGAATGATGCGTGCGTTAAAAAATGTGTCCTATAACGTTTTTGTTTGCTGCTATGGATTTGGATTTATAGTTTCTCTCTTATTTATCACAGATTGGATTGTATTTAACTTGACAAAGTAAGTAAGGTGTTTATAATTTTATACAACACCTACTGTTACTGCATGTGGGTCTCCTGAACTGGTTGACTTCTATCCTTGTTAACTTTTTCTACTTGAAAATTCCACTTTTATACTAAATTTACGCTGAAAAGTTTTTTCTGCTGCCTCTTCTTCAAAATCTCCAAAAGTTTTTTATTATTTTTTTGGAACAAAAAAACTGTTGCCAGAGTTTCATCTATGGCCCTCTGTTAAAATGTCTTTAATTTCTTGTTGTTCCCCTAACAATGCTTTTTTCATTCTTTATCTCTTAGGATATGTGAAAAGCATTCTTGTCTATGTTTTGTTTATTTGGCATATTTTTTTAACCTTAAACGCTGTCGGTTTGACAGTCCCAATTAATCACATGTTTACAATTGCTTACATCTATTTCTAATTCTATGGAAAATCAAATGACCTTAACCCAAAACTGTCAGAACTAACTTATTCACTATTATCAACATTATTTCACTTTCGTTTTTATCGAGTCTTGTTAAATTGGCACCTTATAATATACACTTGATTCCTAAAAAAATTAACACTCATTTACCTACATCAATGTTTCCTTATATTTTGGTATACATACTTGGGTTAATTAGATTTCTTTTTTTGAATTTTTACTAGGCATTCTAATATACCAACCAGTATGTTTTCCTTAGGTCATTGTGTCTGTGTGGTTCATATGAGTGTATTTATAACTTCTTGTTGATTTTACGTGTATAATTGTGTGTCTATTTGTTCAAAGTGTGGGTTTTTTATGTTGCCCACCCTTATAAAGCATATCAATATATATATATATATATATATATATATATATATATATATATATATATATATATATATATATATATATATATATATATACAAATAAAAATTCAAACGGGCCTTGGATGTGGGCTCTAGGGCCCCTAATTCGCACCCATTAAAAAAAAATCCTAAAGTCTCACAATCGTTACCTATCTATTAGTGAATTTACTTAATGAAAATTGACTAAAACGTGATAAGCTAGAATCAAAATAATCCAGAAAGCCTCATGATGCTAATTTACAATTTGTGGCTAATGATAACCAGTCTCAATGCACACACCCGCCAACACACGCGCGCGCGCATAGGCATAATTTAACATCGGCATAATTTCACGGCTATGGTCAATCGCCGAAGCCAGGAAGGAAAAAATAGCACGATGAAAAACAACAAAGTCTTGATATTTCTCGAGATTTCAAAAAACCGTTCTCGTCATGTCAAGGTACCATTGATTCAGTTGTAATTTGGTGGCACTTAACAAAGAGGTGCTTAAAAAAATTGGCCAGTACACTTTGGTTAGGGTGTAGCGAAAATATCCACTTTTAAAATTTTAAACTCCTGTATGCGGAAAAGTGGCGTAGTAACAGGTTAATAACCCCTTTAAAAATTGCCTCTTGTTTATTGGTGCCCCCACCACTTTAAAGTCAGCGCTCTCGGGTGCACTCATGAAAGGCTCGTCTAGGCATCATTTGGTCAGTTCTACGACAGGTTTTAGCTTGTACGTGTGTGTTTTGTTAGTTTGATTACTATCAGTTGGTTAGAACCATATTTGAGGATATCAAAATAATATTTTTATACGTTGTGGAAGTGGTGATGATATGCCAAAAACGAGGAAAGACGTTAAATGTCCTGTGTTTGGAGCTCCGTCCAAATTTAAAACAATGTGCTACCGACATATGCGGACGTTACGAAAAACTATCTATTTATACCGCAGTCCTTATTGGATGCTTCGCAAAATAAATCAGAGCCTACATTGACACATATATCAACAATTTTAGTTGCTGAAATTAAAGTAATAGGGGCGAAATCCTCCATACCAATCATTTCGGTTCAACAAATCATACATTTAATGAGAATTTATCATGAGAAAGTCGGAAAGATAAAAAAACTTATAAAGTCAAGGAATAGTGAAGTGCTCTTAACCAAAATATCAGAGTTTAGACAAACCGCAGAAGGTAGGTCTTTTGACATTTCAACTTCTAAATGTGTTGATTTTTTGTTATGCAAGTGCAAAATAAAAGTACCCTTCAGGGAAAGAGAGTTTTTAACGGATCAAAGAATCGGCAGAAAAATGGTTATTGGTTCGATTGATGTTATTACAACAAGAAAAATTGAACGATCTCTAGAAAGAAAGCGAACCGAAACAGCAACGAAACCTGGTATTATCATGACTGAAACTGGTATTTTTGGACCAAATACATTTTTAATACCTGAAGATGAAGAAGATCACAACATAGACGACCTAAAAAAAAACCAAAGATGGCCCAGATTTTATTAATAAAGTTGATAATGTCAGGACCTGTTAGGCAATTCCAGGCACTTCGCAGATGAAATTAACTGTACCGAGTTTAGCCCAAGCCTGTGATCGTACGGGGGTTTCAGACACGTCATCTGCATCACCCAAACTGTTGACCGTTGCGTAAAACTTGTAACGGATGCGTCGTTAGCAGTTTGTGGTTCTGATGCACGAGATGGTTTTATTAGAAATC
Source organism: Tillus elongatus (assembly GCA_964006375.1). Lineage (NCBI taxonomy): Eukaryota > Metazoa > Arthropoda > Insecta > Coleoptera > Cleridae > Tillus > Tillus elongatus. The sequence goes on along the minus strand of OZ023266.1, from coordinate 36,054,312 downwards.
GTATTTATTCGCGTCAAATTTTACTTAAATTTGAGGGTAAGAGCGATTATTTCAAGGCCCACCTATGAATTTATAACTTGGGGGGGTGGGTGAGCGGGTGGAGTTCGACTTGCAGCCACCTTCTCGTGGTGAGCTCTGGGTTGTTTTACCAAAAAACAAGCGAAGAGCTGCAAGTTTAGAAATTTATGAAATTACGTTAACATCTGAAATTTTGAGTATCTAGGCGCACCGGAAAATATTGTCCTAGAAATTTCAGCGTTTACAAGGTAAATATGCAGTACAGTATGCCACTTTTTCCGATATAGGGTTCACCAATTTCTAAAAAAGATTTTTTTGCCCATGTTTCACTCCACCCTAGCTTTGGTCACCTTTTAGGTATCTGAATCTTCACTTAGTCTACTTCTATTTTAATGTGGCATAAGTAAATAAAGACAAAGAAAAAGCTTAGCTGAACTCTTTCACCTTTAAAAATCGCACTTGTAAGTTAAACCATCAGTTACAAACCACAATAAAGCGACGCAAGGAACAAGTGAGGCTGCTGAAAGTTACATGTAATTAGTTTCAACTGAAGCGACAAACTCCGCATCTAATGGATTCCTCAAAACTTTTCAGCAAGCACGCACTAACTCAGGTGGTAATGAGTTTGGTAATTGGGTGGGTTGCTTACAAACTATGCGCTAAATGGAAATAATTAGAGTAAACATATATACATACACATAATTTAATTGATAAGGTTGTTTACACTAATATGACATTTCTGTTAGCGGTTGCACGCAGGAATTTATTATATCGTGCAAACCATAAAATGTAAATATAACAAGGAAATTTAATGGATCGTGAAAGTAACTAAGGGAAATTTGTTTTAGGTGGGTAAATACGGACCTAATTTATTACATATGTTTACTTTCCGCTACAGTCTATAAGATAAACTATAATTTTTTCTTGCAATAGTTCTTATGTTGTTACGGCTTTCCTTCTTTACTCATTTTTAGAAATTCACACTCAGTACAACATGTAGTGTACTTACTAGTACTAAGCTTCTAAACAAGCTTGCTCATGTTTGATATTGATGAAAATCTTTAACAGATGAAGCCAAAAAAGTCTGGGCGCAACAAGTCCTCAGTTAAGGTGGTGAATTTTTATAAAAGTTATCTACGCAATTTTTTTATAATTTTTTTATAGAAATGTGAGCGACGACCCCCGCAGTTCCACTGCTAGGTCTGCCCTGTAGGCTTCCCAATCCGCCTTGCGGGGGTCCCGGTATCATACCGTTTATCTTTCGACTTTGGCGATTTAAAACCGGATGTATCTGTGGTCTGAGATACTCACTTCCCCAGACACAGCCCAGTTCTCAACAAAGTCACGCAGAAACTGGGTGGAAATTGATAGATCTAAAACTTCCTCACGCCGTGTTGTGACGAAGTTCGGTTTATTACCTCCGAGCTTCCCCACAACTCATGGTGCGCGTTCGCATCCATGACGATGATGGTCTACCATCCATCTGCTCTGCTACCCACCATCAGCTGCTCCAGTTCCTTGGGTGAAGGAGGTTCCGTGCTGTCCCCTGGCAGATAGGCTGACTCGAGAGTAATGTCCCTTCGCCCATCCCCTCCTCCACATCGGATTTTGATCGTTGCCAGGTCTCTGGAACATAAATTCATTAAAGGCAGAAACACTATCCCTGGCAAAAATGTAGGCCCTCGTGTTCCTGCTGGGTCTGCTGTAGATGAGCTTTCCAGCAGCTCCGCCGTGTCCCCTGATCTCTCCTTTATATGAGTACGGTTCCTGGATGAGGGCCACACCCGTGTTCCTCAGAGCCATCAGTGCTCCGGCCGTGGCTGCCCTACCGTGTTGGAGGTTGACCTGAAGGAGCCTAAATCCCATTAACCCCTATTTGCTTCGCCAGTGGGCGGAATCTAGCCCTTCCCAGGCCCCAGAATGCCTGGAAGGAGGTTCCTTTAAGGGCTCTGTATGACGCCTGGTGGATCGAGAAGGCGTGAGTCTGTCTTTTCTCCTCTGTCTTCCTGCTGAAAACCCACCAGTGTTGTGTCCCCAGTTCAGGGTTCTGCATCCTCAGTCTACTGATCACCGTCTCCCGCGGGACGGTGCCAGGGATCCATACGAGGACCATGCGCTTTCTTTGGGAGTTCCTTGGGCTCGACATCTGTCAAGTACGCCCCCTCCCAAATCTGAACGAGGCCCTCAATCGTTTTCCGCAGCCAGTCCCGCGACTGCGGGCCGACACAGGTTATCAACAGGATGCCCGCCGCCAGGGGCGCTCTCCCCTTCCTGAAGAGAGTCCACCGCAGCTGCCACCGAAGCCTGGATCAGGTCCGCCTTCCCCTGGTCTAGCGTGACCTCAGGATGACGTCTGTCAATCACCGCCGTCCAGAGGCCCTCCGCAACCTCCCTATAAGCGTCAGTCTGCACCGGTGCTCCGGCCCTGGTGCTTTTGGGACGTCTGTCTGTAGTAGGCGTACTAGAGCCCGAGGCGGTGTCTTCTAACTCGCACTCTCCTCTTGCGCCTTTAGAGGTGCCCTGGCCCTTTTGGGACGCCTGTCTGTAGTAGGCGTGCTAGAGTCCGAGCGCGTCCTCTTCTCACTCGTACTTCCCGCTTTCGGCTTTACAGGTTTCTCGACCATCCACATCCCGGTCTCTATTTTCTGCGCCCTCCGGAGCTTCTTATTTGCACCCCGCAAAGACGCTTGGACTGCCGTTTCAGTCCCTCTACCCCACCCCTGCCAGCAGGGTCCTTACTGGTAGAGGGGCCCCCAGAGTCCGCGGACCTCGCCGCTCTCCGGTGGGACCCAGTCTCCAGCTTGGGTGTCGGGGACAAGTCTGTGGCTGAATCCCCCATATCTACGTCGGTCGTGAGACCTCCAGAATCTGCGGACGCTACCGCCCCCAGGCTCGTCTCCGTTTCTGGAATAAACCAGACACGACTCGGCACGAGTTTGTAGCCGGAGTCACTCCTCGAGCCTCATTGGGTTTGGTTCCATATTTTCATGTTGTTCCCACGAGAATGGGGGAAATATTGTCCAGACCATCAGAAACCCCTGTGTGGTGCAAGGCGGGTTACTCTGGAGGGTTGCCCTGTACTCCAGAGGTTCCGTTCATGACACCATCGCCCTGGTGTCATCCATCCCTAGGCACGGGTCACTTGACACCGTAGATTGGGGGAGTCTAGTTCAACCTCCTTGTCTAGATCCGTCATGTTTAGTTATCAGCAGGGTCACCTCGTGCAGGATGCGGCTCTTCACCACAAAGCTTCATCGAAAGCTTATGTTGTTGTTTCCACTTCCTCAGCTTGCCCCTGGATTCTTTTGGCCCTTACTGGATCATTGCAATTCACCTGAATTAAATGTGATTATTATTATAATAATTTGTCATTGTGCCATTTCTGACCAGCACCTATAATAAAATCAATGTTTTGATTCTGGCAAAAATATGCAACAAAACATTTAATTTTAAATCAATTTTAACCCTCTGTATAGGAAGAAAGTTTGGAGGGAGTCCTATTTAGCATTTTTTATTATTTGTCAAGAATTATTTTCCTGTCTCTTTTTTAACGCTACTTCTTTAAACATTATATGGAACGTAACGGACAAGTACAGTAAAATAAGGATAGGGATGTATTCTTGTTTGTTTTGTTAAGGGTGGCAGCTGAAACGAAGTTCCAATTTAATTCAAGCGAACTAAATTATCTTTTCTCAGAGATCAGACTTGACAGTGTAGAAGCTACGCGAAAGAATATTTTAGATAACTTTATTATATTTGAGTACTTCATAGCAATTTATAGCTTAATCTTAATGTTGTGCTGAGTCGCGCTTTGTAAGTTTTATAAAAGAATACAGTAAGTAGGTTTAGATTTTCTAGAAATATGGTTAATTTAAACTTGGATGAAACTTCCTTAGATCCGTTTTTTAGCCAGCTCAACCAGTAACATTTTTCATGAAAAAATATATTTTCCTTTCAAAAAGTTTTCCGTATATCAGAAATAATTAGGCTAGTTTGAATAAAGTTAGTAAAAACATTTTTCTTTGTACAGACTCTGCCATGCAAGAAAACTGAAATGTCTGGAAATATATAAAACAAAGTTATCACCACCTGGAGAAAAAAACTAAAATATAAAATGGGCCACCAGAAGGCACCTGCTGCGTCAAATTTTGTAATGTATATTCGAAAAATAGTGAAATGTGCAAGGTACTATTAGTGAATTTTCTTTTAAAAAATCACTAATGAGATCGCGACTTTTGAATTGTAAAAAAATTTCTTCAAATGAGCGCTATTTAGAACCCCTGGAACGCAAATCCGAGGTCAGTTTCAGACTTTATATGTTTATATAACTATAGGGTTATAATACATGAAGAAAAACTTTGTACCTACCTCTTCTTAAGCACATTACGCGCACGAAGCAGTGTGAGATTTGGCATAGTTAAAGTGCATATAAACAGGGAGAGCAGAAAGATAAAATGTATGTATAATATGTATGTATATAGTTTAAACATTGCTTTCTTCTAATTAGACAAGTGTCTCGCGACAGTAAAAACTTTGATGAGTTTTTTGTCGTTTTAGCGAAATAAAAGACTTCCCTGACTGTGCTGTGTACACACAATCCTCGCAACTGACCCTCCTGACCTGCCCTGACATCAGTTTGCCTAATCAAAAGCTAAAAGAAGTTAAAAGGGAAAGGAAGAGTTCATTATGCTCACATAACCTTGATATATGGCAGGGTTGATTTTCCTTCCCCTTTTAGCTTTTAATTAGGCAAACTGATGTCAGGGCAGGTCAGAAAAGTCAGTTGGTAGTATTTGTTGTAACATCACGTTAGGAAGGTTTTTTATTTCGTTAAAATACCAAAAAACTCATCCAAATTTTTACTGCCGCGAGACGCTCGTCTAATTTGACAGTAGGATTGATTCCCAGTGTGACGGGTAATATATTCATGTCAATGTAAAACACATATTACTCCATGGTCGAACTTATGTATGTATACGGATGGGTTCATACGTTCATACTGAACACTAAACTTCAGTTTTAGTGAATTTTCTTAAAAAAAGGAGAACCCGACTTTTGAATTTTTAAAAAATTCTTCAAATGAGCGCTAATTAGGCCCCCTAGAACACATATCCGGGGTCAGTTTGAATTTTTATATATGTTTATATATATATAAATATATATATATATATATATATATATATATATATATATATATATATATATATATATATATATATATATATATATATATATATATATTACACACACAAAATAATAATAATGGGTCGATTTTGATAAAAATTTATGAATACCTTCATTTTCAAAGTGCTTTGGAAAGGTTCGTTAGCCATGAAAATCAGCCCAGGTCTTTCCGGAAAATTTTGTGTTTTCTTTCAGAAAAAATTATATTTCCGGAAATAACAAAAAAAAGGACAACCAAAATTGGTGCGCGTATTTGAGTTATAAAGAATGAACCATTTTTAAAAATTTAGGTCTGTAAGTTCAAAGACACAAAGGTTATGGGCATTTAAAAAAAAGTTGGGGTTTTCCTCAAAACGTCAAAATCGCTCTTTGAAACGTCAATATTGGCAACATTTAGGCAAAGAACCTATAGCAAATACGGATTATGTCACAAAAATGTCGCAAGAAGAGTGTTCTGCAAACTTTTAAGTTTCAGCTTCAATTCATTTTACTAAAATGATTCCATAAATTTCATATCAAATAGACCCTTTCTCTGATGATTTTTCGGTAGTTTTAGTTAAATTTATGGTTTAACGGTCTATAATGTTTAGCTAATTTTCGTAGAAAAAATGCGTTAATAAGGAGAACGCGACCTTTAAATTTTAAAAAGATTTCTTCGAATAAGCGCAAACTAGGCCCCCGAGAATGCATATCTGGGCCTAATTTCATTTTTTATCTGTTTACATATATACAGGGTGACGCATTTCTATGGTAAATATAATTGTTATTATACAAGATACGAGAAGAAGTTGTATACGTTAGTTATAGGGTGTCAAGACACCTCAAGAGCTGCATCTTATAAAATTATTTTGCCAATCACTGCTGGCCCATATTCGTTGTAATATATACTTTTTTTTCGAACACCCTTATGTTATTGCATTTTTGCACTTTATATTGTAACATGATGCATGTTTATAAGAAAAAATCGAGACGCAGTAAATGCGTTTTGGTATCGAATTATCATTAAATGCTTCAAATTTCAATAACCTAAGGTTTGTTGGCTAGGAAACCAGTTTTTTCGGAAATATTTTAAGTTTATTTTCGAACATTTTTTGTAAATTTTCAAACAAAAAGTTATTTTGATAAAATATGGTACGTATCTTGTTTCTAGTATATAGGTAACCAGATTGATGCTTGCTTGCATTAGAGAGGAATATTAGCTATAAAAATATTGATATTAAAATTCACTACCATAACGTACTTGCTGCAGACTTTTTTAAAATGTCACAATAACGTTAGATTTAAGTGGTCTTAAAATGTTTATTTTATTACCTTCCGACTTATGTATCAGATTTATCATCGTTTTGTAGAAATTTCATTTTGCTAAGAAATGTTGACGGCAGGTGCCCAAATATTGTAAATTTAGTAAAGTATAAAAAATCTCGGGACGCAGCAAGTGCGTTATGGTAGCGAATTTTCTTTAAAATATTTTTAATAGCAAATATCTTTCTTTGATGAAAGCAGGCATCAAACTTGGTTGCCTATATAGTAGAAACAGTGTATCATATTTCATTGAAACAAATTTATTGTTTGAAAAAATATAAACATTTTTCAGAAGTCTAGATGCAGCAAATGTGTTATGGAAGTGATTTTCCATTAAAATGTTTTTAATAGCAAATGCGAGCAGGCATCAATCTGATTACCGGTATAGCCTATGTAGTAGAAACAATGTACTATATTTTATCAAAATTACTTATGGTTTGAAAATATACACAAATTTTCCGAAAATAAACTTAAATGTTGATTTTCTATCCAACAAAGCTTACGTTAATAGCAAATTGAGTTATTGAAATTTGAAGGAGTTAATGAAACTTTGGTAAATTTGCAGATTAGCACCCGAACGGATTTCAACAAATTGTTTTCAGAGACATTACTAGGACCTCACCTGCAGGTTTCTGAACAGTTTTTTGAAAAACGTTCGGGAGCTAAACTGCAAATTTACCGAAAATTTGCTACCAAAACGCACTTACTGCGTCCAGATTTTTTTCTTACAAACGCATCATATTTCGATAAAAAATGCAAAAATGCATTAACGAATTTGTTCTACGAAAATTAGTTAAAAATTATACACCCCTACTCACTCCTGGTCCCGTAACTTCCTTGGGAAGTGTGAACAAGAAAATTTTCTTGGGGTTTGTGGATCCAGAGGGGTGGAGGCCTAGGCAGGTTTCTGGAAACAGTTTTTTGAAAAGCGTTCAGGAGCTAAACTGCAAATTTATCGAAAATTCGTTACCAAAACGCACTTACTGCGTCCAGATTTTTTTCTTGCAAACGCATCATATTTCGACAAAAAATGGAAAAATGCATTCACGAATTTGTTCTACGAAAATTAGTTAAAAAAAATTATACACCCCTACTCACTCCTGGTCCCGTAACTTCCTTGGGGAGTGTGAACAAGAAATTGTTCTTGGGGTTTATGGATCCAGGGGGGGCCCTAGGCAGGTTTCTGAAAACAGTGTTTTGAAAAGCGTTCGGGAGCTAAACTGCAAATTTACCGAAAATTCGCTACCAAAACGCACTTACTGCGTCCAGATTTTTTTCTTATAAACGCATCATATTTCGATAAAAAATGCTAAATTACATTAACGAATTTGTTCTAAAAAAATAAGCTACAAAAATTATGCACCCCTACTCACTCCTGGTCCCGTAACTTCCTTGGGGAGTGTAAACAAGAAATTTTTCTTGGGGTTTGTGGATCCGTGGGGGAGGGGGCTAGGCAGGTTTCTGAAAACAGTGTTTTGAAAACCGTTCGGGAGCTTAACTGCAAATTTACCGAAAATTCGCAACCAAAACGCACTTACTGCGTCCAGATTTTTTTTAAGATAAACGCATCATATTTCGAAAAAAATGCAAAAATGCATTAACAAATTTGTTCCACGATAATTAGCTAAAAAAAATTATAGGCCGTTAAACCATAAATTTCACTAAACCTACAAATAAATATCCAAACAGCTACCAAACTTAACTAAACTGACAGCCAAAGCACCAGAGAAAGGGTCTATTTGAAATGGATTTTCTGTAAACATTTTAGTAAAATGAAGGGCAATGATGGTTGAATCTGAAACTTAAGGGTTTGCAGAACAGTCTTCTTGCAATATTTTCTTTTCACAAATAGTATTTGTTTTACATTCTTTGCCTAAACATTGCCAATTTTGACGTTTAATATTGCGAGTTTGACGTTTTGAGGAAAACTCCAACATTTATTGCTTTAACTGCCCATAACTTCTTTGTCTTTAAAGCTATGGACCTAAATTTTAGTACGGAGTTCACTCTTTATAATACAAACACGCGTACCAAATTTGGTTGCCCTTACTTTGTTATTTCCGGAGATATGATTTTTTTTATAAAGGAAATACAAAATTTTCCGGGAAAACCTGGTCCGATTTTCCTGGATAACGAACTTATCCAAGCCACTTGCAAAAGTAAGGTACTCTGCAAATTTTATCAAGATCGGTCCATTATTTTTTGAGTTATCGGTCGGATATATATATATATATATATATATATATATATATATATATATATATATATATATATATATATATATATATATATATATAAACACAGATCTCCCCATAAGCGAATTAAAAAAAAAAATTCGCTAATAAAATAGTTAACTGGGATTCTTATGAAGTTTATCCGAACTGTACATCAGAAATACTTCCTACACATTACTTTAATGATTCTTTCAAATGTGAACCACAGTGTCGAAACACAGTCGTGCAATTCTTCGCATCTTGTTTGCTTAGTCGGAAGTCCTTGTAATTAATATTCTATTATTTGCGATTGAAAAGACCTCGACTCGTTACTAAGTATTGTTTTTAAGAAAGAGACGCAGATTATAAAGATATCAACTCGGACCACGAAATACACAAGTAAATATCTAAACATATATTTTGTTGCTTGAAATGCGCCATAATTTAGGTTTCTTTAGTTATTTCATAAACCCAAGTAAACGCATAATTTGGTCACTCCCGTCAAATAAAATTTGGAAATTTAGACTTAATCGTAAAATAACGACAAATATTTTAAGCACAGAATTTTTTTTTTGCTGAGGTAAAGTGAAGACAGTTACTATTACTTTAAACAACAGGTGAAAAAAGGATTGTAAGACATGTATTATAGATTCATCGCTTTTGTAGGTCTGAAAAAAGGCATCTAATAATGTGAATTTAAAAATAATATTGTGAATACCAAATTTTTTCTGCTAAATAATTAAACAACCACTTTAAAAGAATGTTAATCGCAATTTTCTATACCAAAGGAAATACTAGTACCATAGTGGAACTACTGGTACCAGCCAGGACTACTAAAGAGCCACAATTTGACTCGCAATTTTCTAGGAGACAAAAAAATTGGCCGTTTTTGGAAGAAGGTTAATCAAAATTAAGTGTGTAAGCATTATCTTTTTATATTGGATACCGGAAAACAAAGTGAAAAAAAATCTGGACGCAGCAAGTGCGTTATGGTAGCGAATTTTTTTTAAATACTTTTAATAGCAAATGTCTTTCTTTGATGAAAGCAGGCATCAAACTTGATAGCCTATATAGTAGAAACAATGTACCATATTTCATCAAGATAACTTTATGGTTTGAAAATATATAAATATTTTTCAAAAGTCTGGATGCAGCAAGTGTGTTATGGAAATGGATTTACATAAAAAGGTTTTTAATAGCAAATGCGAGTAGGCATCAATTGATTACCGGTATAGTCTATGTAGTAGAAACAAAGTACTATATTTTATCAAAATTACTTATAGTTTCAAAATATACAAACATTTTCCGAAAATAAACTTAAATGTTGGTTTTCTAACCAACAAAGTTTACGTTAATAACAAATTGAGTTATTGGAATTTGAAGGATTCAATGAAAATTTGGTAAATTTGCAGATTATCTCCCGAACGCTTTTCAAAACAGTGTTTTCAGAAACATTAATAGGACCCCACCTGGATGCACAAACCACAAGAAACATTTCCTGTTCACACCCCCCAAGGAAGATACGGGACTGGGAGTGAATAGGGGTGCTAGGCGGGGTAGGTTGTAAAAAGGAAATATGAGCAGAAAATCCGAAGAAAACTGCTTGAAAGCTGTCTATTTGAAGCCATATCCCCATTAAACACTACCTACCCCCCCCTATTTGCCCCAGGTCACGTAACTTCCTTGGCGGGTATGAACAAGAAGCTTTTCTTGTGGTTTATGCAACTAGGGTGGTTGTATGCCGAAGAGGAGGGGGAGGGGGTAGCAAAATGTCTACGACGAAGCAGGACCGACCCGCCGGCTGGACTTGTGGCAGGCGTAAGGGGTTGGCGGTGGCTGCTTTGTCGTGGGGATTTTCCTTCCCCCTCGCGTGCATAAAACCACCCTCGTTGCATAAACCACAAGAAAAATGTCTTGTTCCTACCCGCCAAGAAAGTTACGGCACCTGGGGGATAGGGGTGCTGTGCGGGGTAGGCAGGGTTTAAGGGGGATATGGCTTCAAGATGTAAAAACACAGCTTTCAAGCCCGTTTTATTCGAATTTTCTGCTCATATTTCCTTTTTAATACCTACCCCGCCAAGCATCCCTACTCACTCCTGGTCCCGCAACTTCCTTGGAGGGGTGTGAACAAGAAATGTTTCTTGGGGTTTGCGGGTCAAAGGGGGAAAGGGGGGTGGTTGTGCTAGGAGGTTTCTGAAAACAGTTTTTTGAAAAGCGTTCACGAACTAAACTGCAAATTTACTGAAAATTCGCTACCAAAACGCACTTACAGCGTCCAGATTTTTTTCTTACAAACGCATCATATTTCGATAAAAAATGCAAAATTGCAATAACGAATTTGTTCTACGAAAATTAGCTTAAAAAATTATACACCCCTACTCATTCCTGGTCCCGTAATTTCCTTGAGGAGTGTAAACAAGAAATTTTTCTTAGGGTTTGTGGATCCAGGGGAGCCCTAGGAAGGTTTCTGAAAACAGTTTTTTGAAAAGCGTTCGGGGGCTAAACTGCAAATTTACAGAAAATTCGCTACCAAAACGCACTTACTGCGTCCAGATTTTTTTTCTTACAAACGCATCATATTTCGATAAAAAATGCATTAACAAATTTGTTCTACGAAAATTAGCTAAAAAAATTATACAGCCCTACTCACTCCTGGTCCCGTAACTTCCTTAGGGGGTGTGAACAAGAAATTTTTCTTGGGGTTTGTGGGTCCAAGGGGGGCCCTAGGCAGGTCTCTGAAAACAGTTTTAGGAAAAGCGTTCGGGAGCTAAACTGCAAATTTACCGAAAGTTCGCTACCAAAACGCCAGTTTTTTTTCTTACAAACGCATCATATTTCGGTAAAAAATGCAAAAATGCATTAACGAATTGGTTCTAGGAAAATTAGCTAAAAATTATAGACCGTTAAACCATAAACCTCACTAAACCTGCAGCAAAAGTATCAACTAAACTAAACTGGCAGCCAAACCATCAGAGAAAGGGTCTATTTAAAATGAATGTTCTGTAAATATTTTAGTAAAATGAAGGGCAATGACGGTTGAAGCTGAAACTTAAGACTCTTCTTGCAACGCCTTCTTTTCAAAATCCGTATTTGTTTCACGTTCTTTGCCTAAACATTGCCAATTTTGTCGTTTAAAATTGCGAGTTTAACGTTTTGAGGAAAACTTCAAAATTTGATGCGGAGTTCTCTCTTTATAATACAAACACGCGTACCAAATTTGGTTGCCCTTACTTTGTTATTTCCAGAGATATGAATTTTTTTAGAAAGAAAACACAAAATGTTCCGGGAAAACCGAGTCCGATTTTCCTGGCTAACTTATCCAAGCCACCTTCAAAGGAAAGACACCTTCCAAATTTGATAGAGATTGGTCCATTATTTTTTTAGTTATCGGTCGGATATATATATATATATATATATATATATATATATATATATATATATATATATATATATATATACATATATATATGTATATATGTATATATGTATATATATATATATATATATATATATATATATATATATATATATATATATATATATAACACAGATCTCCTCAGATCACACTAACCCAGATGATCCTGAACCAAAAATAATGAAAAAAATTAAGGAACAAATGAGAGAACGAATAAAGAAAGAACAGCTGCAAAGATGAAGACAGAAAGCAATGCACGAACGCCAATAACAAGCGATAGCAACTAACTACATGGTGGCTAGAATCATTCAGTTTGGCGAAGAACCCAAATGCAGCCTCTGCGGGACACACACTGAGACAATCCATCATGTGGTCTGAGGTTGTCACACCCTCGCTAAAAAGGCATATTTGAACCGATACAACTTGGTAGCAGCCCAACTACACTGGAAAATCTGCAAAGAATACAGAGCATATAAGTGAATGAGAAGTGGTACCAACATGTTTCGGACCCTGTCACTGATACCCCCGACAACACCCTCAAATAGGACACACAAGTACACATAGACAGGATAATCACAGCACAAACCAGGCATTATCTTGAACGACAAGAAACAAAAGAAGTATATTGATTGATGTAGCAATTTAATCAGTGTGCCTCGGTGGTCCACTGGTAAGAACGCGTGCCTCAGGAACAAAGGGTTCTGGGTTCGATTCGCGGGGTTCCCCTTTCATTTTTTCAGTACATACTGTAAAATTACCATCAACCGAGGTTCTGGCATTGTATTTCATCAAGTTTAGGGTCTGCACTTCCGTCTTTCAGAGGGGACGTAAATCCGTCGGTCCCGTGCCCAATAGATGTTGGGCACCTTAAATATCCTTACACTACTTACAGAAAGGCAGGGGTTAAATTGCAAAGATAAAAAATAATCAGGCTACAATTGCACACAGAAAAAGCTGGCGAAACATCTAAGATACAAAAAAAATCAGGACGCAGCAAGTGCGTTTTGGTAGTGAATTTTCATATAAATGTTTTTAATAGCAAATATGTGTGGGTTTTCTTTCAAAAAGCAGGCATCAAATTTGATTACCAGTATAACATGTATAGTAAAAACAATGTGCCATGTTTCATCAAAATAACTTTATTGTTTGAAAACGTAAAAAATTTCCGAAAGTAAAGTGTAACCGAAAAATCCGTTTCTTGGTGAACCTTATAGGTTAATAGCAAATTGAGCTTTTCAAATATGAAGCATTTAATCAAAATCTCTGCCATAACGCACTTGCTGCGTCCAGAATTTCCCTACTTACAAACATGCATTATATTTCGATGGAAAATGCAAAAATGCAATAACATAAGGCGTGTTCGATTAAAAAAATTTTTATTTGTATCACCAACGACTTATGGGCCAGCCTGTGATTGTAGAAATAATTTTTTATAATGTAGCTCAAGACACTGTATAATTAATGTATACAATTTTTTTTCATATCTTGTATAATAAAGGATATATTGAGCTTTATTGATTTTTTACGAAAATTCGACAAAAATTATATAACATTAAACAATGAACTCTATAGCTAACACTACCGCCAAGCATCAGAGAAGGGGTCTATTTGAAATGAATTTTTTTGAAACATTTTAGTAAAATGAAGGACAATGACGGTTGAAACTAATACTTCAGGGTTTGTAAAACATTATTTTTGAGACATTTTCTTTCCATAGCCCGTATTAGATTCAAGTTCTTTGCCTAAATGTTGCACATTTTGACATTTTAAATTGCCACTTTGAAGTTTTGAGGAAAACCCCAATTTTGTTTCCTTTAAATGCCCATACCATTTTTGTCTTTTGACCTATAGCGCTAAATTTTGGTACGTAATTTACCTATAGCGATATAAACGATGTACCAAATTTGGTGGCCCTTACTTTGTTACTTCCGGAGATATGATTTTTTTTTCTAAAGAAAACACAAAACCTATAAAAATCGAAACTGACCCCGGATATGTGTTCTAAGGGGCCTAATTAGCGCTCATTTGAAGAATTTTTTTCAAAATTCAAAAGTCGGGATCTCCTCATTAGTGAGTTTTTTTTAATTTACTAAAAACCTCGAAATTTAAAGACAATTGTAACTGGGGAAAGACCTTTCTATCAGAAAGGGTATAAAACACCCTGTATATGTATATTATGTATTAGCAACAACGAAACAATATAAATTTTAACTGACCTCGTAAATTAGTGAAAGGGGTCCAAATTCACGCACACCGAAGTTTTCTTTAATTTCAGTCGCGCTTTCCTCATTTGCGAACTTTTTCTACAAAAATTCGCTAAAAATTATAGTAAAGCCGGAAATTCGTCTTTTTCGTTCATCCACACCTTAATAGTTTATACCATATTTAACTAGTTATTTAAAGAGCCTTGGTGGGCCAAGGGTAAGAACTTGAGCCTATGAACCGAAGGATACTGGGTTCGGTTCCCAATGTTTCCCTTTCACTTTGTTTCAGTACATACTGTAAAATTAACACCAACCAAGATTGTGGCATTGTATGTGAGAAAGTTGAATGTCTGCACGTCTGCCCTTCGGAAGGGATGTAAAGCTGTCGGTCCCGTGTCCATGCTATGTTGGGCACGTTACAGATCTCTACCCTACTTACAGAAAGGAAAGGGTTCGGCTAAATATCCAGGTTAGTGAGGCGAGCTACTCCCTGTCGTGGGTGATTGGCGATAGTCGCGGAAAGAGTTATTTAGAGGTATCTATTATTAAATATTTTGAGCAGAAAAAACATATTTTTTGCTTAGGCAGGAGCACAGTATAATCTAAATAAGGTGTACGTTATTTGGTGTACGTTGCTTTTTTCGTATCCCAGAGTGTTTTTATAATTTTCGGAATTGCCTTCCTTTTAATTAGAACAGTCAAATTATTTTCATTTTATTATTATTATTATGCCCAGTTGGCTATTTTAATACCAGAGGGGCAGATCTTTAAATTCAACCCGCATCAGTGTTAATTACCGTGACGGCTTCGTTATGTTGATTGCATATACGAATATAACATTTTTGTGTGGGCAATGAACGCTCTATGGCACATTAACAGACCTCAACAGCAATGAAGTTATTTTTATGGACTTTTTAGTCACAGATATTTGAATCATTTGGTCAGTTACTAACTCTTACACTGATTTTGTAATAAATCGTATGTGTAGTGGTTTATGCTAAGTCACGCAATTATACTGAGTAAGTTTTGTTAAGCCTTGCAAGAAGATATGGGAAAATCAGCTTATAACATTTTAATAGACATTTGATGAGGTAATTGGGAGACAAGGAGGGAGATTTTAAGACACGTTTAACATTTACCTACGAAATGTACACTTTTTGTCGAAAATTCGTTTCTCTATCAAAAAGAAGGCATGTAAGACTCGATGCATTTTCGCAACAATTAGAGCCGTAGACCGGTTTCGCTCTCATTAGAGCTCTTCAGTACGGCATACTAATTGCAGCAAAAATTCATCGAAAATAATACGGCTATCGTATAGCCAGTCTTAAAATACTCAGTAAGTGGTGGACGTGCCGCCAATGAGAGCGAAACCGGTCTACGGTTCTAATTGTTGCGAAAATGCATCGAGTCTTATATACTTTGTCCCTATATTGGAGTAGAAATGGGCCAGGGCTGACAATTTTCTGAATTGTTAGTTAGCTGTTTCCAGTCTCTATTTTTTTACACTTTGTGTTATTTGGAGCTGGCGTGACAGCATACTACTTGATTCCGCAACTAGGTGGCGGCACGTCCACCACTTACTGAGTAAAAAAAAGGCAATTAGGTGGTTTAGGCAATTTAAGAAACTTGTCTAGGGCCCTTTCAAGAAATATCGCTTCTGCGCTCGCTTTGCTGTTTTAATGTAGAGGTCCCTACTTATATATATATATATATATATATATATATATATATATATATATATATATATATATATATATATATATATATATATATATATATATATATATATATATATATATATAGTGTCCCAGTTTATAGTAGCAGGACTTTAACAGACAATAAGGCAGATAATTCTAAGACAAAAAGTTCAGACAAATATAACCTCTTATTTGCTTTCTAACGGAGATACAGGGTGTTGAAATTTGATATTTTTTTAAAATCTTTTACAATATCTTTGGAACGGAGTAAGATATTTGCATGCAATTACGTACACCTTCTATGTAGACTTAGATTGTTATTCTTGTTTCAAATGATATACTGGGTGTTACTTTTCCGGGTTCCGTAGACTATTTGGAATAATATAACTTCTTTCACGTATACCACTGACCTTTTATAATACCCCTTTCTTAAATAACAACCTCTTGGAAACATTTTCGGTTACCTGTAGTTTTATGCTATCTTGATCGGTTATCGAAATATTACTAGTTTTTTGAAGCAGTTATGTTTTTTTAAACTTCAACACCCCGTATCTCCCTTAGCAACCTAACTAGAGGTTATGTTTATTGAAACTTTTTTTATCAAAATGATCTGTTATATTGATTGCTGAAGTCCTACTACTAGTTTCTAAGGAAAATACAGGGTGTTTCAATTTTGAAAAAAAAAGTTACAAAAAATATCAACACCCTGTATTTCTCTTAGGAAGTAGTAGTAGGACTTTAGCAATCAATATAACAGGTCTGTCGAGAAAAAAATTCATACGAACATAACCTCTTAGCTTCCTAGGGGAGATACGCGGTGTTGAAAAAACATAACTGCTTAAAAGAACGAGTAATATTTTGATAACCGCTCAAGATATCATAAAACTACAGGGAAACAAAATTGTTTCTAAGAGATTGTTCTTTGAAAAGGAGGTTTCATAATAGGTCAGTGGCGTACCTGAAAGATGTTCTATTATTTCGAATAGTCTAAGGAACACAGAAAAGTAACACCCAGTATATCATTTGAAACAAAAATATCACCGAATAAAAATCTCAGTCTACATAGAATGTGCATGAAATTGTATGCAAATATCTTACTCCGTTCCAAAGATATTGTAAAAGATTGTTCAAAAATATTAAATTTTAACACCCTGTGTCTCTGTTTGGAAGCAAATTAGAGGTTATGTTGATATGAATTTTTTCTCTCAAAATCATCTGTTCTATTGACTGTTACTATAAACCGGGACACCCTGTATATATAATAAGGCCTCTTTTAATACCCTTAGGTGTTAGGGTGTACTTTCTTAGCATTTTGGGTGCATAAATTGTGCCCCTTCCTTCTTACTTTTGGATTTTTGGATTTTTTCATTTCAGATCTCCAGTTTAATTCTCCCTTCTCTATAATCTCTGCTATGAAATCGTTCCACGTCTTCCTTGGTCTACCTCTTGCTCTCTTTTGTAGTGACCTTGATGTCCAAACCTTTTTCAATTTAGGAAGACATGCATGGTGATTGTTCTGCTCTCTGTTGCTCCTGTTTTTTTGGAACATTGAAAAGTAGCCTACTCAGATACGTCTTTGAGTATACATTCTCCCGTAGAAGTTTCGACAGCCGATGAAGTGCAGCATTCTTTAATGTTGGATGACATATTTTAACTACTCTGTTCTTTTGCCCAGGATGGTGTGATTCTTTGTTTTATTTTCATGATATGACCATCTATTTATGTATATACCTGAGAAGGATGGTTTTTGGTACCAATCAAGAATTATTTTGTTTGAGGACAGTCTGATGACTTCTGTGTCCAAAAATGGTACTGACTTTTTTTCGTCTTCTTCTATAGTGAATTTTATGTATTTATTGTACAGATTGAACTTATCTAGAATTTCCTGTTGCCTGCCTTGGGGTACTGCTGTGATTATATCATCAACGAATTGGTACAAGAACAGAACTGAAAACAAAAATCTGGACAGCGACCTCAATCAAATTAGTTATCACCAATTAAGACAAAGTAGGTGATAGATTTGAACCAAACGGAGTTCAGAAATCCTGGAAATAACAGATGTTGTCGTACGTGAAATAGTTGTTTTCAAAAAGAAACTCAATGATATTTTCCATATCTTTTAACGTGAGATTGGTGTTAGGGGAGATGTTGTTCCATTCTTCTTCTATTAATCTGAGTATTAGTTTCATCGACATATAAGTGGAAAGAAAAACTACGTCCAAGGATATCAGAACATAACCCTTCCAACGCCCTGAGGGTTATGTTCTGATATCCTTGGACGTAGTTTCTGTTTTCACTAATATGTCGATGAAACTAATACTCAGATTAATAGAAAAATATTTTATCCTGTAGATCAATTGTAAGTTCAAACAAAAAGCTAATAACGTTAATTTAATAACTGACATGTATTGTTTGTCTTTTAACTGATGCACTGATGAAGTCTTGAAGTAAAGACGAAATATTTGCAACTTCGGAGGAAGGATATGCAGAAACCAGATGGTCGGTTTTTTCGAAAATGCAATCGAAGAGCTGGACAAAGTTGTTGTCAAAAAGTGACCGGTAAATGCAACAGATGAATTTAGTTGAAGCACTGAGAGAGAGTTTCATCCAAAGTATCTATTTTCTTCCAGCTTTCAAATTAGGAAGTCTGGTGCCGGGTAGATTGCTACGAACGTATGGTCATACACCTCCATGCAATCTAAACGAAATAAAAAGATCATACCCCGGGAAATTAAGATGATTGGTGGCTGTTTTGGCACTGATTTGGGTTTCGGTGAGGAAGAGGAGTTGGGGACTATTAGCCTGGAGGAAATGATGGACGGAGTTCACGTTAGAATTTAGGCCACATATGTTCGAGAAGGATATGTTAAATCTTAGTGCCGGCGCCCCTTGCACATTCATCTTCCTGAGTTTCGAATTGGAGGTAGTTTATCTCCGGAATCTTCTGTACAAGGAGGAGCCATTATCATTTTTGTTTATAAGAGAAACCGACTCATACACCAGAACCGGAAATGTCCGTTGGGACTTCAACGGCCCCTTGATGTAAGGGGTGGTACCTCCTCGAAGGTGAAAAAATCCTTTACTATCACGTAAAGGAAAAGTCCACTACCACCTACCTATATGATGACATAATTTAAATGATTTCTTAAAGAAGAGTCTGGCGAGTCACTGCGGACGTGACATATGTATCGATTAAAGCTAAGATTGCCGTGAGTAATAAAACTAAACTTAATGAACTAGTAACTCTAAACATTAGTTTTGTGTAGAACTTGCATATAATATAAAAATCTCGGGACGCAGCAAGTGCGTTATGGTAGTGAATTTTCATAAAAATGTTTTTATTGCAAATATGTGTGTTTTCTTTTTAAGAAAGCAGACATCAATTTTGGTTACCAGTATAACCTATATAGAAAAAGCAGGCATCAAATTTGATTACCAGTATAACATATATAGTAAAAACAATGTGCCATGTTTCATCAAAATAACTTGATTGTTTGAAAACGTACAGAAATTTCCAAAAGTAAACCAAAAGTGTTACTGAAAAAATCCGTTTCCTGGTCAACCTTATAGGTTAATAGCAAATTGAGCTTTTCAAATATGAAGCATTTAATCAAAATTCGCAACCACAACGCACTTGCTGCCTCCAGAATTTCTTAACTTACAAACATGCATTATATTTCGATGGAAAATGCAAAAAAATAAGGCGTTTTCGACAAAAAAAAATTTATTTGTATCACCAACGACTTATGGGCCACCCTGTGATTGTCGCAATAATTTTTTAAGATGTAGCTCAAAATACCGTATAATTAATGTATACAATATTTTTTCATATCTTGTATAATAACGAATATATTGAGCTTTATTGATTTTTTACGAAAATTCGACAAAAATTATATACCATTAAACAATAAACTCTATAGCTAAGGCTACTGCCAAGCATCAGAGAAAAGGTCTATTAGAAATGAATTTTCTGGAAATATTTTAGTAAAATGAAGGACATTGACGGTTGAAACTAAGAGTTCGGTGTATGTAAAACATTCTTCTTGAGACATTTTCTTTCCATAGATCGTATTAGATTCAAGTTATTTGCCTAAATGTTGCGAATTTTGACGTTTTCAATTGTCACTTTGACGTTTTGAGCAAACCCCCAATTTATTTTTCTTTAAATGCCCATAACTTTTTTGTCTTTTGACCTACAGAGCTAAATTTTGGTAGGTGGCACACCTATAACGATATAAACCAGCTTACCAAATTTGGTTGCCCTTACTTTGTTAATTTTGGAGATATAAATATTTTGCGAAAGAAAACACAAATTTTTCCGGGAAAACCTCGGAGGATTTTCCTGGCTAACAAAATTATCCAAACGACTTGCAAAAGGAATGTACTCACCAATTTTGACGTTTAAAATCGCAATTTTGACGTTTTGAGGAAAATCCAAATTTATTTTTCTTTGAATGCCTATAACTTTTTTATCCTTTAACCTACGCAGCTAAATTTTGGTAGGTAACTTGCCTATAATGAAATAAATCCGCATATGAAATTTGGTTGCCCTTACTTTCTTAATTCCGGAGATATAAATTTTTTTCGAAAGAAAACACAAAATTTTCCGGGAAAACATGGGCAGATTTTTCTGACTAACGAACTTATCCAAGCCATTTGTAAAAGGAATTTATTCACCAAATTTAATCAAAATCGGCCCATTATTTTTTGAGTTATCGGTGTGATACATATATATATATATATATATATATATATATATATATATATATATATATATATATATATATATATATATATATATATATATATATATATATATATATATATATATATATATATATATATATATATATATATATATATATATATATATATATATATATATAAACATATAAAAATTTAAACCGACCCCGGATATGTGTTCTGGGGGGCCTAATTAGCGCTCATTTGAAGAATTTTTTTCAAAATTCAAAAGTCGGGATCTCCTCATTAGTGAATTTTTTTTAAGAAAATTCACTAAAAGGCTGGACGCAGCAAGTGCGTTATGGTAGTAAATTTTCATAGAAATTATTTGGCGCAACATATTTTTATAACTTTTTTGTAACATAGAAATATAAATTTTTGTACATAGGTAGTTTCCTTTTAATATCGTGAAAATGTGCATATTAAAACAAGTGTAAACGGGACCGAAAAAATGTGATGTTTGTCGGCAGTAAGGTATTGCATTGTCTACATTATCAACAATTTTAACGTGCGATAATGCTATATTCCAGGCTAGTGGTTCCAACACTATTGACAACAACAAAAAAGTTTGCAAACGACCGACAAAGAGAACCTGGACAAAGCACTGTTCGATTGGTTCAAATATCAGAGGCACGCAAACATTTATATAGGTGGTCTATTTCTCCAGAAGAAAGCTGTTTCTCTTGGTATTGTGAAATGGGATATAAAGAAAAGTTACAGTGCTCTACAAGTTGGATTTCTCGTTTTAAACAACGATATAAAATTAGTTCAGGAAAAGTGTCTGCAGAAACGAAATCTGTAAATAAGGAAGTCACATCTGATGGACTTAAAAATAACTGACGAGAAATCTCCGAGGAATATCAGGGATGTGGTATCTTCAATGCAGACTATACAGGACTTTTTTACAAAATGCTGCCGGACAAAACTCTAAAATTCAAAAACAAAAAATGTGTTGGTGGGGAGTTATTCATAGAGCGACTGACTGTACTAGTTTGTGTAAATTATAATGGTTCTGAGTTTTGAAGACTATTGGTTACTGGCAAAGCACACAAGCTAAGGTGTCTTAAAAATGTAAAGAGTTTGTCGGTGAAATATGTTGCTAATAAAAAATCCTGGGTGACTGGCGATATTTTAAAAACTGAGGTAGAAGAATGGGAAGAAAACTGGCAAGAAAAAATAGAAGAATTTTGCTTGTGGTGGATAGTTGTGTGGAGCATCCAAAATTGACGTGTTTGAAGTGCATCAAACTAGTTTCTTTGCCACCTAATACCACACCTGTACCGCAGCCCTTAGATCATATAATCAATCAACTCTCTGAAATGTAATTACAGGAGACAACTCGTCCGAAAAATAATTGACAACATGTACAAGAATCAGTGTCATCTTTCGGTAAATGTCCGCGAAGCTATTCCTCTCCTTGATCGTGCATGGAAAAATTTGTCATAAAAAAAACGGTGCAAAATCGTTGCAGGCGTGTTGGTTTTTATTTTTAGCTTAGAAATTAAAACGTTGATTAAACCGTTTCGAAAGATGTTACTGCTGCCGAAGATATCACCGACGAAGATAATGACATTCCTCTGAGCGAATGAAATTGGCACAGGTGTCAGATGCGATGGATCACAGGAACATAGATAATTCAGTTGGGAATTCAGGTATTCCAACAGATTCCGAGATACCTAAATATGCAAATTTGAACAGTACCCAAGAAGTGATAGATTCAGATTCGGACAAATAATCTAAAGGCCCCGAATGCATTAATGTTTTACTACAAGATGCCATAGATTCCGCCAAGAAGCTTAGCATACTTTTAGAGAGGACCTAGAACTCAGAAAATGAGTTAAGTTTATTAACTTCCATAGAAAACTTTTTGGAAAAGAAGGAAAAAATCGACAGTATAAATGAAATTTGCAGCCTACTTTTTATGATGTGTATAAAGTTAGATTAATTAATAATGTACAGAATATACAGTGATGTGTTTTTTATGCGAATAAAAGTGTTCTATCAAACTAGGCAGTTAAAGCTGACTTTCAATATTGATAAAAAGGGTTACAGGCGAGTAGTCCGGTTTGTACCCTCACATGTAGGTATGTACATACCCTGTAACGCTTGTGTTTCGTTACTACTTTAATTATCCAAAATAAACCCGTAAAACACTTAATTAAGAGCCGACAATCCAATATCTATAAGGCAATTCATGTTTTGATTTCAAAAATTATTTAATGAAAAGTCGCCAATGTTTAACTATCCTAAACACCGTACTGCATTTTATATGTGTACGTTAAAAGTCAAATATCTAGAGACGCAATATGACTTTGTTAGCAAATGATGCGTCGCATTTTGTGGAAGAAATATTTCCAAGAAATAAATCTCGTTGCTACTGGCTCTGGAATTTTCCGTAATCGGTGATGTCACCCAACGACCGTTTGGAAAGAATCTTAGTGTAAAATTTAGCCCTTATTGGTCTCATACCCCTTAAATTAGTAATATATATATATATATATATATATATATATATATATATATATATATATATATATATATATATATATATATATATATATATATATCAATCCCTGGTTTTGTTTAGCGCGCCTTCAAGCTGTATGTCGCAAACAAATGGTCCTTGCCCTCTAAAGAATAGATAACGCTAGTAGTGCTAGAAGACAGTATTGATTACAGTAATTTTTTAGAATTTGCGACACAATCAGGAAGTGCCATCGAACCGTTGAACCTTCTGATTGTAATATATAACCTAAAGAAATAACCCAACTGTAAAATGTTGTAGCTACCGCAATATCTAACTCAACATCGCGTTTCTAGTGGGAACAGATTTCAATCCCATGTTGAAATATGGTCTCTTTGGACGGGTGAATGTTCCGGGGAAACCTCTGCGGATGCCACTTACAGTGTCCACTCTCCCAAGAATTGAAAACATATTCTCCCTCTCAATTTAATCTATCAACGTACTTCTGTCGAACACTCTAGCCACTTTAGTGGGAATATGCCGTAGGACACATCTGTGCCTAAAATATATTTCAGAATGTTTTTGTTGTGGTCCAGTAAAAGCAGCTTTCAGAAGTGTTTATAGACCTAATTGTAAAACGTTATATCTAATTGATGTGTTTTTTTTTGTGCGTGGTCTCGCACACAACTGCAATAACTGTAGTTAAAAGCACACAACGTGTGGTGTAATTATCGTGTTTCTTACTTTTATGCCACCACTTTCTTGTCTCCTGTACTATTAGCTTTTGCTATTTGTATCACATAGAATAGCAAAAGACACTAACATTTGAAATGCGTATTAAAGTACGACTAGATATCAAGTGCCTCTACTGAGTTGCATTTTAAAAAGTTTGTGACGCATCAAGTGCGTTATGGTAGTGAATTTTCATTAAATGTTTCAAATTTGAATAACTCAGTTTTCTATACAGGCTGATTCATAAGTGGTGACCAAAAATGAAACCCCATGTTCTTTGAACTATTTTAGAGAGGGTATGTTTTATAAAAAATTTTCCTATAATGCTTCATTAAAAAGATACAGGGTGTTGAAGTTGAATTTCAAAAAATAAAATTTCCCAATTTTTTAAAAAGTAGCACATATATTTTGCTGAAACTTCGCATGTGTAGGCTGTTATGTAAAGCGCGTATTCTACCATAACAATTGAATCAACTAATCCAGCAGTGGCGGGCGTACCCACATGTCATTGGTTATCCTTCAAGAAAAAAACGGGTAAGCCAATGATATTTTTTAATTTTGTTTTATTTTTTGAATCTTCCTTTCATTCGTGAACAAAATGACTCTCTTGTTAATTTTCTGTACGACGCTTATTTTACGAGTAAGCAATGAATCAGGTAAGTGTTTTAGAGCACAGTTCATGATTTTTAACCAGTCGTTGTTTGGTAGAAAATCGCAATGATACACTTTTATGCCTCCATTGACCTGAATACACGCACGACATCTTTTTAATATGGAAAATTTAATGTCTTGATAATTTTTTGTACGACGATTATCTTTGTTGTATTTTAGTAGGTAGTAATCTGGTTTGCCAAAGTTGTCATTAATGTGTCACTTGACGTTTAGGTTAACAAGTAATTATTTTAAATAGGTGTAAGTGATAAACTTTATAAAATTGCAAACTTTTCTACTCTTTTACTTCTCATAATGGAGTACACCTCAGAAGAGTATGCAGATATAATTTTTATCTGCGGATATGCTGATGGAAATGCTTGTCGGGAATATCAACGTAGGTTTCCCACTCGCCGTCAACCTACACCAAGGGTTTTTTCTCGATCGTTTTCAAGACTTCGGCAGTGTGGTATTGGACAACGTTCTGACGCTAGAGCTAATGGTAGAAGACAACATCAACTTGAAGACGAAGAGAGAGTGGTAGATGGATCAACCTTCTACAAGTACTTGGAGGATTGCCACGCAGTTACAATATTATCAAAGCTTTGTTTGGAGAACTTTACATCGAGAAGCCTTACATCCATATCATCGACAGAATGTTCATTGCCTTCTACCTGGAGATAATGTGCATCGACGAGTCTTTTGTGAATGGATGTTGGAAATGAACAATCAAAATATCTTATTCCCTAATCTAATCTTCTGGTCTGACGAATCAACATTTACAAGAAATGGTATTTATTTATTACTGCTTATTTATGTAAATTATACAGTACGCTCATACAATAAGTCAAAGACTTGTTCTGTACAGTAACGTAATTTAATATATCATATTATATACATAATTGCTTGACAGTAAGAATCCAAATTTCACAAACTTCAAATTTTGATATACGAAATAAAATTTCTGTTTGCTTCCAATTTTTTCCATCTGATGCCTTAACCGTTGCCTTCATTTACAACAAATCTTCATATCTTTATTATACTTTTCCATTTACCAATTCATCCTAACATATCCATATTTTTGCCAAAATAATCAATTTTATATAAGACCAAGAATGTCACTAGAGTTTGACGTTGCTATTTTTATAATTCTCATAATGAGCATGTCTGGTCATTGGAAAATCCACATGGAACAAGGACTCGCACATTTCAACATAGATTTTCCATTAATTTATGGTGTGGTATTTTTAACGGCTCACTGTTCATGGAAGTCCTGCCACAACGTTTAAATGGATCTTCGTACTTAGCACTCCTAGAAAACCGGGTAGAAAACATTCTAGATGACATTCCACTAGCAACAAGAGGTATAATGTTGTACCAGCATGACGGTGCATCAGCGCATCATAGTCGAAACGTTATTACATGGCTACATGAACATTATAATGAAAGATGGATTGGCAGAACTGGACCAATACATTGGCCTGCAAGATCACCGGACTTAAACCCACTTGACTTCTATCTTTGGGGTTATTTTAAGCGAATGGTCTACAGTGAACAAATAAATACACCAGAGCAGCTACAACAACTGATAAATAATGCTTTTCGTCATATTCAAGCAACAATGAATCCTCAAGACATTAAATTTTCCATATTAAAAAGATGTCGTGCGTGTATTTAGGCCAATGGAGGCATTTTTGAACATTTATTGTAATAAATAAATTACTATAAGCCTGATAAAAGTTTATCATTGCGATTTTCTATCAAACAACGACTGGTTAAAAATCATGAACTGTGCTCTAAAACACTTACCTGATTCATTGCTTACTCGTAAAATAAGCGTCGTACAGAAAATTATCAAGAGTCATTTTGTTCACGAATGAAAGTAAGATTCAAAAAATAAAAAATAAAAAAATATCATTGGCTTACCCGTCTTTTTCTTGAGGGATAACCAATGACATGTGGGTACGCGCGCCACTTCTGGATTATCCGATTCAATTGTTACGTTAGAATACGCGCCTTACATAACAGCCTACACATGCGAAGTTTCAGCAAAATATATGTACTACTTTTTAAAAAATTGGGAAATTTTATTTTTTGAAATTCAACTTTAACACCCTGTATCTTTTTAATGAAGCCTTATAGGAAAAATTTTTATAGGACATACCCTCTCTAAAATTATTCAGAGAACATGGGGTTTGATTTTTGGTCACCACTTATGAATCACCCTGTATACCTAGAAAGTTGAGTTTCGGTACATAGTAAGATCTATTCAAAGACAACATGTCTACCAAATTTAATTAAAATACCTTTGTAATTTTCGGAGATAATTTTTTTTTGACAGAAAACTCAAAATTTTCCCAGAAAGCTTTGTCAGATTTTCCTGGCTAATGAACTCATTCAAGGTATTAATAAAATAACAGTACTTACCGAGTTTCATCAAAATCTGTTAATTACTTTTTGAGTTATCGGTTGGAAACCTCATTTCTTTTAGTAATAGCATGGATGAATTCGTTATCCAGGAAAATCGAACAAGGTTTTCAGGGCCAATTTTGAGTTTTCTCTAAAAAATAATTTTTGTCTCCGAAAATTACAAAGCTGTTTTGATAAAATTTGCTTGGCATGTTGTATTTGAAAAGAACTTACTACGTACCAAAATTCAATTTTCTAAGTTTATACAAAATTGAGTTATTCAAATTTGAAGAATTTATTTTTAATCTTTACAAACACAGGTAGTTTTTTATTAACAATGATAAAAACTGGTTTGTATATGACATCTGGTATCTCTTAGTCGTTGTTACTTTGACAACGGAACATTCGATATCATTGCGCAGGTCATTTACACGAACTAAGTTAGTTGACGTGCATTATCAGATCGTTTATATGTTTTCAATTTCATTTTATCTACATATTATTTGTGTTACTTTTTGAACATTTAAATATAGCTACAAGTGCAAATTATTCAGTCTTTATAATACAAACACGCGTACCAAATTATGGTGCCCTTACTTTGTTATTTTCGGACATTTTTTCGAAGACATTGGAACTGCAGAGGGCTCTACAACAATCTTGAAAGCTTACAGCAATTAATAAAAGAACGTGCACCAGACTTTGTACATACATCTTCAGGTCTTTGAGGGTGGAAGCGGAGGTTAATTATAGGAATTAAATGTAGGAACAAAGCACATATGTATGACATAGATAACGGTATATTGGTAACTATATTAAAGCACAAAACTTAATAAACAATAGAAAAAACGATATAACAAATTGAATAAGAGAAACTTACTTAGGTATGGTCATCTTTGACTATTATTTTTAACAGTGTTTACATGATTAAATTATCGCGGCGTTATTTTTACCGACTACATTTCAGAAGCTTATTTAAATGAACGATATATTTTTCCGTCTACATTTTAAAACGGTGTTTAATTAACTATATTACTTACTACAATGAATCTCCTTTATATTTACCAAACAATAACATATTTTGATTCTTAACCTTGCTGACTAAACATTCCTGTCTATCTTACAAATTCGTTTGTTATGGTTTATATGCTGAACGTGATAATTTCAATGTCAATCCATACAATGTTGACCTCTAATTCATTGAAATGTTTGCATAACTTCCTTGCAGAATTTAAACTGAACCATTTGTACTAATTATTTTGGTGTTTTTACTAATTACGTTTTTAAGGCTATTAGGGCCGTTATGAGATATCATCTGTTCTCTGAACATCAGGAGACAAATCTAAAGCCTGGACAATCACCTCAAATGAATGGGTACGAAGGCTACCACTTCTATCGCAGAAATAACCAAAAAGCAAGTGGGGGAGTTACCACATATATAAAATGGAAGCACTATACGCAAGAACTTAATATAAGCAGAAGTTTTGAGACTATAGTGACAAGAGTGTACTGCCCATCACCCATCACGATATGTAACATATATGTCCCGCCCGATCACCAAACTACAGAATCAGAAATATCAAACTTATTCAATCAACTTAAATCACCGTGTATAATTGTTGGAGACTTTAATGCACATGGTATTACATGGGGTTCAAAAAACTAATTTGGCAGGGGTAGGATAACACAAATCTGGCACTTCTAAATCGAGCAGAACCGACGCACATAAACATCTCAACAGGCAGCTTCAGTAACATTGATCTAAGCATTTGTGACCCCAAATTAGCAGCACTAGCAGAATGGAATGTGCTAGAAGATCCTTATGGAAGCGATCACTTTCCAATCACGGTAGAACTAAACATTGGCACACCGCAGCACCAAAAGACATCTAAAAATTGTAATCTATCAAATGCTAAGTGGGACAACTTTAAACTAGAGGTAGAATTCCGTTTGAATAACCTAGGTCCAATAGTAAATATTAACCAGAGTATTGAGATATTCACCGACATAATTATCGACGCAGCAGAACAACATATAGGGTACAAGTCCAACAAGAATACAAGAAAAAGTGCCCCCTGGTGGAATTAAGACTTTAAGAATGCAATAGCAGCAAGTAAAGCAGCACTGAACCGATACAGAAAGTGTCCAACCCTTGATAATCTTATTTCACTAAAAAGAAATAGAGCCGTCGCCCGAAAAACAATAAAAAAAATAGCAAAAAAAGCTCATGGCCCCCCTATGTATCCACTATAACAGGTGATACCAATCCAGGAGAAGTATGGCAAAACATAAGAAATATAGGCAATAAAGAAAACAAGTTTCATCTACCAACTATTATGGACCCGATCAGTAAAAGCCTCATAACCGAAGACGAAGATATATCGGAAACATTTGCGAACATCTATTACGAAAAATCGAGCAACAAGCGTTACACCAGATAATTCATCCAACACAGACAACTAGAAAACACAGCAATGGCAACAAACGAATGTCAAGATCACCCTATAAATGCTGCAATAACCATCGATGAAATAAAGCACGCTATTACCAGCTCCAAAAAATCTGCTGCTGGACCAGACAATATTCCAACAATTTTTCTCAAACATCTCTCAAACCTCTGCTTAGAATACCTACTCCAGCTCTACAACTACATATGGTCCCAGCAGGTGTTTCCAGACCAGTGGCTACAATCTATAATATTGCCGATCCATAAACAAGAAAAATAAAAAAACGACCCACTATCATACAGACCAATTTTGCTGACATGTACACTCTGCAAAATCCTAGAAAAATCATAAACAACAGACTAATGTGGCACTTAAACCAACACAATTTACTTTCAGAATGTCAAGTAGGGCTGAGAGCTGGCCGATCTACCATAGACAATCTAGTTCTTCTGCAGAATGAAATACAGAATGCCTTCTTAATGGGACAAGAACTAGTAGCCATATATGTCGATATAGAAGGGGCGTTTGACACGACATCGAGGCACCTTATAACACAAAGATTAATCGATTGCAAATTAAACGGTAACATCCCGCACTTTATAAATAACTTTAATAAAAAAAGAACATACAAAGTAAGGGTAAATGGCACTTTATCTAAGAGCTATGTACAAGAAAACGAAGTGCCACAGGGGTCAGTCTTAAGACCAACTCTTTTTCAGATTGCTATCAACGATATTGGAAACGAAATCGTCAAACCTGTCAAACATCTTTTATATGCTGGTGATTTAGTTATTTTCTGCAGAGGTAAAAGCAGACAAACCACAGTATAACTAATTCAAGAAACACTAAGGGATTTAGAGCAATGGACAAGATACACAGGTTATAAATTATCAGCGGAGAAAACGATATTTATGTTATTCAGTCGAAGCCACCACCAGGAAACTGTACCAAACCTTATACTAAACAGTGCAGCGCTTTCGAGAGTAGACCATTACAAATTCCTGGATGTTATATTTCATACAAAATTGTCTTGAAAGCATCAAATAAACCATATCAGAACGGAATGTGCTAGCAGAATGAATATTATCAAAGCCGTAGCTCACTACGACTGGACGGGAGCAGAAAAATCAGTTTTGATTAGCTTATACAGATCACTAATACGATCTAAAATAGATTATGGCGCAATCGTTTATGCAAGTGCAAGCAAAACCACACTTAAACCACTAAATATTATACAGAATATAGCTATGTGGCTATGTGTCGGTGCCTTCAGAACAAGCCCTACAGCAAGTATGCAAAGAGAGTCAAATGAGTTGCCACACTTTTTAAGACGACAATTGCTAATATTGACATACGCTTCGAGAATTTCTCGTTCAGCAAATAATCCTGTTCGTTCAGTCCTAACTGACACCCAATGCTACAGCCATCAGCTGTCCAACTCCACCGAAAAACCACGTCTTATATCAGAAATAATAAAAGACATCTACCAAATCGATCTCCCAGGAACCACTGAAAATCCGAAATCAAATACACACAATGGCTTCAATTAAAAATAGACTGTAACACATCATTAATGTGACCTAAACAAGCCAAAACGCCAAATTCGGCGATGCAGACAATATTTACAGAAACACTAATGGAGTATAATCCCGAACTGGTAATGTACACCGATGCCTTTAAGTCACCACATGGGGTAGGTGGGGCGATAGTGACATTGCCCTCCTCTAAGCAGCTTATTAAGTTACCCAAGGACATCAGTCAGCTGAACTTTTTACAATTCTGCAAGCCATAAAGAGGATAAAAGACATTTCCAACTGTCCAACGAAAACAGTCATCTTCACAGACTCTAAATTGGCATTAAATCAAATAAGTAGCCTATAGAACCATATAGCAAGGGAAATATAAAATACTGGTCACGATCCTGAACGCCAATCCACACACATTACATTCGTTTGGGTATCCTCACAGAGGCATTATAGGCAATGAGCTGGCAGATACTGCTGCTAAAAGAGCGATCACGGAAGGCACGACAGTAAGAAGCCAATACCACCAACTATTTACGTTAAAGCAGTAATTTACGACAAATGGCAAATATACTGGAATAATCAAACTACCAAGCTGCACGAACTAGCACCAACCATTGAGGCATTCCAACCACGTATACTAAGTCGCAAATCCCTGGCCGTCCTGAGCAGACTCCGTTTAGGACGCACAGCACTCACACACAAGTACCTACTGGAACAACAAATTCCACCAGTTTGTGATACCTGCAGTGTGAGCCTTTCAGCAAGTCATATTGTCACAGAGTGCACTAAACACAGACTCCAAAGAGGGTTGTTTTTAGGCAAAAATATATCCATGGTAAGCCTAGCCACAGCAGCACCAGAAAACATAATAAATTTCTTAAAATATAGTGAACTATATAAACACATATAACTGTAACCGTCAGGAACACATACATTATTAATGCACTTACATTGTACCTAAAATGTTTTTCTGTATAATTTATATATGTCAATGGCCTTAGTAGTCGATACATAATTTTCTTTCTCTAAAATAAAAAATATATATATTTTTAAATTTAATTTGCATTGTCAGTATCACTGTGAAATTCCCTAGCCGATAGAATAAAATTCCATGTTATAGCATCGTTCTTCGCGCTATCGTTTTCCGGTTGCCTTAGCTTTTCTTTGTAATCGTATTGCTACGGAAATAGATATATAATGTTATCACTAGGACCAACACAGACTTTATAATACTTTTCCAATGTATTTTCTCAAAACTGAAAATGTATTGCATAGAAAAATCCTCTAAGCCTTTTATTATTTAAATTTAAGGAAACCAAGGTGAATCTCCTCATCCTAGAGTACCGTAGTGACCGTAGGATTTGCATTTCCTCCACATCGTGTTTCAAACTTGAATTGAAATATTACCTGCCCGGCAGCGGGAATGATTCTCAGGAGTCTTAGATGATTCCCACTTAGAATCTATTCTTTGAAACGTTGAAAATATATGATACTTTCCTGAATTCGATCCACAAATGTATTCTATACCCTTACATTAAAAAAACACATTACACGTCCATATATTCTAATTCTACCAGATAAGCACAATAGTTCAAGCCGTTTAGCAGCTATTAAAAAGGATTTTTTTTTCTTTCACCTAACATATATGCTGGATTTTTGGACTATCGTTACACTTTTTAGTGAATTCTCTTTAAAAAAATTCACTTATGAGGAGTTCTGTGTTTATATATATATATATATATATATATATATATATATATATATATATATATATATATATATATATCACACCGATACTCAAAAAATAATCGACCGATGTTGATAAAATTTGGTAGGTGCCTTCCGTTTGCAAGTGGCTTGGACAAGTTCTTTAGCCAGGAAAATAGGTCCAGTTTTTCGTGGAAAATTTTGGGTTTTCTTTCACAAAATTTTTGTACCTCCGAAAATAACAAAGCTATGGCAACCAAATTTGGTACTTCGGTTTAAACTTACGCTACATGCCTAAATTCAGATCTCTCAGTTAAAAGGAAAAAATCATAGAAGTTTAAAAAATTTGGGTGCCCCTGATGACCAGATAAATGCACAAAACCAAAATATGTTGCATGAATAACAAGATCTATTGTATATTACAAACAAAGGTTAGGTTAACTTGACGCAAAAACGTCAAGAAGAAACAGAAAAGTTGCTTTGAAATTTATATTCTTTTTCTTCTTAAGATGGCAAAGTCGCAATTTAAAACGTTAAAATTTGCGATTTTTAGACGGAGAAACTGCAACCAATATCTAAAGAAAATGTCATAATAAATGTCTTTTACAAAGACTTAAGTTACAGCTTCAACCAACATTGTCGTTCATTTTACTAAAATATTGGCCAAAAATTCATGTAAAATAGATTCCTCCTCTGATCGTTTGGCAATAGTTTCATGAATTTTGTATTTATAATGGTTTCTTTGTAGAGTCTATGGTTTAATAGTCTATACTTTTTCGAGAATTTTCGTAGAAAAAAATCGTTATTGAGAAGAGCGAGACTTTAATTTTGTCATAAATATTTCTTCAAAGGAGTGCGAACTAGGCGCCTCCGGAGTCTATTTCGGGTTTTAAATATATATATATATATATATATATATATATATATATATATATATATATATATATATATATATATATATATATATATATATACAAGGTGGTGCATCTTTACTACAAAGCTCAATATATCGGTTATTATACAAGATACAGTAAAATATCATAAAAGTTATTTATAGGGTGTTTTAAGCCGGATCTTATAAAATTGTGTTGACAAAAGGCTGGCCCATAAGTCGTTGGTGATACAAGTTTTCCTTTTTTTTACGGAACAGCCCATTTAGCATAATTGCATTTTCCATCCAATTTTAATGCATGCTTGTAAGGAGAAAACATTTATATTTCCCACGTTTTCGAGTTATTTCAATTGTTTTTCAACTTTTTACATTTTGGAACATATCAAAAATTGTTATACGACGTTTTTACCAATGGAAATCGGAGTCCCATAAAAATGACGCATTTAGGGAGGTTTTCAATTATATTTACCAATAGATAGGACAGTCTCTCAAAGTGACATCTTCAGAGAGGGTTTCGTTTAATATTATTCGTCGAAAAAATCGAGATGCCGTATACACAGCGCTCTCAAATAGTGACTGAATTTGGAAAAATTCGAACTGTCGTATCTCAATTTTTTCAAATTGAACAACTCCCTATACCTAGAGATTCTAGTTTTGGAAATATTTCTTTGATTTTTCCAATTTTTCAAACTTAGTTACGGATTGGGTATATAATTTGAATTTTATGTATTCTTTACGCAATTTTTTTGTAAAAAAATTATTAGCCAATTTTTGCAGAATTTTTTTTGTGTTTTAGTGGAAATCATTGTTTGTAAGATTTTTGTGACATTTTGGTAACAAATGTTTAAGTAATTTGAAAACAAAAATTATGGATTTTCGTGAAAAAATTGTTTGCTAATTTTCATGTTTTTCTTTTTGGGAATTCCGCCGGAAAATTCTTTGTGGGTAATTATATCTTGCTAAGTGCGTAAATAACTTGAACAGGTTCTTTGGCCAGAAAAATCGGACCAGTTTTTGGGGAACATCTTAAATTTATTTTCGGTTTTTTTTAATCCTTTCACACACAGTTGTTTTCATGAAATATGGTACATTGTTTTTACTATATACTATTTATTATTTACTATTATCGCAGTGAATTATCATAAGAATATACTATTAATAGCATATATTATTTAAACTAATTCTTTGATTTTAAATGGACCTTGGAGATCGGTTTTAGAGTCCCAATTAGCAATTATTTGAAAAAATGTATGTTTTATATGGAGCTAAAAAATTAAAATTTGGTCTTAGATATAATATGTAAGTACATCTCGTGTCTTTAAAAAAATGTGTTAAAATTTCATTAGTCACAAAACTTTTTCAGAAAATTTTTTATTATTTACAAATAAAATGTTCCTGTCAAATTATAAATATGACAGGTATTTTTCCTTATTAATTGCTTGGATGGTTTTGTTTTAGTCAGCCCATCCAGTTTTTGCAAACAATAAGCAACAAAAAAAAAAAGATTTTTTAAAACAAGTTTGTAGTCATCCGTGAAAATCATTATGTTAGTTTTCTTTAAGTTAGTACCCACGGTGCGTTTACATAGGTGTTACTATGGTTCAAGATGGTTATGCACAATTAACCAAAGGTGCTATCGGGACGGCAAGGCCGCGGACGAGCCCTGAGGGAACAAAAAAAATGGTTAAAGATAAAGGCACCTAGTTTAATGGAAAATTTATCATATTTGAAATATTTTTACGAAAATTTTCTACCCTAACATAATTGCGGCAACCAGACCGTTTCCAACACTTATTTACGGTTGCTGTATCCATACTTCTTGAAAATGCAAAAATATTGCAGCTTACGGTGTAAGATTGACAAACAAGCCAACCTCAAAATCATTTTTGGAAAAATACTTTAAAAAATGAAGTCAGATAACAATTTAAACATCTAAATAAAATCTCGGTTCGCTGCTTCATTGAAGGGGTATGCTTCCCCTTACGCATGCCTACAATCACCCTCAATGCATAAACCAAAACAATGTAAACAAGAAAAAATCCTTTGGAGCAACCCCTAAGAAAGTTACGGGACCTGCGGTAAACAGGATTCTAAAGAGGTAAAGCTACAAAATGGATAAAGGCAGTTTATAGAGGTCCAACTAAGCTGTTTTTTCGCACTTTCCGCTCACATTTTCTTTTTATATTCTTCTCCGCTCAGCACCCCTATTCACTCTTGGTCCAGTAACTTTCTTGTGGGCTGTTTGCAAGAAATTCTTCTTGTGGTTTGGGTATCCAGAAGGGGTTTTAATCATATTTCTGAAAAGATTTTTCTCAACACCCCCCAGATGCTAATCTGCAAATTTTACCGAAAATTTAATTATTAATTACAAACGGAATGCACCTATGGAAATATAGGTGACAGGTAAGTATTTTTCCATATTAATCGCTTAAATGATCGATTTTAACTAACTCAATCGACCCAGTCTCTGCAAACAAAATTACAAATATGGTTTTCTAAAACAAATTTGTCGTTATCTGTGAAGCTCATTGTGTTATTTTTTAAATTTAGTATTCACGCTGCTTTTATATAGGTTTTACTATGTATCAAAATTGAAGATTCTAGTTTAATGGGAAATTGAATTATCACCATTTGAAATATTTTTATGAACATTCGCTACCATGACGCACTAGAACTCTTTTCTACACTTATGCTATTACTGTATCCATACTTTTTAAAAATGAAATAAATATAAATAATACAAAATTCTGAAAATAAAATTTTACCAGATTAACCTAAACATCTGTTTATATAATTTTAACTAGGGATATATGTACTTTGTAGTACCTACCAGGATATTATAAGTATTTACTGTATTAATTTGAGGTAGGCATATTTCTGCTTAAAATAATTCGGTTCACTTTGGTAATACCTATCACTGAATTATGTATATAGTTCACTAGGTACTACATACAATCTCTACAATCTACATGCAGTTTACCGATCACTTTTATATTTGTTTCATTGGATATTACAATCATAAGTTAAAATTTAAAGTTGGGTTATTATTAACCTACTATTTGTATTAGAATATAGGTACCTAGTTGTTTTATATTATAAGATCCTAATAAGGTATTAGCAATTAGCATCAGCGGTGTCGACTTCGGGATTGTGCTATAGGCAAAGCGTGCACGCTTCTCTGTGACAAATAGCTACCTGTGGTCAGATTAAACTAGGAGAGGGGAAGAGATGGCTTTTAATTTTAAATACCGTGAACGTGAAGAATGGGAAACTTAATATTTATACATAATGAAACGTCGTTCTCGATTGGTTTTAAATAAACTGAATCACTTTCATTATAAATTTTATTTATTAGTATACATCCGCATGCTAAAATTTACTGCTTTTGGACGTAAACTTTGTCCCGGTATTAGGAAAGAAACGGTTCAGGGCTGACAGTTTACAAAACAGTTAGTTGGTTGTACAGTGTACACAGCTCTATCTATAAAATTTTGTGTAAACTAGAGCTATCGTGACATACTACCTGGTCCTGTACCGAGATGGCGTTCCTGCCGTATCTCTCACAAACTGTCTTTATTTTTGATAACTAGTACATCTAGAAAGGGTAATTTATTATTAATTTCTAATTCGTGGGTAAATTTTATAGAATCTATTAATTTGGCTCAAAAATCTTGATTTGGCAAAAAAAATCTTGAAATAAAAAATATCCTGATAAGGTTTGTGTGAAACTCTGCTAATATATCACCCACGTAACGAAACTACACTCTGAGAAAATATTCACTTTTACTTCCAAAAATTACTGTTTCAAATCCACTCATGAAAAGGTCATGGGCAACCCGCTATCACCAATTATTGCCGACCTTTTCATGAGTAGAAAGAGATCTTGAAAGTGAAAGTGAGTATTTTCCTAAAGTATGCTTTCGTTACGTGGAAGATATTTTCGCAGGGTTTAACACAAACGTTTGAGAATAGGAGATCTGGTTGCCAAATTAAGCAATTAATTTGTTTCTATAAAATTTACCCACGATTTAGAAATTAATAATAAAAAACACTATCTAGATGTACTAGTTATAAAACAAACACTTTAGAATTCGACGTCCACACAAAGAAAACCACCACTCTAAGCTACATTCCGAATGACTCACATCATATGTACGCACAAAAAAAACTTTTTAGTTAACAGGTTAATTAATTTTGCTTTAAGTAAAAGTAGATATACCAAAGAATTAAAGTGCATTAGGAACGTGGCCAAATATAACGGATACACTGCTTGCCTGGTGGAGAAATTAACTACCAAACAAAAAACAAAGAAAATGTTAGCAGAATCAACGACTTTTAGAAGAGAAAAAAAAACAGAAAGAAAACTTTATTTGCTTACCATTCAAACCTAGAATCAGGAGGGGTCTAGATAGCATTTTTAAAGCCAATTTGCAACTAACATTTTCGACAAAAAAATACTTTAAAAAAACTTGCTCGCTAACTCAAAAAACAAGGATAGTACGGCCAAAATGTCGGGAATTTATGAAATAAGTTGTAAAGATTGTGGTCACAAATACGTCGGACAAACAAAAAGATCTATTGGAATTAGTTTCAAAGAACATTTAGCACAATTAAGATGCGGTACTATAGATAGATCTTCCGTCGCCTGACACATTTGGCACAGTAATCACCTCGCTAATGAGGAGAATATAAAATCGATAAAAAATGTTAGACAGCCAGGAAAGCTAAACGCCTTCGAATGTATATATATATATATATATATATATATATATATATATATATATATATATATATATATATATATATATATATATATATATATATATATATATATGCTTAATATAGTAATAATAAGAAGTGTATGACTCTCGCTCCGCTGCCTATGGGTAGTCTCCTGATAGATTACTTTACAAAATAAATACCGGCACGTCCGATAGATAATAAAAGAATACGGATATTTCTGCCAAACGAAATATGTTAATGTTTGGTGTCGTTGAACATCTCTTAATCGTTGGTGACCAACTACCTGCAGAAGATAATAAATATAGTTGAGGATATAAGATAATTACAATTATTCATCCTCTGATGATGCTAACTTGGTTAGTGAAACGATCTTAAGGTTTTTTTTAATATGCTTTGGTCATTTGGGTCCTTCAAGTGTGCTTATAAGTGCCCATCACATGTTATAATCATCACTTAGTGACTTATGTGATAGTCATTATTACAAAAATTAAGTTTGCTCCCAGATGACGTAACCAATGATTCAAATCATTAGAGTGGTTAATGACAAAAGAGTCTGAATGCAGCAAGTGCATTATAGTAGCGAATTTTCTCAGAACAGTTTAAAATACACAAGTTTTGATTAAATTGGAAGAGCCAATATGGTTCATTGTATAGTAGGAATATAAGGGTGATATAAGGGTGATTAAGATTTTTATTTAGAAATAGATAATTCTGACTTGCAACTTGATTTTCGCTGAAAACTTGCCCGATTCGACTAGGTGATAAATTATTCAGACATTATAAACATTCATCCAGGCTTTGGGAACTTAACACATTAACAGTATTAAATTTGATTTCAGTTATTGACACGTAAACTTCTTCCGTAGGAATTAATCAGTAAAATATCGATTTGTAAACACATTAGAAATTGAACTTCAATACTTACCACTAAGGCATTTCCTAGTGCTCCCAGGATGATAAGGATACTGTACATTGCAATTAGGATGCTGTAGGCTGGTTGGTCGATAGCCCTATTGTTCATATATCTATCTATAAGCCCAGGATCTACGTCCTTGCTCTTGTTAACGATATCATTCATTGTTTCATTAGCGGGAAATACACTTACGTTTTCCATCCCACCGCCAGGAGTGTGATTCGTTTGTTTCGTCGAATATTATTAGCTCAAGCAAACTTCCGTATGTTAAATCATTTCGGTGATGTTCACTGAGTGCTTACAGATAGCGGTTTTAAGAGAATCTCTCGATATTGATTACAGTTATCCCATTTGGCTTCCGATTGATCTGTAACAAATAATGTAAACTGATTAATTTGACAAAGAATAAAATAAGCTACTTAAGAGATCAAATATTTGGGAAAATATTTGAATCTTGGATTTCAACTATATTTGACAGCATGTGACAATAACAGTGTAAAGCTTGCATTTGCATACTTTATTAAAAAATCGAGACGCAGTAAGTTCGTTCTGATAGCGAATTTTCATTAAATGCTTCAAAGTTCAATAACTAAATTTACTATTAACCTAAGGTTTGTCGGCTAGAAAATCAGTTTTTTTCGGAAATATTTGATGTTTGTTTTCGGAAAATTTATACATTTTCAAACAATAAGTTATTTTGCTTGAATATGGTACATTGTTTTTACTGTTTAGACTATACCAGTGACCAGATTGATGTCTGCTTGCATTAGAGAGACATACTTACTATTAAAAACATGTTTATGCAAATTCACTTCCATCACGCACTTGCTGCATCCAGACTTTTTATATATTGTTTAATTATCTTATTTGCGGCCCCCAGGCTAACGGAATACACAGTAGCATTGTCTCTGTGCGTGATGAATGTTTGCCTACTAAGTGTAATTATCCTTTCTCTTTTTCTTGGCGTAATATCCTTGATGCCACAAACAAGAAAAACTAACCAAAACTTGTCATTTCTTTCAAAACGACAAAAGCATGTGTAACACAATAACCGGCCAAATGACTGGTATAGACAACTTAATGCCGACCGATGAGTTATGGGATATGTCGACAAACACCTTGTTTGTATATATATATATATATATATATATATATATATATATATATATATATATATATATATATATATATATATATATATATATATATATATATATATATATATATATTTACATCTCTATTCGGCAAATCGGAGGGTATTTCAGTTACAAGCTTTTATGATGGAGATGAGGAATTTGTTTTGTGCGCATCCCAAACTGTCAAATATTAGGGTGTGATTCTAGTTCGCAATTTAAGATGGCAAGGCCATATTAATGATCTGGTTAAAAAGCCAAGAGGTCTTTCGGCGAAATTTCAAATGAATATTTAGATGTAAAACAACTTAAAATACTGTGTTTTGCCATCATTCAGCCACTTATCCTACGCTATGTTGGGATGAAGTGGTATTTGTAAAACATGTTTAAAAAAATCTGGAAATAATGCATAAATATTTTCTAAAGATCGTATTCGGCAAAAAAACTTTTTTGTTTGATAGGCAAGCCTTTAAAGCAAGCCTATCAAACAAAAAGTTTTTAAGTTTCAAATTCACTTGAATTTATTAATGAAGTTAAAAATGTTAAGTTGGTTGGAGGCGAGGTTTTAATATCGTTTGATGCGACCGCGTTGTTTCCCAGCTTAAGGAAACTCGTTGAAAATTATAGACCTATTTCGATACTGTGCAATTTTTCGAAATTTTTTCAAAGTATTTTGTATTCTAAAATATTCTCACAGGTACAGCATCTGATCGTAGATGAACAACATGTATTTCTGCCGCGCAGGCCTACTGCTGCCAACCTTGCTCTTTTTACTCAGGTAGTAAACAAGGCAATCAATGCTGTATGTCAGCTGGACATCATATATGCAGATTTTCAAAAGGCATTCGATAAGGTGGACCACAAACTTCTTTTGGAGAGGCTCTCTCTGTGTGGTTTTTCTCTTGACCTAATTGTGTTATTTACATCTTTTTGGACTGGGAGGGCACAATATGTTGTTTATGGTGAAAGCGAGTCCTCTTTGTTTTCGTCACCGTCTGAGATGCCCCAGAGGTAAAACTTGGGACCTTTATTGTATTTATTGTTTGTCAATGATCTTTTGAAAAGTATAGCTGACTCCCGTTGTTTCTTGTTTGCTAACGAATTAAGGATATTTCGTGTTATTTCAAGCATAAGTGATTGTGAGGAATTACATAGGAGTATTGTGCATTGTCAGAGTGGTGTGTTGTGAATAGAATGTTCCTGAATATTGAGAAATGTTTTGTTTCTACTTTTAGGAGGCGTCTTGCTCCTGTTCAGTACCAATATCCCGTTGTAGATGACCAACTTTTGCGTAGCACCCAGTTTGGAGACTTAGGAATTGAGGTTGCCACTAAATTACCATTTGCTCAGCACGTGCAAAAAATTTGCTGCATCGGGTTTGAAAACTTTTGGCTTTATTATACGAAACTCAAGAGGCTTTGGTAGAGCTGAAACAGCTAAAATTCTTTATAATGTTATAAACGTTCAAAAATGGAATATTTGTCGGTGGTTTAGAATCCTTCTTACCGGGCTCATTCTGATGCGGTGGAGAAAGTTCAAAAGATTTTTTTTATTTTATCCCGATTTTACACCATATGCGAGTTTGATTGCTTTATTTAATATGACCAGTCTTCAAAGCAGGCGCATATTTGCTGACCTGGTGTTTTTGTTTAGAATCTTGGGGCAGTTGGTATTTTTTTTTGCATTTTTGGGCAGAATTCAGCTCAGGGTTCCTCATAGGGATAGTAAACTAGAGCAACTATTTTGCACACCAAGATACAGAACGAATAGCCAAACGAATTTATAGATTGCGCTCAAGTTATAATAAACTGTGTAAGCATGTTGACATCTTTAACATGAATTTAAGAGCATTTAAAAACATATTGACTGAACATATGCATGTGTTACCACGTTCTCCTGTTGACTTTGTTGAGTCCTAAAATTACTTGCACTGATTTAGATATGAATTTGAAATAGATAACGTAAACTTAAGTTTGATTTTAATTTTATGCAATTGATGGACTGCCTGTGAAGTCTGAAATGGAATTTAAGCTTACCAAAATGTTGTTTTCTTTCGTTTTTGATTTAATATGGGCTCTAACTGAGATTGTTGAATTATAGGTGTACTTCTTTTTTAATTTCAACAACACACCACGAGGGCTTACAGCCGAAATAATATCGTACCGTGGGTGACGACAAGGAGGAAAGAGGCAACTTGTTAATTCTGGACTTAAAGGTTTGGAGGTTCGGAGGAGAAGGAAAAATATGTACCGGCGAGGAATTGTACAACTTTAAAGTCCTCGGGACAAAAGAGCGGGTATAACAAGATGTTCTATGTCTGGTGACCTGGACAGTAAAAGGGTGCATTCGCTCTGTTCCCCTGGTAGATCTGTTGGGGGCAGCAGGTTGAGGAACTATGGAAGAAAGCTCCTCGGAGCAGTGCCCGTGCAGATATATATAAAAGAGAGAGAGGTCACCAATGGCACGTCGGTGGACAAGGGGTGGCAGCCTTTGGGTGAGGGTAGGGTGATCGATGAGACGTATAGCTCTCTTCTGAATGGAGTCCAGGATAGCGAGTGTAGAAGCGGCAGCAGCACCCAGATGTGGGAGCAGTATTCGAGGTTTGGTCTTATTTGTGAAGTATATAAAGTATAGAGATTGGCTGGTGAAAAGTATTTGCGCGCCCGGAAGAGGAAACCTAATTTCTTAGCAGCCGCTCCTGCAATTGATGTAACATGTTGGTGCCAATTGAGATTTCGATCCACAGAGATGCCAACAAGTGAAAAGGACTCATTACTTTGAATAACTTGGTTGTTTATTATGATGTGTTTAGGGCTGGTGTATCTCTTATGAGAAAGAGAGCAAGACAATTTGGTGGGGTTGAATTGTACAAGATTTCTACTTCCCAGTCTAATATTTTTTGGAGATCCACGAAGATAGAACCCTCCATGAGTCTGCGATCCTTATCTAGTTGGGCTAGAGAGACCGGCTTAGAATATTGTATATTTGAGTGGAGGGTGCTGTCGTCCGCGTAACTGTGAACTGGGTTGGATGTGCTAGAGAGGAGGTCATTGATGTGGAGAAAAAACAAAGTAGGGGCTAAAGCTGAACCTTGAGGAACTCCTGCATTAATTGGATACAGTTTAGAGGAATAGCCATCCACGACAACAGAAATGCTCCGGTTGGAGGGGAAATTTGCTCTCCACGTACAGGGTTTTGGTGGTAGGCCATAGGCCGGTAGTTTATTAAGCAGCGTTGCGTGCTAGACCTGATCGAATGCCTTGGATATGTCTAGAGCGACAATATGGGATTCGTCGTGTAGTTCCATAGA
Source organism: Tillus elongatus (assembly GCA_964006375.1). Classification (NCBI taxonomy): domain Eukaryota; kingdom Metazoa; phylum Arthropoda; class Insecta; order Coleoptera; family Cleridae; genus Tillus; species Tillus elongatus. The sequence goes on along the minus strand of OZ023266.1, from coordinate 36,010,612 downwards.
CTTCTTCCAAGAATGGGTGACAAAGGAAAGGAGGTCGGCAGTTGATCTGCGCTGACGGAATCCATACTGCCTGTCGTGGATTAGACTGTGTTTTTCAAGAAATGTTAGTAATTCGGTGTTTATACACTTTTCCATCACTTTAGAGATGACTGAAAGGAGATTTTTTGATTCTTTCTTGGGGACGGGTTGTACTCGAGCTGTTTTGCAGTTACTAGGGAATATGCCTCTATTGTAAGATGTTCCGGTCTGCATTTTTTGAGAACAATTGCTGGGATCTCGTCAAGGCCTGAGGCTTTCCTGGTATTAACAGAAGAGAGCATCTTTCGTACCTTTTTAGTTTTGAAAATAATATCCGTCATTTTATGCGCGACATTAGGGACTGTTGGTGGTTGAACATTTGGAGGTGGGTTGAGAGTAGAATTGCCGGCGAACAACGAGGCAAAAAGTTCAGCCTTGCCCAGGGCGGTAGAAAAAATTTCATCCCTTGAGACAAGAGGTGGGAACGTGTTCTTGCAGAAATGATTTCCAGTAGATTTAGCAAGAGTCCTGAAGGGTTTTCGGCCGTTGAAGCTTGAGAGGACTTTGTTTTTGATGTGGTTATTAAACGAGTTTTTTGCTTCAGAAAGAATGCGGACATTGCGGTTTCTTGCGTCGGTAAATGCTTGATGGTTTTCTTGACTGGGATTGTGTAGAAGCTTTTTGTGAGCTTTGATGTTTTCAAGTCTGGCCTTGTCATAGGATTTAGAGAACCATAGTTATAAATTATCCTGATATGAGATACGTAAATGGTTTTTATAAACTATGTATTTGCATATTAAATTAATAAACATATATATATATATATATATATATATATATATATATATATATATATATATATATATATATATATATATATATATATATATATTCGGAAAGCTTTTGGCTGTCATTAGTGTGAGATATACTTGGTTCTTAGATTAAACCGATTAAACCGCGTCCTGAGTTTATTTACTCAATGTTTGGGCTCCCGATTTGAAGCCATTTTTAAGGGGTTAAGGAAATATGACAGGATATTTACTCTAAGGCATCAATCTGCCTACTCTTCAAATCTCGCTGGAGATCGTCTCTACAGTCTCAGTGTGTTCAACCCGAGACCTAGATATCTTTCAGTCAAATTTTTATACATAGTCTCGTAATTAAATAAGTTATTTTTATTATTAAATCTTTGGGGGGCTTAGCTAATATAATATATCGTTTTTTTATAATTTTGTATGATTTCTCATTTAATTTAACATTTAGGGTGTGAAGCAATTATAGCGAGTTCAAACTAAACTTGGAACATTTATTTTGTTTTGAATTATTATTATTATCCAAATATTGTTGTTGTTGGCCGCCAGGTAACTTATAAAACCAATTTCAACTAAAAAATATTTATCATAATTTGTTTTAAATGACCCTTTGAATAATCATAAATAAAATAATTATAAAAATTATTTTTACAAATCACTTACTTTATATGAGTTGAAATGTTGATTTTGCATTGCCCACTTGATTACCTAATTAATAATATTATTAAAAAATAAACAAGTCAAATATTTTCGAATGAGTTTTAGTATTATAGTGCCACATCTTAGTGGCGCTAAATGTTCTTTAAATCCAGTTTCCATAATTATTTTAGTTTGCCCAACATAATTAAGTTCAATCAGCGTCGGCTGGGCGGTGCAGTTCAAATATGTGTGGACGTTTCTTAATTCGAGTTTGGCAAGGTCAGACATAGTCAGCTCATAGATTCATAACTGATTTTTTGATCTTGTTGGGGCTTGAGAATTATTATAGAAACCTTTTTTTTAATCAATTTTTGCATAAAACCTCTAAGTAAATCTTTATTAAAAGTCTTTATTGTATTTCTGTAAGCATATTTTCAGGCGAATTTATGTCAAAAGCTTTGGGCCGTATATCATAAACACATATTTTTAAATGACATGGAAGAATTTTCAGCAAACTTTTGAGGCAACAATTTCTTTAGCGAATCTGAGTATACTCTTCTTTTTGCAAAGTGTTTTAGCATATATTCGTAGAAAATCTTTTTGCGTATTTCTGTAAAGGAATATTTTTGATAGTTATCTAGGAAAAAGCGTTTTAAGCGAATTTTTATATGAAATATTTTTGTGGTTTTGTTTGCTTTTGTTTTGCTTGCAAAGTTAAATAAATTGTTTTTATCATACAAACCTTTAAATCTTGACATACATATTTGAAAGAACTAAAAGATAGGAGATTTGTGTGGTTGGGCGGAGAATCCCTTAAATTTCCTGCATTTTTGAGATGTTTATTTTTCTTGCTATCTGTAACTTTCTTGTCTTTCCTCTAGCTAGGGTAATATAAAAGAGGTAGAAGCAAACAGTGGCTCTTCAGTATTGCCATATTTTTTTTTTGATCTTTCGAATCTCTAAAATAATGTTAAAATAGTAAAAAACAGGTATTTCATTTTAAAGTTGGAGCATATTTGGAAGAACCCGAAGATTGGGGGAATTGTGGGGTCGGGCTGTAAATTCCACACGCCTCCTACATTTGTGAGAGATTGTGTATTATTGTTTTCCCCTTTGATGCTTGCCTCTATCTCTCTGGCTATCTGTTTGTTGCTCTTTTCCTTCTGGCTAGGAAATACAGGTGAGATGGAAGATAGAAGTGGCTCTTGAGTGTTGCTATATGTTTTTCTTGGTCTTTCGAATCTTAAAAAAAATGGAAATTGTCTTAAAAATAAGTGTTTCATTTTAAAGTTGAGACATCTTTGGGAGAACTAAAACATAGGAGGTTTGTGGGGTCGAGCTGGACATCCCATACGCTTCCTACCTTTCTGTGAGAGTGTGTGTTATGGTTGCTGTCTATTTCTCTTGCTGTCTGTAAGTGGGTTGTGCCTTTTCTTCCAGGTAGAGTAACACAAAAGAGATGGAAACGAGAAGTGGCTTTTCAGTATTGCTATATTTTTTTGGTACTTTAAATCTTTGAAAAAAAATATGTTAATATACCTTAAATAAGGTAATTCATTTTAAAGTTGAAACATATTTGGAAGAAATATAAGACGTGAAACTTGTAGGGTTAGGCGGGGAACCTCATACGCTTCCTGCATTTCTGGCATGAGAATGTGTATGTGTTTTTCCAGAGAATATGTGTATGTTATGATTTTTCCTCTTTAATTCTTTCTCTCCATATCTCTTGCTGTCTCTAAATTTAATGCCGTCTTTTGTCTAGCTAGGGCAATATGCAAGGAAAAGGAAAAAAAAATTGTTACATAATTTTCTATAAAGAAAGAAACGTTAAATGCGGTATAAATGTACTAGCCTTTGAAAAAAAATTTGTATGTGTGTGAAAAACAGTTTTCGTATGCCTTCTGACAAGTTAATGAGCGGAAACTTATGTCCCTAATTTTACTAAAATAGCTTTGGAATGTTCGAGAAATTTCCGCAAAAAAATTAAGACTTTCTTAGACAAACTGCCTCGGTTGGGCTGGCTAACAAAGTTACCTAAACCATTCACAAAATGGACGGTACTAATTTATAAATTTCCTTTCATTAATCGCTGGGATCATTTTGTTATCCAACCCAATCAAACCGGTTTTGCCTAAGTGTTTTCTCAAACAAATATTGTATATCCGAGACAAATTATTTTGTTATTTACCGCGGTTTGAAATATTTGTATGAAAACTTGCTACCATAACACGTGTGCCGCGTCCAGATTTTTGTGTGGCTTTGAATTTTGTCTTCGTTTTTCAGCTAAATTAAGTAAAAGCTCACGCACTTAAGAAAAAATGTTAATCATCAATAATTATAATTTTATTTGTGTTCATTTTAGCTCATAAATATCTTATTGTTTTTGTGGTTGTTTCGGGAATCTGTTTTTATTTCACATTTGCGCAAATTTAAAATTTCGATGAGACTCGGTTCGAACTAAATACGTGCCTAGTAACAGAGTCTTCTGAGGTATACCAAACGTCTGCTACGGGTATTCCAGTAACTCTATTATTACTTAAATCGATTTCAAATATTTGCGAAGCTTCACTAATGGTGGTATTCAATTAATTAAGAAATACCTGTCGGTCTTAATTTTACATTCGCTTGAATTTTAATTAGAGCTCCTGGCACGATACGAACAATATTTCTTTGTTAACATCAGTACCTACGCTTTGTGTTTCTTGCATGGTGGGTGTCGGGAAATGTTGGAGAGACAACGTGACTTTTGTAATGTAATATTGAGACAGAAATTGATAGGATCTTATTGAGTTCTTCCTTGTTCAGTCTACTGTTACAAACTCTTATGAAGTCTTCCATTTTCTAATTAATCTCGTGTCTCTACAGCCATCAAGTAAATATATCTGGTACAAAAATAGTCTTTGACGTTAAACGAAAGAGTATTTTCAGGAATAGATATAATTAGCATAAAATGGAGTTTGGCGGGGTTGATCTGACAATAAAATATGTTACAAAGGGCTCGTATTATATGCAATTCGCATATTTTTTTGTCTAAGTTGCATATTTTACTGTATTTTGCCTAAATTGCATATTTCCATATACTTCTAAGGTGTAGGTGCTTCAGTTTATATTCAAAACCATAATATTAAATTAAAATTTGCTTTAGCTCCTCTATCATCAATATATACGGCAGAACTTTATGCCATAGCCGAAGCTTTAAAATGGATCCTGAATGCACAAGAAATAAACTCTGTTATTATAAGCGATTCACAGTCTGGGCTGAGGACTCTTCAAAATCTAGGAATGACTTATTTTCATAATGACATAATAAGACAAATCATAGAAATGAATGGTAGGATTAGGACATACGGGACAGTTAAGTACTTATGGGTAAAAGGCCATGCCGGTATTCACGGGAACGAAATAGCTGATTCGTTGGCCAAGCAGGCCGCTGAAGACAATGCGATCGATAGCTATGTTCCCTATGCTGATTTGTTTAACCCACTAAAAGATCAGCTATTAAAAATGTGGGAAGAAAAATGGAAAAAATATACCGAAACATCCACTAATCATTACAGATTATTATATCCTACACTGCCTAAGAAAAAAAAACCTAGAGATACAATGGGCTAGTCATAGCAGAAATATTAATATAATGTTAACTCGTATGAAATTCAACCATGGTAGATTTCAGTCACATCTACATCGAATTGGGATAGAAGCAAGTAATACCTGTGCTTGTGATGGACAAGCTGTCGCTGATTTAAACCATTTACTTTTTTCTTGCTCTTTCTTAAATACGCAAAGAAACCAACTATACATATCCTTAATTGCTCTGGGAGTACAATTTCCATTAAATCTAACCCACATACTGGCTATAGTTAATGCACCGATAGCCAGATGCCTATTTAATTTTCTGAATAAATCTGGTATCACCCTATAACCATCATTATGTAAAAAAAAGAAGGTTGTAAGCAGTAGTAGTATCTTGTTTGTAAATATTAAATTAAGTTATGTTAAATACACCAGTTGTAAATATGTTTATTTTAGATTTAAGTCCTATTAATTGTAAATAGTTAATATCCATCTGTCTCACCATCTGTTTACCCTCACCTAGCCGTGGCCCTCTTTGTGATGTCTAAGCCGTCTCGATAGGCCCCGAGACGCATAGTGTCCTAGTTTTATTTTCCCCAAAAAAAAAGAGAAAAAAAAACAGAAACAAAAGAAAGAAAAAGAAAATAAAGAAAAAGAAAAGAAAAAAAAACCATAATAGTACAATTAAAAAAAAAAAAACAAACATAATAGCACAATTAATTTAACAGAAAAAAAAACAGCACAATTAATTTAAGAAGAAAAACTGACTAATAGTTTCCAATATATCTATACATGTAAAACACACATATTCGTTTCACCCGTCAGTAATTTAATTACAAAAACAATAAGCTAATAAGTTTAAAACTTTAGTATAGAGACTACAATTACTTTATTACCCACTTATTATTTTTACCATGTTTCTGCGTTTATGATTGTCTCTTAATATATGTGTATATGAGTCTACACTATACATTTCTATAATATGTAGAGAATTGAATTATATCTTTGGAATGTACTGTGGCCGGCTGAACTTGATTTCCGAGGCCATCCCTTCGTCGAACACAACAACAACATATACTTCTTTCAATGTAGGCAACTGCTAACGTAAATTTATAGGCCGTTCAAATGTAGCTGGCGGAAAGGAGATTCTAAATTCCTGGTATTGTATAGTTCGAGCGCTTCACTCAGATATAAGACAGTGCTCTAGACAGGGTGAGCTGCCTCTGGGTTCTTAGAATCTACCGTCTCCTAGCTTTATACGTGCTATAGCTAAATGAAACTAGTAGCTAGTAGGTGTGTGTGTATGTGTTTTGTTTCTTTAACGTCGGTCTATTTCCACGACTATGGCCAAATCACCGACGCCAGGGAGCAGTTTCAACTTAGCTAGTAGGTGAGAGTATAAAAACAAATTCTTGGGAGGATTGTCGGTAATGGCGCTCTTTTCTTTGTACTTTACATCAACGTTAAATAAATAGGAAAATCCAATCTGTGGGTATTGTAAAAATCTAAAATTCGTAAGAACTAGGGTTTTACGCTCGCTTATCATAAAAACTGTGTTTGGAATTCCCAATAGTAACTGCAGAATTTATTGAAAGGACTGACCGCCAGGTAATTTTGTTCGTATCTTAAGTCTCGTAAGAAGACATTAAAAGGGATTAGCGCTGATTTATTTACACGCCAGTAGTTTCTAGAATTGAAATAATTTGTTTCTCTTATTAAGATTGCTAATGCTGCTTGTGATTAGTTACACGCACAGTGAATTTACTTTATCTTTAGACAGTGTTAATGCAAGGTTGTTTTTATTATTTAATACTGTAAAAAAAATGTGCTTTAAATTTCCAAGCTATTACGGCCACACTCAGAGCTTTGCATAAATGGTGACAACGTTTTTTGTAAAACATGCGGGAAAGTGGAAAGTTACTTTTTATTTTAAGCAACTGATCTATTTTCTTTGTTTTTCTAACATTCGCCATTGATCAGCCCAGTATCTATTTGCTAAATTTTCCGACAAAATTATAAAATTCAATTGAAATATAAAAGTAATAAAGTATTATAAAAAATACCTTGCAGTTCTTAAAAAAAAATTACTTAAATACAAATTGAAAATATACTTCTTTATTACGGATATTGTATAAAAACAATGCAAAACTTCAATTTATTCGAAAAAAAAATGTAGATGCCTGTAGTAATAGTGATTTCTTTTCGAACAGATTTCAAGCGCAAGGAAATATCTCATAGACGAACATCTCAACACCACCAACAAAGACACCTCTGCATCCGAGAAATTGTGAAAAACGAAATTCAAACAATACATCCCAAGCATTAATATGCGAATGTTTGGGAAACCAAACAAAGAAAGCATAAGAGGATACCTTTAAATTTGACTTATGCAAGGGAATGGTTGCTTTCACAACATTCCACTCAATAAATTAAATAACACTGTCTTCAAGTCATTTTTTGAAAAATATTGTAAAAAGTCTATACCAGATGAAAATACTTTGAGAAAAAATATGGTTGAAAAATACTGTTTATAAACTTTTTCAGAAGTAAAAAGTCTTATAAAAAATAATTTTTGTTACGTTGTAGTAGATGAAACTCAAGATGTTTGTGGTAGATATATAGCTAATTAAATGATAGACACCTTAACTAAAATTTCTTTATCTAGACCTTATTTAATTGCAGTCAAAGAATTAGAAAAAACAAATAATATTACTATAACAAGATTTATTCAAGAGGGTCTGTCAAACGAGTTTTTACCAAATGCTGTACCAGTTGATAGAGTTTTATTACTGCTTACGATGCTGCTTCATATATGGTCAAAGTTGGAATTCATTTAAAAATATTTTATCCTAACTTAATTCATTGTACGTGCCTGGCCCACGGGCTAAACAGAGTAGCAAAAGAAATTAGACAGAAATTTCCTTTAGTCAATGAATTTACTAATAATATGAAAAGTCTGGACGCAACAAGTCCGTTATGGAAGTGAATTTTCTTAAAATGTTTTTAATAGAAAATATGTCTCTTTAATGTAAGCAGGAATCAATTTGGTCACCGGTATTACCTATATAGTAGGAACTATGTACCATATGTTACCAACATAACTTGTTTGAAAATGTACAAAAATTTTCCGAAAATAAACTTGAAACATTTCCGAGAAAACTCGTTTCCTAGCTGACGGACCTTAGGTTAATAGCAAATTGCGTTATTGAATTTGGACCGTTTAATGAAAATTGGCCACTAAAACGCACTTACTGCGTCACGATTTTTTTTACAAACATGTATCATATTTCGATGAAAAATGCAAAAATGCTAAAAGGAGTGTTCAAAAAAAAGGTATCATCAACGACTTATGGGCCATCCTATGGTTGTCAAAATAATTTCATAATATTCAGCTCAAAACACCCTATAGGTACCGTATAAAAATTTTCTCGTATCCTGCATAATAACAATTATATTAAGATTTACCATAAAAATGCGTCACACTATATATATATATATATATATATATATATATATATATATATATATATATATATATATATATATATATATATATATATATATATATATATATATATATATATATATATATATATATATATGTTAACAGAGAGTAAACCCGGATATGGATTCTAGGGGGCCTAGTTTGCTCTCATTTGAAGAAATCTTTTTATAATTCAAAAGCCGCGGTCTCTTCATTAACGAATTTTTTTCTACGAAAATTAGCTAAAAATTATAGACCGTTGAACCATATATATCACTAAAACTACTTCCAAAGCATCAGAGAATTTGTCTATTTGAAATGAATTTTCTGGAAATATTTTATTAAAATGAAGGACAATAATGGTTTAAGCTGAAACTTAAGGATTTGTGGAGCACTCTTTACATAATGCGTATTTCTTTCAGGTTCTTTGCCTAAATGTTACCAATTTTGACGTTTCAAATTGCGACTTTTTACGTTTTCAGGAAACTGGCCCTGGATATATGGGTTCAGGGGGACTAGTTCGCGCTCATTTGAAGAATTTTTTTCCAAATTCAAAAGTCGGGATCTCTTCGTTAGTGAATTTTTTTTAAGAAAATTCCCTAAAACAAGCACTTGTGAAGCCACGGGAAAAGTCTACGACTGTATTAAATATGGAACGGTTTCACTAAGTTAGGGCAAAAACAAACAACCAGATATGCTATTCAAATTGAATTCACTCTTAAAACTTTCATCTCCTCTTTATCAAATTATTTCTTATAGAAAAACTCGCTAAAAAATTCATCGGAATAACAACAGTCAGATTAAATAACTGTAAAGTGATAAAAAAAATTGATAAAAAGCGAAGTCACTAACGCGTCATCTGGCAGTCGATTATTACGATGTAAAGCGATCACGGTGCACTTGAGCCCACTGAGCTACGCAGTATATGCATTTACCAGCACGAATATCGTATTGTTCAAGGTTTTAGAATTTACATAAATCCTTTTTGATTTACAATGGATTTTTTGCTTATATTTTAACGAAATCTAGAAAAATAAAGACTTAGACACATATCTAGGAGCTTGTTAGTCATTTCTTGTAGTATTTTTCACTCACATTATAATCAATAAATTTTTACATTTTTAACTTTCCTGAATCAGATTTAATTATTTAAAAATTAATTTACCTCTAATTGTTTTGTCTTTTGGGATATAAATCGGAATTTTGGTACATAGGATACTCTTTACGACACAAACCAGCGTACCAAATTCGGTTGGCCTCCCTGTGAGATTTCCAGAGATATAATTTTTTTTCAAAAGAAAACACATAATTTTCCGGGAAAACCTGGTCCGATTTTCCTGACTAACAAACTTGTCCAAGCCACTTACAAGAGGAAATATATATATATATATATATATATATATATATATATATATATATATATATATATATATATATATATATATATATATATAAACATATAAAAACTGAAACTGACCCTGGATATGGGTTCTAGGGGGGCCTAGTTCGCGGTCATTTGAAGAAATTTTTTCAAAATTCAAAAGTCGGGATCTCCTCATTAGTGATTTTTTTAAAGAAAATTCACTAAAAAAAGTGTTCGTCAAATATCCTTTAAGAGTTCAAACATATAGAGAAGTTTTGCCGATTACCTAATAGACCTTTAATCACGCAATGGATAACCTGGATCGAGGCTGCCCTATTTTATTTAGAATATTTTAGAGAAGTCACGGAGGTAATGCTTGAATTTGCAGATGAAGCAGGTGCGTCAGTGAAGCAAGCAACAATTATTTTAAAGGACTCCAAATTGAGCCAGCAGTTATGTTTTATAAACAGTAATTATAAAATAGGTACAGAAACTATAAAAAAATTCAGCAGCAAAATGTTTTGCCAGATGAATCAGTTAAATTAATAGAACATTTCAAAGAAACTATTGAACAAATGCGCCGTTACAAAAAATACGGGTCTTACCAAGTTAACGCGGATTGCAAAACCTCTGGATTGAGATTTTTCAGACGATTTAAACAATGTAGACTCTACCATATTGTCAAGCTTAAAAGATGCTCCAATTACCTCAGTCGACATAGAACGGAGTTTTTCTTTGTATAAAAACTTACTAACTGAGAGTAGGCAATCTTTCAGAATAGATAATTTAGAGCGCCATTTAATAATATCTGTTAATAGTAATAATTACAATATCGCGCACACTAATATACATAAGTAGCAACTTAATGATCAGAAATCGATGTGTGTTGCTTGCTTAAAAAATTTGGGTCCTTCAAAAAGGTAAAAAAAAAGGTTCCTAATTTGTTAATGTGATTGTTAATTTAACAGTTTTGTGACTCTAATTTCGGGAACGTATAAGCCTATAGTTAGCTAGGTCGAGAAACCAGACTGCTTTAAATATAGCAGTGACAAAGGTGGTTAACCGAGCGGTGAAAATAATGAAAGAGTACGCGTGTACTTATTCCGAACAGTTTTGCCCGAATACAACTCTATACCTGTCTGCTTTGAAACTTGTTTTGTTTGGTTCTAGTTATCTTTAAAGCGATAGAGTGATTCTAAACAAAACCGTTCTTTCAGAAATGATCGATAACATGATGTTCCTAGAACACACTCTCAATTTAACTCCAGCCGATTCACATCCCCGTTAAGTGTATACTAGAACAACACGCGAATATAGTATGTTTTCGATACATCTATGTCAAGTTTTGTGAAAAACACTTCTACACAGAATGGCAGCTCTTTCGTATACCACGGTAAACAACCTAGATGAAAAATCATCCATATAGAAATACAGGGATCTCTTAGTTGATTGCATTATAGCTTGTTCAAAGAAAGGGTTTCAATATTACGTAGCTCTTGATACTTATCTGGCTGAAAGCAGAAACAAAGATTGTTGAAAATACAAATTCGCTCCATTACATCTACCTGATGGCAGCAAATTTTCATAAAAATGACCTATGGGTAAGAAAGTTTTAGTCGTTATTTTTACAAAATGTGATTTGACGGAAATTATAGATAAAGCTATGATCAATGTTGCCGCGGCCATGAACTAAATAATTATAAAAATATTCGAGACGCAGAAAGTGCGTTAAGGTAGTGAATGTTTATAAGAGGAATATATTATGGTGATTTAGCCTTATATTAAAAGTTTGTGAGAATCAAAATGGCTATATTAAGAAAAGGTCAACTAACAGGGTAATATTTCAAGTTATCAAGGAAACTACAGAGGGGCTAAAATAAGCGTGAAAGCACAATGTGTATGTTGCTGGATTTATCTAAAGCTTTTGATAGCGTGTCCCACAACACACTGTTAGTTAAGTTGGAATTGCTAGGTTTCAGGGGAGTCTCGCTGAATTTAATGTAATCATACCTATTAGGCAGGAAACAATGTGTGGCTTTTAATGATTATAGGACAGGGGTATTTCTGGCATCTGAGTGGAATATTATAGAACGAGGTGTGCCTCAGGGCTCAATCCTTGGGCCAGTCTTGTTCTTACTTTATATTAACGAACTGTCTGAAGTATTGCCCCATAAGACGACCCTGTTTGCTGACGATACATCTTAGGTTTTACGAACTCCTTGAGATAGTGATCTAATTTATGAGGCATCACAATCACCGAGAATTCTGGAACAGTGGTACAATAGAATGAACTTACAATTGAATGTGACCAAAACTAATTTAATCTCATTTAACTATTTTAGGGGTAACCAGTTATCGCTGAAATTCAACTCAGAATCGCTGAGCACGCAGGATAATGTTAAGTTTTTGGGCTTAAAGCTTGATTCTCAGTTGAGCTGGAGGGCTCATGTTGGCTATCTGGCAGGTAAACTGTCAGATTTTAGTTATGATCTGCGTGTTCTGTCCGATTCTGGTAGTATTAGTGCTGGCCTCGAGGCGTACTACGCATATGTGAACTCAAGTCTTCGATATGGACTAATGTTCTGGGGGAATTCCATAGAAGCCGGTAGAATCTTGAGGCTCCAAAAGGCATGTATCCGCAGCATATTTAATCTAAATTATAGGGGTTCGTGTAGGAAAACATTCCTCGACAACAGAATACTTACCTTGCCAAGTTTGTATATATTGGAGTGTGCGTGTTTTGTTAGGGAAACCGGAGTTTGTTATCAGATTGTGAACAACAGCATCAATACAACACTAGAGCACGTTTAAAGGATCAGTTAATTGCGCCACAAACTACAAGTATTGTTTACAATAGTGCTCTGGTGCAGTCCCTAAAGGTGTACAACAAACTGACGGTGCAGATATAGGAGCTTCCACCTGCAAAGATGAGAAAGACACTGAAGAATATTCTGGCGGCAAAGGCCTATTACAGTATTGAGGATTTTTTACCTGACAAGTTGTAGCTGTTGGTAATCAATATTGTGATAGATGTATAGTTGTTTTTTTTAATTGTAATCCCTGTGTTTTTAGGTTTTTTTAAGTGTGACGTATTCTACACATTTTTTATGTATTATGATGCGAATAAATATATTATATATTATTATTATTATAAAACATTACTTTATTTACTTATGAACAGTAAAAAATAAGGTAAAGAAAGGCAAGCAAAAACATGAGCTCTATCATAAATATTTATACAGTAATTTGGATACAAAACTCAAACAAATAAGTTAATCAACGGGAAATATACTCAACAAAAAATACACCAGAAAGCGGAAGATAAAAGGAATTTCCGTGGTTCATGCATTGAGGGTGATTGTACGCATGCAAGTACCCACAGGTCGAAGAAGGTTTTTGCCCTCTTACCCAAAAGCAGGGGGTTCTTCTTCCCCTTGTTCATGCATACAACTACCTGCAAAGCATAAAGCACAAGAAAAATATCTTGGGAGCAACCCCCAAGAAAGTTACTGGACCTGGGTAAATATGGATGCGGTGCGGGGTAGAAAGGGTTTAAAGGAAGTATTGCTGCAAAATGTGAAAAACGTACGTTTTCAAAATCCCGTCATTTTTTAAAGCATTTTCCGCTTATATTTCCTCCCCGCCCAGCAACCCTATTCATTCTTTGTCACTTAAGTTTCTTAGGGGTTGTTTGCACCAAATTTGCCTTGTGGCTTGTGCCTCCAAGGAGGTTTCTAAGCATGTTTCTAAAAAAAATTCTAAAAACTCTAAATGCAGTAAACTGTACATTAAATTGAAATTGAAATTGAAATTGAAATAACATCCCACAACGTCGCCTATCATGCCTTTTTCATATAATATCGAATACAGCACCAGCGTAAGTAAATTTACATACTGTTTCACTTTTTTATGTTTATATTACATATATAAGCACAAGACAAGTAAGTATAATAAAATTGACCCTTGGCTAACATCGGGGCTACAAAAACTTAAAAGTAGAGAAGACATTTAGATCGTGTGTTAAGAGCCATAAGTTTGATTAAAAATCACTTGTAACTATATCCCCAGAAAATTGGTCAAACACATTTATAAAATCTAAAAGAAAATAACGTTTTACGATATTATTTTAAATAAACTAATAGAATACGTTTCTCGGCGATTTCGCAATTCACGACTGTATGAACATAGCTTTTGTCCAAAACTACACTTGATACTTGCAAAGAACATTGACACCCGTGGTACTAAATTTAACAAAACGACCCGACCAAATATTGTCTTTCGCAACGGAGACAAATTATAAAAATTCCAATATAGTTGCTATTACTACATAATGCATTAGTTATTTCCCCTGGTTATACAATAATAATTATGTCTAAGCGGTCCTGTCGTGGCTCAATTAAGAAACATTAAAAACCAATGTCAACACTGCTCTTAGAATATGATTTACTGATATACAGATTTTCTATTTTAGTGAATTTTTATTAAAAAAATTCACTAATAGAGAGGTATCGATGGTGAGACTTTGCAAAAATTCTTTCAAATGAGCGCGAATTAGGACCCCTAGAACCCATATCCGGGGTCAGTTTGAATTTTTATATGCTTATATATATATATATATATATATATATATATATATATATATATATATATATATATATATATATATATATATATATATATATATATATGTATCCGTCTGATAACTCAAAAAATAATTAACCGATTAAGATGAAACTCGGCAAGTGCCTTTCTTTTATTAATGGCTTGGATGAGTTCGTTGGCCAGGAAAATCGGACGGGGTTTTCCGGGAAAATTTTGAGTTTTCTTTCAAAAAAATTTTTTTTTTCTGAAAATTTCGATAAAATTGGGTCTACATATTGCTTTGGGAAATACCTAACTATATGCCAAAATTCAGCTTTCTAGGGTTACAGAAAATTGAGCTATTCAAATTTGAAACATTTATGTTTAAATCATAATAAGTATGTGGTTGCTGTTGGTTAGTCAATGCTTTTCTTATTGACTCATGTGTTATTAATAGTCAATAGTTTCTTTCCGAATAGACAAACCTTCCATTGACTTCTGCTTCTGCCGCTGTTACAGTCCTTTTATTTAGAGCTAGAGTTCTAACCACTCATACAGTGTTTTTTAACCACGTGGCTGGGCGACTGACCGAATTCATTCCCAGTTGCTGTTGATTTACTCATATTCTCTTAATATGTTCGAAGATGTGGTGTCTACTTCATTCCAAGTCACTATTAACCGACTATTTATGAAATCAAATAAGTAAATTAAATCGATTGTCATAAAATATGTAGTGTATTAAGACAAGGGAAAAAGAAATAAAACATATATAACTGTGCACATTTTGATTATATTTTAGGTTGCTTGAGAGAGGTATTGTCACAGCATGATATCTTATTAAAGTTCATTTGTAAATAGGTTTAATTTTTATATATATATATATATATATATATATATATATATATATATATATATATATATATATATATATATATATATGATAACTCAAAAAATAATTAACCGATTTCGATGAAACTTAGCAAGTGCCTGTCTGTTATTAATGGCTTGGATGAGTTCGTTATCCAGAAAAATCAGACGGGGTTTTCCGGAAGAATTTTGAGTTTTCTTTCGAAAAAATTTTTTTCTCCGAAAGTAACAAAGCTGTTACAATGAAATTTACTATATATGTTGCCTCAACCTTAATACGTACCAAAATTCAACTTTCTAAGTTTAGAGAAAATTGAGTTATTCAAATTTTAAATTTTCTTTCGAAAAAAATTTTTTTCTCCGAAAATTTCAAAGTTATTTTAATGAAATTTTGTGGATATCTTGCCTTAGGAAAAACCTTACTACGTATTGAAATTAAACTCTCTAAGTTTATAGAAAATTGAGTTATTTAAATTTGAAGCATTTAATAAAAATTCACTACCATAACGTACTTGCTGCGTCCCGAGTTTTTATATTTTCAACCAGCGTTGAATTATTTTGCGACCTAAGTTTTGTGTGCGTTACAGCTCGTAGTGTGTTGATAATGTACACTTTGAATTTGAGAACAATTTTATTTCAAGCCAGTTTTTGTGACTATTTTCCACTTGACTTGGAAAACCATTTCTGCAGTAATTTGGCTGTATGGCCAACCATGAAGCCATTTTAGGTTACCACAATGACCATGACATTTCCTGTGCTGGATTGCAGTTCAATTGGTAATATACACATAGGTAAGCCGGACCACCTAGGAAGACCACGAATTGACCAAACCACAGAGACGTATTGCAGATCAATATTATGTACGAAACTACGTTAAAATAGATATTTTATGGATTACGTAGTCAGTTTTCAATCCAATTTTGGATAGGCTCTCACCGAAAAATTACCACTTCTGAAATTATAGTATATTTTTAAAGGAGAATTATATTATGAGAGTGATAGTTAAAGACGATAGATATATGCATTAAAAGTTAACGCGAGATCAATGGACCACCAACAATAGGTCAGTATGCAACATTGTAGCCAACCAAGAACGCAGACATAAGATTCAGCATAACTATCAGATGGCATCTTCAGATCAGCGTATCAGAAGGCACATTGCGAATGACGCAGAGAAGTTAAACAAGCCATGGGATGCTGAGTCAGCAGGAAAGTAAAATCAGCTCTAATAGACAGGCAATTTCAGAATTTAATAAAACCATAACAAAATTGAGTCCTAATCAGGACACAAGAGCAATAAGAATGAACGAATTAGAATACACTATTGATAGTCTTAGGAGCAAACAGTTGACACATTATCACAGAATAAAACACTTGGAATTGCTAACGCAGATAGGGTTTTTGTTAAATAAGAAATAACAGATCATGCAATCACCTTTTCAAAATTAGTAATATTTCGTACATCCATATTAAAACCCAAATCTACAATAAAAACTTGCTAAGATGCAAAATTACATAACCGATTCCAGATTAGTAACAACAAATAATCTAAATCTACATGAAAAAAGATTTAAAATCAAATTAACTTGACTTCACAATTATTTTTCAGTTTGAAATACTGTTAGTAGACGAATCAGATTATGCATACTATCAATCATACCCATTACCTATCCCGAAAAATCCTTATACATTCACAATGATAATTTCGAGAACCAAATACCTGATCCTAAGTAGCAAGCAATATGCTCACCGCAACGAAGAATGTAAAAATTTAAGGAATCAACTGTATTTCTGCGGAAACGATAATCGAACTACACTCAACAACCAAAATCCATATGAAATCAAATTAATCAATTTTTAAAAACCAATAGACAATTGTAAACAAGAAACAGTCAAAATTTACAAAATCACAGCCCCAAGGTATGGAAGCAGTCAATACATAGTAATAGCGCCCGAAGAAGCAAGAGTCAGAGTAATATGCAAAGAACAAGAAAGGGCCAACATCATAAAGTTAATAACCCTTAAACCAAATTGCCGTCTACAGACAGGAAACAAAATGTATAAGACCACTCCAATAATATCAAAAACACAGCAAATATTTAGTCTGCCAAAATTTAAAAAACCCTTAACAGGGAGATATCAAAATTCCCGAAAAGCTACCCGAATTATAATTAGCCAATGTTCAGCACAACATCAATCAGATTTAAAATGAACTCCAATCAATAAAGAGAAATACACCAGGGCAGATCAATATACCAATCTATCACCTGAGCAAATGGACCGTCTTATTATATGTAGCTGTAATAATAGCCACAATAATAGCAACAACAAAACTAGGGTTGAAAAAATTGAGGAAACCCAAAGAAGAAACCTCAAGAACCAACCAGCTTCGTTCTTCAAATGGAGAAAGAGATAAATGGACAACCAACAATAAGCCATTTTGCAACATTGTAGCCATCCAAGACATAAGATTCAGCATAACTATCAGAAAACACCTTGGAAACAAACCATGAGAAGCTGAGTCAACAGGAAAGTAAAGTCACCTCTAATAGACAATAGAGCCACTCCCGAGTGGATTTGTTATAAATAGACAACCCGCCTTCAGCGAGCTGTTCATTCTTGTTTCTTCGTGTCTCTGCACACTGCGTGCCATACATTTATATCACACTTATGTTGATGGTTAATTAATTCATTGACTGTTGTTGCCCTTACTTGGTGAAACTGGTCGATACTACATACAGACTTGGAGACTACTCCTCTGGCTTCACTGTTGGGAATCGTTTCCGTAGGTGAAGGGCGTACCCACCACAATTTTTTCCATGTCTTGTATAATAACGGATATATTGAGCTTAATTGATTTTTTACGAAAATTCGACAAATATTATCTACCATTTAATCAAGATCGGCCCATTATTTTTTGAGTTATCGGTGTGATAACTCATACGTAACTTTTTTAAGAGAATTCACTAATAATAAATTCATTATTTCTTTTACCATGGCCTTCTCTGTCCCTATTCTGTAAAACCTATGCACTTCGGGTAACATGCAGATGACGTTGTATAATTCAAAAGCTTTTATGTGAATTGCTATTTATCTCATTTATCATTGATAACAATGTTTCAATTACATACAACCAGCTGTATCTAAATATATAGTTTAATATGCTTTTATCCATGTGTGCACAATGCATTACGATAAAGTATCTAACCAGTAATAATAATAATAAACTCACTGTATTTCTTTAACATTATAGAGCTTTAAATACAGGCCGTACAAATTCTGTACGTCAGGTGCCGGAGTCGTCTTACAGACAAAGTTTCTTATTTCGTCCTAAATGTCAGTAGTTTGTACATCTCACGTTTCATTCAGATTTTGGCTACGTTAAGCCAATAAATTTATATATGTTTTGATTATTGCTGGTATAACACACTGATGAGCTAAAATAAGAGCGAAATTAGTATGTGTTTCCAGTAATAATCTTGATATATCTATTTTTATATTATTCGTATATTTCCTTATAGGAATACAGTGGCAAAGCTGACGATTTTAAAATATCTGTCTATATATATATATATATATATATATATATATATATATATATATATATATATATATATATATATATATATATATATATATATATATATATATATATATATATATATATATATATATATATATATATGGGCCGATTTTGTTAAAATTTGGTAGATACTTTCCTTCTGCAAGTGGTTTGGACTGGTTCGTTAGCCAGGAAAATCGGCCTAGGTTTTCGCGGAAAATTTTGTGTTTTCTTTTAAAAAAAATATATCTCTGGAAATAACAAAGTAAGGAAAACCAAAGTTGGTACGCTGATTTCCGTCATAAAAAATATTCTATGTACCAAAATTTATATTTCTACGTCAAAAGACAAAAAGTTAGAGGTTAATTAATTTTTAATTAATTAAATCTGATTCAAGAAATTAAAACCTCAAAATTGAGAATTATGCTGGGGGTACGATTATTATGGAAAAATACGGCAAAAATGACTACCAAGCTCCTAGATATGTGTCAAGTCGTTATTTACCTTTATTTCGTTAAAATAAGAGCCAAAAATCCATTGTAAATCAAAATAGTTTTGTGTCAATAGTAACGTTAGACGATTAACATGTATTACGAGATATACTTGCTAGTACATATATGTCGCGCTATGTTGGCTAACCTGTTTACATCGGATAATCGACTCCAACATTACGAATTCTAATCCTAGTTACTGACTTTACTTCTTATTAATTACCGTTATCTAATCAGATTGTTGCTTTTCCGATGACTTTTTTTGCGAGATTTTGTGTAAAAAGTAATCTGATAAAGAGAAGATGAAAGTTTTATGAAAGTTTTATGAAAGTTTTAAGTCCCCACTTTTGAAATTAGAAAAAATTTCTTGAAATGAGCGCGAACTAGGCCCCTTAGGACCCATATCCAGGGTCAGTTTCAATTATATATATATATATATATATATATATATATATATATATATATATATATATATATATATATATATATATGTAAAGGGTGAACAATTCACCAAAATTTAGATCTGTAAGTATAAAGACAAAGACTTTTTACGTTTTGAGGAGGGGTTTTCCTGAAAACGTAAAAAGTCTCAATTTGAAACGTCAAAATTGGTAACATTTAGGCAAATAACCTGAAAGAAATACGCATTATGTAAAGAGTGTTCCAAAAATCCTTAAGTTTCAGCATAAACCATTATTGTCCTTCATTTTAATAAAATATTTCCAGAAAATTTATTTTAAATAGACACATTCTCTGATGCTTTGGACGTAGTTTTAGTGATATATATGGTTCAAAGGTCTATAATTTTTAGCTAATTTTCGTAGAAAAAATTCGTTAATGAGGAGACCGCGGCTTTTGATTTCTGAAAAGATTTCTTCAATTAAGTGCAAACTAGACCTACTAGAATCCATATCTGGGTTTACTTTTTGTTTAGATATATACAGGGTGACGCATTTCTACGGTAAAGCTCAATATAATTGTTATTATGCAAGATACGAGAAAAAACTGTATACGTTACTTATAGGGTGTCTTGAGCTGCATCTTATAAAATTGTTTTGACAATCACAGGATGGCCCATAAGTCGTTGGTGATACCTAATTTTTTTTTGAATATTGCTTATTGCATTTTTGCAATTTTTATTGCATGTTTGTAAAAAAAATCGAAACGCAGTAAGTGCGTTTTGGTAGCGAATTTTCGTTAAATGCTTCAAAATTCAATA
This sequence comes from Tillus elongatus, assembly GCA_964006375.1. Taxonomy (NCBI): domain Eukaryota; kingdom Metazoa; phylum Arthropoda; class Insecta; order Coleoptera; family Cleridae; genus Tillus; species Tillus elongatus. Next base: position 35,990,003 of record OZ023266.1, on the reverse strand, counting down.
ACTCAATTTACTATTAACCTGAGGTTCGTCAGCTAGGAAACGAGTTTTCTCGGAAACATTTTAAACTTATTTTCGGAAAATTTTTGTACATTTTCAAACAAGTTATTTTGATAAAATATACATTATTTCTACTATATACGTTATACCGGTGACCAAATTGATGCCTGCTTGCATTAAAGAGACACATCTGCTTTAAAAAATATTTTTAAGTAAATTCACTTCCATACGTCCATACTTTTTTTAACTTGAATTGTAAGAGATTTGAGGTCTTTTTTTTTAATAAACGCCATATTATATTTTAGGTTATAGAGAAAATAATAAAGAATATTTAAGTACAACATGTATTTAAAACAAAAACCTGTGTCTATTGAAATATTTAACAATGCTGACTTGTACATGATTTGTAATTTAATAAATTCTGAGAGCTTTTATTTTAGGTTTTCGTCGCCTCAATAATGCATAATGTATCACTGTGTGGGAAGAAATCGCTTGTCAAATAACTGTTCCAGCACTTAGATCTTGTTATATTGTAGAAATCAATTCGCCGATAAGCCTGCGTTTAAAAAAGAAACCCCACAAATTGCTTTTATATAATCTGCTATTAAACTTTGAAGCCGTAAAATCTATCAAAAATCTGCTGTAAAAAAATCGTGTGCCCTTAAACTGATTGCGTTAACCCGTAAATAGGTTTTATTGCCGAAAATTGAATCTTTGGTGTACGAAATTCACTTCGCGTAATTCTCAATAAAATTTATCTGTTCTTTTATTACAATTCATCGTGTCTCGATAAGGCACGTGTCAGTTTCAATTGGGTGTGGATTCCGTTAGGTGTGTTACATAATAACGAATTTGGAATCAGCGTGGCAGGTGCTAAACGCAACGTGCCTCGCTTCGGAAAACTGGATCATTTCAATCTTGTTATTGCCAATAGAAAACAGATATCCAGGAATGAAATAAACTGACATTAAATGTTTACACCGATGAAAAATCATATATATGGGAGTGTGCAAACATACGTGGGTTATTACTGGAGACCTGGCAAAAAGATTAGATTTATTTCTCAACAAAGAAATAGCTTTATAAGAGAAATAGATATCTAAAGTCTTGGTGCTACAAGATATACCCAGACATATTAAAACACGTGCATTTACTGAGAAGTTAAAAATAGATTCAGACGCAAGTAAACACCGGTATGAAAATGGCCTAGCGCAGCAGGTACGTTATGGTAGCGAACTTCTAAAAATAAAGCTGAATAATAAAGTTTTTGTGTCAATAAAATTTTAAAAGATTATAAGTGAGCCACTTGATAACGCCACCGTCATCATACTTGTCATTTTTAATAAGGAAATATTGATATTTAACATTTAAAAACTCGGTGACTAAGTGAGTAGTTTCGGGTTTTACCGATTTTTTTTTTAATTCGCTAATAGAGAGGTATCGATGGTGAGACTTTGTAAATATTTTTAACGAGCGCTTATTTGGGCCTCTTGAACCCGAAACCAAGGTCCGTTTGAATTTTGATATGTCTATATTGTCACAGCGAACACTCTGGAATGACATTTCAAGAATAGACCAGAAGTGACAGGTGTAGAATAGTGTAGAACGTCTAGAATGTCTATAGACAGTATAAATAGACGAGCGGTGCGCAGAGAAGTTAGTTCAGTATTGAGTAGTGTGGTGTAAGAGAAGTGATCATAGAGTATTAAGCGAGTCAGCAGTAAGTGTTGGTGTTTAAGAAGCGATCATAGAAGGCCAATAGTGGAATATAATTCTATGGACATTTAATAATAGAGAAGAGAAATATTTTAGTTGATACTGGTGTTGGAAAATAGTTGGTAATAGTAAATTAGTAGTTTGGAAAGCTGTGTTTTGTTAATCAATAAATCCAGAACCCCGTAGAACGTAACAATATATATATATATATATATATATATATATATATATATATATATATATATATATATATATATATATATATATATATATAATAATAATTTATTTACTGATAATATACAGTCTGGCCTTAAACAAACAATACAGCAACAATATAACATAATTAATATTGACATTTTTTCCACAATCAGCAAATAATAAGAAACCGACAAAGTCAGAGACTGTGTGTCGGTAAACTTCAACATACATTTGCCTACCTTGTAGGTGATTGAACAGAAATGTGTCCCGAACCAAACTCACATAGTGAACAAAAGAATATTACCACCACATACACCCACACACAGAGAGCTACATATACACATTCGCAATCCTATACACTCGCATACTCTTTCTCTCTCTCTCTCTCTCTCTCTCTCTCTTTCTCTCTCTATTTTCTCTTAAACACACACACACACACATGCACACAAAATTTGCAAATCCTTCTATTACAATTTTCAAACCAACTGCTCGGCTTTTCAAAACGACACTCGACAATACCCAGTCTGATTTTTAACAACAAATAACAATATTAACACTGAAAATTTTTTTTCCACGGTTACCCGTTTCCCCCTTTTTATACACCATCAGCAAATAATAACAAACCGACAAAAGTCAGAGACTGTGAGTCGGCAAAATTCAATATGGATTTGCCTACCTTGTAGGTGATTGAACAGAAATGCGTCCCGAAAACCAAACTCTCATAGTGAACAAAAAGAAATTACCGCCACATCCACCCACACAGAGAGATCTACCTACACACATTCGCAACCCCATACACCCGCATACTCTATCCCTCTCTCTCTCTCTCTCTTTCTCTTAAACACACACACGCACACATATCCTACAAATCCTCCCATTACAACTACTAAACCAAATCAGCTGTTTTTCAAATCGACAATACTTTGCACTAATTTCCGTGGTACTGTAAGGAGCCAAGTTTTTACCCTGCTTCTGAAAACGATCTCCGATCTTAATTTTTTTATTTCTAGTGGTAGTATGTTATACAACCTTGGCATAATAAAGGTATAATACATCTGTCCCACCGTTTTATGCACTCTAGGAACCTTCATGTACTGTTCTCTTCTCCCTTCATACGTATGATCCACAATATCAAACTCACCCTTGTGCTTATAATAATATGCCAAGGAAGAATATGAGTACAACTGTCTCATGTCTAACACATTGGCCTCTGCGAATAACAGATCACTGGGATACACCGAAGGTCTACCATATATAATTTTCAGGAATAGTTTGTGGATAACTTCCAAATGTTTAATATGGCTTGCCAGCATTCCTCCCCACGCCACGATTCCATGTCGAAGCAGACTTTCCACCAGAGCAGAAAATATTATTTTTAGGTACTCCGTGTTGAGCAATTTTTTAAGTTGCTTTACTTTACCAATGAGCCCCCTCAATTTGTTTACCAAATCTGCAGCATGAGAATCCCAGCGTAGGTGTCTGTCTACAGTAATGCCAAGATATTTAATGGCGTCGGCACTACAAACGATAAAACTCGGATCAACAACAAGAGGATATATATATATATATATATATATATATATATATATATATATATATATATATATATATATATATATATATATATATAAATATATATATATATATATTACAGCGAAAACCTAAATGGTGATAGATCGACAAGACAGTTATTGATCTGTGTTGAAAGGCAATGGAGAGGCTGGTAAAGTAAGGATAACTCAAACGGCAAAAAGGAATGTGATAACAGACTCGATCGCAATGGCAGAAAGGTTTGACGTGCACTACTCGCAAATAGGCAAAGAGCTGGCCGACCTCGTAAATCAGAGAAATGATAATAGGTGTAAAATAAAGGAGCCTGGACACACTGTATTTCTTAAGCCTATAACTGAGACTGAGATTGCTAGATATATAGAGGGTTTAAAAGTGAGTAAGTCCCCTGGAATACATGGAATACGAAGTGAAATCCTAAAAAAATTGAAGCTCCATTTACTGAGACCATTAACTTATGTTTTTAAAGGACGTTAATGCAGTACGCACTCAACAGCACGATTCTTAACTATATATGCCAAGATGCAGCTTGCTCCTATCCATCCCACTAATCCAGCGTTTAATAAAGCCCTTGAACCCACCCAAATGAATAATTCTAATGTCCCCAGAAAGCTGACTGTAAAACTTTGCCCCTGTGTATAAGAAGCTTCTCTTACCCACAGATTTTATTGGTCTTATAGCAACAAAATTCGACATCTTGTATTGTATCCGCGTTGAAGGTGACCCAATTTACTGGGGTTTAGATGCATATAAATGAAACATTTTAACACATATAATTGTCTAGTATCGATTACATCTCCTTCCTTAAACAATGCCTCAGTGGGATATATCATCGATCTACCATAAACTATTTTAAGCACTCATTTTTTCACTGTATTAAGTAGGCCCAAGTAGTTATCAAGTAAACCTCCTCAGCCAATCATTCCGTAACATATAATACTCTGCACAAGTGAGAAATACAAAACTCGCAGATTGCTGAGGTCTAGGAAACGTTTTAGGTCTTTGAATCTGCTTATCAGGCTTCTTATCTTTTTTGAAACATCAGTTGTGTGGAAATTCCATCTTAAATGGTGATCAATCCTTACGCCCAGATAAGATATCGAAGATTATCTGGTGACAGTAATTGCATCAGTTTCCAATAAACGGAACGTAGGTAAGCCACTCACGTACGAAGCGAAAGCGAGAAACTCTTGTTTTGTTGGTATTAACTGTGACCATGTTGTAATCAAACCATGTATTTACTTCACTTAACTTACTCGCAGCCTTTATCTTTAAATCAGCCCATGTTTCGGCTTCACAACATAGAACAGTAGCGTCAGCATAGCTTATAATATTTTGGTCATCGAGTGAAGTAAGTAGATAATTCAAATAGATAATGAACAGCACCGGTCCGAAAATAGACCCCCGTGGAACTCCCCAGTCAACCGTGGATAATTGACTGTATACTCCATTAACTCTCACACAATTGGTTATGTTGGGGAAATAGCTTTTGAGCAATTTTAACGCATTTCCTCTTAATCCACTTTTTTCCAGCTTATCTAATAACTTTTAGTGGCACACCGTATCAAATGCTTTGGCTAAATCAAAAAATATACACGGTGCTGGTTTGCTCGACTTGAGTGCTTCATATATATTCTCTGTTAATGCCGCAATGGGATCCTCAGCAGATTTGTTTTTTCTAAAACCAAACTGCCTGTTGGAAAGTTTATATTTATCGACAAACTGCACCACTCTCTCATTCATTGTCATTTCTAACAATTTCGCTAAGGTACATATTAACGTTATAAGTAACTAATGTAATTATTCATATTTACGACATCTCCCTGTTAAAAAACCGGAATAAGCATTCCCCTCTTCAGTGCATCAGGAAATACACCTTCATTTAACGTCCTGTTAAAAACGTAAGTTAATGGTCTCAAAACACTAAGTGAGTGGTGAACGTGTCGCCACCTAGTTCGGAACCAAGTACTATGTTGTCACGCCCGCTCCAAATAACACAGAGTGTTAAAAATAGAGACAGTATACAACTAACTAACAATTTAAAAAATTGTTAGCCCTGGCCCATTTCTACCCCAATATAGGGACAAAGTATGTAAGACTAGATGCATTCTCGCAACAATTAGAACCGTAGACCGGTTTCGCTCTCATTAGAGCTCTTCAGTACGGCATACTAATTGTAGCAAAAATGCACCAAAAATAACACGGCTGTAGTATAGCCAGTCTTAAAACACTAAGTGAGTGGTGAACGTGTCGCCACATAGTTCTGAACCAAGTACTTTGTTGTCACGCCCGCTCCAAATAACACAGAGTGTTAAAAATAGAGGCAGTATACAACTAACTAACAATTTAAAAAATTGTTAGCCCTGGCCCATTTCTACCCCAATATAGGGACAAAGTATGTAAGACTAGATGCATTCTCGCAACAATTAGAACCGTAGACCGGTTTCGCTCTCATTAGAGCTCTTCAGTACGGCATACTAATTGTAGCAAAAATGCACCAACAATAACACGGCTGTAGTATAGCCAGTCTTAAAACACTAAGTGAGTGGTGAACGTGTCGCCACCTAGTTCGGAACCAAGTACTATGTTGTCACGCCCGCTCCAAATAACACAGAGTGTTAAAAATAGAGACAGTATACAACTAACTAACAATTTAAAAAATTGTAAGCCCTGGCCCATTTCTACCCCAATATAGGGACAAAGTATGTAAGACTAGATGCATTCTCGCAACAATTAGAACCGTAGACCGGTTTCGCTCTCATTAGAGCTCTTCAGTACGGCATACTAATTGTAGCAAAAATGCACCAAAAATAACATGGCTGTAGTATAGCCAGTCTTAAAACATTAAGTGGGTGGTGAACGTGTCGCCACCTAGTTCGGAACCAAGTACTATGTTGTCACGCCCGCTCCAGCCAAACCGGTCTACGGTTCTAATTGTTGCGAGAATGCATCTAGTCTTACATACTTTGTCCCTATATTGGAGTAGAAATGGGCCAGGGCTAACAATTTTTTAAATTGTTAGTTAGTTGTATACTGTCTCTATTTTTAACACTCTGTGTTATTTGAAGCGGGCGTGACAACATAGTACTTGGTTCCGAACTAGGTGGCGACACGTTCACCACTCACTTAGTGTTTTAAGACGGGCTATACTACAGCCGTGTTATTTTTGGTGCATTTTTGCTACAATTAGTATGCCGTACTGAAGAGCTCTAATGAGAGCCAAACCGGTCTACGGTTCTAATTGTTGCGAGAATGCATCTAGTCTTAATGGTCTCAATAAATGGAGCTTCATTTTTTTAGGATTTCACTTCGTATTCCATGTATTCCAGGGAACTTACTCACTTTTAAACCCTCTATATATCCAGCAATCTCAGTCTCAGTTATAGGCTTAAGAAATACAGTGTGTCCAGGCTCCTTTATTTTACACCTATTATCATTGCTCTGATTTACGCGGTCGGGCAGATATATATATATATATATATATATATATATATATATATATATATATATATATATATATATATATATATATATACTTTTTAACTGGAAATGGGTTCGACGGGCCTTAATTCTCCCACATTTGAGGAAAACTTTCCGAAAGTCTAACCACCGATACCTCTTCTTAATGAAAATTCCCTAAAAATGTTTAGTTGGTTTCGCAGAAATTTCCTTTGATAGTTTCGTTTCTAAAATTACTTCCATTGAGCCCCACATTTAAGGGTGAGTTACATAACCTTCTATATTCAGCTTTTTTAGTTTGATAATTGATTTTTCAATTAAGCATACAAAACATTTTTACGAAAATTATAAAACCTTGTTTTAAAAGATTTTTACTAGCAAAAAATAATAAATCACCTTTCACATGGGTAGGTACTCCTCTCAGTCTAGTTTATTGGTCACTAAAGTTTCCCGAGGTAGTGTTTATGAAACAAAGCTTTTAAGTGTAATTCTGTTTAGCGGAAACATGAGTCTTGTCCAATTAAAAAGTTGCTCTAACTTTACGATAGTGCTTTTACAATCATTAGTGTCAGATGGCGACTTGCAAATGCACAAAATAACCATGAGCGTAAACTGCACCAAAAATAATTTAAAATAAACTACAGGGCTTCTCACTCTGTAATGCAGTGCGAGAGAATAGGTTTTAGTAAACCAAACTTTTGTACTACTGACATATTTATGTATATGGCACATATAATTGATGTGCGACAACTCTATATTAATAATGATAATAATAATAATAATAATAATAATAATAATAATAATAATAATAATAATAATAATAATAATAATAATAATAATAATAATAATAATAATAATAATAATAATAATAATAACACTTTATTAGCCCTTTCGATACAAAAATGTACATAAGGCAAGTCAACCAGTACACATAGGTACACATAACACATAACAATAGCAAACAAATCTCTATATCTAAACAAAAACAAAACATAAATACCACAGTTCATTATCACATAAATACTCGTCAATACTGTAGTAACACCTGGATGCTAGAAGTGCCTTCAAAATATTTTTAAAAATCCTGAACTCAGTATGTTCCCTACACCCATTTCGCAATTTATTATAAAATTTAATACCATTAAATATAAAAGATCTTTCATATTTCGCTGTATTATGGGCCACCGAACGTAAATCGTCACGGCCACGAGTATCATAACTGTGATTGAAAGAATTTACATCAAAGCGGTGAATATTTTTCTTTATATATAAAATAGTCCTATAAATGTAAATAGTATAGATAGTCATGACCCTCCTTCCACAAAAACCGACCGACAAGTGCAACGAGAAGGCATGTTAAATATAAGTCTTAGTAATCTTTTTTGAAGGATCAGCAATCTGTTAACACATACAACAAAGCGTCCCCATAGAATGACGTTAAAGGCTAACAGCGATCACACAAGTGCATTGTAAACTGTGATTAAGCTTTCAGTGTTCAGTGTATACTTTAGCTGTAGTAGAACAAAAAATTCTTTGCCCAAGCTCCGGCAAACATACTCAACGTGCTCATCCAATCGCAGTTCCTGATCAATCAAGACTCCAAGAAATCATGTGCACCCAGCTCAACGCCATTCGTCGTGAGACTATTTGGAAAGGGGAAACTGCATAGTCCGCCAAAGCGCATAAAGACCATCTTGGTATTGTTCACAACCAACTTATTTACCCAACACCAATTCAACAAGTCAGATAATATAATGCGCAACTTTGCTTGAAGAGCCTCAACATCATCTTCCACAACCACCAGAGTAATATCATCAGCAAACAATACCCTAAAATCACATCTTATAAAAGGTGGTAAGTCTTGGTCTATTCCTGGATTTAGAGAAAGCATTTGATACAGTGTCACATGATTTACTATTGATACAACTGGAAAAAATTGGTATACGCGGTCTTGATCTCGACTTCTTTAAATCACATATTTATGATAGAAAACAATGAGTCCGCATAGGTGACAATGTTAGTGATCAGATTGGGGTTGAAACTGGAGTCCCCCAAGGAACAGTTTTAGGTCCCATTCTGTTCCTGATCTACATTAATGACCTAATGAATGTAGACATAGGAGGAGAAATGGTATGCTATGCGGATGATGCCGCGGTAATTTTCTCTCATAATTCATGGGACGAAGTACTGGGAGCTGTATGCTCAGGGCTTTCAAAAATCAAATCATGGTTAGATTCGAATCTACTTTTACTCAATTTAACTAAAACTAAATTTTTGACCTTTGCAAAAACTTAGACAATGCTGCCGAATATTATTAAAATTAAATTTAAAAGTTACAATAACACAGGTCACTTTGATAGCATCGATAAGTGTGAAAGTATAAAATATCTAGGTGTTCATATCAATCAACTACTTAAGTGGGATATCCATATAAATTATGTTAACAACAGTATTCGTAAAACTATTCACAAATTCTCACAACTTAAACATATACTTGAATGGAAATGGAAAAAATATTTTATCAGGCCACTGTAGAATCTATTTTAAATTATGGTATTGTTATTTGGGGGGCAGCATATAAAACTCATTTTTACTAAACTTTATTCCACACAAAAATGGATAATAAAAATTATGCTTGACAAAGACAACTTGTACCCTTCGGAGCTGGTCTATAAAGATAGTGAAATTCTCCAAATAAAAGAATTGTTTGCTTTGTCGGTACTTAAGTTCATGAATTCTAGGGATAGCTTTCAACAAAGACTGAACCATTATAAAATGAGCCGTGGTATCTCTAGCGATCAGGTAATTGTCCCCTTTAGGTATTTTAAACTTGAACAGCGTCACGTTTCATTTGTAGGCCCTAAATTAATAAACTGCCTTAGGTCGAAGTTTTGTATAACTGGGAAACATAATTCAAACAAATCGTGAAAAGGTTGGTTTTTTGAAAATAGAGATGAATTCATGGAGCATTGTTTTATTTGGTTGTAAACTTGGGTGGATATTTTGATCAACTCTTAATAACAATTACTTATGTAATGCTTTTTGCAACATTGTAAACTTTGCTTTTTGTAAAAATACTTATAGGTGATATTTTTTGTAAATAAGGTTGTATAAAGGAGAAAAACTACTCTAAGTTCATAGTGTGTATATAACTTTTATTATCCTAATTTAATTAACTTTAATTTTTTTCTGGTTTTTATATTATTCTCATGCTTAAGTTAATATATTTATTTTATTACTTATGTGCACACATAAACCTAATTTGGTTAATAGTGCATGAATAATTTATCTTTCCTGTAAAATGCTATTATTGTATTTTTTCTGTATTTTGTGTTTTTGGACAAATAAATATTATGATTATTATTATTATTTACGAATAACATAAATATTAAGGAACTAAGGACTGATTCCTGCTGTATCCGCTACTCCATGCATTGCTCGTTGGAATCATGGCCAGCAACAGATACATGCATCCTTCTCCCCCCAAGGTAAGACATCAGCCAATCCAACACTTGTCGCCTCAATCCAAGGGCGTCAAGTTTGCTAGCAACAAATTTCAAGTCGAGACAAAGACCTTGGAGAGGTCAACAAAAAATGCCGCCACATGCCTACCAAAATCAACATTGCCACAAACAAACTACAGCAAACCAGCATCTCCGTCGACCTACCCGATCCAAAACCATGCTGGGAGTCAATCAGTAGATTATTTTCCATCAGAAACGACATGACCCTATCATAAACAACCCTCCCCACAATCTTTGATGGAAGACGGAGAATGGCAAGAGACCTGTAATTCAGTAGTGATAGAGGATCACCACTCTTAAAATATAATATAGCCTTTATTATCTTAAAAACATCTGGAAACTGCTCCAGCACTATTGGTTTAGTTACTAGACAAGCAAGTGGTTCACTATTAAACTCACAAACCGTCTTTATGATCCTAGTCGGCAAACAATCGTGTCCGATCGAGTTAGTATTATTAGGTGCGATAATTACGCAGGCAACATCACTTGCACTGACCGGCCGGAAGAAAAATGTGACACTAGCATTTGGTGCCAAAGAAGGAAATGAGAAGCCGTGCGGATAGGACGCACGCAAAAGTTCAGGCTTACGTGTGAAAGATACCTAGCAAAGCTCTCAGTAACATCAATAGGCCTAGATATCATCTCATGATTAACCTTCACAATAATGGGCTGTGCAACATCGACCCTCCCCGTTCAGTGCCCCACCATTCTCCAAATGTGTTTTTTCTGGCTCTACAATCAAGATTTTTAAGTAGTCTGTTATAAGTATTTTGTTTAGATCTATGTATCAAAGCTCTATATTCTTTTTTCTTATCGGTATTGATTTTCCAGAGTTCACAGTTGTTTGCTTATTTAAACAACCAAAACAAGTTTTTTTTTAATTCTCTACCATTACATAGAACACTCACGTTCATCCAGGCGTTACATCTCTGATTGTTAAACCTAGACACATTAACTGGCTGATATTTTGGAAATATCGTGTCAAAAGTGTGCTATAAAATTCTTTAAAACTATCATTAACATTGCTATGATTTACAAACACAGTATTGAAATTATGTATATGCATGGTGTTCCATTATTCAGTACACAAAAGTAAGGTGAAGATTTCCCGACCAAATTTAAGTGGAATGTTCCATAAAATCCTTTTTATTGAAGCGTTTCCTGAAACGTTACAGCCCCGTAATCTGGGGTAAAAAATAATTATTTAAGTATTTTTCTCGCGAGCATCTCAAAATCAATATATGAAAGTTTTCATTTGAGTACTACTACTAAGAATCTTAAATAAGACCCTAACTATATTCAGCCTAGTTTTCTTTAACGGGGTGAATCGTATTAGATTTATTTTAAAGTTCCTCTTGAACATCACAATAATGGGTACACACTTCAAAAAAAAGACGTAAAAAATGGAATGTGGCAAATACCGGGACAGATCATTTATCAATAATAGAATTGCCATTAAAACACATTCAACGACAGAAACTATTTTATAATATTTTTTTTAAGGGCTTGACTTGATTTTGTTTGCATTTCTACTATAATATGCTACATTTTCAGTCTAAAACCACAGCATAATATATCTATGATGTGCTAAAACTGTATTTGGGGCCGTTCATCAAGCTACCAAGATAGTTTATTTTGAAAATTGTTAGAATCCCTAGTTAAATAACACTACTTGGCAACTTTTTTATTTGATGTCGTCTGTCATTTGCTATATTTGTGGTCAAGATTTCACGATTCTTGGTTCGGGTAGTATGTTTTATACCTGTTATTTATCTAATTTGGTTCCCGTTGATGTATGGTGTATACCTGTTGTATGAATCAATCTACGCATGGCAGTTAACTACTGTGTCTGTCAGGCATTTGACTAAACCACTAAGTCGTTTCAACGCATGTCTTTCAGATTTTATTTTTAATTTGGGAATAACTCTAAATATTGTGTAAAAAATTACTTAGAATTCATAACATAGGTTTACTTACACCATTTCTAGCCACATGTAAAGTCGCATTCCAGTTACTCTTGATACTAACAAAAATATAGCATTTTCAAAAATCCAAGTTTCGTTCATATCAGTTGAGTAGTTTTGACTTATCGCTCGGATACATATATATATATATATATATATATATATATATATATATATATATATATATATATATATATATATATATATATATATATATATATATATATATATATATATATATGTATATATGTATATATTGATATAGGAGGGAGAGATGCCTCATGCAGACCTCATTCACACCTTAGTCCATACCTCCGTCGGAAAGAATACACACAATGACTTTTGAGTTTGAATGTTTCCATTCTGATTTTGCCGCGGGGGCGTTAGCGGGTAAGTATAAGCTTTGGACGCTTATGCTTATATGGAAGTTGCTCATCGTAGTCGGTAGCACTAGGGAGAAGAGCATTTGGGTGAGAAGCGGCTTTAGCGAACTGAGTTGTGGATATTTGAGTTATAAACTTAAGTATCGAAGGCATTTTCAGATCAGAATGAATCTGACCATTTCTGACAAACCATGGCGCTCCGGCAACCATTCTCAGAATTTTATTCTGGATGATTTGAAGGGTCTTGATGTATGTTGCGGCCGCGGTAGCCAATGCAGGGGATGCATAGGACAAGGCTGGCCGGATGACGACTTTGTACATGAGCAATTTATTGTTCGTGGACAATTTGGAATTTCTATTTAGAAGTGGGAACAGCTTCGAGATGAACATCGAGAATCTTTCCAGGGAATTAGATGGTTGTCTAATGATACGTGTTCGTGAGTTGTGTGTCTCCTCTTGGAAAATAGGACTGCTGAAGATTTGTCGGGGTTTATGGCTAGAAGGGATTTCCTATACCAGGCCTGCAGCTCGACTGCGGCGGTCTGTAGTCGTTCGGTTATTATCCTCGGCTGAGTAAAGCTGCTGAGGATGGTAGTGTCGTCTGCGTACAGTGCGTATGTCACGTTTAGGGGCGCTGTCGGAATGTCTGCGACAAATATATTGTACAGCAGAGGGAAATAGCATAACCCTGCGGGAGATCAGTCGTGGCTGAGTACGTTCTAGATCTGGCTTCCAGATGTTTGACCTGGTACTTTCTCTGTTGCAGGTGTGACCTGATTAGCAGAATCAGAGGGAGGGGATAATTAAATGATAAAAGCTCATTTACGAGCCCAGCATGCCAAACGCTATCGAAGGCTTGAGCAATGTCAAGAAATATTGCACCAATTGACATGTTTTTATTAAATTCTTGGGTGATGTTTTCCACCACACGAAGGACTTGGTCAGTGGTGGAGTGCTGGTGTCTAAAGCCGAATTGCTCGTCCGGGAGGATATGATTATCTGAGGTGAATGAAGCTAGCCGTTTCTGAATCAGTATTTCGGCGATTTTGCCGATGACTGGTAGTAGGCTAATGGGTCTGTAGTTCTGAGGGAACAGCGGATCTTTGCTGGGTTTCGGGATGTTGATAATATCGGCTATTATCCACATGAAAGGGAAGTATTTAAGTCGCAGCATGGCATTCATAATCGTAACTAGGAATACCATGGCTTTGCGGGGGAGATTTTTTAGGGCTACGTTGGAGATTCCATCGTATCCCGGAGCTTTCCTATTTTTTTCTGATTTAATTATTTGGGAAACTTTTTCGAAAGTTGTGGGCTCGAAAGTTGTGTCTGGGGTGGCGCGAAGCGCGCTCTTTACATAGCGGTGCGTTCTTGCTACGTGCGACAGATGAACGTTGTTATAATTCTGGCTGAATTGCAACTACAGATGCATATAAAAATTTTGACGGACCCTGGTTTTGGGTTCCAGGGACCCATATTCACGCTCATCTGAAGAAGTTTTTTTTAAGCTTTTCATCGTGACCTCTCTATTAGCGAATTTTTCTTAATGAAAATACGCTAACAGTTGCACTAACTAAAAGGAACAGACCCTGAACACATCGGTGGATTTCAATGAGCTTTTAACAGAACTGTCTCTATAAGGTATGCCGCACCTAATAAATTTAATATGAGATTATGTAGCAGTTTGCATTTGAAGGTTCTGCATTTTTAGCCAATGTGCATGACACGATATCACGGGTGACATGAATTGAAATTAACTGTGTCGACAGGAAGGATGTAGAAGATAAAGAAAAAGTAAAATTAATATAAACGACGCTCTCAGGTCTCAGAAAAATGGACGCTTATTACACACAACCACAAGAAGACTTGACTCTAATAGAAATTAATGGCAACGTCAGATGACACATAAGCACTTGCTTTACTGCCGGTTGTCAAGCTTTCACATTTGGTATATCAAGATTCTTTTATTATCGTAATACGATAAGTCTTGCGTGAAGGTTACAGGAAAAGCGAGACACTCACTAAAAGGTTGGTTAGGGTTAAAGCTGAAGAAAAATGAATTTACTTCCAAGAGACGCTGTTTCCAATTTTTAAGGAAAACGCTTGCATAAATCAGAACGTGCGATTCAGCAGGAAAAGAAGATACACACCTTAAAGCCCAAGCACATTCTTTATATGGGTCTATACTAAAGGCGAAAAATAAATACTTATTTTTTTACTGTTAAACCAACTAAAAATATGTGCTCCAAGTATAGGTACCTTCAGTACCATTTTTTTAAATTTCTTATTCAAGAACTCACTGCAATACACCTCGCTGCCAGTAGCAAGTTATACAATTAACAACGTAAAGTTGCGTAATGTCTTCATGTTTATATATAAACTAAGTTACATCAATTGACAAGTAGCCTAAAACCTATATACTCTATAGCCAGAATCTATTTAGTACATTTTACAAATATGTTTGCATTTTAGTGAATTTTCTTTAAAAAATACATTAATAAGGGGATCCCGACTTTTGAATTTTGAAAAAATTTCTTCAGATTAGCGCGAACTGTGCCTCCTAGAACCCATATCCGGGGTCAGTTTCAATTTATATATATATATATATATATATATATATATATATATATATATATATATATATATATATATATATATATATATATATATATATATATATACCTAAAAATTGTGGGATAGCCGTCAGTTGCAAAATAAAAACTCTTTATTAATTGCCAAGCTTTCGGAATAGTTTATTCTATCAAGGCTACAACATGGAAAGAAAAAAGTTTACAATTTACACAAGAAAAATACAAATTCTTAAAATAATTACATATAGCGCAAGTTTTACTTGAACTAATTATTAATTAAGAAAAAGCCTTTTTGAAAATTTGACTGAAGTCGGTAAGAGTCACTGCAGCTAACTGTTGTGTATTTGAATTTGTATTTTTTTTTGTCTAGGAAATATAAATAGGGGTAGTGATTTCTATTTTTTTTAAGTATATTTAATTGTTGTTAAAAATAATTTCAAATTCTTCTAAACACATTATTTTATTATTTATAGTTTCACAGTGTAAAATAGAAACATTACTAAAATTTATATTGTGGCCAGTGTCGAGATTATGTTCAGACAGAGCACAAGGTCTTTTTTGCAAACGTATAGCACTTTTGTGCTGTGTTAATCTGTCTTTAAGGACGCTGCTTGTTTGATGTAAATAGAAAAGACGTTATACAATTACGATTATACTGGGTATACCTGCTGGTCTGCCATGTCGGGCGTAGCCGAGTCAGCTAAGCCCTGTACATCCGATAGTCGAGTCCTACATGACTAGTTCAAATCCCAGTTAGTGACATTTTTTTTATGAATTTTTTTAGTCTCGTTTCACTTGACCGTTATCTGATCAGATTGTTGTTATTCCGATGAATTTGTTAGCCAGTTTTTGTAAAAAAATAATTTTATAAAGAAGAGATGAAAACTTTTAAAACTCAATTCAATTTGAATAGCATATCTGGTTGTTTGTTCTTGCCCTAAGTTATGGAAACTGTTACATATTTAATACAGTCAAAGGTGCTTATTTTAGTGAATTTTCTTCAAAAGATTCGCTAATCAGGAGACCCCGACTTTTGTATTTAGAAAAAAATTCTTCAAACGAGCGCGAACTAGGCCTACTAGAACCCATATCGAGGGTCAGTTTCAATATATATATATATATATATATATATATATATATATATATATATATATATATATATATATATATATATATATATATATATAGCTGATTTTTGTAGAAAAAATTCGTTAATGAGGAGACCACGACTTTTGAATCCTAAAAAGATTTCTTCAAATGAGAGCAAACTAGGCCCCCGAGTATCCATATCCGGGTTCACTTATATATACAAAGTGACGCATTTCTACGGTAAAGCTCAATATAATTGTTATTATGCAAGATACGTGAAAAAATTGTATACGTTACTTATAGGGTGTCTTGAGCTGCCTCCTATAAGATTATTTTGACAATCACAGGGGGCCCATAAGTCGTTGGTGTTACCTACAAATTTTTTTGAATTCCTTTTTGCATTTCTTCAGTTTTCATCGAAATATGATGCATGTTTGTGAAAAAAAATCGAGACGCAGTAAGCGCGTTTTGGTAGCGAATTTTTATTAAATGCTTCAAAATTCAATAACACAATTTGCTATTAACCTAAGGTTTGTCGGTTAGGAAACGAGTTTTTTCGGAAACATTTTAAGGTTATTTTCGGAAAATGATTGCATATTTTCAAACAATAAGATATTTTCATAAAATATGGTACATTTTTTTTACTATATAGGTTGTATTGTGTTCTATCTCTTTTTGAGACACATTCCCAAAACTGAATTTTCTATGAAGCTAGAAAATTAAAATTTAGTATCCTAATATCTAGATTCAATAAGTCTCTTTAAAAGAAAATTGTATTACAAATTGTATTAATGCTACAAAAACTTTCTAAAAGAAAACCTAATTCATATTAAGAAAAAGAAAGTATTTCCTAAATTATAAACGTGGCATGTATTTTTCCAACAATAAAAAAGTTTTTCAAAAACAAATTCTCTTCTTTTTTTATCAACAATAAAAAATGTCTGCCGAAGTTTATAATTCTAGACCTAAAGATATCAAAGTTATACAGGTGTTTTAAGGAAAATTTATATCTTGGTCCAAACGTATGGAACGGGGAAAATATTGTTTCTACCAAACATTAGTTAGTGGAATAAAACAAAGCGTTAATGCGGATCATGCCGGAATAGAAAACGTACAGCCCGTAGAGTTTAGTTATGAGCTGAACACATTACCTCTCGGCCAACAGAACTGTCTAACCCATGTTTGTTCACACGGTATTATTTCCGTCCTCAAACCATGATCTTTCCATGCTACATTTTCACTCTGAAACTGTAATTAGGGCCATTTATCAAGCTATAAATATAGTGTATTTTAAAAATGTATTGAATATCCCACTTAAAAAGCACTACTTTTTACATTTATTACATCATATTTAATTTAGTGTTATCTGTACATTCGCGTAATGGCGTAAAAACCAAACGGACCTTGTATATGGGTACTAGGGCCCTAATTCGTCCTCAATTGAAAAAAATTACGAAAGTCTCGCCATCGTTACCTCTCTATTGGTGAATTTTCATTAAGAAAAATTACTGAAACAACCACGATAAATAAACGTGAAACTCTGATAAATCCACTCATATATTAAGAAAAGAGTCCGGATAAATGCAGGCAAATTGTAAGTATAATAATAATCATTCCACTACTAAAAGCCGCTAAATACATAGAAAAATACGTTTGTAGTGTTGTGTTATTAGTATGGTTTACGTTTTTTCTCACGAATTACCATGGTGTTTGTGCCTTATCAAGCTGTTTTTAGTGTTAGCGCTTTTAATAGTGATATAGCGAGCCGGGCTCGTCTGTCGATGTTCCACGGATCGTGTAGCCAGTTACACAGGCCGTCTAGCAAGGGTGACTCGCGGACCGGGATAACACGAGCCTAGGATCCACAAGTGTGTCGATAATGTTGTACACCCTCAAAGGAACTGAAAAAAACTTGGCTAAAGCCAGGAGTTTAGTTAATCATTTCAAAGATAAACGTACATTAAATACTGAACTGATTTAGTCTGAGGAGCAAAAAAATCCACAACTACACGCCGTGTAGTACCCACGACTCTTGAAGTCACGGTTCGTAAACAAAAAAGCTATATGCTCGTGAAATGTAAATCCAGGGGTCATTTATCCGGGAATTTACACTGATCTATTTTATTAAATATTTAAAAATGGATTTACATCAGGTAATGGCCATAGCCACCTCAAAATTAAATTAAATAGATTTTAGAACGCACCCCTTGGAAACAACTAAATTTAAATTACGGTTTCCTTTGTATATAGTCTCTGAGAGTAACTTTAGAAGATTGGAGGACCTTCAACGGAAAGGATTTCACCCTCATCAAGTACCTCAAAAGTAGATGAAAATCGTGTCAAAGTTCTAATTGTCCAGGATGTGATTGGAAAGACAAAATACACGAGTAGCATGCTAAAATCGGTTTGCCCTAATTAAAGTTGGAGCGAATCAATCAACATACCTTTTGTATTCAGATAAAACCGGCATAAGCGGAATTTTTTTATGTAGACCTTTTTAACCTGGATTGTGACAGCTCGTCCCATGACACGAATCAAATATTTATCGTAACAAATAATAGCTTGAAGCTAGTAGGTTTTAAGCCGGTTTTATTCCAAGCTTTCTCTCATAATGTGAAAAATTTGGAACGGATGGTTGTCGATGAATAATAACAACAACAATAATAATAATAAACTTTAAATAAACTTAATTGACTCAAATATCTTAAAATGCCCACTTGGGCGTAGTCAGTTTCCTCAAATACACACACGCACACACACATATATATATATATATATATATATATATATATATATATATATATATATATATATATATATATATATATATATATATATATATATATATATATATATATATATATATTGATATAGTAAGTTATTTGCTGCACAGACTTTCGAAGCCCTTTCGTTTAGTGCCAATTGTTATAGAATT
Source organism: Tillus elongatus (assembly GCA_964006375.1). Lineage (NCBI taxonomy): Eukaryota > Metazoa > Arthropoda > Insecta > Coleoptera > Cleridae > Tillus > Tillus elongatus. The sequence goes on along the minus strand of OZ023266.1, from coordinate 35,970,578 downwards.
TCAAAAAATGTAATAAGCTATGGATTTTAAATTTAATTTAATATATAGAATTGATATATATATATATATATATTTAGTTTTTTAGTTATATTTTAGGTATCTTAGCTTTTAACTTTTATTTTCCTGTAAAGTTTAGTGAAATGTGTTGTAAATGTTGTTATTATGAAATATATGTATTTGTGTATGTAACTTACACCTGGATGTACTCAATGTATTTTTTTTTGTTTAACACACAGAAAACAACCAATCACATATATGAACTGCCTCTCAACTCAGGGAGCTTAGTAAGCAAGTGGGTTCCAGTCCCCTTTGGTTTCTTTTTTTTTATTTTTTTTTTTATTTCGAAATATTCTGCCCTATCTAATTTCAGTTCTTTCCTTCCAAATACTCATATATGTGTAAAAGAAAACAAAATAAGGCAAAGGTTTCAAATGATCACCAAACTTAATATTTATTACACTTAAATATATGACAAAAAAACCTAAACCTTATGTATTTCTTATACCTATTTGAATTTTACACTATAAAAGGGAACGAAAGAAAATAAAATAAATGTTAACGGTACCGACACCTATTGGTGTTTATATTAATTCCACTGTATTGTGGCACTTAGTCAATAGACACAGAGTTCCACGCTGACTATCAGTTAGTTATAGCCAAAAGATCCCCTGCCTCTATAAGTATCTTGAATGTCGTATAAAAACCAAAGCACAGTTTATGTACTTATTTTTTTAGCGAGTTTTATTACTCCTTTTAGTTTTACACTACTCACTCAGACTGCTGCTGCCTCTGCTGCCTCTCCTGTATTTGCTGAGTCGGACTATCGGATCAGCGACCCTCTAGATTTTTGTATCCTCTAGACTAAATTTTCTCCTCTTGCTACTATCCCTTTTCAAACCCCTTCTATCTAATTTCTCAAACTATATCCTTATTACCAAAAATTCCCATCTAATAATTTAATGACAATTTCAAACTTTTTTCATCTCAACAATTTTAATCTGATACTTTTATCAAAATTTTTCCATCTGTTTATTATTTTTCCTTGTAACCAGCGTAACTAATCAAAAAACTGTTATCTGCCTGCTTCAAATAAAATATCCTAACAAATTTTAACACAATAATCGTTTTTCATCATCTCCTCGGATACATACATACTTCTGATTGTTGTTAGTCAATGAGAGAATAATTAACCTAACTATAATTTTAGTGTCAGTTTGACGTCTGTCCTAAATAAAAAACAGCTGACTTAAACATAGGTTATGACATGACATTTCTTACAATTTAACACTCAAATTTTGACATCTTACTATTCTTAAAGCTAACAATATCCTTAATTCTAACAATAACATCTTAAATTACTTAACAGCTATCAAACAATAATACCTTAAACTATCTAATTAAACTGGTCATACATTTACACCTGCCTTGCCTCCTTTCAACACATATATATCTGTAAAATTAAGCTTCTCCCTGCCTTACAGTGCAAAAACATTGCATACACCAAAGGTAAGTTGTTGTTTGTGTATATGTATGTGTATATATGTATATGTGGCCCCCTTTAGTAACCATATCAAATCCCCAATAATAAATTTTTATTGCTTTAGAGGCTTGCCTTCTGAAGCTAGGAAAAAAATTTTTTATTCACGCTTTTAGTTTATAGCAATATAATCTTTTCCTCCCTTAATACATTTTTTTAGCATTTCAGAAACAGTCACTGCCATTCCTGTAAGAAGTTATGCTGTGTAATCAGAACTATCATCTGAGACACAAGTGATCTAGCTGCGAACATGAGAAGTTATTATATTTAAGTGTCAGATGCACTTATGCATGAGAGACATTATTGTGCTTATAATCATGTTTAAAAAGATACTAGCGTGCCTACAATTTAGAGGAACACTAGCGTGCCTTTAATTGTTTTATAAGAACACCGCTGTGCCAATATTTTGTCAATTATGTTTTTGAAGACCACTGCTGTGCCTACAATTATTTTAAGAAAAATACTACTGTGTCTGCAAATTTCTGCTACTGTCGAATACTGATCCTGTTGTCATTATTGCTGCATGTTTGTTCCAGCTTCACAAGTGTTCAGTTCTTCGAAGTGTTTATGGCCTTTATTTAAAATAGTGCTTCGTTAGTTTACATGCTTTTAATAAAATATGTGTCATGTCAGTGCTTTGTTCGTCTAGGATTTCTTCAACTTATATTCCTTTTTTTTAATGTCACGTTTGCCCAAGCAACGTTCGACTTAGTTATTAAGTTAGCATGTTGCATGCTATAAGAAATGCCATCAACATTAAATGAAAAATGTTGTTAATTGACTATGTCAAGGCTAAATTTAGTTTTAAGTATCCCCCAAGTAAAGTAAAAATTATCTCTTGCTTTTCAAATTCCTTATTGTTTAATTTATCTCTTTCATCACAGGTCTATTAAATTTAATCCTGGTTTCTTTAATTTACCTCTTGACCATCATTATTTTTTTATTACCGAGTTCCCCTTTTCTCATTGCGTGTGTTCGTACGCATGATAATGAACCGATTTCTATAGCGACATGTTTGTATATACCCCCATATTTGGACTATTTTTTCTATTGCTGCTGCCATTGTAAGTTTCTATATGTTTCTTTTAGATATTAGGTCCTTTCCTTTTTCAATTCGTTTTATTCTTCTGATACCCAACTTTTTTTTTTCTTATTATTAATCTGAAACTACTGTTTATCAGTCAATATATGTTCCTTTTACTTGACTTTTTCATCTCATTCCCCTATATCTTGCAACTACTGTGCACATAATCATCTATATATATATTTTCATTATCTCAATATGCCCTCTATGGGTTTACATATTCACTGGTTAGCTTCTCCATCTATTAAATTCATTTCACTGTTCGTACATATATCTTTTTGACTTTTCTCATTACTCCTTGATTCAGACGTCCTTATTTAGTTGTGTATCCTACTAAATGTTCCATAATTTTAACGAATTTTACATAATTGGCCTTGATATCTGTTTTCTTCATATATTTTTCTTTCTTTTTCCTCATTTGTTGGCAGCTCTGGTCCTCTTATCTTGGGTTTAAACTTGTCCCCACTACTTCGTTTGTTTCCGATCATATATGTCTTGTTTGACGTGCATTTCTACTGCTTGTTTGTCGTGAGATTCTTCCCCACGCTTAGCTGTTTACTAACGTTATCTACCTCGGTTTTGAATTTGCCTATACTCTTCTTTCATGCTTGACATTTGCTTTAAATTTTGAATTTTGGCGTGTTATTTGGTCGAACTAGCTTTGGTACAGTTGATAGACTTAATCCAGGTCTGCAATTTTGAATTTTGATTGTTATGTTATTTCAAAAATGTTGGTGAGTTTAAAGATTTCCCAGGTAATTCATCTCATTCTAGTTCATTAATTCTTCGTAGTCGTTTCATATTTTGTTGCTGCGTAGTCTCCATATCCGTTATGTGGTCTTCTCCACTGCTCATGATTGTTATCAGACTCTTCTGCCTGTCTTGCATCGTATTCCATGCTAGAATCGTCTTTGTAGGTATCCTCGTTTCTCTGGCATTTATACCTATTCGTGCCATCGTTGCCATCCTTGTTTTCACGTCTATACCTCTTATTTCCTATACGTTTCCGTTTAAATTTGTCACCCTTATTCCTTATTTCTTCTAGGCATTCTTGTTTCTTTTTGTTTCTTCTATTCCCCATTGCTCTTGTCCATTTTGGCCCAAAACATTCTTCTACTTCTTCTCTCAGACTTTTATTTCCCAATGTCAGCTTTACATCTGGCTCTTCTCTTAGATTCTCCAAATTTCCATTCGTTTCTCTTAATCTCTCTTCCATTTTGGTTTCATATCTGTTTCTTTTATGTTTGCGCATCTTTCTAGGCCCTCTCATTCGCTGATTTCTTTCATTCACTCTCTCTATGATTTTATCCATCGGTTCATCATCATTTGCTTTGATTTTCTCTATTATTATCTTGCGTACTACATCCATCTTTGTCTCTACTTTACTTTCAAACTTTCGTACTGCCTCGCTTATCTCTTCCATCTCCATTTCTACATCTTTTTTCACTTCTTGTACACTTTTTTCAACTTTCTCTGTGATATTTCTATCTATATTATCCAATCTCTCAATCATCTGCCTCATATTCTGCTCTTGTTCAACAAATTTCTCAGTCATACTTTCTTTTATCTTGTTTATATTATCCTCTTGTCTTTCGAACCTGTCATTCATATTTAGTTTCATGCTATACATATCCCCTTTCATTTCTTTCTTACTTTCATTTATGTCTTGTTTTAGGCCATTTATGCTTTCATTCATTTTCTCATTCATAATTTTATTGCTTTCATTTATATTATTAACATTTGCATTCATACTATTCATGCTCTGCATTAATTTCATGAACATTTCATTGTTACTGTCAGGTTTTTCGTTTGTCGTATTTGTGTCGTCTACTTTGTCTCCGTCAGGTGTCTGTTCTTCTATTGACGTTTCTTCTCCTGTTTGTACCATTCCTTCTGCTTGTTCTTCCACATTTTCACCAACTTCTTGATCATATCTTCTCTCTTGATCTATTTCCATACTTTCCTGCTGTTCATGTTCTCTTTCGTCTCTCCTGTCCTGTCTGTCCTTTGACGTGGTCATTTTTCTTCCCCTAGGCATTTTCTCGACTTCCTTATTATGTTTTGTTTATTTATTTATTTTTTTAATTTATTTTACTCGTGGACCTCGAAAGCTCCCACGTTTAGGCGACAATTGATATAGTAAGTTATTTGCTGCACAGACTTTCGAAGCCCTTTCGTTTAGTGCCAATTGTTATAGAATTTCAAAAAATGTAATAAGCTATGGATTTTAAATTTAATTTAATATATAGAATTGATATATATATATATATATATATATTTAGTTTTTTAGTTATATTTTAGGTATCTTAGCTTTTAACATTTATTTTCCTGTAAAGTTTAGTGAAATGTGTTGTAAATGTTGTTATTATGAAATATATGTATTTGTGTATGTAACTTACACCTGGATGTACTCAATGTATTTTTTTTTTGTTTAACACACAGAAAACAACCAATCACATATATGAACTGCCTCTCAACTCAGGGAGCTTAGTAAGCAAGTGGGTTCCAGTCCCCTTTGGTTTCTTTTTTTTTATTTTTTTTTTATTTCGAAATATTCTGCCCTATCTAATTTCAGTTCTTTCCTTCCAAATACTCATATATGTGTAAAAGAAAACAAAATAAGGCAAAGGTTTCAAATGATCACCAAACTTAATATTTATTACACTTAAATATATGACAAAAAAACCTAAACCTTATGTATTTCTTATACCTATTTGAATTTTACACTATAAAAGGGAACGAAAGAAAATAAAATAAATGTTAACGGTACCGACACCTATTGGTGTTTATATTAATTCCACTGTATTGTGGCACTTAGTCAATAGACACAGAGTTCCACGCTGACTATCAGTTAGTTATAGCCAAAAGATCCCCTGCCTCTATAAGTATCTTGAATGTCGTATAAAAACCAAAGCACAGTTTATGTACTTATTTTTTTAGCGAGTTTTATTACTCCTTTTAGTTTTACACTACTCACTCAGACTGCTGCTGCCTCTGCTGCCTCTCCTGTATTTGCTGAGTCGGACTATCGGATCAGCGACCCTCTAGATTTTTGTATCCTCTAGACTAAATTTTCTCCTCTTGCTACTATCCCTTTTCAAACCCCTTCTATCTAATTTCTCAAACTATATCCTTATTACCAAAAATTCCCATCTAATAATTTAATGACAATTTCAAACTTTTTTCATCTCAACAATTTTAATCTGATACTTTTATCAAAATTTTTCCATCTGTTTATTATTTTTCCTTGTAACCAGCGTAACTAATCAAAAAACTGTTATCTGCCTGCTTCAAATAAAATATCCTAACAAATTTTAACACAATAATCGTTTTTCATCATCTCCTCGGATACATACATACTTCTGATTGTTGTTAGTCAATGAGAGAATAATTAACCTAACTATAATTTTAGTGTCAGTTTGACGTCTGTCCTAAATAAAAAACAGCTGACTTAAACATAGGTTATGACATGACATTTCTTACAATTTAACACTCAAATTTTGACATCTTACTATTCTTAAAGCTAACAATATCCTTAATTCTAACAATAACATCTTAAATTACTTAACAGCTATCAAACAATAATACCTTAAACTATCTAATTAAACTGGTCATACATTTACACCTGCCTTGCCTCCTTTCAACACATATATATCTGTAAAATTAAGCTTCTCCCTGCCTTACAGTGCAAAAACATTGCATACACCAAAGGTAAGTTGTTGTTTGTGTATATGTATGTGTATATATGTATATGTGGCCCCCTTTAGTAACCATATCAATATATATATATATATATATATATATATATATATATATATATATATATATATATATATATATATATATATATATATATATATATATATATATATATATATATATATATATATATATATATATATATATATATATATATATATATATATATATATATATATATATATATATATATATATATATATATATATATATATATATATATATATATAGAGAGAGAGAGAGAGAGAGAAAGAGAGAAAGGAAAGAACAGAACTGTACTTATGAACAGAATATTAAAACTGAGTGCACAAATAAAAATAAAAAATTTTAATTAGAGTTTTGACTTTGAGAACTGGCTCATTCAGTTACTGTCAATCTTCAAAATGAACAAGGATGCATCTGACCTTGGTTTTCGTTATGGAAAAACCTGCCTTAAAAATGTTAATCTAACAAGCTCTTTAACTTTTTTATCTCCCTATACGCTTGCTGTTTACTAAAAATATATCTTAAAATTAAAACTTACATACTCCACTCACACACATACGCGAGCGCATATACACTTATGTATACGCACTCACGTCAATAGACTTTATACGTCCAGTACTTGACACTATGTGCAGGACAGAAAATGCACATTATCTGTTCATGTGCACATACACACACACATACATACGAATACACACATCTACGCTACGAGTTGTTGCAGGAGAAACACTGGGACACTTTTCACACCAATGGAGCCTGTCATGGTGACTTTTTAACATACTGGGGAGGCTGCGGTCAAAAGAGGTTAACACAAGGAATGACACAAAGGAACTTACTTTTATCTCTCCGACTATACATTCATCTGCTATTTTTATTTAGTGTCCCTTAAGACTATATAGTATATTGCCACTAGTACTATATTTATGGAACAGTCCAATTTTCAGAATATCATTTTTTTACGAAGACCTATATAAACCTAGTTAACTTAGTCTTCAACAAAACTTATGAAAGCTACCATGACACTTTTATTACACACAGCTTCATACATAAGTGACGTCACATCAAGTGGAAAAGAAACATTGTATTCTATCAAATTGCAAAGTAATATTTTTCTTTGTTCATGATACATAATACAGGAAAAAATCAAATGATTTAAATCAGCTGGGCTGGTATTGTCGCATGAGCAAAATGGATTGTCTTCAACTTTTATTTTATACGAGTGAGACTTAAAAGCACCATGGCCTATGGTAATTCTGTTTAGTGTCGTAGACAAGTACCTAGGAAGCAACAGTTCTTTGTAAATGGGCTGTTTTCTTAGATTAGGGATGATACTACTGAAGTGTTTGTTACAGCTACTTTTCAACTTATTCCAATGATCCTGCCACCTTATATTACACACATGTTTTACTTGCGGAAGTAGATCTCTGTTACTGTAAAAGTCATGTTTACACCCTGTTTTAGTTGCTTTTTTAGCAAAATAGTCGGCCTTTTCATTACCATCAAGCTTTGAGTGCTCTTTTACCCATATGAAAGTAAATCTTTTGTGCTGTTGTTCTAAGACCTCTAATTGATAAGCAATGTCACATATTACCCTGGACCGATATATAGCATTTTGCAGATTGGATAGAGTTCTTAACAGTGAAAGGGAATCGTCAAAACAACAAAGCTACTCATATTTTGGTTACAGGCTAGTACTAACGATTTTTGTATGGCAACAGCTTTAGCAGTGTAAATTGAAGTGAACATTGGAAGACTAAATAGCTCAACATAATCTAATTGTTTAATGTACACTGCGCATCCCACTGAATCTTGAATTTTTGACCCATCAGTATAAATTTTGACCGCTTCTTTATATGGTTTTAACGCTTGTTTCAATATACAAGTATTTATATCTGGTATGTTAGTAAATATGAGTATAATAATGTGAGGTTTTATCAGTTGTATATTATAAGAGAAATCAAATCTAAAATTAAGGTATTCTTTGGCATTTTATTGAGAATTTTCGATTTCCAAAGAAGCGTCAAATAGTGGTGGTGAAGTTTTGTTTCTCCAATAGTTGTGCATAAGATGGATCACAGCTAGCTGTTGAATTTTCATGAACGTGTCCTGAGAGTCTTAGCTCAAGTTTTTTATAAGAAATTTACAGGATAACAAAAATCTTCTAACTAAAAGTGGTTGTTCGTTTGTTAAAACTAAAAGAGATTGTACAGGAGAAGTTTTGATTGCTCCTGTTATGATTCTAAGAACTTTATATTGAATTCTGTCAATTTTTGTTAATAGCGCGTTAGAAGCAGATCCATAAAATATAGAGGCATAATCTAAGATAGACCTAGTGTATGCTCGATAAAATGTCATTGCAGTCGACATGTCTGCACCATGATTTCTGCGTGTAGTGTATTTTAAAATATTTAAGCTTTTCTCTGCTCTATCTTTTAGTGAATATGATTTCCATTGTGATCCTCTGTCAAATACTTGGGAATCACTCTTGACCAGAGACTGGGATGGAAAAAAAAACAAAAAATAGGTTTAAATAAATAATGCTTGCTATGAGTAGTGCAAAAAAAAAACAACCGAGTGAATGAAGACAACTTCGCACATAAAAGCGCATGTATGAATTTAAAATATTAAACAGGATGCATAAATAAAATATAAATAATAATATTAAAATTGTATGTATAGATAAAAAATAAAAACTCTGTATAAATAAAATATAAATAAGTATCAAAAAATGTGTGTGTGTGTGAGTTTTGTTTCTTTAACGTCGGCCTAATTCCGCGACTATGGCCAATCGCCGATGCCAGGGAGCAGTTTCACCTCACTATCCTGGAAATTTTGCCGAACCGCTGCCTTTCTGTAAAGGAGATAGGGGTCTTTAACGTGCCCAACATCGCATGGGCACGGTACCGACGACTTTACGCCCCCTCCGAAGGGCGGAACGTGCAGACATTCAACTTGATCAAATACAATGCCACAACCTCGGTTGATGTTAATGCTACAGTTAGTACTGAAAAAGTTATAGGGGAACCTTGTGATCGAACCCAGTACCCTTCGGTTCAGAGGCATACGTTCTTACCACTGAACCACCGAAGCTCTGTATCCAAAAATGTAAAATATAAAAACACAAAACATTAAAAATATTAAAAATGGAAGGTATAGATAAAAATAATGAATATGTATAAATAAAAACGTAAGTAAGTATACAAAAAGTATAAAATATAAAATACAAACCATTAAACATATTAAAATTGCATGTATAGATAAAAAAGATACTAGCTAAAAAGATAAAAACCTCGCCAAATACGAACAAAAAGTCCAAAATATAATGTATTAAAGGAAGGCCTTGTCTAGAGAGAGTCGAAGCCAAAATATGCTGCAGATCAGTGGCATTAAAATACTCATCCATATCGTAGATGGCTTTCTGCAACAGGTACTTGTGCAACCTTGCTTTCAGCTTTGGTATGGGCAACTATCTTACGTCAACGGGCAACTGATACTTTTATAGTATTATATCTTGAATTCCTCTGCACCCTAGTCAAGCGTGTGTGGGGTTGTACCAAATGATCTCTTTTTCGCAAGGGGTAATTGTGCTGTTGTTCGTAGTGTACAAAGAGATCACTATTCTTCTTCACAAACCTGACACAATCAATGATATACAGTGGGTAATAGGTGAGAATGTTCCCCGATATAAAGTAGCTTCTGCAGCTTTCGGTTCGTTGAAAACAGAAAATTCCCCTTATACAACTTTCTGTGCTCAGAAGACACTGCCTGCCTCGACAGAACCACCCCATATAATCATTCCATATCGGATGCAAGACTCAACTAGCGCATAATAAGTTGTCAGAGCTGCCTCCCTGGACACCAAGTAAGCTATTGATCTCAGAATGTAGGTTAGTTTAGAAATTGTTTACACTACTTTACGAGCATGCTCTTTCCAATCCAGTCTTGCACCCAAATGTAAACCCAAAATTGTAAGGTGTACTTGGTACTTATTACAGTATTGTTCAATTTTATTTTTACTGTATCAGCAGACATGGCCACCGAGTTGAATTTTGTCGTGTTGGTTTTATCCATGTTTAATTTCAAATTATTGGTCGAAAACCAGGACTCTAATTTACAAAACTCACCGCATATCACATCAAGTAACCTGTGTTTCTTTATATCCCGAAATATTACACACGTACCATCGGCATATAATCCCACCTTGCTTACTAATGGAAGGTCGTTTGTATAAATTATAAAAAGTGTGGGCCCTATTATGGCGTCCTGTGGAACTCCTCTTATCACTGTTTCATAATCTGACCTTACTAAATTCCCACTCCGGCCTGCTAGAGCACGAGATACATTGCCTTCTTCCCTTTCGGTAGGAAGCATGGAAACAGGAAAAAAGTGATCCATGTAATTGTAAAGAAAAAATGTAAGGCTGCTATTTAAAAAAATGGATAAAATGGTGGGGGTAAAATGGTGGGAGTTTAGTTTTTAACTAGAATTATAAGATAATGTTCGACAAATTAAACTTTACGTGTCTCAGCGTTTTCCACAAAAACTATTTTTGGCTGAATAATGAATTTTATTCAGTGTTTCACAATGTATACAGCGTGGCGCAATTTTACGGAAACGCTCAATGTATCCGTTATTACACAATATATGAGAAAAAATTACATACCTTAATTATAGAGTGTTTCGAACTGCATGTTATAAAATTATTTTTACAATGACAGCTGGCTCATAAGTCGTTGGTGATACACACTTTCTTTTTTCAATAGAATACCACTTATACTATTGCAGTTTCTTTTATTAGTGAATTTTCTTAGAAAAAATTCACTAATGAGGAGATCTCGACTTTTGAATTTTGAAAAAATTTCTTCAAATGAGCGCGATCTAGGACCCCTAGAACCCATATCCGGGGTCAGTTTCAACTTTTATATGTTTATATATATATATATATATATATATATATATATATATATATATATATATATATATATATATATATATATATATATATATATATATATATATATATATATATATATATATATATATATATATATATATATATATATCACACCGATAACTCAAAAAATAATGGGCCGATTTTGATAAAATTTGGCATGTACTTTTCTTTTGTAAATAGCTTGGATAAGTTCGTTAGTCAGGAAAATCGGACGAGGTTTTCCGGGAAAATTTTGAGTTTTCATTCGAAAAAAATTCTTATCTCAAAAAGTAATTAGCCGATTTTAATAAAATTTGGCACGTACCTTTCTTTTGTAAATAGCTTTGACAAGTTTGTTAGTCGAGAAAATCGGACGAGGTTTTCCGGGAAGATTTTGAGTTTTCATTCGAAAAAAATTTTTATCTCAAAGAATAATAGGCCGATTTTGATAAAATTTGGCACGTACCTTCCTTTTATAAATGGCTTTGACAAGTTCGTTAATCAAAAAAATCTGACGAGGTTTTCCGGGAAAATTTTGAGTTTTCATTTGAAAAAAAAATTTATCTTAAAAAATAAAAAATCTATGATAACCAAATTTGGTAGGTAGGTTTACGATATAAAAAGTAAACTATACACCAAAATTTAGATTTCTATGTTACAAGAAAAAAAAGTTATAAAATATTTTGTGCCAGATCATTTCTATGAAAATTCACTACCATAACGCACTTGCTGCGTCCAGGCTTTTCTCCATCAAATTATAATGCATGTTTGTGCGGAAAAAAATTTATATCGTTCATCGGTTTCCAGTTATTTCAATTGTTTTGTAATTTTCACGTTTTTGGCGCATATCAAAAAATCCTGGACGCAAGTGCGTTATGGTAGTGAATTTTCATAGAAATGATCTGGCACAAAATATTTTGTTATCACTTTTTTTTCTTGTAACATAGAAATTTAAATTTTGGTATATAGTTTCTTTTTATATCGTAAACCTACCTACCAAATCAAAGCTTTTTTATTTTTTGAGAAAAAATTTTTTTTCGAATGAAAACTCAAAATTTTCCTGGAAAACTTCGTCCGATTTTCCTGATTAACGAAGTTATCCAAGCCATTTATAAAAGTAAGTCACTTGCTAAATTTTATCAAAATCGGACCATTATTTTTTGAGATAAAAAATTTTTTCGAATGAAAACTCAAAATTTTCCCGGAAAACCCCGTCCGAACATATAATAATTTAAACTGACCCCTATATGGGTTGTAGGGGTCCTAGTTTGCGCTCATTTGCAAAAGATTTTTTAAAATTGAAAAGTCGGGATCTCCCCATTAGTGAACTTTTTCTACGAAAATTCACTAAAATTGTGATACGGTGTTTTTACCAATAGATCGCGGAGTTGCATGAAAATGGCCAATTCAAATAGGTATTCGTTTATATTATTCGTCGAAAAAATCGAAATGTACCGTATTTCATTAAAAAATCTGTAAAGTAGCTAAAGTTAAAGCTAAAAAGTTCGGGACGCAGCAAGTGCGTTATGGTAGTGATTTTTTATTAAATGCTTCAAATTTGAATAATTCAATTTTCTATAAACTTAGAAAATTCAATTTTGGTATGTAGTAAGGTCTTTCCTAAGGCAAGGCATTTACTAAATTTGATTAAAATAACTTTGTAATTTTCGGAGAAAAAATGTTTTCTAAAAAAAATTGAAACTTGAATACCTAAATTTTTTATAAACTTAGAAAATTCAATTTTGGTGCGTAGGAAGGTCTTTCGCAAAGCAACATATCCATCAAATTTCATTAAAACTTAAAAATTAAAACTCAAAGTTTTCCAGGAAAGCCTTGTCGAATTTTCCTGGCTAACGAACTCATCCAAGCCATTAATTAATAAAAGAAAGGTACTTGCCGAGTTTCATCAAAATAGATTAATTATTTTTGAGTTATCGTTGGATACATATATATATATATATATATATATATATATATATATATATATATATATATATATATATATATATATATATATATATATAAGCTCCCGATATAATCAAGATATAATTACTCACAAACAGCTTTATCACAAAAATGCACATTTTTTTTACAGCAATTGGCTTTGGAAATGTAACGCTGAATTATATTTTTTGCGTAAATTTGCTAAATTTGAAAACATTGTTTATATAGTATCTTATTATACATTTATCGTTAATTAAAAATAATTTACAAAAATCTCCCAAAAAATGATTTCTACGGAAACACAAAACTTTTCAGATTCGGGCACTATTTGAAAGCGCCTATATACTATGGCTGAATCTGAAAAGTTTTCACAGAAATTGTTAGTGTTTCCGTAGAAAGCATTTTTTTAAGATTTTGTAAAATATTCTTAATTAATGATAAATGTTTAATAAGTTATTGTAAAAAAAAGTTTTCATGAATTTAGCAAATTTACGCAAGAAATAAAATTCAGCGTTACATTTCAAAGCCAATTAGTGTAAAAAAATGTTAACTTTTGTAAAAGATATTATTTGCAAATTTTCATGGAAAAAAACGTGCTCTTATTTTTGTGATAAGCTGTTTGTGAATAATTATATCTTGGTAGGTGTGTAAATAGCAGGAAAAGGTGGGCTGGCCAGGAAAATCGGGAGCTTTTGAAGTTTATTTTCGGAAAATGTTTGTACTTTTCAAACCAACAGCTATTTTAATGAAATATGGTACATTTTTACTACTATATAGGTTATACTGGTGTCAGAATTTGATGCCTTTCTTTGAGAAAAATAACATATAGGTCATTAGAAGTTTTTTCCTATAATTCGCTACCACAATGCACTTGCTGCGTTCAGACTTTTTTAAATACTGGTACCCCTATATATTTTTAGTCAATTTTCGTCGTCGGAGATGCAGACTTTTGAATGTATATGTATATGTATATGTATATGTATATGTATATGTATATGTATATGTATATGTATATGTATATGTATATGTATATGTATATGTATATGTATATGTATATGTATATGTATATGTATATGTATATGTATATGTATATGTATATGTATATGTACATGTATATGTATATGTATATGTATATGTATATGTATATGTATATGTATATGTATATGTATATGTATATGTATATGTATATGTATATGTATATGTATATGTATATGTATATGTATATGTATATGTATATGCATATGTATGTGTCACACCGATAACTCAAAAATTAATGGGCTGATTTTGATAAAATTTGGCATTTACCTTCCTTTTGTAAATGGCTTGAATAGGTTCGTTAGTCGAAAAAATCTGACGAGGTTTTCCGGGACAATTTTCAGTTTTCATTCGAAAAAAAATTTTATCTCAAAAAATAAAAAAGCTATGATAATCAAATTTGGTAGGTAGGTTTACGATATAAAAGGTAAACTATACACCAAAATTTAGATTTCTATGGTTCAAGAAAAAAAAGTTATAATAAAATATTTTGTGCCAGATAATTTCTATGAAAAGTCACTACCATAAGGCACTTGCTGCGTCCAGACTGTTTAAATTCAGCCAAACAGACCCAATTAAAGCAAAGTATTCATGATACACCGTTAGATAAGGCGATATCAGTTCAGAAACTTGTTTAATTATACTCACTGCAATACCATTCAAGACAGTGGACATTTTGTTTTTTAGCTGATGAGTAACGTTTGTCGTTTCAGTCTGCGTCACTGGATAAAATTTAAAAGTATCTCGCACTGTTATAAAGGTCGTATACCCTTTATAATTGAGAACACAAAAAGAGCATAATGATAATATATTCGTATTAAATTCTTCGTAATAAAAAGCCCGGGTAAGTTGTTAAATTGGGAAAAGTTGCGCCCAACTCGGGCGCTAGTTTTTATTGCGAAGTTCGAAACCTTTGTTTTGTGAGCAAAGTGTTAAGTTTCAATAGCCTGTTTCTGAGTTATCGAACTCCTAAGCTGTAAAAAAACTCTGCTGAATTGAAAACGCATAAAAGTTCGTTTACCTTATAAGTTGTTCTTTTACTTCAGAACAGACAATTGATAATCATATATAACACTTCGAGCACCGTAGCTTCTAACAAATATATGCAATATTTTATAATGGTTTTTGTTGAGGTTTATACAGGTTTGAACAGGCAGTTTCTACATACATGCACATTGCTTAATGGTAGATTTTTGGTCAAAAATAAGATAAAAATGTTATATACATATAGCTCCGAAACGGCTCCATTTTTAAGATACATGGTTTGAAAGACAATTTTTTTAGAATTGTGGTTTTCCTGTATCCTGAAACCGGGTTTTTAAATTTGAATATAACTTGTTGCAGTTAGATCATTTACCTAAAGACACTTTTTGATGATAAACTTCTGTTACTATTATGGACCAGTGGCGTAGAGTCGGACAATTTGATTATTTTTTTTACCATTATTTTATCATGACTTTCTTGGTATTAATAATTCTAGATAATTTGGTACATGCTGCTTATTATCTGCTATCGAAATCTCAGTGAGTTTTTTATAACACTGACAACACTGATTAGGCCGGAGGTAGCCAGTCATTGGATCCGATGCGGACGGCATCTGTTATACAGTTGCCAAACTTGTGATCGCCCAGCTCAGTGACTATACAGTTGCACTTGTACTGAATTTGCCTCGGGCGGCTCTGGAAAACGTATTCTGTGTACATTTAATAATAACGTATTAAAAAAAAACTAGAAGGGCTACATACTTAGATGTTATTGCAATCGAATCTTTACATGTTCCTGCAGGTAATGAATAGTTAAAGTCACCTCTTTTGGAACACCTTCGTATATATAATCTTATCTAAATCATTGGAATATTTAAGTGAATTTCAATTAATTAATTAACTAATAACAGAGAACATTTTTTGAAATTTGCGAACATTCAGCACCACTTGTGGTTTGTCTAGATTATGCACCTTTTTAAATTGTTCCCGTAGACCTAGTATGTCTTGAGATAATTACAATTTAAGGAAGCCTTGTTTTCCTATACCAAAGTGATATCTAAATGCCGCTCTTAAATAAAAAAATATAAAGTCAACGATTTTTGAGATATTTTATTTTTAAGCTTGCATGGTACGAAAAGAGCAGTATTTAAAATGGAAGACAATACTAATTGTTACAAAAAATGTTGATAGTGTCCACTCCTTGCTCGAATACATGCATTTAATTTTCGGTTCATTGATTTTGGTACAGCACTAAATACGGTTGCTTTATGTTGGATCGTGTTGAATGCTCCTATAATGTAATATGAAGTGCTTCGGAATATTAAAAACTACTGCCACATGTCAAATGATTATTATTTTTTTACGTTTGGTTAAAACTTTTTCTTCTGCAAGTAATTGATATGTATCTAAAATGCGTTTTGTGGATTATTCATTCAATGAATTAACTGATATGTTGTTAAGTAAAGATTGAAACCTCTGATGAGCACTGATAAGTACACTTGGAGAACTCAAATCACCACAACACATTTTAAAAGACCTGACGATCGTTTCACTAACCAAGTTAGCGTCATCAGAGGATGAAACATTCATTAAACACAGAATGTTTCATCCTCTGATGACGCTAACTTGGTTAGTGAAACGATCGGAAGTTCTTTTAAAATGCGTTGTGGTGATTTGGGTTCTCCAAGTGTACTTATGATATGTTGCTAATTTATGGGAAAGCTCGGCAAAATACACAAGCCGCTACTCGATCGTACCGCAATAAATTACCTTAAGGAAGAAACCGTCTTCCCAACAACAAACTTTTTGGGAAAATGGGTCATTAGCATGGTACATTGAAGCCAAAAAAGTCAGTTCTGAGAGACCAAGATATCGCGCAACACCACAGGTGAAGGAACAGATTTTACATCATATTGAAAATAGTCCGTCCACCAGTATAAAAATTATAGCAAGTTAAACGAGTAACATATCGTGTTCAGTTCTAAAAATATTTCATGGACAATAAATGTACCCTTATAGCTTTTGCCGTTTCCAAAAATAATGCCTAGAGATTACCTTCCAGGTATGTAATCTAACCAATGGTTTCTGCAGTTAATAAGGAGTAAGCGTCATATTTTGAAATGCACGGATAAAGCATGATTCACTCGCAAAGGAATAGTAAACTTTTATAACGCACATACATCTCTTGCCCACCGACGTGCCGTTGGTGACCTCTCTC
Source organism: Tillus elongatus (assembly GCA_964006375.1). Taxonomy (NCBI): domain Eukaryota; kingdom Metazoa; phylum Arthropoda; class Insecta; order Coleoptera; family Cleridae; genus Tillus; species Tillus elongatus. The sequence goes on along the minus strand of OZ023266.1, from coordinate 35,953,100 downwards.
TCTTTTATAGAAATCTGCACGGGCACTGCTCACAGGAGCTTTGCTCCAGAGTTCCTCCACCTGCTGCCCCCAGCAGATCTACCAGGGGAACAGAGCGAATGCATCCTATTACTGTCCAGGTCACCAGACATAGAACATCTTGTTATGCCCGCTCTTTTATCCCGAGGACTTTAAAGTTGTACAATTCCTCGCCGGTACATATTTTTCCTTCTCCTCCGAACCTCCAAACCTTTAAGTCCAGAATTAACAAGTTGCCTCTTTCCTCCTTGTCGTCACCCACGGTACGATATTATTTCGGCTGTAAGCCCTCGTGGTGTGTTGTTAAAATAAAATAAAAATTATGAAGCGAACAAAAGCCAAGTGGCTTCCCTTCCCTCCTTCTCAAAACTCCTACATCCTATCTTCATCATCCTTTGACTTTATTATTCCTACGATCCCTCTATCCACAGTAATCCACACCTTTACACTTCCCAGCATATGCTCTACCACATTATCTGCTGTTAAATCTCTGCCAATCTTTTTATACATTTGTTATCTTATTTGCGACCATCTCCGCACTCAAAGACCATGTGTTCTAGCGTATCTCTATGACAACAATACGTACAGTCCTCTTTGTCGACTATTTAAATGTTACTTAGGTTAGACCTAAAACGCCCATGACCTGCCAGAAATTCGGTAAAATAATAATCGATCTCCTCATGCTGTCTCGATATCCATGTGTGGAATGAGCCTGTTTGTCTACTGGGATCTTGACATTTCCTTTTCCTATTCTCGCTGCCACTTTAGCATTGTTTCGGTTATTGCCTTCTTTTTTTTCTTCCCTTGTATTTTCGTGTCTCTCATAAGTCACTTCTCTTGCCAATAAGTGTATAGGGATCGTTCCTGCAATCAACTGTATTGCTTTCGTTGCCACTGTTCTATATGCATTTGTTATTCTGATGAGTACCTTCCTCTGTACCCCCTCAAACTTTTCTCTACACCTTGTCTTTGAAAACACGGCCTTCCATTCTGGTGCGCCGTACAGTATGATTGAGTTTACCACACTACTAAGCACTCTACTTCTCCCTGGTTTTGGTCCACCAATATTTGGCTTCAGACGCCCTAGCTTTGCAACCATTATGTCTGCTTTTGCCACTACTATTTCTATGTGCACACATATGTTCATGTTATGTCCTACTTGTATGCCGAGGTAGACTTGTCTGCGACTGAATTTCCGCATTCCCCACCTGACGGGTACTGTTGTCGTTGTTTTTCTTTCCACTAGCACTACACTTTCAATTCAATGAGGCGCGAGTCGTAGACCACTTTTTGCCATCCAGTTTTCCACCCTTGCCAGTGGCTAGTTGATATTACTTCCTATGTCAGCGTTATTTCCTCCGCTTACAACCAGCGCCAAATCAACTGCATACCCTATAATAGCCGTGTTGTTTACGGACTCCAGACTAAAAACCCTATCGTAATACAAGTTCTACAGCGTTGGTCCTAGGATTGAAACCGGAGGTACGCCACATGTAACCTGCATCCGAGATTTCTATCCAATCAGTAGCTGTCTATCTTTCAGGTAACTACATACAATTGTCAGCAGATATGGCTCAACTTGCCTCTTTCTTAATACTTCGTATTGCCTCTCCATGGTGCTGTATTGAATGTATTTTTTAGGTCCAATGTTACCATAGCCACAAACCTGTTTTTATTACCTTCTTTCCTTGCCTTGTCCTGTACCTTCTTTGCAGAAAATCATCGTCGAGCGCTCTTTGCGGAAGCCAAATTGATTGTCTGCTAACCCTCCTCTTCTCTCGATTTTCTTTATAAGTCTGTTATTTATTACATGTTCATATAATTTTGCTATTCCGTCTTCCTGGCATATAGTTCTATATGACTTCTTTACTCCTGTTGTCTGCGGCTACTCCAATAACACCAATCGAGCAGTCTTCCATTCTGACGGGAAGCTTCCATCACTGATTAATTTATTTATCAGAACTTGTAATATCTTTGGTTTGTGTTTTAACACTGCCTTAACAACCTTGATCGGTATACTATGCGGGCCTGCAGCTTTACAAGATGTCATCCTTCAGCCTGCTTCACTTATTTCTTCATTTCTACGAGGTGGAATATCTTCCGACATAACTTCCACTCTCGGCCATTCTTTGACTTCGTGTTTAGGGAACAATTCCTGTGCTATCTTAATTTGTTCATCATAACTTATTGTTATTGGTGTTCTTGTACAAATTTTACCTGCGACAATCTTGTACCCTGGTCCCCTATTATCATCATATATTTCTTTACAAAGACAGTCCCAGGCTTGTTTCTTTGCCTTTGTTATTGCTGTCTTTAATTTCTTTCTGCTTTCCCTGTATTGATTATGTGCTTCCCCTCTATCATTACTTGTGATGTTTTTTTTTCATATTGACTTTAGTAACCGTCCTTTTTGCCTCCGTAAATTTAGTTCTGATTTTTCTGATCTTTTCTTTCACCAATATGCACTTTTCGTCTGCCGCATTGCTGTTTCCTCTTCAAGCACACCTCAGACACTCTATTCAGGCTTTTGACACTACCTTCATAGTTTTTCTGCTTTCTGTGTCGCTCTGTTTTCTCTAGTATTTTTCCTTGATTACCTTATTGGACCACCCTTTGATTATTCGAGTTTGCTGGGCACTACTAAACGGCTCTGATATCTCAAAAAGAATATTTTTGTGGTAGCTCAGGTTCTCCTCGTTCTCCACATGCCAGCCTCTGACGTATTTCTGTAGACTTAATGAGCACATGATTACGTCCTCTCCAATTAATATCTTCTTTATATATTGCCCAATGTATCAGTTTAAGAAGGTTAGAAATTACTGGAAGTTTTTCCTCCAATTGCAGGCGATGAGTAACAAGAGTACAGAACTAGGTAAATTATTTTAATCCATGCATAGCCTTTACCCCTTTCCGTTCTGTATACTTGTGTTTTGCTATTCGTATCATATCAGTAGATGGTTAAGGAGGACCAATTTCGTTGCCGCCGGGGTCTACTGACTTAAACCTCCTTAATTTTTGGCATATCACACGCTTGATGCCACAAAGGTTAAACTATCACAACTCATAGCAGAAGCATGCAACACGATTCAACATTAAGCAACCATGTTTAATGCTGTACCAAAACCGTTGAAACGAAGATCCCTTCCCGCCTTACGGAAAGGCAGTGGTTCGGCAATTTCCAGGATGGTAAGGTGGAACTGTTCCCTGACGTCGGTGATAGGCCATAGTGGCGGAAATAGACCGACGTTAATGTAAGAGAAAAAAAAAGGTTGAATGCATCTACATATTTGAGCAAGAAGTGGACACTATTGCCAGTTTTTGTAATAATTAATATTGTCTTTTATTTTAAATGTTGCTCTCTTCGTACCATGCAAGTTTAAAAATTAAATTTCTCGAAATCCGTTAGGTTTATGGATTTAATTCAAGAGTACATTTTTATGTAGAACTAAGCAGAGAATAAGCATCATGTACCAAATTATCATGTATATTGATACGAATAAAGTTGTGATAAAATAATTGTAAAGATGTAATAAAATTGCCCGATTCTACGCCATAGTAACAAGAGTTTATCACCAAAAAGTGTTTTTAGGTATATGTCCTAACTGCACCAAGTTTTATTCAAATTGAAAAACTCATCTTTAGAATACATGAAAAACGCCACAATTCTGAAAAATGTTCCTTCACACCCTGTATATTAAAAATAAGGCTGTTCTAGAGCTATGTGTATATAACACTTTTGTCTTATTTTTTACCAAGAAATCTCCCATGAAGCAATTTTCCATGTTTTTTGAAACAACCTGTATAATTCTTTCTCGTTCAGATATGTTTTCAACAATACCCACCAGTGGTACAAAGAGCAAATAATTTCTTCCATGTATTCGATTAATTTTTTAACAAATAAAATATACACTCGCATTTGGCACAAAATAAATTTTCCAGTAAAGAAAAAAAAGCGTTATAGTTTCTACTTAGGGTGACGTATTATGCAGAGAAACAAGCAAATACCCACAATATATCAGCAACAAATGTTCTTCGATTTACAAAAATACCATTTTAAGACCAAACATTTTTTCTTGCTTGTTTATTGGTCTGAGAATACCAGAAAACAGCTAATAAACAAATAACGTTTATGGATTGCTTTGCGTAAGTAGTGCCCTCCACCTTAGAAAAGATTGATTGACCAGACAGAAGTTACAAAAACAGGAGGGTATGGAATTATTGTAGACACATTACATAGACTGTGTTAGAACTGGTAATATTTTTACTATACACTATTTGACTATCGATATAAAAAGTATATTTGTTCTAAATAATAAACTATTTAATTTCCTATGTACATTGTGTTTCAAAAATCTGGGAACGTTCTCGTATTTCTGAAACCGCGTGATGAAGAAAATTTAATTTCACTACTGGATCAATATTGAGGTTGCCCGACTTAATTATGGCACTGGCAATGTTCTCTAGTTTACTGCTTATTAGCGAATTTTTCGTAAAGAACATTTCGGTCATAGAGAGTAACTGACTTTCTAATTTTCGAGCATGTTTTCAAATGAGCACTAACTAGAGCCTTTGAAGGGCCTATTGCCAAAGTACATGCAAACTTCTTGACAAACTGGCATAGCATACGGTGCGATCACAGAAGGTAAGAAAAGTCGGGCACGGTCAGTAGTTGAAACACCGTGTGCTATTGGACGCCTTCGGAAGGCAATTGCAAACTACCTAGTATAGTTGCTAGTCAAGTTTTCTCCTATAAACAGCGACACTATTCTTTTTTTGTGGAGTATAGTTGGCCCATATGCCGACCAAGCTAGTGGATCCCTTAAAACACCCTATTACACCCTAGTACTATTTTTGCGACATTTCTTCACGAGTGTAGAGCTGTCGTTTCTTTCCCTCATTTCACTTTTTCCCTACTTCCCCCGTCCGCTTTAAGCAATCAGGTAATCTAGTTGGCTTGCACCTTCACTTCGCCAGATTTTGTGTCTCTCTCCTATGTCTCACTTATTGTCTTGTTTGGTCCCCTCACTAGCCTAAGGTCGATTCTAGATTATTTTTTTATCTTGTATTTGTAGCATATCATCTCCTCCCAGGAGATATAAGTGTTTGCTTGTAGCTTTTATTACGAATTGCTTTTGTCCCCCTCTGTGTTATCTCACTTATCAACTTGCGGAAATCTAGAGACTTTATCGTTTCCATCCTATATCCATTATCTCTACGTTTTAAGCAGAAGGCCGTGTCTTTGCACTTTTTTGCTTTGTGTGCTTCTTGCTAGGGAATTCGTCCGACCTATCTGAATTTTTGCACTTCACTTTCATGTGACCGCATTCCATTCATTTATGACATCTTCTAAAGTTTAGCCTCCCTCTGATTTGACATACAGCCCAGCCCACCAGGATATTTCTTTGTTTTAGCAACTGTGTGGCTAAATTTTTCTCGACTGTACCGGCAGCTACTTGGCTTTCTCATCCTCCCGGTCTGAAATATGTTACCTGTATAACGTCTTCTTTCACTTTTTGCTTATCTGATAGATTCTACTATGTCTTCTTTTGTTGTGTCTTCATCAATGTTAGTCACCTGCAGGGCACCCTCCTAAATCTGCCTTGATCTCAACCATTTTCTTTGTCATTGCCTTACATAGAGCTTCCGCATTCGGTTTGTCTCTATATATCAACCCGCAGTCTCCCTCGCATTGTTTGTCTTAGTTTTCTTGCGGTTGTCCCCATTTCTTTTATGTCTAATCTGCTTGACGCTTGTTATCAGATCTGCATAACTCCTTCTGCACTCACTATAAGTTTTCCTCTAGGAACTCTCTTGGTTCTACTGCTTCGTTCCCTTTTCTTAGTATTCGGAACCATGACAGTGAATCCAGTTGTGCGTATCTAAACTCGCACGCGGCCACTTTTCTGACCAGATCCATATCTAATTCTGTCAGCGCCATAACAGAGATACTCTTGCTGTGGTTTTCTTCCAGACAACCCCGCAATCTGCTGCCTGCATCACCATTTTTTCTAAATTCCGCAGATCGCTCTTTTTCGCCTGGTGAAGCCAGAAGTAGAAGGCTTCTTTCTTCTCTCTCTCTCTCTTTCTCTCTCGCCTTTCCTAGTAGAGATTTTACTCCCTTTTATGAAGAAGTCCATTTGTCCTTTTTGTGCTGTTTCTTTTAGAGTGGTCTCTAATTACGGATATTTGTCTAGTATTTGCTTTATCCTCCATTGGTTATTTGTTGATTATACGCACTCAGTTCTTGCCACAGGCATTTGTTTAAAACAGGTTTTCTGTTTCCACTCTTGTTTTTTGTAGGTCGCGTCAGGCCATTCATTAAGCGTTACTTCTTGCCACTCTTCGACGGTTTATTCTTCTTCTATAACCCTGCGTATTCATGCTGTTGCCTTAGGCTCCTCTTGGTCTGCGTGCCAATGCTTTTTGTGGTAGATGGTGGTAACCCTTGGATATATTTCCCGTTCTTCACATATCTGCTTCAGAACTTTTATTCCTCCTGCCGTATCATTTAATGAAGATCCCTAATATCTTAATGGAAATTCGCCAAAAACCAAATAACTTGGGCTTTAAATATCTTACGGTTTTCTAGGCCTAAATTTTCGAATTGTCTCTTTGACATGGATGCTTTTATAAAGATAACTTTCGTTAAAAATTCTACTAAAAAAATCTTGTTGTTTTCGAAGCAATTAGAGTTTTCCAAAGTAGGATGTATAATTGTCGCAGAGAAAAGTTTCGATTGGGATGGCTAACGATCTTATCTGCTTAGATGTTTACAAAATTAAGATCTGCCAAATGCATAACTTCCGTTACGTTATTCGCTTGAGTGAGTTTTATTAGGCAATCTATTTAGACCTGTCGTTTTTTCGATTAAGAAATCATTTTTTCTTAAAGAGATTTGTATTGCCGAAACCATTTTTTTCTTATTTTCGGTGATTTGAAATATGTTAGTGGACATTCGGTACCATAGCGCATTACTGAACCTAGACTTTTTTCCTTACTGAAACTCACTGCCAGAAGCAATATTAATGTTACGTGGCAGTATTACTGGAAAAAAAATACTTATTTACAAACTAAAGATGTTCGTCTGATTTGAACCTACAATATCTACCTTTGATAATTTCCCTAGTTAGACTGCCATTCTATTGATTCCCATATAAATATATAAGGTCTGAAGTTTGAGCTGCAAATAAACTGTGCCTAAGCCAAATTAACAATTAGTTTCCGACCCCTGTGCTAATGCAATGAATTAAATCCATTCTCAACTGGCAATAAATCTAGTTTCAATCAGATTACGCACATAATGTTTGAATAGAACATTACATATGACATATGTGAACCAGGGTATGTGGTTTAATTACTAGATAGTGAAGTCAAACCGTCTATTTACCTAACGAAGCCACACAGCTTGCGGAATTACGTTAGTTAGTTAATATTCATATTGTTAGACGTTCTTAGAGAGAGATTGCTTTGAGGATTAACGTCGTCATCTATACTGTGCCAGAAGCGACAGACGGTATTATCCCCTAAAAGGTTGTTAATTATGTTGCTTTATTAAACCTGGACTTAAAGGGAGACAGATGCATTCTAGCAGTTAATTGCGTGTGGTATTTGTTAGCTGCAAAAGAAACTTCAGGTATAGAAAAATTCAGCGACTCTTATTGTGGTTATTGTAATTAGAAGACCTATTTGTAACTTTTCAAAACCAAATGCTTTTAGATGTAAAGTTTAGTCATATTTTTGCTTACGTAAGAAAGGGTTAACTTACAATGATGGCTTTTTCTTTTCGATTCACACAATATGGTTAGCAATTTTCTTAAGGAAAAACAAACTTGTATTCACAAACGTACGACCATATGTAAGGCTAGATGTACTCTCTCTCTCTTTTTTCAATAACACACCACAAGGGCTTACAGCCTAAATACTATCGTACCGTGGGTGTCGACAAGGAAGAAAAAGGCAACTTGTTAATTCTGGACATGAAGAGCGGGCATAACAAGATGTTCTAGTCTGGTGATCTGGACAGTAAAAGGGTGCATTCGCTTTCTTCCCCTGGTAGATCTCTTGGGGACAGCAGGTGGAGGAACTATGGAAGAAAGCTCATCTGAACAGTGCCCGTGCAGATATCTATAAAAGAGAGAGGTCACCAACGGCACGGCGGTGGGCAAGGGATGGCAGCCTTTGGGTGAGGGTAGGGTCACCAATGAGATGTGTAGCTCTCTTCTGGATGGAGTCCAGGATAGATAGTGTAGAAGCGGCATCAGCACCCTAGATTTGGGAGCAGTATTCGAGGTTTGGTCTTATTTGTGAAGTATATAAGGTATAGAGACTAGCTGGTGAAAAGTATTTGCGAGCCCGGAAGAGGAAACCGAATTTCTTAGCAGCCGCTTCTGCAATTGATGTGACATGTTGGTGTCAACTGAGATTTCTATCCACAGAAATGCCAACAAGTGAAAAGGACTCATTACTTTGAATAATTTGGTTGTTTATTGTGATGGGTCTAGGGCTGGTGTACCTCTTATGAGAAAGAAAGCAAGACTGTGATTTGGTGGGGTTAAATTGTACAAGATTTCTACTTCCCCAGTCTAATATTTTTTGGAGATCCACGGAAATAGAACCCTCTATGAGTCTGCAATCCTCATCTAATTGGGCTAAAGAGACAGGCTTAGAATATTGTATATTTGATTGGAGGGTGCTATCGTCCGCGTAACTGTGAACTGGGTTGGATGTGCTAGAGAGGAGTTCATTGATGTGGAGAAGAAACAAAGTAGGGGCTAAAGCTGAACCTTGAGGAACTCCTGCATTACTTTGATACAGTTTAGACGAATGGCCATCCACGATAACAAAAATGCTCCGGTTAAAGAGGAAATTTGCTGTCCACGTACAGAGTTTTGGTGATAGGCGCGGCGTGCCAGACCTGGTCGAATACTTTGGATATGTCTAGAGCGACAATCTGGGATTCACCGTGTAGTTCCATAGACTTGTTCGAAGGATGAGTGACAAAGGAAACGAGGTCGGTAGTTGATCTGCGCTGACGGAATCCATACTGCCTGTCGTGGATTAGACTGTGTTTTTCAAGAAATTTTAGTAATTCGGTATTTAGATACTTTTCCATCATTTTAGAGACGACTGAACGGAGAGAAATCCTTTTTTGAGGACGAGTTATACTCGAGCAGTTTTCCAGTTACTAGGGAATATGCCTCTATTGTACGACGCCTGAAACAGACTAGTCAGGACAGGAGCAAGTTCTGGTGCGCATTTTTTGAGAACAATTGCTGGGATCTCGTCAAGGCCAGAGGCTTTCCTGGTATTAAGAGAAGAGAGCATTTTTCGTACCTTTTAAGTTTTTAAAATGATATCCGTCATTTTATGCGCGACATTGGGGACTGTTGGTGGTTGAACATTTGGAGGTGGGTTAAGAGTAGAATTGCCGGCGAACAACGAGGCAAAAAGTTCAGCCTTGCCCAGGGCGGTAGAAACAATTTCATCCCCTGAGACAGGAGGTGGGAACGTGCTCTTGCAGAGGTGGGAACGTGCTGTCACTGTCATTAGAACCGCAAACCGGTTTCGCTTTAATTAGAGCTCGTTAGTACGGTATTCTAAGTACAACGAGAACAATTGGTCATTTGTATACCGTGCTGACGACTCTAATTAGAGCGAATCCGGTCTGCGGTTATAATTATGGTGAGAGTGCATCTAGTCATACGTACATTGTCCCTATATTAGGGGATAAATGGGCCAGGGCTTACAATTTACAAAATTGTTAGTTTATTGTACACAAACTCTATTTTATAACATTTTGTGTTATTTGGAGCTGTCGTGACAACATACTATCTAGTTACGCACCGAGATGGCGATCCTGTCGTACATCTCACAATGTGCGTACGAACACAGTTGTCTCCATTATCGTCCCTCTAAGATGCAGCCTCGCAAAATAATGATTTTACATGACGAAATTAAAAAAAGAAAAGTCTGGACGCAGCAAGTGTGTTATGGTAGTGAATTTTCATAAATAAATGTTTTTAATTGCAGATATGTCTTTTTTTAATGAAAGCAGCCATCAAATTTGGCTAAATACTTTTTGACAAAATTCTGCTAAAAGCATGCGTAGAATTAAAATTATATACCTAATCTGTAATTGAAGTTGAAAATAAAATATTTTTTTGCATGAAAATCAACTAAAACCGATATTCGATATTCCATTAAAAAATGTTCCATCAATTAAAAGTTTTTCATACAAAAACTCTCAAATGTTTCTTCAAAGAACATTCATTTATAAGAAAATTCTCTATTAAATAACATTTTGCACAAGAAAATTCGCTAACAAAAATAATTTAAACAAATAAATAAACTGGTCCGATTTTCCTGACCAACCAGCCATTTCAAGTTATTTACCCACCTACCAAAATATAGTTTTTCACAACAACTTTTTCGACAAAATTTCATGAAAATTTGCAAACAATTTTTCAAGAAAATCCGTAAACATTTTTTTTATAATAACTTATTAAACATTTATAATTAATTACCAAAATTTGACAAAAACATCTTACAAGAAATGGTTTCTACGAGCACAAAAAATTTCTGTGAAAACTGGCCAAATATCTTTTCACACAAAATTTTGCAAAAAGAATACATGAAATTTAAATTATATATCTAATCTGTAATTAAAATTGAAAACAAAATAACTTCTTTGCACGAAAATCCATTAAAACCTTATTTTCTATCAATTTCATTTCAAAAATGTTCCATGAATTGAATAATTTTTCATACAAAGATTCGCAACAAACGTTTCTTTAAAGAAAACTCATTAAGTTGATTTATAAGAAAATTCGCTATTAAAAGAACATTTTGTACAAGAAAATTAACTAGTAGAAATAGAAATAAATTAAATAAATTAAAAAATGTTCAAAATCTGATCTAAATACAGAACTAGATACTTTTTCTGTGGCCTCACAGAGAAAATTCTTTAGCCTGTGGATGCTGTAAAAATTGAGTCCGGTAGTAGAGAAGAAATCAACCTCTTCTCGTGTCACAAATCTCGAAGTCTAGTTAACTGTGGCACGGTTTTACCAACTAAGGGTAACAACAGCTACTATTAAACTTGAATTAAGTCTTAAAGGTGCTTATCTTTTATTTTTAACAAAAAGTCGCTAAAAAATATATTGGAATCACACAATCTAAGCAGATAACGTTAATATATTGGAATCACACAATCTAAGCAGATAACGTTAAAATAGAATCAACGAAAAAATTTTTTTCAAAAAAGTTTAAAAAAAGTCCAGTCAACGGTGAGATTTGAACCCACGTTCCTACGTTCATTAGTCAGGAATACTAACCATGACATCACGTAAGCATTCTGACAAGCTGTAATGAAGAAGGGCAGATAACCGGTAATGGTCTTAAGTTATTATTTGTAATATGTAAGGTCTTTAGAGGCGGATTTTGAAGTCGTTCAAAATAATCAGAAGTGTAGCATAAATTTAAAACATTCTAATGTACATTTTATGCAATATCTACCATTTATAAACGACAGTGCTTATACTGATTGTCATGTTTCAAATCTCTAGTTTGACATTTACAGCAGAAAAATTATAAAATTCTCAAAGTAATCTTTCTGGTACTTCCTGAACCTTTTGCGCCATGAAAAGATAAACGTTGCCTGTAATATTTAGTATATTTTGTCTAACACATCCAATATTTTCCTATTGCGTCTTCTTTGACTTTTAGTAGCACTAAAATGTTGCTTTATTAAGTGCCTATAACTGTTTCTTTCAACATAGCTACCTAAGTTTCGGTGGAGCGTTTGACTCTTATAACGCAAACTAGGTTGCCACTTGTTCTTGCGATAGCTTTGTTATTTCCGGAGATATGCATTTTTTCCAGAAGAAAACCTAAAATTTTCCCGGAAAAACTGGTTCGATTTTCCTGGTTAACGAACTTGTCCAAGCCACTTGCAAAGAGAATTTACTCACCAAAATCGGGCATTTATTTTTTGAGTTATCGGTGTGATATATATATATATATATATATATATATATATATATATATATATATATATATATATATATATATATATATATATATATATATATAAACATATAAAAATATATAAACATATAAAAATTGAAACTGTCCCCCAATATCATTTTGTGTTTATTTAGTGCAGCAGATACTTATATTATTTTATTTATGGGTTTAATTTCTTATTTTCTACCATTTCGTGGTAATTTGATTTTTCTTTCTAATGTTTTCGGGCTTTAAGGAGATAAATTTCTCAATAATATTATCGTAAACTATTATTCTATTACTTTAAATACAAAGAAAACTATACCAAAGTTTGTTTGTACACAAATTATATATATATATATATATATATATATATATATATATATATATATATATATATATATATATATATATATATATATATATGTAATAAGCATAAAAAAATAAAAGCAAGTAAATGGGTAACTAACAACAAAATATATAAAGTGATTTAATCTCTGGCTTCAAAAGGGCTTGCTTCCTTTTTAGGGATGAATATCTGCAGTTCCGATCTAGGGTGACAATACACGCTTGCCGTACATTTATTCAGAATTTATTTAATAATTTCTCCATCATCCATCACAGTAACGCTGACGTACGTTGGCTGGCCATACTGTTACAATATTCACTTTCCACGAAATTTTACGCTAATCCGTCACTCACGTACCGCGAATGCTCGAACCCTTTCCGTTGAATATTAATTAGTTGCGTATTTTTTCAATATCCAGAACGCGTAGTTTCAAATATCAGTTTAAAAAATGTTTTCATTTGCATGTAGTCCAGTAAAAATAATTTTTGTTCCGATTATCAGATTAATGCTTTTACAGACTCAATATATATATATATATATATATATATATATATATATATATATATATATATATATATATATATATAAATATATATATATATATATATATATTTGTGTGTGTATGTGTGTGTATCTAGGTTAAAGACTAGACCTATGAGAGGTACCTCCCAAGTCTAGGGTTGAAAAGGTTGAAAAGGCTAACACCTTAGAGACGATCTCCAGCGAGATTTGGGAAGTAGGCAGATTAAGGTTTCATAAACGAACAACAACAACCCAACCTACTCTTATCCTCCGCTCTAAAAGGGCACATGGATCGAGTGTTAAACCGATTGAAAGATCTTTCTTTTCTAAATTCAGCACACTAATTTTTTTGGAAGTTTTATCAACTCGTTTAAAAGTTATTTACAGTTGAAGATGCAAAAACGCATTTGACTCATTCCGATAAGAAATGTGCTGGTAGTCAATGTTTTGTTGGTTTGTAAACAAAAAATTGATTATCAGAACATTTCTTATCGAAATGAGTGATATGCGGTTTATTATTCCAGTTTATCGGTCGGTTAGATACTTCATAGCACTACAGAAAATTAATTTCACAATGGTATATTCTGTGGAAGAAAAAGTTGAATTATTACTCTATTTTTCAAAAACTGGCTGTGCCAACCGTACCGCAAATTTGTTTAATGAACGACATCCGAACAGACATGTGGTTCAGTAGCCAACAAAAAACGGGATCCTGAACGTGAATTTCCGGTTAGAAATGATACTACTGAGATTGAAGTTTTAGGACAAATTGTCGCAGACCCAACTTTGATCACGAGAAAATTAGCCACTGTTTCAAACATCAAAAGAAGAACTATTCAGCGACTATTGAAGCATCATATATAAAATTCATCTTGTACAACAACTGAATAAAGATGATTTTGATCGGCCGCTGGAGTTTTGTGAAGTTATGATTGCACGAATAGCTGATAACGGGAACTTTCTGTTCAATATCTGTTTTTCAGACAAGTGTACGTTTCTATTAAACTCTACAGTCAATTGTCATAATTGTCATTATTGGGCAGATAATAATCCAAGAAATTTTCACAAAGTCCACACTCAAACTCCACAGAAATTGAATGACTATTTTGAAGACCGTTTAATCGGATCAATTTTTCTTGATGGTAATTTGAGTGGCGAAACGTATTTGGAGCTACTAGAAGATATCGTTTACCCTCTACTAATTGACATTGTTAAAAAAGGTGATCGCTATCAAGAAAATCAATTAGTTTTTCAACAATATGGAGCTCCTCCGCATTTTTCACAACGTGTTAGAGAGTCTATGAACAGAGAGTTTCCAGAGCAATGGGTTGGGCGTAGAGGTGCTATTGAGTGGCCCCCTAGATCACCGGATTTAACTCCTTTAGACTTCGTTCCATGGGACCATTTAAAAAGTAGAATTTTCGCAACAGAACCGCAGTCTCTGGAAAAATTTCGACGACGCATTGTTGAAGAATGCCGTCTAATAACTCCACAAATGCTTCAGAATGGCAGAGCTCATTTTGAACAAAATTTGTACTTTTGTATGGAAGCTGGTGGTTAACAATTTGAACACTTACTTAACTGAATAAACATTTTTGAAGCTTTGGTTTTGTTTTTTAATTTTTTTTAACGAGAAATTGAATAATTAGTCAATTTCTTATCACAATGAATGAAATACGTTCTTACAATTCCAACTGTGAATAATTTTTAACGAGTTGATAAAACTTCCAAAAAAAAATTGTGCGCTGAATTCAGAAAAGAAAGAGCTTTCAAATGATGTAACACTCGATCCATGTTCCCTATTTAAAATATAAGGGTTATCACCACCCTTAACGGGTTGATGTGACAAAGTTGAGTTTTATGTCGAAACATGTCCCCCTCAATATTAAAATTGAAGTGTTTCAACGTTTCTTAAAAAAAAATCTCTGGACGCAAATCGGTCTGTTTCGTTTTCAATTGGCCATCCTGTATATATAAGTTATTGTTTACGGGGGTGTTTATTTTATTATGTATACGGTATACTACTACTGTGTTATTTTATAGATTGTAGATTGTATGTTTTATACTTTTGTTGTATTTGTGTATAGAATTTTTATATATATCTTATATTTTTTATTATATGTTGGACGTCTTTGTTTTGTTTGAAATTAGTGTATATTGTTAATATTAATATATTTAATATTATGATTTATATGGTTATATATTTGCATGTTTTTAATAATTCAAGTTGAATACAGTATCACTTCACGTTTTCGATATTTTTTGTCACATTTTATATTAAATTCAGTCATCATCTGGCTACATGCTTTTTGTTGAATAACTATGTTATGCTCGATCTCAATTTCTTTGACTTTATAAATACATACAGTTGACCATTAGTGAATTTTTTCTACGATTTCTATTAACAAATTTTTTTTGTACAAAATGTTCTTTTAATAGCGAATTTTCTTATAAATGAGTTTAACGAATATTCTTTGAAGAAATATTTGTTGAGAGTTTTTGTGTGAAAAATTATGCAATTGATGGAAAAATGTTTAAACAAAATTCGTCGAAAATAAGGTTTTAATGGATTTTCGTGCACACATTTTTTTTTTCAATTTTAATTACAGATTAGGTATATAATTTGAATTTTATGTATGCTTTTCGCAAAATTTTGTATACAAAAATATTTTGCCAGTTTTTGCAGAAACTTTTTCTTTTTCATCTTGTAAGATATCTTTGTAAAATTTTGGTAATTGATGATAAATGTTTAATAAGTTATTATAAAAAAAATGTTAACAGATTTTCTTGAAACAATTGCGTGAGAATTTTTATGAGATTTTTGTTGTCTCGTCGAAAAAGTTTTTGGGAAAAATTATCTTTTGGTACATGGGTAAATAACTTGAAATTGTTCGTTGGCGAGGAAAATCGGACCAGTTTTTTTAAATTTATTTAATCTATTTTTAAGACGAATTTTCTTGTACAAAATGTTGTTTTAATAGCGAATTTAAGAAATTTTCTTTAAAGAAACATTTGTTGAGAATATAAGATTTTTAAACGAAAATCGTCGAAAATAATGTTTTAATTGCTTTTCTTTCAAACAATTATTTTATTTTCAATTTTAATTACAGATTAGGTATATAATTTCAATTTTATGTGATATATTGTCAGCATTTTGTGTAAAAAATATTTCGCCAGCTTTTGCAGAAATTTTTTTGCGCTTTCGTAGAAATAATTTTTCTGTGAAATTTTGTTAATTAATCATAAATATTCAATAAGCTATTATGAAAAAAAACATGTTTTCGGATTTTCTTCAAAGAATTATTTGCGAATTTTCATGAATTTTTTTTTAAGTTTCGTCGAAAATGTTTTTGTGAATAATTATATTTTGGTAGGTGGGTAAATAACTTGAAGAGGTTCGTTGGCCAGAAAAATCGGACCAGTTCTTTCGAAAACGTCCATTTTCGAAAAAAAATTGCACTTTTTCAAACAAACAAAGTTATTTTGATGAAATATGGTACATTGTTTCTACTAGATTGGTAACCAAATTTGATGGCTGCTGTTATTAAAGAAAGACAGATTTTCTATTAAAAACTTGTTTTAATGGAACACATCTTATATCGTTACATTTTGGCATTTTCCATCGAAATATAATCCATGTTTGTAAGAAAAGAAACTCAGGGCGCAGCAAGTGCGTGATGGTAGCAAATTTTCATTATATGTTTCAAATTTCAATAGCTTAATTTGTAATTTGGTTAACGTTTGTTGGCTAAAAATCTGTTTTTTCGGGTACATTTTGAGTTTACTTTCGAAAAGTCTTTTACGTTTTCAAACAATAAAGTTATTTTTATGAAATATGGTACATTATTTTTACTATATAGGTTATACTCGTAACCAAATTTCATGCCTGCTTTCGTTAAAAGAAATGACATATTTGCCATTAAAAACATTTTTATGAAAATTCACTACCATAACGCAATTGCTGCGTCCAGACTTTTTTATTTGTTTCTACCAACTCGTGCACTTTATCCAAAAAAATCTAGCTACGGATTATCATTATTTTTATTTATTTCTACCAACTCGTACACTTTATCCGCAAAAACTTTCCTACGACTTATCATCACTTTTATTTCTTTCTACCAACTCGTACACTTTATCCACAAAAACTTTCCTACCACTTATCATTACTTTTCTTTATTTCTACCAACTCATACACTTTATCCACAAAAACTTTCCTACGACTTATCATCACTCATATTTCTTTTTACCAACTCGTACACTTTATCCACAAAAACTTTCCTACGACTTATCATCACTTTTATTTCTTTCTACCAACTCGTACACTTTATCCACAAAAACTTTTTTACGACTTATCATCACATTTATTTCTTTTTACCGACCAGGACACTTTATCCGCAACAACCTTCCTACGACTTATCATCTCTTTTATTTCTTTTTACCGACAAGGACACTTTATCCACAAAAACATTCCTATGACTTATCATCACTTTTATTTTTTTTCACCGACCAGGACACTTTATCCGCAACAACTTTCCTACGACTTATCATCACTTCTATTTTTTCATTCCAACTCGTACACTTTATCCGCAAAAACTTTCCTACGACTTATCATCACTTTTATTTATTTCTACCAACTCGTACACTTTATCCAGAAGAACCCTCATATGGATTATCATAATTTTTATCTATTTCCCTTAATTCGTACACTTTTTCCACAAAAAAGCAACAAGACTAAAGAAAAAGGTTTTCCGATGTCCAACGACCACCAAAGTTTTATAATTTTAAAAAACTGCTCGATGGCTTAAACATGAAATAACTGCTTGTATTCTAGTGTTCAGAGAACAATAAGCTATGCATAAGGGCAGTCGTAGGCGTGGAAATATATTTGTTAAGATCATTCAATTTATAATTAAAATTCAATTATAAGAAAATTTGCTACAACAATTAATGTAAATTTTTTATGTAGTAGTAGGTCACATATGTATCAATAACATTGACATTGAAAAACTATTACATATTTATCTCAATAATAAACAAGTTGAAATAGCAGCGTACAGCACAAGGAATGCTGACTGCTGAGGTCTGCAATTATGTATGATGTAAACCAATTAAAAGCTATAAGTAGTATTGTTGATAAACATTAGCGAGACTTTTAAATAGATTCTTAAGATGTAAAGACGCGAGACTTTGATTTTAATCATGTAGAGAGAAGTAGAGACTTTTCAATTAAGATTCAGTATGTAAAGAATTCGGCTTTAAAGTTCATTCGGTTAAATTAGTTGTAAGCATTGTTAAAGTTTATTTATTGATTAAAGTTTATTACATCGTTAATAAGTCTAAATTCGCCTAGTTCGACAAGTTATTCACGAAATATCATCCGCTCCTTAAGATCTAGATTTTTCATTTTAAAGTGTTGGCTGCAAATATCTAAAACCCTAATCGGTAGATTTTAAAATTGAATTGAATACAGTATTAAGAGAAATATCCAAAAAGATGCCAGACAACCTACCTTCTCCCATTCAAATTAAGTCACACCCCCTAGGGACTGAATGTTACAAATTCTGTTAGGCTTTTCAAAATTCTCAGCAGTTCTCAGGAAAACCAGGGCGCAATGTTTTAGAATTGACACCCTGTATTTATTAACTTTAGATGTGAAGTATTTCCAAGATAAAAAAGAACAGAACAAGGCTATGCTCCAGACTGAATTTTTATTAAGTAAAAGCCCTACGCGTTTCGGCCCCTAAATCTGGCCATCTTCAGGGGCTTCCTGAAACATTACAAAAGGTGGTTGTGTCAGAAACAAAGTCTCTGGTAGGTCGGCAAGTATCACACGATACCCGCTGTTACAGAATTCTAAACAGTCTTACATGCAAAGTCTAAAGACACAAACTATAGTCAAAGCTAACATTCTCTACAACAAATTGCACTAATAAAATCAAAGCTAAAAGCTAACAGTTAAGAAGTTAAAAACATAAAATGTCCAAAGCTCAGTCGAGGCACCGCTAAGCAGCAAAAATAGCAATGCAAAAGCAGTGAAAGTTACCAAAACAGGTAGAAACCCGTGTCGTTCGACGTTTCCAATCTTTTCACCAGTGTTCCGGTAAAACAGACACTACTCATACTCAGAAATCTGATTGCATCTTCTTCACTTGGTATAGATGTGCAGAGGGCTTTGAATGCTTTGGTCAAGGTTTGTCTTGAACAGAACTTCTTCTCCTTCAATAATCAAATATTTCTGCAGAAGGATGGCCTTCCCATGGGTAACCCTTTGTCCCCCCTCTGTGCAGAGGTCTTCATGACCTTCTTCGAAAAGGATCTTATTTTCAAGGATTATAATCCATTTAAAGACCTTATCTCATCCTGGGCACGTTACGTAGATGACATATTTGTTGTCTGGTCGGGTCCCACAGAGCAGCTACATCATTTCTTGACTTGGCTAAACAGCTTACATGTCAACATAAACTTTACTATGGAGTTGGAAGAAAATGGTTCCATGAGCTTTTTGGACCTAAATATGACTAGATCAATCAACAACATTGAATTCAACAACGATTATCTTATCAGATTGTCGATAGACTGATCAGGAAGAAAAGTCGCCAAATTCTAGGAGAAGACGGCTCAGTCATTCCAGCATCTCAGGCTGACAACACTTGCTATTTTCCGTTGACATATTGTGGACCCATTACCAATGCCATCACAAAAGTCTTGAAGAGAGAAAATCTAAAATTTGCTTACAAATGTAAGAACACCCTGAACAAGATGTTAGTTCACAATATACAGCCCCTCTTGAAGAAGTCAGGAGTTTATTTCCTTAGCTGTGGAGACCCTGATTGCAACACTGTGTACATTGGCAGAACTGGGAGAGCCTTTAACACCAGAATTTCAGAACATCTCAGGAGCAGAAACAATGCTGATAATATCACTTCAGCTTTTCGTTGCCACCTCAGAGAGACTGGTCATGTCTTTGACAAGGAAAACAATGTTAAAATCCTTCACCCATCCACATCAGGTACTGAACAGTTCGTCCTTGAAGAGATGGAAATCTACAGATAAACTTACAGCTCCAATAACACTGTTATAAATGCTTCTAATACTAGTGAAATTAACTTTCCACCAATTTATAGAAATATACCTAACTAGTGCCATCTACAGCGAAAAGCCTAAGTATTCTGTGGAGTCAAGGAGCCCGGAAATGTTACGTGTTCTGTGCTGCTCGGCACGGCTGAGTTAAATGTCAGGTGTCATTTCGTCTGTCACTTGTCACTTTTAGCTAAAAGTCGTAGCTCATTTGTTCGTCCCTTCTTGTTCTATTCAGATATTCGGCTTTTAACCGTCATCCATTTCAAATGCGAAATTTTATTTGTATCGCCGTTTGTCCATTGCTGTGATTTGAGGTTTTAATGTTTCTAATTCCGCCTTCACCCATATAGTGCAAGGAAACAAAAGCAACAGTCGATGAAAATAGCCACGATGATAGATTTTTTGTAAAGTCCAGTTCATGTTATATAAAAAACAGAACGTAAGTGTTTTTGGCAATTTTGTTTTACTTTTATTGGGTATCATAGGTTTAACTCAGTGTTTTCTCTGAAAGTTCGGCTTTGGTTGTGCAGCCTGCCTTTGCAGATTCTTTAGTTGTTTAGAGACCTTACATTGTAGTGTGTCATTGCATTTTTAAATCCTAATTTACACGGGTTTCTACCTGTTTTGGTAACTTTCACTGCTTTTGCATTGCTATTTTTGCTGCTTGGAGGTACCTCCACTGAGCTTTGGACATTTGATGTTTTTAACTTCTTAACTGTTAGCTTTTAGCTTTGATTTTATTAGTGTAATTTGTTGTAGAGAATGTTAGCTTTGACTATAGTTTGTGTCTTTAGACTTTGCTTGTAAGACTGTTAAGAATTCTGTAACAGCGGGTATCGTGTGATACTTGCCGACCTACCAGAGACTTTGTTTCTGACACAACCACCTTTTGTAATGTTTCAGGAAGCCACTGAAGATGGCCCGATTTATGGGCCGAAACGCGTAGGGCTTTTACTTAATAAAAATTCAGTCTGGAGCATAGCCTTGTTCAGTTCTTTTTTACCTTGGAAATATGTCTAACCCAGACGTTGTGACGTTCAGAAATTACAGATGTGAAGTATTTTAGATGTAATGTTCTGTAGCAAATAGGAAATTACCAATGCTTAGTTCTATTTAGTATGTTGTAGATCCATAAATCCCAACCCTAGCTGCATTATTCATACTCCTTGATTAGCGCTAATCTTGGTTAAGGCGTACTTTAATTGGATCGATAATCGGGGAAATATCATTTTACTTTATATCTTCTGTCATAAGCTTTTCCATGACGAGATAAGTAGGATATAATATACTGAACGATTAGGAAATTATGTAGAACAGCCATATAAAATTAATTATGCCCTTCCATCAACCAACTAAACATTTACGACCCTAAACTTTATTATACTGCTTTATCAGAAACGAGTATTGAGGTCTAAAATGCTGCGACCTCCCTTCTTACTTAATTCAACACATTATATTGCGCCATTTGCGTCAAGGGAGATTAGATCGTTTTACTGCACCGTATGAGCTATCGCATTAAGCGAATTTTTGTTTGGCTTAGCAGAAATAGAGGCTATAAAATAATATAAACGAATAAATAGCGATTTTACTATAAAATAAAAGCATACTTATCCCAAAAAGCACAAAGATAGTAACAGAGAGTTTTGCACTAAGTACTTGTTTCGACAACGAAGTTGTCTTCATCAGTAGCTGTCGCTAAACTAACTCTGTGGGCAACATTATCCTATTTATATACCCAAACTAGAAGCTAAAAATGATCTAATACCGATCATGCAATACCAGATGATTATGCAACAAATATTAACAATTTTGACGTTTAAAATCGCGACTTTGACGTTTTGAGGAAACCCCAATTTATTTTTATTTAAATGCCTGTAACTTTTTTGTTCTTCAACCTATAGCGCTAAATTTTGGTAGACAGGTTACCTATAATGATATAAACCCGTGTACCAAATTTCGTTGCCCTTACTTTGTTATCTCCGGAGATAAAATTTTCGATTTTTTTCGAAAGAAAACACAAAATTTTCCGGGAAAACCTCGGCGGATTTTCCTGGCTAACGAACTTATCCAAGCCACTCGCAAAAGGAAGGTACTCACCTAATTTTATCAAAATCGGTCCATTATTTTTTTAGTTATAGGTGTGACACATAAATATATAAACATATATATATATATATATATATATATATATATATATATATATATATATATATATATATATATATATATATATATATATATATATATATATATATATATATAAAGTCTGAAACCGACCTCGGATTTGGGTTCCAGGGGTCCTAAATAGCGCTCATATGAAGAAATTTTTTCAAAATTCTAAAGTCGAGATCTCCTCATTAGTGAATTTTTTTAAAGAAAATTCACTAAAATGGGAAAAAATCCACAGCTACATCCGAAATGTCCTAAGAACCAAAGAAGTAGAGGAGAGGCAAAGAGCGGATTGAAAAGAGACAAATTGTAAAGACAGCCTACTTACTGATGATTTACGAAAAGTGGTTCCAGTAGGTATGGTGCAGAAATGAGGTGAGGTTTGGTGGGTAGGCAGAGGCTTGCACCTATAGTACTCTGAGTCCCACACTCTCTTTCGCAATGGAATCCGAACGCAGAGGTAAGAACATGAGTTTCCTCACCCGGCAAAAAAAAGCTATTTATGCAATACCGGATGATGCAATATCGGATGATGAAATATCGGATAATGCAACACCATATGATGCAATACCGTATGACGCAATATCGGAAACCTCAGTCTGGGATGATGCAACACCGGATGACGTAGCACCAGGTTATGTCATACTGACAGCAACTATTGATTTCGTGAGATTTCAAAAAGTGATGAATTGTTGGACCCATGTCTGAATTCATCAAATTTTGTGGAATCACTTTGCGTATTTCTAAACTTTGCAAAGCATCTAACCTACGATAATCCTTGGTTACTTATAATAACTTAAGATTACTATCGCCTACCTTATGTCCCGAGGCAATCATATTGTTACAAAGCACTTCAATAGATGTAGGTGCGGTGTTGCCACAGCTCCAAAACTTCCCCAACACCTGGGAATTCTTGCACAATCTGGCAATATCGTCTCCTCACCCCCCCCCATCCCCCAGGGGTGCCTGGGGTGACCCCCACAGGCGAGATCTCAACCATCTAGGACCAAAAATAACGAAGTGACCAATTTGTACCTCATCGGAACGGATAAGTGAGGTCTGCCCAATCTGAACACCCTGTATATACACCCTTTATACGCAGAGAACCCTTACAGCCTGTATACGCAGAGAACCCTCACAGCCTGTATACGCACAGAGATCTTATAGTACGAGAAACACCTCTTGTGTAACATAGGAGTGATGACCACATTTGGACCAGCCTGTATATACATCCCCCTGTATACACACGTGGCCGATCTGTGTTCATAGAACCTTCTAGCAAACGAAGGTTCTGGAACATTCTGGAATGGAACACTCCCGAAAAGAGGTGGAAGGTACGACGGATATATAATGGAAATGACGCATCCACAGAGCTTTTGGTTAGTGCTACTCGTCGAAAAAATGGAGCTGCTGTATATAGGCACTTTCAAATAGTGGCTGAATTCGAAAAGTTTTCGCAGAAATGTTTTAGTTTTTCCGTTGAAATCATTTTTTGTAACATTTTTGTTAAATGTTGGTAATTAATTATACGTGTTTATAAAGTTATTATAAATTAAAATTGTCGCATTTTTGTGAAAAATATAGTATAGTGTAACATTACTGAGGGCAATTTCGGCCAAAATGGTAACTTTTTGTAAAAGAAATTTTTGCAACATTTCATAAAACTTTTGTTTTCTACTTAGGTCATAAAGCTGTTTCTCAATAATTATATCTTGGCAAGTGTGTAAAAATCTTGAAGAGGTTCGTTGGCCAGGAAAATTGGACCAGTTTTCTCTGGAACTTTTTAAGTTTATTTTCGGAAAATATTTGTACTTCTTGAATCAACAAAGATATTTTAATTGAATGCGGTACATTGTTACTACTATATTATACTGTCAACCAAATGTCCTTTTAAAAACAATATACATTTGACATTAAAAACATTTTAATGAAACTTCGCTACCATAACGCACTTGCTGCGTCCAGACTTATTTCTACTTCCACTGGTCAAATTTTCATGAAAAGACTAAATCATTTTTTTTCCTTTTCTTTTTTTAGTGAATTTTCTTTAAAAAATTACTAATGAGGAAATCCCGACTTGGGAATTTTGAAAAAATTTCTTCAAATGAGCGCAAACGGGCCTAGAACCCATATCTGTGGTTAGTTTCAATTTATATATGTTTAGGTATATATATATATATATATATATATATATATATATATATATATATATATATATATATATATATATATATATATATATATATATATATATATATATGTATATATATATATATATATATATATATATATATATATATATATATATATATATATATATATATATATATATATATATTATGTGTGTGTGTGTGTGTGTGTGTCACACCAATAATTCAAAAAATAATGGGCCGATTTTGATCACATTTTCTGGGCACCTTCCTTTTGCAAGTAACTTGGATAAGTTTGTTAACCATGAAAATCGGGCCACGCTTCGCTGTAACATTTGGTGTTTTCTTTCGGAAAAAAAATTTCTTCTGCAAATAAGTAAGATAAGTAAGGGCAACCAAATTTGGTACGCGTGTTTGTTTTATAAAGCGTGAACAACGTACCAAACTTTAGGTCTGTAAATTTAAGACTAAAAAAAACTATGGGCATTTAAAGAATAAAAGTTTGGGGTTTTCCTCGAAACGTCAAAGTCGCAATTCGAAACGTCAAAATTAGCAACATTTAAGCAAAGAACCTGAAACAAATACGGATTATGTAAAGAAGATGCCGCAAGGAGAGTGTTCTGGAAACCCTTAAGTTTCGGTTTCAACCGTCCTTCTACTTAAGCCCCCTAGAATCCATATCCGGGTTTACAGTAAGTTTTTATCTATTTACATATATTAAGTGTGACGCATTTCTACGATAAAGCTCAATATAATTGCTGTTATACAAGATACGAGAAAAAATTATATACGTTAATTATACGGTACCTTGAGCTGCATCTTACAAACTTATCTTTACCATCATAGGCTTGCCTATAAGTCGTTGGTGATCCCTATAAAAAAATTCGAACACCCTTATCTTTTAAAATTTTTAATCGAAATATGATACGTGTTTGTAAGAAAAAAAAAATCAAGACGCAGTAAGTGCGTCTTGGTAGCGAATTTTCATTAAATGCTTCAAATTTCAATAGCTCAATTTGCTATTAACCTCAGGTTTGTTGGCTAGGAAACATTTTAACTTTAATTTCGAAAAATTTTAGTACATTTTCAAACAATAAGTTATTTTGATAAATTATGGTACATTGTTTCTACTATATAGGTTATGCCGGTAACCAGATTGATGCCTTTTTGCATTTTTCTCGCATATTTGCTATCAAAAATATTTGTGTAAAAATTCACTTCCATAACGCACTTGCTGCGTCCAGACTTTTACTTACAAATTAGGTATATAATTTGAATTCTATGTGTAAAAAATTTGTGAATAAAGTTTCCTAAAAGAATTTTGTAAGAAAAGACGCTATTACATAAATATTTGTTAAATGAAAATTCGCTAAAAAATGAATTAAAAATTATACATTCTGATCTAAATACGGACATAGAGATTTTTTTCTGTCCCTCAAAATACGTGTAATCTATGCCAGGTTCATGGTGTACTACCCACACACATATATGCTATCGTAATAACAAACATGGTTCACTCGTTTGAAATTGTCACAGAGTGTACAACAAACGCCTGATCATTTCGTTCGGAGAACTGTCAGAACCTACTTCTGCGTGTCATATTTTGTTTACATTGAAATTAGCTTTAGCAACTTTCTGAAAGTCCTGCACATCCGTGGTAAACATACAAACACTCAATAAAGTTTTTGCAGTATCGGGCTATAAATATTAATAAAACAACTTCAAGTGTTTGTGTCATTCACTGAAACTCCATTAACGTTTAACATGCTGTTATAGCCGTGCCTGTATCAATTAGATGTGTCAATAAGTCAGCGCTAAATAGAGCTGATTTGAAGTAGCGACGGTTACTAATAGTGTTGTGGTAAAATGAATGGCTTGATACTCAACACATTGAAATTTTGATTGATCACTTGTGCACATCATACACATTTTACACAGGTTACACATTTTAGTGAATTTTCGTAAAAAAAATCAACCAATGAGGAGATCGCGCGTTTGTATTTGAACATGTTTCTTCAACTGAGCGCGAACTAGGCCCCCTGAACGCATTACCGATGGCAGGATTAATTTCTGTTTAATTATTATCAAGACTAATTAACTTACACGTTTTTTAAGTAAGTTTTATATGTTCATTGTGGTTAAGGAACTTGGTATTTATAACTTACAAAATACAAAATTAGCTTAGATCCCATGAAAATTTATGAAACATCAAAATATGAAGGTTTACTCAAAAGTCACCTGGCAGTGTTTCCACCAATCTCCATACTCTACACAACACATCTAACTTTATGGAACACATCTGAGTGTTTTTTTATTTCTGATCTTCTTGGCGGCTTTTCCACACCTGCATATCTGTTGTAATCATTTCATTCTCAACCTCGAGTTCACCTTCATTGTTTCGGCATAATTGATCTTTTTCTTCCATATTTCGCCAAAACTGATCTTCATATCTCGTAGTATCGCCATTTTGTGTGCCTATAGCATAGGTGGTACCTTCTGTTTTCTTTTGTCATCGGGTCCCGTCCATCTTTGAAGTTTCTGGCCGATACTCTGTCACCTATTTGATATTCAGGAAACTTTCTTCTTTTGTAGCTTGTGACCTGTCGGACTTATTTTCTCCCACTTTGTCGATCAAAGTTGGC
Organism: Tillus elongatus; assembly: GCA_964006375.1. Lineage (NCBI taxonomy): Eukaryota > Metazoa > Arthropoda > Insecta > Coleoptera > Cleridae > Tillus > Tillus elongatus. Next base: position 35,926,167 of record OZ023266.1, on the reverse strand, counting down.
AAACGCAGGTCTATGTTAGTTCTCAAGTTACTACCCATCATCAGCTGGTGTCTTATTTGTCATAGTGTGCGATATGTTTCGAGTATGCATCGCATACTATTAAATGTTTATATCCGTTTTCAGGTCCAAAGAAATCAAGATGTATTGTGCTCCAAGATGCCACAAGATAAGGCCGTTTCTTGAAATATGTTTTTGGAGGCGCAGTGCCCCTTTACAACCTACACACGATTTAGCTCATTTTTCCATATCCGAGTCTAATCTAGGCTACCACCTCATTAATATTATATTAAACCTTTTACCTAAATTTCCTGTAAAGTTTTCTCAAAAATTATGTACCCTGATAGGAAATGAAACCACAAAATATCTCAATTTAACAACTTACTTTCTATTAATGAGTCTTTCATATTTTAACAAATTTATCACAATATGAAAAGTGTTAACCTAGCATTGACATTTACATTAATACCTTACTGGATCCTCTAATTTAATTATTGGCCTTTTTTATTGATTACTCTTAAAGCAAGTTTGCAGTTCGAACTGACTTTACATTTGCCGCTATTCTCTTCTGCAAACTCTTATCCTGTTCCTATGGCAACGGCTTTTGATGCTAAATGGTTGATATTTGATTATTTAATATTTGTATGAGGGTATCGTAACGACATCTATGGGGATTTACCTAAGTCTCTTTATTTAACGCGCTAAATTCTACTTCTATTTAGATTCTACACGTAAATGACATTTATAGTGTTGTAAACTTCTTATTTGACAATTGTGTTATCAGTTTGAGTTGTTTCTGTTTGAAGTTGCGATAATTAGATTTCTATTTCAACTGTATTAATAAATACCTTGGCATCAGTGACGGCTTCTGTTGAGATACGTATCGTTTATACTCAATTATTTGCTGCGTAAGGTTATTCTTTGTTGCGAACACATGTTTAATAACAACACAGAACAATAGCCTTGTTTTTATTTATAGAGTTTTAATAGAATATAACTTTTATATATAATATTTTAGTTTTATCCTTAGGCAGTAAGTAAATGTATAATATTAAGTTAAAAATAAGTTTTTGTGTCAATATCATTTATAAGAAAAGACGCAGTGTTAGTTGATAAGGATAGTTTCTTTTTGTGGTTGTTTAAAAAGAGTGCAACGAACAAATGGTTGGACAATGAGAAAACGCAAGGCCTATGAACTTGGTTTTACCGAGGTACAGCGAGAAAATATTTTTTTGTAACACAGGTGTAGTTTATTTAAGGAGACGACGGGAGGTCGGAAAGGAGGATTCGTAATTGAACTGCGGCAAGTAAAACTTGAAATTCGTTGACGTGCGACGACACTGTAAATATGGCAGTTGAGAATTAAACGTGAAAGGCAAGGGCCTCATAATAAAATCATATTCAATTTTTGTGTAAAGAAAATAAAAATGAATACATGGTACACGATTTGTTAAGACTGTTTTAAATAAAATGGAAATTAATTAGTAATCGTACGCAAGCTACAAAAGCCAAACAGTAGTTTAAATGGAAAGCAATAAGTACACATCAAATGGAAGAAGCAATTAAGACATCGTTTAGTAAGTCCTTTTATGAACTTTATCGTAATAAATGTGCAGACTCTTTTTCTATAGTGTGAATAGTTTATAAGAATATTTTTGTCCCATTGATGATTTTTATGTATATTTAGCTCACTAAGGGGGATATTAGATAAAGGTCGAATCACTAGATCATAGTTGCGTAATTCATTGTTTTAAATAAATTTGATTTGTATTGATTTATCGACAATCAGCGATGATAAATTTGATATAACCGTTTTTAATCGAAATTTGTGAATTTAATCAATCAAAAATAAAACATACTAGATTGTACTTACATAATCTGTTTAATTTTGACCTCAAATCAAACAAATACTAGTTATATGATAAAGTAAGGCTATTTTTCACCGTTAATTAAAAGTAAAATCAAAAGAACCCAATCAGACATATCTTTTTTTTGAAACTTCCAAACACTCGGGAGTACTATAATTTATTAAGACGATATATCAAACAAAAATGCTAGCCCAAGCACAGAGCCCTACCCATGAGATGAGAGAAAAATTTAAAATCACAGCAGTAAGTAAACAATTTTTGGCATAATTTCAGGATCATCAATATTAGCGTTTTTTTTTTAAATAAAGACGCAAATTGAATTATCATGCTCTACAATTAAAAGTGCTAAAAGGAAAACACAAAATACCATAGCAATTTATTTATATATATATATATATATATATATATATATATATATATATATATATATATATATATATATATATATATATATATATATATATATAATATCCGACCTCCTCTTCCACCTTGGTGTCTAGTAGGTACGATAGCACTATGGGGTGATGCTTTTTCAACTGTGTTATGAGTTTTAGCACCTTCCGTTGTAGATTTTCGTCCGTTTTACTCCAGTTCACAATACCAAATGAACAGCTAATTGCAGAAGATACATATGTACTAAAATCTTTAGCCGGGTTCTGATTATTATTATTAAACTACAATTTTCCACGGGCGTGGTGATTCATAATGTTGCAGTCAAGACTCGCATTATCAAGGTTGTTGGTTTCAATCTTTTATATTTTCATTTCTCACAACACAGAAAATATACACTGAAATAGATAACATTTACGTTTCTCTCTTTAAAATTTTAAACAAGTAACTTTCTTGTGTCCGAGAAGATCCCAAACAGTCAATAAATTCTTCCAAACCACAAAGTAATTGCTTTTATGTGGATTACTTTTGAAACTATTAAAGCTATAGACAAAGTTTGTCTGACTTTGGCGGCTGAAGTTTCTAAAAATAAGGACGGATATGAAAACTAATACATGAATTTTTCCTATAAAAACAGGATAGCGACAGAAAAACTATTGTTAGCGTTTATAAGGGATCAGTTTGCTAATTTTAAAAAATCGTCAATTTGTGTATTGATTGCGACACTGAAAAAAAATTGACAAATTGATGTTTTTAGAATGTTAAAGTTATGAGCAATGTCTGCGTTATTTTATTCACAAGTCTTGTCGTAGAAAGTGATTTTAGAGAATCAATATTCACGTAAACTTCTATGATGGGGTTGAAATGTAATTACGTACCCTGAATTGTGTCAAGTTAAGGTAAGTGGTTGTAGGTTGCATATACCTTGAGGAAGGGTCACTAAGATATCATAAATTTTGTAAAGGGCAAGAGAAGGTACGAAATGGATTTTCCTAAAATTTAATGCTTATATTGAAAGCTCACTATATAACAAGCCACAAAGATATATATATATATATATATATATATATATATATATATATATATATATATATATATATATATATATATATATATATATATATATATATATATATATATATTATTGTAAGAAAAAATAGTCTACTCTATAATATATGTATGTACTTCTCATAATGACTTTTGTAACATGAGTTTTCTTTTCTACGGGGTGGTTTTGGCGTATACAGGGTGGAGCGCGAAGGCCTTTGGGCATCCATAAATGGAGAAATAGCCGTATTTAAAACCTGAAAAATTACACATCAAGGTTTTAGATGATGAAAAAGACATCTAAAATATTGGCGACGCCATGGCACTTCCGGTTATACTGGAAGTCGCCATTAATTGGCTTGTTTTAAATAGAACATGTATTTTTTTATCATTTTTGGATTCTGATTCAAATTATAAGTGATCTATTACTAACATATCATACCCTTAAAAGCAACCGTTTCAGAGATATCTTGATTTTTATCAATTTTTTTGGAAAATCATGTACTTTTTTATTTTCTTATTTCAACAACACCCCCACGAGCGCTTACAGCTTAAATAATATCACACCGTGGGTGTCGACAAGAAGGAAATAGGCAACTTGTTAATTCTGGACTTGAAGGTTTGGAGGTTCGGAGGAGAAGGGAAAACATGTGCCGGCAAGAAATTCCACAATTTGGAAGTCCTCGGGACAAAAGAGCGGGCATAACAAGATGTTCTATGTCTGGTAACCTGGACAGTAAAAGGATGCATTCGCTCTGTTCCCCTGATAGATCTGTTGGGGCAGCAGGTGGAGTAACTATGGAAGAAAACTCCTCTGAGCAGTGCCCGTGCAGATATATATAAAAGAGAGAGAGAGGTCACCAACGGCACGTCGGTGGGCAAAGGATGGCAGCCTTTGGGTGAGGGTATTGTCACCGATGAGACGTATAGCTCTCTTCTGAATGGAGTCCAGGATAGCGAGTGTAGAAGCGGCAGCGGCGCCGCAGATATGGGAGCAGTATTCGAGGTTTGGCCTTATTTGTGAAGTATATAAGGTATAAAGATTAGCTGGTGAAAAGTATTTGCGAGCCCGGAAGAGAAACCTAATTTCTTAGCAGCCGCTTCTGCAATTGATGTGACATGTTGGTGCCAATTGAGATTCCGATCCACAGAAATGCCAAAAAGTGAAAAGGACTCATTACTTTGAATAACTTGGTTGTTCATTGTAATGGGTCTAGGGCGGGTGTATCTTTTATGAGAAAGAAAGCAAGATTGAGATTTGGTGTGGTTGAATTGTACAAGATTTCTACTTCCCCAGCCTAATATTTTTCGGAGATCCACGGAGACAGAACCCTCCATGAGTCTGCGATCCTCATCTAATTGGTCTGAAGAGACAGGCTTAGAATATTGTATATTTGACTGGAGGATACTATCGTCTGCGAAACTGAGCTGGGTTGGATGTGCTAGAGAAGAGGTCATTGATGTGGAGAAGAAACAAAGTAGGGGCTAAAGCTGGACCTTTAGGAACTCCTGCATTAATTGAATACAGTTTAGAGGAATGGTCATCCACGAAAACAGAAATGCTCCGGTTGGAGTGTAAATGCGCTGTCCAGGTACAGAGTTTTGGTGGTATGCCATAGGCCGGAAGTTAATTAAGCAGCGCTGCGTGCGAGACCTGGTCGAATGCTTTGAATATGTCTAGAGCTACATCCTGGGATTCACCGCGTAGTTCCATAGACTTGTTCCAAGAATGGGTGACAAAGGAAAAGAGGTCGGCAATTGATCTGCGCTGACAGAATCCATACTGCCTGTCGTGGATTAGACTGTGTTTTTCTAGAAATTTTAGTAATTCGTTGTTTATATACTTTTCCATCACTTTAGAGACGACTGAAAGGAGAGAAATATGCCTGTAGTTACTTGGAAGCGCTTTGGGTCCTTTCTTGGGGACTGGTTGTACTCGAGCAGTTTTCCAGTTACTAGGGAATATGCCTCTATTGTAAGATGTCTAAAACAGACGAGCCAGGACAGGAGCAAATTCTGGCGAGCATTTTTTGAGAACAATTCGTGAGATCTCGTCAGGCCAGAGGCTTTCCTGGTATTAAGAGAAGAGATCATTGTTCGTACGTTTTTAGTGTTGAATATGATATCCGTCATTTTATGCGCGACATTGGCGACTAGTGGTGGTTGAACATTTGGAGGTGGGTTAAGGGTAGAATTGCCGGCGAACAACGAGGCAAAAAGTTCAGCCTTGCCCAGGGCGGTAGAAACAATTTCATCCCCTGAGACAAGGGGTGGGGACGTGCTCTTGCAGGAATTATTCCCTGCCGTTGGAGCTTAGGAGGACTTTGTTTTTGATGTGGTTATTAAGCGAGTTTTTTGCCTTAAAAAGAATGCGGACATAGCGGTTTTTTGCGTCGTTAAATGCTTGACGGTTTTCTTAACTGGGAATGTGTAGAAGCGCTTTGTGAGCTTTGATCTTTTGAAGTCTGACCTTGTCACAGGATTTAGAGAACCAGGGCTTTTGAGTGGCTGAAGAGGTTTCCTGTGTACGTGAAATAAATAATTTCATGCCAGCTTGAATAATTTCGGTGACGTGTTGTGAGATATCAGAGGGGTCAGGATGAGAGAAGCGGACAGAGGCCCATGGAAATGAGCAAAACTAATCCTGCATTTAGTCCTAGTTTGCGGAGTTGTTGTGCCAACGAATACGTGGGTGTGATGACTGTGTGACCTTGGGATGCATTGCGCAGGAAGCAATGACCATGCCGTAGTCTGAGCGACCAAGGGACGCGGTGACTGATATCTTATAGCATTCAGGTTTTGTAGTAAGAAGGAGATCCAAGGGATTTGAGCTTGTAATGAGATGCGAGGAAAGTAAGTAGGTTGCTCAACCATATTGGCTAAAGAATTTCTGACTGCAAAGGCCTCCGTTGCTCTCCCCTGTGGATAGGTTTTTGAAGATTCTAGCCATTCCTTATTATGAACATTGAAGTCACCAAGAATAGTGACCTCGGAGGAAGGATATTCAGAAATCAGATGGTCGTTTTTTTTTCAGAAAGGTAGTCAAAGAGCTGGACAAAGTGGTTGTCAGAAGGTGACCGGTAAATGCAACAGATGAATTTAGTTGCAGCCCTGAGAGAGAGTTTTATCCATAGTGTGTCTTTTTTTAAAGCTTCTAAATTGGGGAGTCTGCAGGGTAGATTACTACGGACGTATGCGAACACGCCTTCATGCAGTCTAAAGGAAGTAAGGAGCTCATACCCCGGGAAATTAAGGTGATTTGTGGCTGTTTTAGCACTGATTTGGGTTTCGGTGAGGAAGTTCAATTTAGAATTTAGGTCACATATATTCGAGAAGGATATGTTAAATCTTGATGTTGGCGCCCCTCGTATACTCGTCTCCCGGAGATCGGAATGGGGGGGTATTTAAGCTCCAGAATCCTTTGTACAGGGAGGAGCGATCATCATTTTTGCTTGTAAGGAAAGCCGACTCATACAACAGAACCGGAAACGTCCGTTGGGATTTCACTTGATGTATGGGGTGGTACCTCCTCGGGCGTGAAAAAATCCTTTACTATCACGTAAATTAAAATTCCACTACCACCTGCTTGACGTTTTAGGAAGAAAAATTAAATAATGTTAAAAAAATTTGTCTGCTACTTTTTGACCTTTTTGCGCCAAGGAAGCTTGACCGTTTTATGCATTATTTAATTGGCTTTGTTAACAACACAAACTATTTTGTTCTTGTGCTTTCATTTGTTCACCAGTGGCATCCAAAATTATTTTCCTTAAATGTCTAGAGATCGAAATTTTGGCATGTAGGGTAGGTTTGATAGTAGAAACGTATTTGCCCAATCTGGTTGTCATATCTTTTTTATTTTAGGAGATACAAAAATTTTCCGAAAGAAAATTTAAATTTTCCCGGAAAAACTAGTCCAACATTACTGGCTATCAAATTAATACAGGCCACTTAGAAAAGGAAGGTACCCACCAAATTTCTTAAAAATCGGCGCATATATATATATATATATATATATATATATATATATATATATATATATATATATATATATATATATATATATATATATATATATATATATATATATATATATATTTGGTTATATACTAGATACGAGCAAAAATTGTGTACGTTAATTACAGGGTGTTTTGAGCTGCACCTTATAAAATCATTTTGATAATCACAGGTGGTCCATAAGTAGGTGGTGATACACACTTTTTTTTTCAATAGAACATGCGTTATGTCATTGCATTTTTTCATTTTCTATTGAATTATAATGCATGTTTGTAAGAACAAAATTAATATCATTCATAGTTTTTGAGTTATTTCAATTGTTTTGCAACTTTTCATGGCACATTACACAAACACATATCACAAATTGTAAAAAGGCGCTTTTACCAATAGAGAGCTGAGCCCCATGAATATGACGCATTCAGAGAGCTTTTTTTTTGTATTACTCGTCGAAAAAATCGAGCTGCCGTATACAGGCACTCTCAAATACTACCTGAATTTGAAAGTGTTCGCACAAATGTTTTGACATTAAAAATATATTCACGAAAATTAAAAATATATTCACGAAAATTCTCTACCATAACGCACTTGCTGCGTCCAGACTTTTTTATGTACTCTAGAAAGCAAGCTGAGCATTTAAAAATCAAAACAGTGTTCAGTTTTGGTAATCTACCAATAAGGAATTCAGAGAACAACATTTTGTAGGACTGGTATATTAAACCTACTGGTTCTGGGAGGTACATAGATTATTTTTTATATAAAGCAGGAAAACTCAAATTAATTTAATACTAAGTTAAAACTGAAAAATAAGTTATACAGATCTTAAAGAAGAAAACTTGTGAAACTATTTTTTTTTTTAGAAAAGTTATATACAGAGAAATTATTTAATAAGTTAGTTTTTCCACCAGAACATACAATGCAACATGTGACCAAGATACTTTACATTCTAGTTAATAGTTTAGCAATGACAATAATACAAACACTATTCAAATCACACACAGTAAATTATTTTACTTCGTAGAAAAACTAACACTAAAAATAGTAAAAATTTTATTAAAAGAAAACATTATTTCACCAATAATTCTTTAACAACCGTTAATAACTTTTGTTGAAGAACTTAAAGACGTAATTTCCCAAAAAAATATAAGTCTAGCTTAAGTTGTCAGTTATATATATATATATATATATATATATATATATATATATATATATATATATATATATATATATATATATACGATCTAATAAATGTACGGAGGCTCCTCGAATAAATAACAATTTGTTTAAAATACAAAAGTTAGACAATCTCAAATTTTTCGACCATGTGCTTTCTTAACCAAAAAACATGCAAACAAAAACCAACTATTGCGTATGTGTCAAACCTATTTGGACGATGTTTTATATTTGTTGAATTGCTTTCTTTATAATAATGCAGAATTTATGGTAAAAAATTCAAAAACATAGACCAGTTTAGTTCATTTGAATAAACCGGATTTAAGTATACATAATATTTTATCCTTTTATGAAATATATACCTATTTTCCAGGCTGGAATTGCTGAAGTGGCCAAATATTTGTTCTGATTTCGCAATCGCCATCTTTTTTAACGTATATCTGGTATTTTATCGCATTCAAAATGGAACGTACCTCCATCAGTATTCAAGCTTTATAATATATTCGCCGTTCTGAGGCCATCCATAATACTATGCGTTTTACAGGTCTACTCGATTTTCAGTGAATCATTTTATTTTCTACTCTATGAAAATTGTATTTGCATATTTGTGTAAGAATAACGTTACAGAAAGCTTTTCCTGATTTTTGTACTGAAAACGTATAGGAGTTCTTAGTTTATATGAAATTCATATTTACCCTTATGAAATACGAGATTCAACCTGCGTAAGAAACAAATTTCTAAATTAAATTAAATTTTTAAGCAAAGGTGAGGATAAACACTTTAGTTGAATTTCGATGTTAAATCGATACTGACATTATTTACGAGTAAATAATAATTTATGTATTTTGTGATTGGTTACCAATAAAATTGATCACATAGAAAACATCGTAATAAATAACCTTTCAACCAAATCCATTCTCTCATAATCAATATAATAAACGCTACATTATTCTACTCTTACTTTCCCGGAATCTGAAAGACAGTAGATTGTATTCCCATCTGTAAACCAAACAAACATCCCAAAAGTCTAACGACAGATCAATAAGCCTTTTCATTTGCCTTGCCAAAATTGCCGAGAAAAATAATCACTAATCATATTTTGATTTAGCTGAAAGCGTGTTCTCCTTTCTCTTATTCTAGTTTCAGTTCGGACCAGGTTTTTCGAAAACAAATTAGGCTAACTAAGATATGTCTTCCAAATTAGTTATTTTGATAAAATTCTGCATACCAAGTGTTTTTGTAGGGGCTCTACGTTCGGCATACTAAAATGAAAGTTTATAGGAAAACGCAAAGTTAAGTCACTAAATATGGAAAGAGTTTGTTTCTATAATTTACTTACAAGTACCCTTTGGAAAATCTAGTTCACACGGACTTAAGTTGCGGTGAATGATGGTAGGACTGTGCATTAAAGTAGCAATTATTGTGACTCGGTTTGCGGTAGACAATGCAAGAAAATCCTTGGGCTGTTTTTTTTTAATATATTTAAACAACACACCGCTTAAATACTACCGTACCGTCGGTGTCAACAAGGAGGAAAGAGGCAACTTGTTAATTCTTAAGTTGAAGGTTTGGAGGTTCGGAGGAGAAGGAAAAACATGTGCCGGCAAGGAATTCCACAACTTGGAAGTCCTCGGGAAAAAAGAGCGGGCATAACAAAATGTTCTATGTTTAGTGACCTGGACATTAAAAGGGTGCATTCGCTCTGTTCCCCTGGTATATCTGTTGGGGCAGCAGGTGGAGGAACTATGGAAGAAAGCTCCTCTGAGCAGTGCGCGTGCAGATATCTATAAAATAAAGCAAGGTCACCAACGGCACGTCGGTGGGCAAGGGATGGCAGTCTTTGGGTGCGGTAAGGGTCACAGATGAGACGTATAGCTTTCCTCTGAATGGAGTCCAGGATAGCGAGTTTAGAAGCGGCAGGAGCACCACAGCTGTGGGAGCAGCATTCGAGGTTTGGCCTTATTTGTGAAGTATATAAGGTATGGCGATTACCTGGTGAAAAGTATATGCGAGCCCGGAAAAGGAAATCTAATTTCTTAGCAGCCGCTTCTGCAATTAATGTGACATGGTGGTGCCAATTGAGATTTCGATTCACACATAAGCCAACAAGTGAAAAGGACTTATTACTTTGAATAACTTGGTTGTTCATTTTGATGGGTATAGGGCTGGTGTACCTCTTATGAGATTTAAAGCAAGACTGAGATTTGGTGGAGTTGAATTGTACAAGATTTCTACTTCCTAGTCTAATATTTTCTAGAGATCCACAGAGACAGAACCCTCCATGAGTCTGAGATCTTCATCTAATTGTGTTAAAGAGACAGGCTTAGAATATTGTATATTTGAGTGGAGGGTGCTGTCGTCCGCGTAACTGTGAACTGGGTTGGATGCGCTAGAAAGAATGTCATTGGTGTGAAGAAGAAACAAAGTATGGGGCTAAAGCTAAACCTTGAGGGACTCCTACATTAATTGGATACAGTTTAGAGGAATAGCTATCCACGACAACAGAAATGCTCCGGTTGGAGAGGAAATTTGCTGTCCAGGTATAGAGTCTTGGTGGTAGGTCATAGGCCAGAGGTTTATTAAGCAGCGCTACATGCCAGACCTGGTCGAATGCTTTGGATATGTCTAGAGCGACAATCTGGGATTCACCGTGTAGTTCCATAGACTTGTTCCACGAATGGGTCACAAAGGAAAGGAGGTCGGCAGTTGATCTGCGCTGACGGAATCCATACTGCCTGTCGTTGATTAGACCGTGTTTTTCAAGAAATTTTAGTAATTAGATGTTTATATACTTTTCCATCACTTTAGAGACGACTTAAAGGAGAGAAATAGGCATGTAGTCGCTAAGAAGCGCTTTGGATCCTTTCTTGGGAACGGGTTGTACTCGAGGAGTTTTCCAGTTACTAGGGAATGTGCCTCTATTGTAAGATGTCTGAAACAGACGAGTCAGGACAGGAGCAAGTCCTGGTGCGCATTTTTTGAGGACAATTGCGGCGATCTCGTCAAGGCCAGAGGCTTTCCTGGTATTAAGAGATAGGAGCATTTTTCGTACCTTTTTAGTTTCTGGTTTTGAAAATGATATCCGTCATTTTGTGTGCGACATTCGAGACTGTTGGTGGTTGAACATTTGGAGGTGGGTTGAGAGTATAATTTCAGGCAAACAACGAGGCAAAAAGTTCAGCTTCGCCCAGGGAGGTAGAAACAATTTCATCCCCTGAAACAAGAGTGGGCACGTGCTCTTGCAGAAATTATTTCCAATAGATTTAGCAAGAGTCCAGAAGGGTTTGCTGCCGTTGGAGCTTGAGAGGACTTTGTTACTGATGTGGTTATTAAACGAATTTTTTGCCTTAGAAAGACTGCGGACATAGCGGCTTTTTGCGTCGTTAAATGCTTGACGGTTTTCTTGACTGGGATTGTCTAGAAGCGTTTTATGAGTATTGGCCTTTTCAAGTCTGGCCTTATCACACGATTTAGAAAACCAATGCTTTTGACTGGCTGAATAGGTTTTCTGTGTACGTGGAATAAATAATTCCATGCCAGCTTGGATAATTTCGGTGAGGTTTTGTGAGATATCAGAGTGGTCAGAATGAGAAAAGCAGACAGACGCCTATGGAAATGAGGAAAAGTAATCCCGCATTTCGTCCCAGTTCTCGGAGTTGTAGATCCAAACGATACGTGGGTGTAATGGCTGTGTGACTTCGGGTTGCATTGCGCAGGAAGCAGTGACCATGCCGTGGTCTAAGCGAGCAAGGGGGGCTGTGACTGATGTCTTACAGCATTCAGGTTTTGTAGTAGGAAGGAGATTCATGGGATTTGAGCTGTATATTGGGATGCGAGGAAAGTAAGTAGTTTGCTGAACAATATTGGCTAAAGAATTGCTGACTGCAAATGCCTCCGATGCTCTCCTTTGTGGATCGGTTTTTGAAGATCCTAGCCATTCCTTATTATGGACATTGAAGTCACCAAGAATGGTAACCTCGGCGGAAGGATATTCAGAAATCAAATGATAGGTTTTTTCAGAAAGGTAGTCAAAGAACTGAACAAAGTTGTTGTCAGAAAGTGACCGGTAAATGCAAGAGATGAATTTAGTTGCAGCCCTGAGAGGGAGTTTCGTACATAGTATGTCTTTTCTTCCAGCTTCTAAATTGGGGAGTCTGGTGCAGGGTAGATTGCTACGGACGTATGCGCACACGCCTCCATGCAATATAAAAGAAGTAAGGAGCTCATACCCCGGGAAATTAAGGTGATTAGTGGCTGTTTTGGCACTGATTTGGGTTTCGGTGAGGAAGAGGAGTTGGGGCCAACTATCCTGGGGGGAAATGGTGGACAGAATTCAGGTTAGAATTTAGGCCACATATATTCAAGAAGGATATGTTAAATCTTGATGTCGGCGCCCCCTGCACACCCCTCTCCCGAAGATCCGAATGGAGGGGTATATTATGCCTGGAATCTTTTGTAGAAGGAGGAGCCATCATCTTTTTTGTTTATAAGGGAAACCGACTCATACATCAGAACCGAAATCGTCCGTTGGGACTTCACCAGCCCCTTGATGTAAGGGGTGGTACCTCTTCGTGCGTGAAAAAATTCTTTTAGTGATGCGTATATTTAAGAAAGGCAAACAAAAGTTATTTTCTATTACGCTGTTAAACAGGATTTGGGAGCTATTTAGATAAACCAGGAATTCGCTTTGAACTTCTTTACCGTGTGGCCAGACAGCAAAAATGTCATCCACGTCCCTTAAACAGCAGGCTGAAAATTTTTAGTACTGTTATTATTATCATCTGATTATTATTATTATAGTGGCCATACCACGTACCAAAATTAGAGTTTCTAAATTAATGGTAAATTAGGATTTGTATGAGAATGTGGACTTGCAGCATCAGAATTATTTTTCATCTCTAAAGTAAAATTTGCATGGCCATTATGATGATTTATAACATTTTTATCTGGAAAATATAAAAACGCGCTGAATAACTTCAAGAGCAATACTTTTTTGGTGAACTTTCCACCTGGGAACCGGGAGATTAGATCACGTTTGTAGAGATGAGGTTTACAAAATAACATCTGTGTGTCTACATTATACGTAGTCTGTGTATTTTGTATACACATTGTGTGCAGAAGGACTGGAACGAACACAATGGACATATTATTCGATAATAAATTACGTATGTGGCATGTTACTGAAAGCAATAATTGCTGTAGTAGCAATCCAATGACCGGACTAATAATTTGGATCTCTGTAAAATTACTACATATGAAAGAGTGCGATACCTAGGTTTCAGTTTTCATAATTTATTTAATATATATACTGGAAAAAATTCGAGTTAGTGTTTCGCTTGAGTGTAGATTGGAACCAGTGATGAACGCTGATAAGTACAATTTGGAGAACCCAATTCATCACCATTTGATCCGAGGATCGTTTCGCTAACAAAGTTAGCGTCAACAAGGGTATGAGCAAACTAGGTGATTTTTTTTTTGATACAGGAGGGAAAAATGCTGCATGCAGACCTCATTCACAACACCGAAGTGCGTGGGAAATTTAAGATACTGTGAGACTCCTACTCACTAAAACTCCCTCCCATAGAGTACCGGACATTAGTCCATACCTCCGTCGGAAAGATTTCAGACAATGACGTTTGGGTTTGAATGTTTCCATTCTGTTTTTGCCGCGGGGAAGTTAGCGGGTAAGTATAAGCTTTGGACGCTTATGCTTATGTGTAAGTTGCTCATCGTAGTCGGTGGCACTACGGAGAAGAGCATTTGGGTGAGAAGCGACTTTTCCGAACTGAGTTGTTGATAGTTGAGTTATAAACTCAAGTATCGAAGGCATTTCCAGATCAGAGTTACTCTGACTTTTGTCATATACAGGTTATTATACTCATCTGGATAATAAACAAATTGTCTAAATTAAGAATATTCAGGTATATATACAATTCAAATTACCCGCTCAGTTGAAAGTACTTCACGCGAGGCAGCTCTAGGGTGCTTGTCCCAAATATTACCAATGCTAAAGTATAGGAATGTCCTGTATTGTCATTATATAGTATTTGGTCGGAGCCTCGGACGATTGGCCAACATATAATAAGAAAAAGTTTATTAATACTAATTACACAATGCAACACTTAAAAATAAGTTTTACACTTGTTCTTGACCCATCCTGCAATTTTCTTAGTTTAATCCAGAATAATATCCCACATTTTAAGAAATGAAACCGACAACTACAATTTTTTAGCATTACAGTGTTCCAAATTTTAATTTCATTATTCTTTATTCAGGTTCTTCTTATACCTTTCAATAACATCTTCAAAAATTAATTAAATGCGTTGCTTAATAAAACTAAATACTAACGAAACAAAAACTCTGACCCATATTTTGACAGATACACGGTAAAATATAAATGCAAAATCATTTTGTTTGAAAGGCAAGCAACTAAAAACTTAACCAAAATAGCGTGTATATGCAAGACAAGATGCTGGTATGAGTTTTTGATATTTAATCAGTTCAGTCATTTTGAGGGTCACGTAATCGTATTTTTCCAGAATAAAGACAAAGCGAACACGAGGGTTTTGCATCTTCTGTGTCTTCTTTATTGAATTTTCTTAAAAAAAATTTAGGGAATTTTCTTAAAGAAAATTGACTAATGTGAAGATCTCGACTTTTGAATTTTGAAAAAATTTCTTCAAATGAGCGCTATTTAGGACCCCTGGAACCCAAATCCGAGGTCGGTTTCAGACTTTATATGTTTATATATATATATATATATATATATATATATATATATATATATATATATATATATATATATATATATATATATATATATATATATATGTTTATATATTTGTGTGTCACACCTATAACTAAAAAAATAATGGACCGATTTTGATAAAATTAGGTGAGTACCTTCCTTTCGCGAGTGGCTTGGATAAGTTCGTTAGCCAGGAAAATCCGCCGAGGTTTTCCCGAAAAATTTTGTGTTTTTTTTTTCAAAAAAAATCGAAAAAAAATTTTTCTCCGGAATTAACAACGTAAGGGCAACAAAAATCGGTACACGGATTTATATCATTATATGTAAGCTACCTACCAAAATTTAGCGCTGTAGCTTAAAGGACAAAAAAGTTACAGGCATTTAAAGAAAAATAAATTTGGGTTTTCCTCAAAACGTCAAAGTCGCGATTTTAAACGTCAAAATTGTTAATATTTATGCAATGAACCTGAAATTAATATGATCTATGGAAGGAAAATGTCTCAAGAATAATGTTTTACAAAGCCTGAGCTCTTAGTTTCAATCGTCACTGTCCTTCATTTTACTAAAATAGTCCCAGAAAATTCATTTCAAATAGACCCTTTCTCTGATGTTTTAGCAGTAGTGTTGGCTATAGAGTTTATCGTGTAATGGTATATAATTTTTGTCGAATTTTCGTAAAAAATCATTAAAGCGCAATATATCCGTTATTATGCAAGTTACCATTAATTGTAGGGTGTCTTAAGCTACATCTTAAAAAATATTTCCACAATTACAGGCTGGCCCATAAGTCGTTGGTGATTCAAATGTTCTTTTTTTAGTGATTTTTTTTAATCGAACACGCCCTATGTTATTGCATTTTTGTATTTTCCATCGAAATATAATACATCTTTGTAAGAAAAGACATTTGGGACGCAGCAAGTGCGTTATGGTAGCGAATTTTCATTAAATGCTTCAAATTTTAAATCAATTTGCTATTAACCTATAAGGTTGACCGGAAAACCAGTTTTTTCGGGAACAATTTAAGTTTACTTTCGGAAATTTTTGTACATTTTCAAACAATAAAGTTATTTTGATGAAACTTGGCACATTGTTTCTAATATATAGATTATACTGGTAACCAAATTTGGTGCTTGCTTTCTTAAAAAAACATATTTGCCATTAAAAACATTTTTATGAAAATTCACTACCATAACGCACTTGCTGCGTCCAGAGTTTTTATCCACAAGCAATGCGCATACACGTTGTCACGATAACTAAAATGCGGAGGAACAAGCCCATCTCAAAGCTTCTCTTTATTTGAAAATTTAAAAATATATGGTGCTGTGATTATTCTTTGGCGAGTACCTTTATTTGTTGTATAACAGCTACAACCCTAATCAGAATAATAATAACAATTACAACGAAATTGGCAATAGAATAGCAAAGAGCGTAGATACTTTTAATTTGATTGGAGAATAACACTCCAGGGCTCATTGCTGTTAAAACGAAACTCTCCATCAATTAGCTTATAGAAAGAGACAGATTTTACTGAAACGCTTTGGGAAAATTAAAATGAAATTGAATCTTCTATGTCTCATATTTCAAAAGACAATTTACATACATTTGCATACGTATTATATGTTTGTTACCGATTTTTTTTTCTAAAGAGATCCCACCGTTTCCATTAACATTATGGTGTACAAATTTCCAGAGGCAATTTGATAACTGATAACTTATGTCTAACTTACACTAACACATACACAATTATAATCCATTTACTGTCCTATATAGCACATGGATTAGATTAGAGATTGAGTACATTCATTGTTGTTGCCGTTACTTGGTGACGGGATTCCATGTTTTTCTTTTGGCTGATGTTTTTGTCAAGCAGCGAAACCGATTACAGAACAGAAAGCTAATACTTGTGAAGCCAGAGAAGAAATTCGACATATATATTTAGTTTGGAGATTGTGATTTACTAAGTGAATTTACTAAGTAATTTTTTTAGTAAATCGGTTAATTAATTTTCCTTTAAACAAAAGTAGATATACCAAAGAATTAAATTATATTAAGAACGTGGCCGAATATAACGGATACATTGCTTGCCTAGTGGAAAAATTAATCAACAAACAGAAAACAAAGAAAATGTTGACGGAATCAACGACGTTCAGAAGAGCAAAATCGGAAAAAACTTTGTTTGCTTACCATTTGAACCTAGAATCACAACAAATACCTTAAAAAACTTGCTAGGGAACCCAAAAGACAAGGATAGCGGGTACAAAATGTCGGGAATTTATTAAATAAGTTGTAAAGATTGTAATCTTAAATACGTCGCACAAACAAAAAGATCGATTGGCATTAGATTCAATGAACACATATCCTAATTACGTTACGGTACTGTAGATAAGTCTTCCGTCGCCCGACACATTTGGAATAATAATCATCACATTGATAGGGATAATCTGAAATTAAGAAAAAATGTTAGAAAACCAGGACAGCTAAACGGGTTCGAAAGCGTATATATTGCAAAATATAGTTACAACAAAAACTGTATGAACGCTTCACCACCGCCAATTACGAGTCACCTGATCGATTGCTTTGTTAAACAAAAATTCCCACGTTTTCGGTACGTTCTAAAGAAAACATAAGTATACAGTTATTGCCGCCAAAGGAATCGATGTTAATTTAGCTGTCGTGAACCTTCTCAAAACTATTACAGATGGACACGTTTCAGATAAAGTAGTAGGGACAGCGCAAAGACCTTGTCCTGCAATAAAAATACAATACACTATGAAATTTGCCTGCGACTAGTTTCCCATCTCAGTTCGATCTCTTTACCTAAGATCCGGTATATAAGTTGATGTTAGTTTTTTAAGTATTTAGAATGTTTCATCCTCTGATGACGCTAACTTGGTTAGTGAAACGATCGTCAGGTCTTTTAAAGTGTGTTGTGGTGATTTGGGTTCTCCAATGTACTTATGGTGATTAGCTGTAACCGTTTATTATTGAAAAATGCACCCAACAAAAAGCACCAGTAGAATTAACTGGCGACGTGTTTCCTTGTGCTAAATTACTAAAGCCATCTGGAAGAGCTTAAAGTAATCAAACAAATATATGCCCATCAATCCACGCCCGTGTGCGCTCTTGTTAATAAAAGTGCATGAAAATGCGCTACCATAACGCATTTGCTGCGTCCGGAATTTTGCTACTGGTTTGTTTGCTTGTTACTTTATTAGCTGGACAAGTATTTAAAGATCTACCTTCTTAAATGGAAAAATTAAACACTAATTCGATAACTTAGGCTGCTGTCATAAAATAGCTGAAACTATATTATCCACGTAAAACCTTAGCTCTAGTAATATAACTTTATGACCATGTAATACCTGTCCGTAACAATTCGTGTCAGAATATTTGCTTAAAAGTCACCAACTTTAACTTTTCAAAGCATTTTTTGGAATCTTCTTCCTCTGATCGCAATGGAAGGCCGAGGCAACCACTCATATTTGCATTTCAGAAGTTGTCCACGCCACTTCCTTAGGTTGTCTGCCAATTTAAAGCTCTATCTGAGAATTACTGAAGTTAAGCAACGTCAATTCTTAGATGGTAACCGGTTCCTGTCTTGTTTTTTTTTAGTTGTAAAAACCTTTTTTAAATATTCATTCTTAACAACGCTTAGAGAAATGTAATGAGGTTATAAGAAATAAAAAGTCTGAACGCAGCAAGTGCGTTATGGTAACGAATTTTCGTTAAAATATTTTTAATGTCAAATATGTATTGTTTTTAAAAGGACATTTTCGTTGAAAATTTTTTAATGTCAAATATGTATTGTTTTTAAAAGGACATTTGGTTGGCAGTATAACCTATATAGTAGCAACAATGTACCACATTTCCTTTAAACAGCTTTGTTATTTCAAAAGGTACAAACATTTTCCGAAGATAAACTTTAAATATATAAAAGTTCCAGAAAAAACTGGTCTGATTTTCCTGGCCAACGAACCTTCTCAAGCTATTTACAGACCTGCCAAGACATAATTATTGACGAACAGCTTTATGACCCAAGTAGAAAAAATAATTTATGAAGTTTTGCAAAAATCTCTTTTACAAAAATTCCACATTTTTTGTAAGAAATTGCCTTCAGTAATGTTACACTATATTATATTTTTGACAAAAATTTGACAACTTTTATTTACAATAACTAACTAAACATTTGTGATTAGTTTTCACAAAAAATCATTTCTACGAAAACACTAAAAACATTTCTGCGAAACCTTTCAAATTAAGTCACTATTTGAGAGTGCCTGTATACTGCCGCTCGATTTTTTTGACGAGTAATATAAACAAAAAGCTCTCTGAATGCGTCATTTCCATGGGGCTCAGCTCTCTATTGGTGCCAACGCGTTGTTATAATTTGTGAAATGTGTTTGTGAAATGTGCCAAAAACGTGAACAGTTGCAAAACAATTGAAGTAACTCAAAAACAATGAACGATATCATTTTTTTTTTCATTACAAATATGCATTATAATTAAATGCAAACATGCAATAACATAGGGGGTGTCCCATTAAAAAAAGAAAGTGTGTCTCACCAGCAACTTATGGGCCACCTATGATTATCAAAATAACTGTATAAGATGCAGCTCAAAACACCCTGTAAATAATGTATTGTATACGCTAATGTATACAATTTTTGCTCGTGTCTGGTATATAAACAAAAATATTGAATTTTGCCAAAGAAATGCGTCACTCTGTATATGTGTAAACAGACAAAAACTGAAACTTACCCTGTATGTGGGTTTTATGTGTTCTAGCACGCTTATTTGAAAAAATCTACAAAAATTTGCTAAAATATAGACTATTAAACTATAGACTCTATAGCTGAAACTACTGCCAAAGCATCAGAAACGGGGTCTATTTGAAATGGATTTTCCGATCATATTTTAGTAAAATGAAGGACAATGATGGTTGAAGCTGAAACTTAAAGCTTTGTAAAACACACCTAGTACGACATTTCTTCTGCACAATCCGTATTTGTGTCAGATTATTTGTCTGAAAATTGCAAATTTTAACGTTTCAAATCGCCACTTTGACGTTTTTACTAGAAAAATTATAAAATTTTCAAAATACTTTCTTTGCTACTTCTTGACCTTTTTGCGTCAATAAAACTCAACCGTTGCTTGTACTATTCAATTGGTTTTGTTAGCAACGCAAAATATTTTGTTCTTGTCCTTTTCCTTTGATCACTAGCGGCACCCAAATTTTTTTCTTTAAATGCGTAACACTTTCTTTTCTTTCAAACTAGAGATCTGAATTTCGGCATGTAGGGTTTGATGGTATAAACGTATATGCCAATGTGATTGTAATAGCTTTGTTATTTCATCAAAATCGACCTATTAATTTTTGAGTTATCTGTGTGATATATATATATATATATATATATATATATATATATATATATATATATATATATATATATATATATATATATATATATATATATATATGAATGAATATCCATTTTACGAAAAATTCGCTACAAATAAAATCAATATAAGTATTTTCTATTAGAAATAATTGTCACAAAAACATTGGAGTTTTTGTTTTGTTTTAGTGAATTCTTTAAAAAAAATTCACTAATGAGAGCTTTTGAATTTTGAAAAAATTTCTTCAAATGAGCGCTATTTAGGACCCTTGGAACACAAATCCGACGTCGGTTTCAGACTTAATATGTTTATATATATATATATATATATATATATATATATATATATATATATATATATATATATATATATATATATATATATATATATATATATGTGTGTGTCACACCTATAACTAAAAAAATAATGGACCGATTTTGATAAAGCTTGGTGAGTACCTTCCTTTCGCAAGTGGCTTGGATCAGTTTGTTAGCCAAGAAAATCCGCCGAGGTTTTCCGGGAAAATTTTGTGTTTTCTTTAGAAAAAAATTTATATCTCCGGAATTAACAAAGTAAGGGCAACCAAATTGGGTACGCGGGTTTGCATCATTATAGGTAAGTTACCTACCAAAATTTAGCTCTGTAGGTTAAAGTATAAAAAAAGTTACAGGCATTTAAAGAAAAATAAATTTGGGTTTACTCAAAACGTCAAAAGTCGCGATTTTAAACGTCAAAATTGGTAATATTTAGGCAATAAACCTAAAACTAATATGAGCTATGGAAGGAAAATGTCCCAAGAATAACGTTTTACAAAGCCTGAAGTCTTAGTTTCAATCGTCATTGTCATTCATTTTACTAAAATGTTCGCAGAACATTCATTTTAAATAGGCCCTTTCTCTAATGCTTTGGCAGTAGTGTTGGCTATAGAATTTATCGGTTAATGGTATATCATTTTTGTCGAATTTTCGTAAAAAATCTTTAAAGCTAAATATATCCCTCATTATTCAAGATCCGTGTGTCTTGAGCTACATCTTAGAAAAATTATTTTACAATTACAGAATGGCCCATAAGTCGTTGGTGATTCAAATTTTCTTTAAAAAATTCACTAATGGGGAAATCCGTGTTATATATATATATATATATATATATATATATATATATATATATATATATATATATATATATATATATATATATATATATATATATATATATATATATCGTACCGATAACTCAAAAAATAATACACCGATGTTGATCAAATTCGGTGAGTACCTTCCTTTTGCAAATGTCTTGGATAAGTTCGTTAGCCAGGAACATCAGACCAGGTTTTCCCGGGGCAACCAAATTTGGTACGCGTATTTATATTATAAAGAGTGAACCATGTACCAAAATTTAGGTCCCTAGGTTTTAGGAGAAAAAGTTACGGGCAGCTAAAGCAACAAATTTTGGAGTTTTCCTCAAAACGTCAAACTCGCAATTTGAAACGTCAAAATTGGCAATGTTTAGGCTATATATATATATATATATATATATATATATATATATATATATATATATATATATATATATATATATATGTATATATATATATATATATATATATATATATATATATATATATATATAAATTTTAATTGATTCTGAATATGGGTTTTAAGAATCTTAGTTGGCACTCATTTGAAAAAAAAATCCAAAATTCACAAGTCACGGTATCCTCAATACCGAATCGAAAAACCCCTGTGTAGTAGTTACTGACCCAGGGTTTTTTCGATCCGGTCCTGATTCTACAAGAGTTTGAAAACAGATAATAAGGAGTTATATTGTCTTACATAACTTACAGAAAATCGTTTGTACTACAGCATTTAGATTCTTTTAAATTACAGAAGCTTAGTTTAGTACCTACTTTAATAAAGCATGATGTAAGGAAGCACAGTCTTAAAGATTTATTATTAAGTGGGGGATATTTTAGTACAAGCTTACCCAAAAGTTTCAGCGCTAGGGAAACTTTATCGTTATAATTAAATGCTTGAGATCGCCGCTTAGATAATAAACACGTTGTTCTAGTTTTCTTTGAAACTTTTACTTCAACTGTAACATTTTTCGCAGAAGGCGAATATAATGATAAATATTTTCTGGATCTTGTGCGGTTCAACAAACTCTTCGATGGTATTTTATTAGAGGATATTATTCATTTTTCTTTTGGATGATTTATACTCTGGTATAACTCAGATCAAGATAATTCCACAAACAACTCAAGAATTTGCCCCTTCCGAATATCAAGAGACTTGGAACTAAAATATTGAGATAATGAGGGGGCGATTTGTCTGTTATAATGTAGAACACACAATATTTACCCCAGGTTTTATAAAAGAAAATAAATGGATAAAACACTGAAACCTCTTAATATTTGTGTCACAATTTGATAGATCAAAAAATGTCCGGGACGCAGCAAGTGCGTTAAGTTAGTGAATTTTCATAATAGCAATATATTATAGTGATTTAGCCTTATATTAAAAGTTATAAAAGATTACTTTATTTACTTAGAAACAGTAAAAAAAATGCAAAGAAATGCAAGGAAAAACATGAGCTCTATCATAAATATCAATACAGTAATCTGGATACAACACTCAAACAAAGAAATTCATAAACAGGAAATATACTCAACAAAAAGTAAAGCTGAACATAATTTTTTTCCATGGTTCATGCATTGGGGGTGATTGTATGCATGCAGAAGGGAAAGAAGAACCCCCAGGTCGAAGAAAGTTTCTGTCTCCTCACCCAAAAACACACAGGGCTCTTCTTCTTCCCCTTGTGGATGCATAAAACTACCTGCAAAGCATAAAGCACAAAAAAAATTTCTTGTGAGCAACCCCCAAGAAAGTTACTGGACCTGAGCAAATATGGATGCGGTGCGAGATAGACAGTGTTTAAAGGCGGTATTGCTGCAAAATGTAAAAAACGCATCTTTTCAAAGCCCGAATAATATTTTTTTAGCATTTTTCGCTCATATTTCCTCCCCGCCCAGCAACCCTATTAATTCTTGGTCGCTTAAGTTTCTTAGGGGTTGTTTGCACCAAATTTTCCTTGTGACTTGTGCATCCAAGAAGGGTTCTAAGCATGTTTCTGAAAAAAGAACTCTAAAAACGCTAAATGCAGTAAACTATAAATTTACCAAATTTACGTCCCACAAGGTCGCCTATAAGGCCCTATTCAGATAATATCGAATACATCACTAAAGTAAATAAATTCACTTGCTGTTTCACTTCTTTTTTATGTTTATATTACATACAATATAAGCACAAGATAAGTAAGTATAATAAAGGGTGGCCCCTAATTAACATCGGGGCTACACCAACTTAAAAGGTAAAAAAACATTTATAGCGTGTGTTAGGAGCCATCAGGTTGATTAAAAGTCACTTTTAACCGTATGCGCACAAAAATTAGTCTAACAAATTTATAAAATCTAAAAAAACCATCAGCTTTACGATATTATTTTAAATAAACCAATAGGAATAGGTTTCGAGGAGATTTCGCAATTCGCGGCTGTATGAACCTAGCTTTTGTCCAAGACTATACTGGACTACCAGGTCTTGATACTTGCAAAGAACATTGACGCATGTGATACTAAATTTAACACAACGAATTTACCAAATATTGTCTTTCGCATGGAGACAAACTATAAAAATGCCAATATGGTTGCTATTACTACATAATGCTTTAGTTATTTCCCCTGGTTATACAATAATAATATTTTCTAAGGGGTCCTGTCGTGGCTCAATTAAGAAACATTAAAAACCAAGTGTTAACACTGCTCTTACAATATGAATTACCGATATACAGATTTTCTGATTTACGCAAAATTGTATTGTTTTAAGTCATTACCTCACAATTTTTATTTATAACCATCGTCCAATATCTATTTTCAATATTTATATCCATGTTTTGAATATGTTAGGTTAATTAAAAGTCAGTCGTAAAATATCGAACGTTGTACACGTCTCCACCTATAACATTTTGTGGTAACTAGAGCTGCCGTGACAACATACTACCTGGTTCTGCACCGAGATGGCGTCCCAGTCGTACTTCTCTTCATGTTTTACATGCTGCAATAATATAACTTCCATTTGTTTCTGTCTACGATTTATTTAAATAGCATAGCAGTAGAGGTAGTTCATCTGTCTTTGTCTAACATAGTAGATATTGCATCACAAAATCTGAAGTGATGTCGAGGATTATTTTAATATTAATTTAGAATAACTTAATTTTTCTTTGATCAAAGACTTGTAAATTTTGGTACACAGCCACGTCTGTTTATGTTATTTTCAGTTGTAAATTTTTGTTTCAATCACTTAAACAATTTGGGATATATATATATATATATATATATATATATATATATATATATATATATATATATATATATATATATATATATATATATATATATATATATATATATATATATATATATATATATATATAAACATTTTAACTGACCTTGGAAATGGGTTCCAGGTGCCCTAATTCATGCTCATTTGAAGAAACTTTCCGTAAGTCTCGCCGTCGATAACTCTCTTTTGGTGTGTGTGTGTGTGTGTGTGTGCGCGTGTTTTAGGTGACCTCGGAAGCTTAAGTCACAGACTTTTGAAGATTTTTGTTTGTTTAATTTCGCGGATACAATCATATGGATTTATTTTTGTGTCTTAATGTCTTTCAGTGAGCCTCCTATTTGACCATAGCTTTACAAATTGATAGTACTTAAATATAATGTAAATAAAAATAACATCTTTTGTTATTAACTATTAATTATGTATATTAATATTATTACTATATTATTAAGGAAGTGTTTTTTTTTCAATTTCTTGAATTTTTCATCGTGTTTTTTATTTTCTTTGTTTGTATTTTTTTTTGCATTTTTTTGTATATATATATATATATATATATATATATATATATATATATATATATATATATATATATATATATATATATATATATATTGCTATAGATAGCAAACAATAGGAAAGATTACGAAATTTTAATGGGAAAACGGGAAATTTATACATCCTAGTACATATAAAATAAACGTATACACCCTAATGTTGCAACGAAAGAGTTTAGCATGAGATGTCAACGCCCGACATGAATGTCAGTGACCCATGTAGCAACCCTCGATGTTAAGTTTCATTCGAGTAATAAAAAAAAATATTATATTCTAGAAATATCCGTAAAGAAACCAAGAACAATGCTTCAGTTTTTGTAGGGAGAATGAGATGGTAGTTAATAAATGCAATTCTGTTGATTTATTGTGTGTAAAAATAGGTATGACCAAGCTACCTAAAGGCTCGATGTATTAAAAGAGCAGAGGTCATTTGTAAAGAAAAAACTTTATGTAGTATTAAGGTATATGTGCGCGCAAGAAAAAAACGTAAAAAGACACTAAAGGTTTGACGGAAAGCTCGAACACAGGTGGTTTGATGAACAATAGCGTTTTTTCACCTGTAAGAAAGTTAATAAAAGCAGGAGTCCGAGAGTGTCCGGGTCTTTCCATCCAGTGAATTCATCAGCATCATTTCACCAGATCATGTGATCATTATTTAAGTTGACATAAGAGATTCCAGAGTGCCTCGAAGGGAGATTATAAAAAACCTCCAGAGTGCTACGAATATGGAATATATCAACATGTTAATAAATTAAATCCGTTTATAATCAATAAATGGGCAGTAAAATATGGCACGGACAAATTGGAAAAATAATAATAATTAATAATGGACAGCAATAATCGAAAAACAATATATAATCCAATGGAAAATGTTTCAGTAAGTGTTTTCTTTTCCTAAATTGATCAGTGCGGTTTAAATTTCACCATTCTAACAGCACCAATTAAAGATTGAGTGTCAATAAATTTCATTAAGCAAAAATTTGCTTGAAATGAACAGAAAGAGACTGTGATCTCTGTAGAATTGTTGATGTATATTGCTTATGTTATAATAATGTTTAACCGGTAATTGTGTAATTATTTATAATGTTACCTGAATGTTTTAATAGGATTTTTCAATTTATGTTTATGTAATGAATGCTTTAAATATTTCTGTTTGTATTTAATGTGTGTCACCTAGACCCCGTAAAATGTTTTAATAGGATTTTTCAATTTATGTTTATGTAATGAATGCTTTAAATGTTTCTGTTTGTATTTAATGTGTCACATAGACACCGTAATGTAATTAACCAGAAGCATTGTTTTTCGTTAATAATTAATCAGTAAAATTGTTGTATAGCCATCTGTGCAAAGCGAAATTAATTTTTGATCAAGTAAAAAAAAACAACCAATAAATGAATTTAAATAGCACATATTAATGAATTTTAATTAGTAGAAGCTAGCTGTAATTATAATGAACCCAACCTGATGATTAAGATATATGTTCTCAGCTCTAAAATAAATATTTGCAGGTATACTTAAAAAAATAAATACCATAGCAATATATATATATATATATATATATATATATATATATATATATATATATATATATATATATATGCCTGGTCGAAATTTACTGTTTATAACTATTATTTACAGGGTTTGATTTTATAAATCTAAGTTTATATTTCTAAAAAATTTATACAAAGCTATCTTGACTTCAATTTTATGATTACTTAGAAGGTGTGTTAAATTCATAGGGTGTTTGGTGTATTTTTCCAACGTTAGCATGAGGTTGGTTCGCTGTGCAGAATACTTAGAGCGTGAAAATAGAACATGATTTAAATCATCAATATTGTTTTCGTTGCAGTCACAATTGGGACTTTCAGTCACACCTATCTTATGCAGGTATGCTGGAAATCTTCCATTATTAGACTTTAGTCTTGTTAATATTGTAGTGAATGAGCGGTTTCTGAAAATTTCTTTGACCAGATGTAATGAAAGTTGTTCGTGTATAAGAGCATAGTGGTTTAAACTTGAATTGACATAACGGTGCCATTCTATATCCCAATATTTAATTAATTGCTGTTTAATTTCCGGTCGAAAGTCTGTATATGGGATTTTTCGGTTTGGTTGATCGCTTTCCAAAAATGCTGCTTGCTTGGCTAGATCGTCTCTGTATTGGTGAAGTTGCTTAATGAAAATTCACTAATAAGGATTGTAAACGCAGCAAGTATTTTCATAAAACGCTGTTAAAAAACGAATAATCACAAAACGATGTATCTCCTAAAATAATATAGTTGGTTTGATGAAATTAGGTACACATGTTTTCTTACAAAGATTTTGATACGTACCGGAATTTATTTTTTAAGGTAAGGAAAGTGAGTCTAAATTTGACAAACAAATCATATTTAAATTCGCGACCATAACGCACTTTCTGTGTTTCAACGTTTACTACTGGTTGTATATAGGTTGTGCGCTTATCGATTTATTGATCAAATAACAAGTTTTGTTCAAATTTATTTTCTCAAATAGAAAATATTATAGCATCACGATTTTATTAGATAAAATCAGAAAATTCACTGGGTGTAAAACTGCGTCATAAATCAATGTAACTCAAAATTGTTTTATTTTTAATCGCTCGCTTGCTTGATATTATGATACATGTTCAAACATGAACAATATTTTTTTTCTTTAACGTTGGCCTATTTCCGCGACTATGGCCAATCACCGACGCCAGGGAGCAGTTTCACCTCACTATCCTGGAAATTTTGCCGAACCCCTGCCTTCCTGTAAGGAGGGTAGGGATCTTTAACGCGCCCAACATCGCATAGACACGGCACCGACGGCTTTACGCCCCCTATGAAGAGCGGAACGTGCAGACATTCAACTTGCTCAAATACAATGCCAGACCCTCGGTAGATTTTACAGTTTGTACTGAAAAAGTGAACGGAGTATCCTGGGATCGAACCCAGTACCCTTCGGTTCAGAGGCACACGTTCTTACCCCTGAGCCACCGAGGTTCTACCATGAACAATAATCATGTATCATTTATGTTCTAGTTTTGATCTTGCAATCGAATATATTATTTGTTTCACCTAATAGTGTCAAGAAAGGAATTCCACATCTGCCTGTGTAACCCAGTTAAATGAACAGCTAAGGTCATAAAATGCAGCGGATTAGATTCCCTTCTATAGAAACCTGATACTGCACCAGGTCAACAGAAAACTCCCTCCTTCTCAACTGGCTTCAGTTAATTTACAACACATGATTTGTTGATGCAAGCAAACTATAAAACTCTTTAACAATAATTTAAATAAAAATATTAACATTTTAGCTTTTAACTGTTTTCTTCCATTATTTACCATCATAATGTATATTTGTTTCATTGTATTCTTAAATAAATACCTTTTGTTTTAACCTCTTATCAAGTATTGTTCTTGCATCTGGTCATATCCTCCAATGTCCCAGTATGCAGAGTACCTTAAAACTGAAAGTCCCCGTGTATTATATCTAGGTCTTTTTACATTGGTCCTTTGAGTGCTTTTAAACGGTACTATCCTTATTCGACCAGAAACAAGGCACATAATATTGATGTGTGAGGTTGCGCGTCGCTGGTCATTACCTATAAAATCATTAATAGTTAAAGCAGAAAATACAGTGAGAGTCCTGTATTTTCGAAGAAATAAAAATTCAAAACAGTGTTACGACCCAGATGTCGTAAGTTCTATTGTTAATATGTTTATCATTTTCAAGGGTTTCTTCTGTTTAACGATTTAACGTGATCTTACGTGAGTAATTTATTTAGGTCGACAGAGACCGTGTCTGCGTTCGTCCGTAATCCTCCAGCGGGTGACACCTGCGGGTACTCCTGCTCATATAATTTTATTATGATTATGGTAAATACACAGTGGCGCTGAGGTCCATGCAGTTGTCTCTTTTTATCCCTAGCGGACAGGTTGTTACATTCTTTGGTTATTAGCTATTAGCTTCATGGTACCATTCAAGGTGTTTAGATTGGAATGACTGAGTTTAGCGCATGTGTGTGGAAAGAACGTCGGTTGGGAAAGCTTCTTCTGCTTCTGCCTTCTGCATCTGGTTTCTGCGCTTGTACGTGCTATTGTAGCCCTAGCGTGGAAGCCATTTTGTCTGTCACTGCTTATGGAGTCATCTTTATACCCTGGCTGGCGCTTACAACCGGTGTGATTAGAACATTCTTAACGTCGCTGCTATGAGTAAACGCTCGCCGCCGTTGTATATTGCTACCGGAAGTCGTTTGTGGAGTAGACTTGAAGCCACCTGCAGACTGGATGCTGGCCAGAGAGTCGTATTAGCGGTGACAGCTTCGTTCACCACCAGGGTAATGTCGACTGGTTAGGGTGAGCTGGAGGAGTCCGTCTAGGGTGTCGAGGACCAGTGTCTGGAGACTAGATAAGTATATAATAACCATCTCATGTGTTTTACTTTCAGTTTATCAGTGCAATTGTAGTGCCCTGAATTGTGTATGAAATATCTTTTTTTGTGCGATATATTTTATCAAGTCAGATAAGTTACTGTCACATTTGTCTATGAGAATTAAGTTTATGGACTTTGTTACTTCTATGGTCAGTTGTAGTATGTTTGTTACAGCGAACCCTCTGGAATGATATTTCTAGGAGGGACCAGAAGTGACAGGTGTAGAACAATGTAGAAGCTCTAGAATGACTATGGACACTATAAATTGGCGAGCGGTACGCAGAGTAAGTAAGTTCAGTATTGAATTAGTGTGGTGCAGAGTAAGTGACCATAGAGTATTAAGCGAGTCAGCAGTAGTAAGTGTTGGTGTATAAGAAGCGATCATAGAAGGCGGATATTGGAATATACTTCTATTGACATTTAGTAATAAAGAGAAATATTTTAGTTGATGTGCTTATGCTGTTAGAAAATAGTTGGTTATAATAAATTAGTAATTTGAAAAGCTGTGTTTTGTTAGTCAACAAATCCAGAACCCCATAGAACGTAACACTACTGTGACGTATAATGACTTGTAAAGTCATCGTCAGCCATGACCTACCTTTAATGTCGGTTGAACTTGGTTGACATCTTCATAGTGTTGCTCAATGTAATTTATGCATTGATCTATCACTTGTTACTGGAGATATAACCCCACGTTGCGCTACGTTATTATTTCAAATCTGCTGACCTACAGGGTCGCTTATGTTATTTTTTGTTGGTCATAAACACATTAGTTCACAAGGGGGCTTTACCTCCAAGTGTTTAGCTAAGCATTTAGAACAGCCAGTGAATCTGTTGTTGTGTTTGCTTGCAGCGACGCTTCACGGGTCTTGCATATATTATTGAAGTTTTAGGTTACCTGTTACGTAGTTAACATTATTCTCGTTTTTCGGTTTCTTCAAGCAGGTCATTTTAATCCTGTTTAAATTGTTATACTGAATGTTTCCTTTTTTCCTCAAGGAAAAGTAATGTAGTACAGCTGATGTTATTAAGCACCATTGATTGGCGATATATTATGTAGGCCTAATTGTACTCATACAAGGTGATTCTTTACGAGTATGAGGTCTACTAATATTTCCAATCCATTCAAAATATTTAAAACATCCCGCGACTTCCGGTTATACCGGAAGTAGACACTAACTCGCTTATTTTAAATGAAACGCCCTATATATTATTACAGATTCGGATACAGCTGATCTTGACGATTCTCCCAATATACGATTTTGCTACCTTATACTGAGTGTTTCACGAGATATGGCCGTTTTCATTTCAAAAATATGTCCCCTTCAACGTCCTGTATCTTATTAATGGATGCAAATTGGAAGTTCTTTGTTATGCTTTTTTTTCATTATTGTATACTTTAACTTAGTACACACAATCTTTCGACAAATTGATTGTTGTCTACGGGGTGATTAAAAACGCATATGTGCAGATATCTCATTTTTTTCAAATGGATCACCCTGTATATTATAATGCCATTGGCAAGATAATTTACTACTTTTCGAATTTTGTTAATCATTACCTATACCCCAACCATACGGTTTTTGAGATATTCAGGTTCGAAATATGCAAGATGGGTATGTATTATGATTCCTGTAGAGTCATGGAAAATAGCAAACAGTAACTAAATTTTCAGTTTGACACTTATGTTTTGAGTTGAGTAATAGAACTAAGTGAACTTTACTTCTCTGCACAAAAATTCAGTTTGATCGCAAAAAAGCAATGGCAAGATCTGGATACTCAAATCAGGATTTTATCAATCTGCTACTAATTCACGGAGAATGCCGGAGGATGTCAGCAAGAACATGTCGTGTATTTGCAGAACGATATCCAGATTTACCTTCACCTTCCCATAAAATTATTGATGCCGTTATTAGAAATTTACAACATGGATCATTTAGAGCAAAAAATGTCAGAGCAAAACGTAAAGTTGATAATAAAGAGAATGAGGTGAATGTATTAGCGTTTCTGACTGCATATCCTAATGCCTCTATAATAGAATTAATGCGTCACTTGCGACTCTCATTTTCAACGATTCCAAGAATTTTGAAAGAATTTTGAAAAAACATAAATGAAGACCTTACTGCTACAGCACAGTACATGCCCTGGTAAGCACTGATTTGGAAAAAAGTGTCAACTTTTGTGAATGGCTTATAATGCAGACAGATAAGGATGAGAATTTTTTGATTAATGTCATTTGGGTTGATGAGGCGAAATTCACGAATAACGGAATGTTCAATAGACACACTGGGCTTCCGAAAATCCTCATGTAACTTGGCGAAGAGGATTACAAAATAGGTGGTCCTTTAATGTATTCTGTGCAATAAAAGGTACGTAGACATGAAAGTTTTATTTGAAACTATTTTCCAACAGACTAAGTAAGACTCAGTAATAGGTACGGCTTACTCATTTTCTTAAATTCTGATTCCATATTGTGAAACTCAAGGTAACACAACCCACTCGTTATTATTATGATTTGTTATTATTTCTAGGTGATCGAATTTTATGTGTCCACTTCTATGACGAGAATCTTACTGGAGAACGTTATTTAGAAATCTTGAGGACCGTCATTCAACCACAATTAGCTGGAATGTCAGACGAGCAAAGGAACCAGACATGTTACCAGCAAGATGGCGCGTCACCGCACAGTACCAGAGCTGTTAGTGATGCACTGGAACGAATGTTTTCTGGCAGGTGAATAGCAAATAGAGGTCCTTACGCCTGGCCCTTATGTTCTCCGGACTTTTCACCCCTAGACAACTACATTTGGGGATTCATAAAGAATGTACCCAAGCAACATTTAAAGTCAAATTGACGTAAAATCGCCCTACCAATAGGTCGGCGACCAAATCACCACAGGTCATTTTCAAGTAAAATTTAAGTGTATATTACCAATGTGGGGAATAAAGTCAAAGTAATATGGAAGTCGATAATAGGTCCAGCAAGGCGTTTCGACCAAGGCGTTTTAGTTATATTTAGGGCATTTTCATTCAACATTGGGCCAATGGACGTAATATATTGGTAAATATGTGCTACGCTTTACTTGAATCTGACATCTAGGCGCCGAGTGCTGTGACGTTCTTAACAACGAACTACGCATGTGACATTATTCGGTTCTGCAGGATCTGTGGTTATGTATGTATAAACACACAGTAGAGTAGTAGATATATTGTCCATCTTTGTTAAAAAAATGACATCTTGAATGATCAAAGAACGTACTTCAAATATTTGCAACAATGATAAAGGTGATTTGCAGTGTATAAAGAAAAAAACCACTGCGGTTATGTTTTTTTCTGTTAACATGATGATGATACTTCGATAAAATTCGAGCGCCCTTGTAAAAGATAAAATTAGTAAAAATAAAAAATTATTCAAAATTCTTGAAATTCTGATTTTGGAGGATTGGTGATGTAAACAACACAAAGCTATCTTGTTGTCATGGTATACAATCATTATTTAATGTTTTTTTCGAACTAAAATTTTATTACACTATATTCAACAAAATATTATTTTTCATTTTCCAATACAATCAAGATGGATACCGCAAAATTAATTTAATATGGCTGCCCTTCTAACATTATTGACCTGAAAGTTAATTTTGCCCTATTTTTTTACCTATAAGTCACAATTCCTAATGACAGAGCAAACTAACCAAACTTTGAAGGCATTTTGTCCTATTGTGGGAATTTCAACTATATGGTAAACGAATTTTGTTTGAATTTATTACAAATAAAACATTTTCGTGTATAGAAATATATATTACTTATATCCGTGCACAGCCGAGAGGCATATAGGAATGATTATACAGCGCTTTTGGTCTTTGATTCCATAATATATAAACATTAATAGAAAATAGAAACAAAATAAAATAAGCAAATAAACACAAACATGACAGCTGACCGTGTTGCTAATACATCACTTCATTTGGCATGAAAATGGATGTATTATATTGAAGAGGGAAACGTGCTGATTTGATACCAGCATAGAACTGAAATTCAGTTTTACTTTCATATACCTAGCAGTAGTAGCCGATAAAGTTGTCATACTTTTTTAGGATTGAAAAATGAGTGTTCTTCATTTGACGTAAGCCACTTTGAATGATCAGCATCTATCACTATTTTTCTGTGAGCATTCTTTACTACTCTATAATAGTTTGTAGTATGTCTGTAAGCTTTTATTAGTTTCAAAGGGGGCATTGTAACACTATATTTGTTACTGGTGCATGCACATTAATAACAAGAATAAACTTTTATTGATGAAGTTTATCAACTGACACACCTTTAAGATTCGCAAATGTATTTCACTGCTGTACACTTTGAACTTTGAGGACAATTTTTATTTCAAGTCAGATTTTATGGGTATTTTCAACTTGAAGGTAGGCAATTTGACTTGAAAGACCATTTATGCAGTAATTATGACTTTATAGCCGATCAGAAAGCCATTTTAGGTTAGCTCAGTGCCCAAAATATTTCCTGTGCTGTATTGCAATGAAATTGGTAATATATATGTAAGCTGGACTTCATAAGAAGACCTCCAATTTACTATACCACAGAGACATATTCCAGGTTAATATTAGGTAATAAATTACCCTAAAGTAGGTATTTCAGGTATCTGGGCTTGGTAGTCGATTTTCAGTCCAATTTAGGGGACACTTCGATCTAAAAATTACCAACTCTGGAATTGAAACACAAAAGTATATTCAAGTATATTTTATGAGTAAAATTAAACCAATTTTTTCCCAATTTAGTAACTTGTAAGTTACTGACTTTGGAGTAATTTTAATAGTCAAAAATAAGCTAGTTCGGAGCCGCATTTCCAAATTTATAGTCACTATGACAATCAAGGCAACATTTTAGTTAATTATTACTAAATTACAACTTGGTTAGGTTATTTGGACGCGAGTGCTGGTTAACATGCCTTAATTTGTTGCTTGGGTAGTGTATGGACACCCGGTTACGACTAAGGAAGACATGATCAGACGAGTTCGAGATGCTTTTGCGTTGCTGACATCAAACCAGATGGAGCAGGCCATCGCTGAAATAGTTCAGCGAGCCAATAAGTATTTGCAACAGCAGGGGGATGTCTTAGAACATTTATTATAATCTGTATACATATAATTTTCGTATATTTCAGTGTTTAATTGTTTGAATTTTATTTTTAATTTGTTTCGTTTTTAATTCAATTAGTTAGTTTGTTTGTTGACGTAACTGGTTCACAGTGTGCTAAGTTTCTAATAACGGCATCAACAGTTTTATGGGAAGGTGTAGGCAAGTCTACATATGGTTCTGCAAATACACATGTTCTTGCTAACATTCGTCAGAATTCTTCGTGAACTAGTAGCAGATTAATAAAATCCCACTTTGAGTACATCATATTGATTTTTTGAGATCAAACTGAATTTTTGTGCAGAGAAGTCAAGTTCACTTAGTTGTATTACTCAACTCAAAACATAACTGTCAAACTGAAAATTTAGTTACTGTTTGCTATTTTCCATGACTCTACAGGAATCACAATACATACCCATCTTGCATATTTCGAACCTGAATATCTCAAAAACCGTACGGTTTGGGTATAGGTAATGATTAACAAAATTCAAAGAGTAGTAAATTATCTTGCCAATGGCATTATAATATACAGGGTGATCAATTTGAAAAAAATGAGATATCTGCGCATATGCGTTTTTAATCACCCCGTAGACAACAATTGATTTGTCGGAAGATTGTGTATACTAAGTTAAAATATACAATAATGAAAAAAATTATGCATAACAAAGAACTTCCAATTTGCATCCATTAATAAGATACAGGACGTTGAAAGGTACATATTTTTGTAATAAAAACGGCCATATCTCGTGAAACACTCAGTATAAAGTAGCAAAACCGTGTATTGGGAGAATCGCCGAGATCAGCTGTATCCGAATCTGTAATAATATAAAGGGCCTTTTATTTAAAATAAGCGAGTTAGTGTCCACTTCCAGTATAACCAGAAGTCGCGGGATGTTCTAAATATTTTGGATGGATTGGACATTATAGTAAACCTCATACTACAAATTTTTAGGATCCGAATAAGTCTATTTTCTCCAAAACGTCTAATAGGAACTCTTAAAGAATCACCTTGCTATTACTACAGCGCATTGTGTTTATTAAAGCATAATAGTTGTGCTGCTGCTGTTTAGTTGATGTGTGAATATATGGGTCAGTATTATACCTGGCATTATTATTTCTTGACCGCGCCATTGCTTATCAAGTTATAGAATTACTATAGAAGTAAACGACTCTGCTTGATTTCATATCTTGTTGATTGTAGGAGCAGTTTAGTACTGATAACCCTTCTGGTTTTGCAGTATTGTGATTGATACATTGATTGGCACCTTCTGCGTTTGTTGTGACGGTAGTCTCAAGTCGCTGAGTCATCATAATTACCCTCTAAGTACTAATGTCATCTAAAACCTTGCAACGGGTTGCGGAATAATTTCTGGCGCTTATTAAAATAAGTCCCTAGGACTTGTATAGAACTTATAGTGTTACCAAATACCCGAAGCCCTCTCAGATGTCTCTACTGCTTAGACCTCCGCGGCTTATTGAGGAAATTGTGGTGATTTCCACCTTTCAGGTAGTTAGTAGCAGGGAAGCGTAGCAACAGCCACGGTACTGCTATATAGAGTAACCAGAATTAACATAAAAGAGCAGAATACACGGTCAGAGCGCTGTATTGTTAAGGCAAAAAGCAAAGCAAACAGTGAAGTGCTGTTACATATTTTTTTAAATACTCTGGCTAAAGCTCAGAGTCAGCTAGGTCAAGAGATGCGTCGTGAGTATACTAACATGAATATAGATTGAAAATGTAATATTTCAGAAGGCAAATAGACCTTCTTCTATCGTCCCTTGCTGTCACATGACACAGAAGAGGGACATAAGCAACGTTTATTCAAATACAATTATGATGTTGAATCCTTTCTAAACACAATCAACAAAACAGTTGGAGTGAAACAAACAACTCCAGTATCCGTATGCCAGTTTTACTCGATAAAAGTAATGAGACAATGGGACACAGTAAACACAAAACATAAAAATATAAAAAAACAGAGCAGAATTCTGTGATAAATACTGCGACATTATATGTACACTTGGAGAACCCAAATCACCACAATGCATCTTTTTAAAGACCTGACGACCTGATCTCTCATCAGAGGATAAAAAAATTTGAAGAGGAACAATTTTTCATCCTCTGATGACGCTAACTTTGTTAGTGAAACAGTCAGGTCTTTAGACAGATGTAATGTGGTGATTTGGGTTCTAAAAGTGTATTTATCAGTGCTCATCATAGTTTCTAATCTTCACTTGTTGAATTACTGAGACATTATTGAACAAATATAAATTAAAATGAGAATTATAATAACTCCAGGAGGAATTATCATCCAAGATAAGGCTGCCACCATTAAATATTCCTTCTTCACTAAATAACATGAAGAGTGGGCGTCAGAGGAAGTTTCCGCATTGTCGACTTTGGTAGATGAGTTCGACGAAATTATTGAATTACCGGCTCTGGAATATGAGTCAGATGAAAAAGTAAAAGTCTGGATGCAGCAAGTGCGTTATGGTAGCGAATTTTCGTTAAAATGTTTTTAATGTCAATTATGTTTTGTTATACTAGTAACAATGTACCACATTTCATTAAAATAGCCTTGTAGTTTCAAAAGTACAAACATTTTCCGAAAATAAACTTTAAATGTTTCAGAAAAATGGTCCAATTTTACTTGCCAACGAACCTATTCAAGCTGTTAACACACCCACCAATATATAATTATTGACAAACAGCTTTATGACCCAAGTAGAATTTTTTTTATATTTTTCAAACATTTCTTTTACAAAAATTCATCATTTTGTTGTCCGAAATTGCCTTCAGTAATGTTACACATATAAGAATGATAAAATTATTAAAACATTTTGTCTGCTACTTATTGACATTCTTGCGTCAAGAAAACCTAACCGTTGCATGTAATATTGAATTGGTTTTGTTAACCACATAAAATATTTTCTTCTTGTCCTTTCCTTTAATCACTAGTGGCACCCATTTTTTTTCTTTTAATGCCTATAACTTTTTTCTTTTAATGAATACATCTGAATGTACTTTTTCTACACTTTTTTCTTTTAATGAATACATCGGCATGTAGGGTAAGTTTGATAGTAGAAACGTGTGGGTGTTATTTGCGGAAATACAGAAATTTTTCGAAAGAAAATCCAAAATTTTCCGGGAAAAAACTAGTCTAATTTTCCTGGATAACGAACTTATCCAAGCCACTTACAAATGGAAGGTACGTACCAAATTCAATCAAAATCTGCCTATTATTTTTTGAGTTATTAGTGTCATATATATATATATATATATATATATATATATATATATATATATATATATATATATATATATATATATATATACATATATTTGTCAGAGCGACGGCAGGTGGTGATGGTGGGAGATAGCACTAGCAGGCCTCTCGCTGTTGGCTGCGGTGTTCCTCAGGGCTCTGTGCTTGGTCCACTGTTGTTCACGGTGTATATTAATGGCTTTTTAGAACTAAATACCGATTCACATATTGTGAGTTTTGCTGACGACGCAGCAGTTTTTTATACTTCACAGACCTGGGCAGAGCTCAAGACAAAGGTGGAGCGAGATTTTTTGTTCGTAGATACGTGGTTCAAAGCCAATAAATTGACCGTAAATTACGAAAAAACCAGGTACTTGTCTTTTACATCCTATTCTAATACACAGCTAAGTATGGGTTCACTTTCAATTAGTAGAACGTGCGTGATTCCCGAAGCGACGGAGACTACTTACCTGGGAATTGTAGTGGATAGCCATTTACGGTGGGACTGTCAGGTTAAGTGTCTCACGATTAGACTGAGAGCACCTATATCCAGATTTAGAATTGTGAGATAATACCTGGATCAAAGGCAACTAAAAATACTATATTATGCTTTTGTACAGTCACAGCTTGTTTATGGTGTTTTGGGATGGGGAGGTGTGGCAGAGAGTTATTTGAAGAAATTAGAGGTGGCGCAGAAATGGATCATAAAAATTATATATGAGAAAAATATTAGGTATTCTACAGAACTGTTCTATTGCGAGACAGATATAATGGATCTCCGACAGCTTTACAGCCTTTGTCTGCTTATGAATATTTCGAGGAAAAAAATTAAATTGGGATCTGGTAAGCACCTACATCATACGCGATACAGAGAGAACATCTGCATGGTTCCGCGTGAGTTCAAGAGTATTGGTCAGAGGTCTCTCCAATATTTGGCTTCAAGGCTGTACAATATTTTGCCTGGGGAATTGAAGGAAAAAATTGCTTTAAAATCATTTAAAAAATTGACTAAGAGGTCGATAATCAAAACTGGCAGAAAGATATTTAATGATATTTTTAGGATCGTGTAGAACATTTGCAGGTTGATAGTTAATGGTATGTCAAATATTATGATCATTTTGTTTTGTGTGTGATTACTGCATTACTGATAGTGATGTGTTTAGTGTTTGTTTGTTTGTTTGTGTTGTATTACTGAACTGGGGAAATTGCCTGGACTGGACATTTTAGCTGGACTGGACATTTCACTTTGCCTTTTTACCAGTGGCCATTTGAAGGTCAGTCACGCACAGACAACTTTTATGGTGTCTCAGTGACTTAAATTGTTTTATTTAGAACTTGTACACATTTTTAAAAAACTTTTTTGTATTATTGTATTTTGTTTCTAAACAAACATAATTATTATATATATATATATATATATATATATATATATATATATATATATATATATATATATATATATACACACAGATATCCTCATTAGTGATTTTTTTGTTGTACGAAAAATGACGCTACCGAAGGAGAAGGCAGGAAAAGAAGTATCTCAAAAAATGTTGCAAGAAACTTACCAGACTGAAACAAATGGGTGTGCAGTCACTGAAAATTAGAAAGCCATTGCAGCCACATTAAAGGGACTGTTTCAACACATGGAAATTATAGCATACCACAGTTCAAGGACATAAATTAACCACAGCCTGAAACTAATACAAGCCAATACAATGCTCTCCCAGATCGAATGGAATTTTTTTTCCGTTTAAGGATGAGTTGCGAAGCAGACTCAAGCTGCTGAGAATCTATATATGCTCACTAGGTAGTGTGAGGGATTTATAAATCGTCTTTGCGTCTGTATTTAGTATTGGAACGGCTTCAACCAAATATGGGTAACAACAATTAATAAATATAGAAAACAATCATATCCGCATTTACAATAATAAGTACCAAAGGACTAAAGCAAATAACTGTTCAATAATTTCTAAACCACTTAAATCAACGATGTGTAAACAAGTATGCGTCAGCAATTCATTGAAACCACAACATGCCAGAGATAACAAAGTCCGTTCTCGCTGGTTTCATGAAGCTGGTGGTGGTAAATTTGAATACGTCAAATCAATCAACGCCACCCACATTTACGTTACTGATTATCATATGCAAGACAAGAAGACCAAGAAATGGGGGGAAGAGAAGATGAAGAAGGCAGATAAAATGTGAAGAAGGATAATTTGGTGTGGGTGAAGAAGTAAAGAAGAATAATGAGGAGAAGGGAAAGAATAAGGTAATGGGGTATAGGGGGAAGAATAAGGCGCCGAATAAGAAGAATCAAGCTTATAATAGTTTTCATAATTCCATTGTTTGTATGTTACATATTATTCCTGTTATTTAAACCTTCACATTTTAACAGTTAGCTTGCATTCGTTTAGATATAAGCACTCAATATATCCAAATATAAATCATCAGAAAATTAATTATTAATGTTGACTTGTAGTGTTGCTAGTAACAATTGAATTGATATAAAGATGGATTTTAGAACATTAGATTTGAGGAGGGGTATTATTCTGCGGCATAATCAAGGGCGGATTTTGCTCTAAATTATGGGGGGCTAACTAAGACTATATATATATATATATATATATATATATATATATATATATATATATATATATATATATATATATATATATATATATATATATATATATATATATATATATATATATATATATATATATATATATATATATATTATATGTATACAATTCATGGGGGGCAGGTAATTACCTCGTTACCCCCCGCCCCAGTAAATCCGCCCTTGGGCATAATAATCAAGAGAAAGAAAGCAGACACAACACAGGG
This sequence comes from Tillus elongatus, assembly GCA_964006375.1. NCBI lineage: Eukaryota > Metazoa > Arthropoda > Insecta > Coleoptera > Cleridae > Tillus > Tillus elongatus. The sequence goes on along the minus strand of OZ023266.1, from coordinate 35,884,897 downwards.
AAGGTAGTGACAATCCCGTGGGAGTGGCTATTAGCGGTTTGCCACGTCGTCGCTACGTGAAGGCTACGGTGTTGGAACGTAGCTATATAAATTCTCGATACCACTCCGTAACGTTCCACTCATTCCACATTTCGATGGTTGCTCTCTGATATGAACGTTCCTATAACGGATCACTGACTGAAGGAAAAACACTTGCCTCGTTGTCCACCGGCAATTCTACTCTTAACCCACCTCCAAATGCTTAACCACCAACAATGTCGCGCATCAAATGACGGATATCATTTTCAAAACTAAAAAGGTACGAAAGATGCTCTCTTCTCTTAATAGCAGGAAAGCATCTGGCCTTTACGAGATCCCAGCAATTGTTCTCAAAAAATGCGCACCAGAGCTTGTTTCTGTCCTGGCTTGTCTGTTTCAGACATCTTACAATAGAGGCATCTACGATTCGATCCCATACCACGCTAAATATAAATATAAAATACCTTTCTTAATGTAAAAACGTAATCGGATGATCATTCCGAACATTATTTTATATCAATCCGTATCATCCGAATATTTACAACGCTAGTATTGACAATTAGCACCAGCGGATTCTATTTCCAGGTTATGCGATGCGCAGAGCGCGAACGTACACGCTTCTCTGTGACAAATAGCTACGTGTGGTCAGTGACTAGAAAACTGCTCGAGTATAACCCATCCCCAAGAAAGGATCCAAAGCACTTCCTAGCAACTACAGGCCTACTTATCTCCTTTCAGTCGTGTCTAAAGTGATGAAAAGTATATAAACACCTAATTACTAAAATTTCTTGAAAAACACACTCTAACCCACGACAGGCAGTATGGATTCCGTCAGCGCAGATCAACTGCTGACCTCTTTTCCTTTGTCACCCATTCTTGGAACAAGTCTATGGAAATACAAGGTGAATCCCAGATTGTAGCTCTAGACATATCCAAAGCATTCGACCAGGTCTGGCACGCAGCGCTGCGGAATAAAATTCCCGCCTATGGCCTACCACCAAAACTCTATACCTGGACAGCAAATTTCCTCTCCAACCGGAGCATTTCTGTTGTCGTGGATGGCCACTCCTTTAAACTATATCCAATTAATGCAGGAGTTCCTCAATGTTCAGCTTTAGCCCCTACTTTGTTTCTTCTCCACATCAATGACCTCCTCTGTAGCACATCCAACCCAGTTCAAAATTACGCAGACGACAGCACCCTCCACTCAAATGTACAATATTCTAAGCCTGTCTCTTTATCCCAATTAGATGAGCATCGCACACTCATGGAGGGTTCTGTCTCCGTGGATCTCCAAAAAATATTAGACTGGGGAAATAGAAATCTTGTACAATTCCACCCCACCAAATCTCAGTCTTGCTTTCTTTCTCATGAGAGATACACCAGCCCTAGATACATCACAATGAACAACCAAGTTATTCAAAATAATGACTCCTTTTCATTTGTTGGAATTTCTGTGGATCGAAATTTCAATTGGGACCAACATGCCACATCAATTGCAGAAGCGTCTGCTAAGAAATTTAGTTTCCTCTACCGGGCTCGCAAATACTTTTCACCAGCTAATCTCTATACCTTGTATACTTCACACTGCTCAGAGGAGCTTTCTTCCATAGTTCCTCCACCTGCTTCCACCAACAGATATACCAGGGGAACAGATCGAATGCACCGTTTTACTATCCAGGTCACCGGACATAGAACATATTGTTATGCCCGCTCTTTGGTGCCGAGGACTTCCATGTTGTGGAATTCCTTGCCGGCACATGTTTTTCCTTCTCCTTCAAACCTCCAAACCTTCAAGTCCAGAATTAACAAGTTTCCTCTCTCATCCTTATCGACACCCACGGTACAATAGTATTTAGGCTATAAGCCCTCGTGGTGTGTTGTTAAAATATATTTAAAAAAGAAGTTATCACGACAGTCGCTGCCTCGTTCCAGCGACCGATTGTGCTAGTTGGGTAGCAAAAATTTGCTTAAAACAATATTTTTAGGAAGATAAATACGAAAGCTAACTAGATAAAACTAGATAAGGGCTCGAAGCTTTGATAATAAACATCAAGCTGATTATGTAATAACTTGAAATGCAAATAAAAAGTTTGTTTGTAAATTTCCATGAATGTTTTACATACTCTTGTGTCTACTGCATTGTTAATTTCAACAATGGAACGCGTTACAAAAGCTTATATTTCAAATTCCTGTAACGACAGATGTTTGTTTGCAAATGTTGAAGGTATTATCATCAAACTGCGTACCTTAAATTGTTCTGTCAACTAAAACTCGAATAAGCGGTTGTTAGGTGGTTTTCCATGTTCGCGAATACATTTATAACACAGAATACAGTTTTGAAAGAAAGGAAAAAATGTAAAAGGAACTTGAAATGAGATGTCTCCTGGCACATTTCAACAATTTAGGAATGCCATAAAGCTAAAGTAGACAGTAGAGGAGACACGCGCTATATGAAGTACTTCAATTTATATTCATTTGCAGATACGCGCATAATTTTAGGACTTCTGAGAAAAAAAGCATAAGATATTCTAGGATAAAAGTTATCATGACGGCAATTTATAAAAACAAAACCCCGAATAACAAAAATATGTGTTCCCATATTAAGTTAAGAGGACGAATGCTCGGCGTAACAATCCATAACTTTCCCTTTGGATTTTCCGAAACAATTCTCTTTTATAAGTTTAGTGCCGAATAAGCTTAGGAACGAAATATTAATTACGACTCTGTATTCAGTGTGCCATGAAACTTAGTCAGCGATGTCTTGATTACAGCAATTGTCAGTAATGTTTCTAAATGATTATAGAGTTAATTGTAATCTTCATCATGGGAAATTAGCAAAAGTTTGTAGCGTTTTAGTTGGCGAGAATATTCAAGTCAGTTCTGCTCATGTGATTTCGTTGTTCTAAACTTGACGCATGTATACAATGCTGGGAATACAAGATAAAATTATCCTCTCTAAGATCGAACATTTTTATTTGGAAAAATGAAGCTTTATATAAACTCACAGCTATCAAATTTTGTAAGCATTTTAATGATTTGATTTTCAATTTTGGTGTATTTGATTATATCCATTCAGGGTAATACTTTTACATGGAAACACCAGTTCTATAATAAATATCTATGAGTTCTCTGCTCAGTCCAAACTGAGAACAGTTTAAAATAATTTTGTAGCCAATAAAAACATTTATAAGCTTTGTGTAAGACATCAAGATTTTGGTTTTATTCTTTTTAGAGAATGGTCACGTTTTTCGAACATGTTCTTCGAACAAGCGCAAATTAGAGCTCCTAGAATTCGTATTTAGGAATTGTTAAAATTTATATATATATATATATATATATATATATATATATATATATATATATATATATATATATATATATATATATATATATATATGAGTTAATGAAGGTTTTTATCAATGTCCCTCGTTTAGGTGTTAATTGTTATCACTTATGTGTAAACATAATTGTAATAGTTAAATTTTGCTTCAAAATTTAGTATATTCAGATCATAAAATGTATATATTTTTAATTTAGTTTCAATTTGAATGTTGTGCTCCTTTTATCTTGTTTATAAACGGTATCTATTTATTTTCTTTGCAATGTAACTTATTAAGATATCAATATTTTTAATTTATTCAATAGTGTCATTTATTTTGAAACACTTGTTATTATATTCCACTTTCAAAGCTGAGATTTTAGTGAGCCAAACTATTACTATTTTAATAGATTTAGTCTAGGAAAAATTATAGTCAATGTTTTACCATGCAAAATATGTCTATTTATATTACTGATAATAAATATTTACCTGCTAGTTGTTGTTTTACTTTGCCACAGCTATTTTGAGTTCTTTCTCTACAGGGATTATTTCATTTAAAAAGTTAAAAAGAAAATTCTTATACACGAATTCCAACACTAGTTATTGGTTTTGTTGCAGATTTCTTTACCTAAATTATCTTTACTTCAACTATATATATATATATATATATATATATATATATATATATATATATATATATATATATATATATATATATATATTAGGTAGAAAATTGAGAAAAACTTATTCAATTTGAGCAGAGAGAATATTTTTATTTGATTGAGTTATATTTTAACAGAACTTTAAAGAATAAACTATTTTCTCCTTAATTAAGACTTATTCAAGGATCATTTTTTCTATTATCTTATGATATGGTAATTTTTCTTTCGTTACACCTGTCATAAATTTTCAATTTAGATTATTTTTGAGTTATTCCTGTTTTTAAGGTTCCCACTAAATATTTGAAATTACGGTGTCATGGGGACCTCTTATTTTATGATACGTTGCCTGATGATATAAATTTAAAATGGAAGATTAGATATTTCTCTTCGACGTTCGTGGCCCCATCTGTTGATTTTGCATTGAAAAATTACTTTTAAGCTGGATTTAACTTTATATTTGGTAATACTGGTTCTCCTTTATTTAGATTTACCTCTTCTTGTGCCGTAATTCGTTTTTTTAAGGTTATACGACATATATTCACTAAAATGGAACTGAAATTTAGATATATATATATATATATATATATATATATATATATATATATATATATATATATATATATATATATATATGTATATATATATATATATATATATATATATATATATATATATATATATATATTTGGTTTAATACCTTATTTTGAAATGGCTTCAGCTGGTGTCAATGTGAATTTCACTATTTTACTTTTCTTCTGGAGTTATTATGTTTACTGCATATCGGCAGTTAGGTAAGGTATATACACATTACTGTTAGGTAAATCTCTTGTGCTTTATTTAGCAGTTTTCTCCACTTTTAACACATTTTGCCCAAACTGGTGCCCCATTACTTATTACTTTTCTGCTGCTTGGCTTGTTGTTGTTCCGGGTCTCTCTATTTTCGTGATAAACCAATAAGCTTGATTTACACACTTTTTAACGTTTTGTTTTGCTTGTTTTCTAGATATTGTCCAATGGATTGGCAAATATTTAAAATAGCTCAAAAAGGGGTATTTCCTTTAAACACTTAATTACAATAATGGAATTAATTATATGTAATACATACAGACTTAGTGGCTACTTTTCTATCTTCACTGTTGGGTTTCCTTTCTGTAGATGAAGGGCATAGCTAGCGCGTAAGCTAACTGGAGCAAGAGGCCTTTATGAATTATGTCTGAGAATGCTGTCAAACAGCGAAAATAGTAACAGAAACGTTGAAGAACATCTGAGAACATCTATAATTCATAAAGGCATCTTGCTCCAGTTAGCGTGCGCGCTGACTACGCCCTTACGCCCTTCACATACAGGAGCGAAACCCAACAGTGAAGCCAGAGAAGTAGTCTTCAAGTCTGTATTAGTATGGACCAGTTTCACCAAGTAAGGGCAACAACAATCAATGAATTATATGTAAGTCAAACGCGTGGTTATTTTCCCGCTACATTTTAAATTGTTATACATTCTAATTTCTAACCTCTTTATCCTCAAACTCAATCAAATTACTTTAACCTTATTTATATTTATGCTTCTAAGTATGCTAACTCTCTTTAGATAGTTAATATTTAAATGTTCTTACCATTAAGATAAACAGACATGTTATCTTACCCTAATATTAACAAATTGATCTTAACCAAATTTATAAACAGTATTGCAACTTATTGTATCTGCACCAGCCTTTTCAAACGTTTTTTTTTAACTTTGGGCTGTACATATTTTGTCATTTTTAAACCATTGTCACTTCACTTCCTTTTTTTATATAATTCATCACCCTTCATATTTGCTAAGAGTTATGGGTTTACTACATCTATTATTTTCTTTACAACTATGTGATTTGCTATCTTAAAACTCTTGACTATCTAAATATATATAGTTGACCATTTCTTTGAACTGACTAATGTGGATGTTTATCTATTTAAATGTGCAATATTAATTTTGGTTTAATGTTATTTACTTTCATTCGTTCTCAAAAATTGACGAAAATCTTTATCATAGTAGTAGTAGCAGCAGTGATGGGGGGGCCAACGCCAAGCAAGTAGGCCACCATGGGCCCTTTATGCCAACCCCAGAAACCCAGCAATCATGGTCTACTCCTCCTCGGTTCCGTCTCCAAACCGTCTCGACCTCGAGATGAAGGCCGTGACGGTCTTCAATTGGACGGTACTTACCTGATTCCTCTGCAGAATCCTCGATCCGAACAATTCTGCTCGAGGGCTCCCAAAAGCCTTGCATTCGCACAGGTAGTGGTAGGACGTTTTCTCAACCTCGCAGCATTCCTGGCAAATGGGATCCCTCTCTACGTCTTTTAATGTGAGGACGCAGTGGCCTGCGAGAACCACAAGGATGCGGTGACGCGTAGGTCGACTCCTACCGAGTAGCCAGACAGCTTTATCTCTGTCCGGCCCCTCCACGAAGTCCCTCGCCTGCCGGAAGCCACCAACCGACCCCCAGTGCCTCTTCATTGCTTCCTCAGTCCACCTGTCTAAGGCGACAGACTGTCTTCCTACTTCTACCTATCGCCGGCTTCGGGCCACAGAACGGCCGTAGGGAACCGAGCCTTGCGAGATTATGCGCCACCTCATTTCCCGCCACGCAACAGTGTCCCGGAACCCACACTAGTTGTACCTTCTTTAGCCTGGCTAGTCCTCTGAGGGCGTCAGCGCACTCCTGAACCAGAGTTGACCTAATTCTGGCCGCACAGACTGCCTGGAGGACTGCGTGGCTATCCGAGCAGATGTACATACATTTCCAGGGACGCCTCTTCATATCCTGTCTGTTAGCCACAGACAGGATAGCGCACAACTCTGTTTTGAATGCCGTGGTATATGTGCAAAGAGCATAGCTCTCGTGCACCCCCAGGCCCTCAATGTATATTCCTGCCCAGGAGGATTGTTGGTCCTCCAGCCTCGATCCGTCGGTGAAACAGACCAGGCTTGCGGGCTGGAATTCAACCTCATTTTCCCTCCACTGATCCCTACTGGGGATCCTGAGGGTGTATGGCCGAGTCAACCTAATATTATCCTCGGCATCCCGTACCTTTATGGCGGAAATCGGAATTTCCCTTTCCACCTCATTGGAGACTCTTGCATGCCCTGTTACTGCTCCCTCTCTGCACCAGTTTCCTGCGTCTCGTATTCTGAGATGCGACGCCATCGCCTCCCTCCTGACACAGATAGGAAGCGGTGGCAGCATCAACAGCACCTCTAGCGCGGCTGAAGGTGTCGTCCTCATAGCTCCTGTGATACCCAGGATTACCAGCCTTTGGAGTTTGGACAGCTTCCTGCTGGTAGTTTGGTTCACACCACACCACCAGACCAACGCCCCATAGAGGAATCTCGGCCTGATGATCGCAGTGTAGGTCCAGTGAAGGATCCGAGGATTAACCCCCAAGGTCCTTCCTATCACTCGACGCAGCTGCCAAAGGGTCGCTACTCCATTCCTTACAACCCGTTCTATTTGCGACTCCCATGTTAATTTGGAGTCTAGGATCACCCCCAGATATCTCTTTATCATAATATATTTTCAAAAACCCCATTAGGGTTTTGTCGATAGGCTGCATCTTATGCGTCGTGTGGGGCGGTAAACACTGAGGTAACGTGGTTTTCCCTAGCAGCTACAGTGACATATAAATTCCTCGTGCGAGTATGATGGCCGTCCCAAATCAAAAGGACAGGGTTCTCAGTACTTGGTCTCACCTGTTCTAGAAAATGGTTTAACCGCTGCGTGAAAATATACGTCTGAATTTCTCCAGATGGATGAAAATCAGAAATACTCCCTGGAGGAGCTCTCTTCTGTAACAAGTTGCTGGCATTCTTGCGAAGAAATATAAGTAAAGGCGGCACATCACTGCATCATGCACTCATCCACAAGATACAAATCACTAAAGAGCCTCGTTTTGTAGACGTCAGCGGTCCCATTTGTCGTTTTCCTCTTAAAGAAAAAAACTACGGGCATTTAGATTGAACAATACTATGCAGGCTTTCAGCAACATTTAAATTTTGATTAAGTGTGAAGTTTTTTTGCTCCATTTATTCCTCTAGAAGGTCAAAATTTGGTCAATGTTCTTCCTATTGAACCCTAGACCTCAAGCAAGCGAAGTGCTCGTGGGCTTTCTCCTCTTGAAATGACAGAGCCAGTCGCTTTCTTTACTAAAGAAAAATAATTGGAGATGTTATTTCTCTTAGCTAGTTAAAATGCAATACTACAGATATCTCGTCTTACTAGGCCATAAAATGTTTTCCGCGTTGCTAAATAATGTTTCAGTAACTAATTTTCTAGATCCACTGGCAACACATGTTTCCTGCCTACTTTTGTTTGACATAGTCCGAAAAGGATGACACGAGGCACACTGAGTGCTTTGCATTGCTTTAAATAACACATTGTTTTTGAACTAATTGCTATTACAGTTTTTTTCACTTTCTCCTTATTCCACTTGTTACGATTTGGTGGCAAGTTTATGTAAGTCACCTTCTCGTCACTAAGGAATTTTTTGAAAGAATATTAGCCAAACATTATAGACCGTTAAACCATAAACTTAACTTAAACTACTGCCAAAACATCATATAAAGGGGATATCTGAAAAGAATTTTCTGGAGATATTTTAGTAAAATGAAGGACAATGACGGTTGAAGCTGAAACTTAAGGGTTTGCAAAACACGACATTTTCTTTACGTAATCCGCATTTCTTTCAGCTTATTTGCCTTAATATTGCCAATTTTTACCTTTTAAATCTTTAGATGCCTATAACTTTGTGTCTTTTAACTCAAAGATCTAAATTTTGGTAAATGGTTGAGTTTTTATAATGCCAATAGGGGTAACAAATTTGGTTGCCCTTACGTTGTTTTTTCCGGAGGTATGAAAATTTTCCGAAAGAAACACAAATTTTCCGAGAAAACCTTGGCCGATTTTCCTGGCTAACGAACTTGTCCAAGCCACGGGAAAAAGGACACTACTCACTAAATTTGATCAAAATCGGTCCATTATTTTTGAGTTATCGGTGCGATATATATGCATATATATATATATATATATATATATATATATATATATATATATATATATATATATATATATATATATATATATATATATACATATAAACAATGAAAGTCACCCCGGATATGGGTTCTAGGAAGCCTAGTTGGTGCTCAATTAAAGAGAATTTTTTTTTCAAAATTCAAAAGCCGCCATCTCCTCATTAGTGAATCTTTTAAAGAAAATTCACTAAAAAGGATTCCAAATATATTTTCTGCACGTATTTTACTCGACTGTGGGACAATACCTAGTAGAAGAAGATCTTGTTAAACATACTTTGTACGATATTTGTGGTATATAGCATGCAGATGATATTATGATGCCTCAGTCTACCAATTCTTCAAGTCTCACTGGAAATCGTGTCTAAAATATCGATGTGTTAATCCTAGACCTGAAAAGAAAAGAACGGCATGTTTTGACTTTCTGCACACATAGGAAAAATTCGGTCGCGTTTTTTCAGTCTGCTATGGAAATAATATTAACTGTTACATTTTTATTCTCGGGGTTTTTAACCAATCTCTGCGTTCTTTACTAACATAGAGAGCACATCCCTCCTTGGCGCAATGCGTTTATGGTAAATAAGTAAGAAAACTGATAATTATTGACAAGCGTTTGTTTACAAAATTTGTTCTGAATCAGATAGTAAACAATCTTTAATTCAAAAAAATTATATCGTCGTCATAAAATGTACTAACCTCTTCGGGATAAGTATTTTTTAAATTTATAATAACTTGAGAAACATAGCTTTAGTGAAGGAAAACCTATTAGCGTCTGCTGAGAATTGAGAACTGAACCTTTTTGTCGAAAGAAGAATTTTTCATCTCCGTTAAAAAGGGCGTTGATGATAATGAATAAAAAATGAATAATTTAGTCGTAAATATGTGCACTTTTACATGGAATGACTTAACGCGTAGAAGAAATCTCGTAATTTTGACACGAAGGCAGGGATTTATTTTTCGGCCACACATCTTTCCCTAACAAGTCTTATGGAAAAATACGTTTATACAGTTCGCTAATATAACGCCCGTTATACATACTGTAATCCAATTTTCAATTTCAACGAGTTTTAAATTTCTTTACATGAAAGATACCGACTTAGAGTATCTAACGATCTAACTAGTTAACGGCATACTTACTTAGTTCTTGTAATCAGCCCTCTCAGTTCATTTGTTTTCTTGATTCTTGATTAGATGAGACTGCCGAGAGAAAATGCTCTGTGGGAAGTATTCTGACTAAATAACGAATCTAAAATTAACCACATACAATGGTAAACGAATTTCTTTTATGGAAACGAAAGCAAGGCGACCCGGGGACGAGACCGCACTTTATTTCTTGTGGACTTAGATATATGACAGTATTCTTAAATAAAAATAACTTGGCTAAGTTGCTGAGTTGGAAATCTTAATTAGACAGAGACGAGACCCACGTCTATACCGATTTACATTAGATCCGTTTCTAAGCAGAAATACTTTTGGTCCACTTCTTGGCTTTTTTCTCTATAGCTTACTTGCCAGTTTAACTTTTAAAAGGCTAACAAACCATCAGGTCCATCTAGCATCTAATTAAGATACTGAATAGACAAAATATTAAGACGGTACAAAAGTTTGTAGTTATCAGTGTAGTGTCTTTTTAGCGAATTTCTCTTAAAACCAAAAATTCACTTATGAGAACATCTGTGTTTACATATATATATATATATATATATATATATATATATATATATATATATATATATATATATATATATATATATATATATATATATATATATATATATATATATATCGTACGGATAAGTCAAATAAAAATTCACCGATTTACATGAAATTTGGTAGGTACCCTTCCTTTGTAACTGGCTTGGACAAGTTCGTTAACCAGGAAAATTGGACTAGTTGTCCTAGGAAAATTTTGGATTTTCTTTTTTATATTTTTGTAATTTGTGTATCTCGGAAAATAACATAGCTGGGGCAATTAAATTCGCTGCGCTGCTTCAGATGATTAAATGCAAACTATGTACCAAAATTTGAACTATTAAGCTTACCCTACATGCCGAAAATTAGATCTTTGCGTTGAAAGAACAAAAAATTATAAGCATTTAAAGAAAAACTTTGGGTGCCACTTGTGATCAGATTAAAGCACAAAAAGAAAATGTTTTTTGTGGTTAACAAAATTCGTTTACACACCAGGAGTAAGCTTTCTTGACGTAAAAACCTGAAAAAATGATTTTATCTCGGAAAATAACTAAGCTAGGGCAACCAAATTTGGTGCGCTGGTTCAAATCATAAAAAGTAAACTATTTACCAAAATTGAAGAAAAGTAAAGTATCTGTCAAGTTATAAACCTAGCAGTTATTTTTCCTTATTAATTTCCAGTATGATTTCGTTTAAGTCAACTTAATCAAACCGGTTTTTTCAATATCAACAATAACAAAATTATAATTTCACTCAAAGATGACAAACTTATTTATCCGTTTTAAACAAAAATCTTGTTCAAAATCTATGAAATCTATGAAATTGTTTCTTCAAGGGTCAAAATAAAACATAGAAAACAGACATGGATCGAGCTGGATTCGATCGCGTAACCTTCTGCTAAGGAGGCAAGCGCGATGCCGCCCTGTGCCATTTAGGCACACGTCATCCAACGTTTTATTTCCGTGATACTTTAGGTCGGCTTCATGCCCGAGATATTATATTCAAAGTATACGTAACAGGTAATTACAGAATTAGTAGAATTACCATTGAAACCCATCCCACGACTGTTTCGGTCTTATATGACGTCTTATGTTTAAGTTTAAAGATAAAACAAACTCTTTCAGAATCATTTTTATAGAGACTTGGCTTGATTTTGCTTACATTTCTGCTATATGATACGACAGCATAATATATCTATGCTGCGCTAAAACTGTATTCGGAGCCTTTGATAAAGCTACAAATATAGTGTATTTTAATAATTGATTGAATCCCCCAGTTAAATAACAATCACTTGCCAAATTTTTAATTTCATGTCGTCTGTCATTTTCCATAATTACGGCCGAGATTTCACGATTGTTGGTTCGGGTAGTATGTATTATGTCTGGCATATATTTAGTTTGATTACCGCTGATGTATGGTTTATATCTGTTGTATGAATCAATCTACGTGTGGCAGTTAACTGCTCTGTCTGTCAGGCATTGGAGTTTAACCAGTAAGTCGTTTTAACGCTTGTCTTTGGGATTTTATTTTTAATTTGGACAAAACTCTAAATATTGTGTACCAAATTACTTAAAATTCACAACATAGGCTTATTTGCACTATTTTTAGCCACATGCAATGTCTCATTCCAGTTACTCTGATAGTTACAAAATGATAGCGTTTTCAAAAAGTTTTCCGCGATTTTCCACCGGAAGAACTTGAGCTTAGAGGCCGATTAACGAATTGGAACTTGGTTTTTGCCAGATCAAGATTTTAGCCAAGTTTGATTGAAATAAGTGCAGTATTTTTTGAGTTATCGCTCGGCTACATACATACATAAATATATATATATATATATATATATATATATATATATATATATATATATATATATATATATATATATATATATATATATATATATATATATATATATATATGAAGCATTCACAGGCCATTTAGGCCCATAGCTTGGTAATACATTTCCATTGCTTCCTATCCAGTGCAATCGTCTTCCAGTTTTGGACTCCTTTTTCTAGCAAGTCTTGTTGTGCTGCATCAAGCCATCTTTTTCTTGGTCTTCCCCTCTTCCTTCTACCCTCTGGATTTGACCAGACACACTTCTTCACCATTCTCTCCACACCCATTCGTTCTATATGTCCCAGCCACTGTAGTCTGCGTGCCTTAACCAGTTGAGACACCGGCGGTTCTCCATACATTTCATACACTTCCACATTTGGACGTCTTTCCCACATGCCATCTACTTTCTTGCCTCCGAAGATTCTGCGTAGTACCTTTCTCTCCCATATCGCTATTCTGTCCTCCAGTCTTCGGTTCATTGTCCATGCTTCACAACCATATGCCAAGGTTGGTCTTATCACAGTCCTATATACTCTGAGTTTCGCAGCACGCGAGATGTTCTTTGATCTAAGGAAGCTGTTAAGCCCTCCCGCACATCTGTTGGCTTTTGCTATCCTTAGGTTAATTTCTACCTCCTCATCACATCTATTGTCTACTAATACACCTAAGTACATGTAATTATTAACCTCTTCGAACTCTATGACTCTCTCCCCTCGCATTTTCACTGTAAAAGGTTCACTATTAGTCACTTTAGTCTTTTTAATTGCCATATACTTGCTCTTGTCCTTATTTATTTGAAGTCCCACACTGTCTGCTACTTCCACCAAACTTCTAGTGATACTTTCCAGCTCTTTTCTATTTCTGGCCAGTAACAATATATCATCCGCATAAGCAAGGCACTGATGACTCCTGTCAAACAAGCTCCCAGTTCTGTTTATACCACTCTCTCTTATCACTTTCTCCAGAACTATATTGAATAGTAACGTTGACAGCGGATCTCCCTGCCTCACTCCTCTTCTCACATCAAACTCTTCTGTCAGATTTCCGTTTACCCTTACTGCGCACGTGGTGTTACATAGTGTCATTATTACCAGTTTCACAATATACTCGGGTACTCTGAACTCTCTAAGTATATCAACTACTTTACTTCTTTTCACTGAATCGTAGGCGGTCTTAAAGTCGACAAAGATCATGTGTACTGGAATCTCGTACTCGTGACAGCCTGTCAAAACCTGCTTTAGCAGACATATCTGGTCAACTGTCGACCTACCCTTCCGAAAACCAGCCTGATATTCCCCTAGCAAAGGCTCTATATATTTTTCTAGCCGTTTCTTTATTAGTGTTGCTAAAATTTTGTAGGCCACATCTGGTAACGCTATCCCCCTATAGTTGGTGCATTCTGTTATATCTCCTTTCTTAAATAAAGTTACCATGATGGTCTTATTCCATTTTTTTGGCATTTCTTTTGTTTTCCAAATTTCTTTTATTAGCTCATACATCATGGCAACCAAAGCAGTCCCTCCGTATTTAAAATTTTCGGCCATAATGCCATTTTCACCTGGACTCTTGTTGTTTTTCATTGTTTGTATAATTTCTTCTATTTCTTGCTTCGTTGGATCTTCTGTAACTTCTTCCTCTTCATAAAACTCTTGATGACACTCTTTCAGTTCTTCTTCATCTCCATCATTATGCAGTTCTTCGAAATGTTCTTTCCATCTTCTGCATATGTCTTTATCGTTTCCAAGCAAATTGCCTTCCTTATCCTTAAAGAACACTGCTCTGCTTTGGTGGCCTCTTTTTATATCTTTCACGTCTTTGTAGAAGTTACGTATTTCATTTTTTTGATATTTATATTCAATATTTTTTATTTTGTCTTCCAGAAATTTTCGTTTCTGGGTTCTACACATATTTTTTGTTCTCTTTCTTTGTTCGTTATATTTTTCTAGGTTTTCCTCCGTTTGCGCCTGAAGCATTTGATGTCTTAATACTGCTCTTTTTTTTAGTGCGGCTTTACATTCTTCATTCATCCAGTACTTTTTTATTTGTTTTCGTCTCTTTTCCAGGGTTGCTTTCGTTGCCTCAGTCACCGTCTTTTCTATCTTTTCCCATTTTTCTTCAATGCCGTCTGTATTCAGGAACATATCACTACTATAAGCTTTGTCTATTCTTTTCTTGTAGTTGAGGGCTATTTCTTCTTTTCGTAGATCATTAACATTGTATCTAGTTTCTGCCCTCCTTTTTTGTGTCTGTTTAATCGTATCTGGGAATCTTAAAACAGCCTTTACCAAGAAGTGATCTGAATCAGCTTCCGCACCCCTACGTGTTTTCACATTGGTGATTAGCCAAGCATGTTCTTCCTTTATTAACAAGTGATCTATTTGATTTGTTTTATTTTGTCCCGGTATCGTCCATGTTCCCTTATGTATATCTCTTCTTCTAAAGTGTGTACTCATTATTTTCATATTCTGTTCTATTGCTAAAGATATCAACCTTACTCCATTGTCATTACTCGCCGTATGTTTACTTTCACCTCCTGTTATTGACTTATATATGTCTTCATTGCCTATCTTTGCATTTGCGTCTCCCATCAAAATTATCACGTCATTTTTTGGTATATCTTCTAGCGTTTTTTCCAGCTCTTCGTAGTACTGATCTTTCACTTCTTCTTCTTTTTCTTCTGTTGGAGCATGCATATTTACAATACTAATCATCTTATCTTCTGCCTTAATTCTTATGGAACATAGTCTGTCTGACTTTGGTTTGAAACATTTAACTTTATCTTGTAGCTTTTCGCTTATTAAGAATGCGACTCCATACCTTCTCATATCACTACCACTTGTAAATAGGATATAGTTTCCAACCCTTTGTATATCATTTCCTTTCAAGTGTGTTTCCTGTAACGCCACTACTTGCATACTATATTTATTGACCTCCATAATTAGATTATTCAAAGCACTCTCTTCATACAAACCCCTTACGTTCCACGTACCCAGATTTAGATACTCGGTTTTCGGTTTCACCTGGTATTTCCCTGTTTGGTTACTGTGTTCTTTATCTTTATTGGTATTTGCGTTTGCTCCTCTCGTGTCCCTATACAACTCCCTAGCCCTTATTGACATGCCAACATCTTTTTCCGTATACGTAGCCCTTTTCTTCGCCTGTTCAGTTCCCTTTTTCCACTCATTCTTGCCTAATTTTTTGTCTCATGCGTACCACTATTATATTCTACCTGTTTAACCAGGCCATTTTCTTCATCCCATTTCCAAAGCTGTCCCTCGACTATTAACTTCTTAAACCCAATCTTGACAGTTCTACCTTTGGCTCTTTCATCTTTTGCTACGTTTCTCAATTCGTTTTGAATTTTTCTCTCTTCCCTCGACATATCATCATTTATATACACAATCTCATTCTTGTAATTTTTTAATTTATATTTATTTCTCATAATTTCTATTTTCTCCTCTATTTTATAAAGTTCAACAAGACAAACCTTTTCACTGAGTCTCCTAGCTTGTTTTATTTCAACATTTACTTCTAAATTCTGTTTCAAAAAAATACCCATGTTCTCTTTTAAACTCTTTGCATCGTTTGTGTTCATTTTTAGCCCCTGTATAACTATATTCTTTCTTTTCTTCTCCTCTTCTAGAATATTTAATTTCTTTTTAATATCCTTTACCTCTTTTCTTAATTGATCATTTTCCATTTTCATGTTTTTATTTTCTTCTTTAATCACTTTCATCTCAGCTATAATTTTATCTTGTTTGTCTTCTATTTTGGTTATCTTCTCTGTTAAATCCGTTAGCATGTTTAACATTATATCCAACTTATTACTCTCGCTTTTCATATTTTTTTCTGGTGTTCGTGCCATTTTCTTACTTCTTTGGAAAATATCAGATATTGGAAAAGCCTTGCGTTTTCCCTCATCAGCAGAATAGTCTTCACTGTCACCCATCTTATACAACTCTCCTTACACTTTGCTGTTTAACGTGTTGCCTATCCAGACGTCGTCGGCGGCTGAATTATAATATCGGTTGTATTCTTTCAGCTTATCAATAAAGACACTGCACTCAACTTTGAACCTTATGCTCCAATGCCCCTAACCTTTAAACAGTACTTTAAATTCAATTTACTCACGGTGGCTGTGGTATTTATTTATCTTCTCAATTACCTAAGATCTCCTGCCAATGTTCTCACTATCTAACTGTTTCTTGCACTTTTTCTTTACTCGATTCGGTCAATTTGACTTAGATATCGGAGTAAACATTTAACACATTAGCGCTCAAATCTTCACCATATTACATTATATATATATATATATATATAAATTTTAACGAGCCTTGGTTTTGGGTCCTAGGAACCCAAATTCGCGCTAATCTGAAGAAACTTTTCCAAAAGCTTTTCATCGTAACCTCTCTAGTAGCGAATTTTTCTTAATGAAAATTCGCTAATAACTGATTTATTATCAATGCTAACAATCTGACATTTCCATCCTATATTATATTTTTAACCACATAATAAAAACTATTGTTTTGTAGTATACATGATTGTTATTGTAATAAATCTATTTATCAGTGTTTTTCCAAGTGTGTGAATGGTCTAATAAATGGGAGCTTTTCGTCAAAATCAAGCCAGACAAAATAATTACCTATTTTAGTTAACCTGCTGAATATTTTCAATTGGTTAACATTGTCGTGTAAATTAATTAAGAAACAAAAATAAATAAATAGCACCAGGAAAAACCTCCACTAAAACCTTGTCTGAAAACGTCCAATTTTAACATGGGTACTTAATTAACAGCTCAAATGGTAATCGGTTATTCTTTAAGAAATTAATCTTGATGCTACTTTAGAAAGAGGATAAACGGTTCAAAGTTTTATAACATATTGGTGATTATATGTCTTTAGAATGTTCTAATAAATCCTTATATCCGCTAATGCATTGCCTTGTGAAGCATTTTAGCTTTTGTCGTTGATGAATATTTTCTGTCAAGCACATATGCTTTTGTAAAGTATGAAAACAATAACTCAATAGCTCCAACTTTGGGTCTTGTTAGAGTAAGCTGATTACGTTTATGTTTTGTTGAAAATTAATAGCGAATATTTAAAATTTAGCGCCCTCTAAACAATGTTGGTAACACTGTTGTAGTCCAATAAGAATAAAGTTAGTTGATATCGAAGCATCGAACAGAGCGTTTCATTTTCTATACCGGGATTAATTTTTAACAGGTTATGGGGCCCAGATGCTAATGGCCACGTGTGCAATTAGCTGGGAATGCCGGTAAAGAATTGTGAAGTATAACGTTGTGTGTTTCGCGAGAACGTTAACGGAAATGGCATCGAATAATTACATAGTGAATGTGCCGAAACTAAAAGGCCGCGAAAATTTCGCAGAATGGTCTTTTGCTGTTGAAAACTTTCTAGTACTTGAAGGTTTATCTAAGTGTACTACAGAAGTGGTTCCTGATCACGATGCAAAAGCGAAGGCTAAAATAATATTAACATTAGACTCGTCGTTGTTTGTACATATAAAAGGTGCAAAAACCACGGTGGAATTGTGGAAGACGTTAAATAATTTATTCGACGATTCCGGGCAAACGCGTAAAATAAGTTTGCTGCGAAAGTTAATTTCAACACGTCTTGATGAATGTGACTCTATGACGGAATATGTTAATCGAATAGCTGATACTGGACAAAAGTTAAGTGGTACGGGTTTAGATATCGGAGATGAACTTTTAGGTTCTATCATGTTAGCCGGTTTAACTGAAAAATATCAACCGATGGTGATGGCTATTGATAATAGCGGGCAGAAAGTGACAGTTGACTCCATTAAGTCGAAGCTTCTAGATATGGATAGTACAGATACTGGCAGTGGGATGGCGTTTGCTGCTGGTAGTAATTCAAGTTCAAGTTATCGACACAGGAGGACACGAACGGCGCATCCGCAAACTGACAAATTCAACAAAAATGGACATGAAGCAAATTGGAATTTAAAAGAAAATGTAACTTGCTGGAATTGCAAAGAAAAGGGGCATTTTCGAAGTCAGTGTCCAAAACTAAAACAATTAGCTAGTGGTGGCAATGACGTGTCATCAAAAAACAAACATTTGTTTAATGTGGTGTTTTCAAATGGAAACTTCAGTCGTAAAGATTGGTACGTAGACTCCGGGGCTAGTTGTCATTTCACTACAAATGAAGATTGGGTGAAGAATAAGAATCATCCGAAATTTCCTGAGATCATGGTAGCGAATAAAGAAAAACTTGCAGTTAAATGTACAGGTGATGTAGCACTAAAAACGTTAGTGGATAGTCAGTGTTTGGATATTACCGTAACAGATGTCATGTGTGTGCCGGGACTAACAACCAATTTATTATCTGTAAGCCGAATTATTGAAAATGGAAATTCTGTGATATTTGGTGACCAGATTTGCCAGATTTTCAATCGAGATAATGAACTGCTTGCGACAGCTAATCTGCAAGAAGGTGTGTATAAGTTAAATATACCTGAGGAAGTTTCTCCTGTAGCACCACCTGCAGTAGCTCTGGTCACGGGGCAGACGTGGCACAGAAGGTTGGGGCATATAAATACAGCGTACCTGAACAAGATGGTAAATGGAGCAGTCGAAGGAATGGAATGTCAAGGACAAAGACAGTTTGATCTAAAAAATTGTATTACATGTTGCGAAGGTAAGCAAACAAAATTGCCATTTAAAAACACTGGTACAAGGGCCTCATCATTGTTAGAAATTATTCACACTGATATATGTGGACCAATGCAAACACAGTCACTAGGAGGGTCCAAGTATTTTTTAACATTCGAAGATGATTTTAGTCGAATGGGCTTTGTTTATTTTCTAAAAAGTAAGGATGAAGCATTTGGGTGTTTTAAAAATTTTAAGGCAATGGTGGAAAAACATAAGAATATGTCAATTAAGTTTTTACGATCAGATAATGGTGGAGAATTTTGTTCAAATGAATTTGAAAATTATTTGAAGTCAAATGGTATAATACATCAGACTACTAACAGTTATACACCTGAACAGAATGGTATGTCGGAGAGACTAAACCGAACGTTAGTAGAGAAAGCGAGATGTATGCTATATGATGCAAATTTAGAAATTAAATTTTGGGCAGAAGCTGTGCATTGTGCGATGTACCTGAGAAATCGATCGATTGCTTCGGGCATTGACAAGACACCGTTTGAGGTATGGAATGGAAAAAGGCCAAACTTGAAGCATTTGAGAATTTTTGGCAGTCATGCAATGATGCACGTACCTAAAAATTTAAGACAAAAATAGGATAAAAAGTCAAAAGAAGTTATTATTGTGGGATACGAAGAACAAACAAAAGGCTATAGATTATATGATTATAAAAAAGAGTTTAGAAATTGTTATAGAAGAAAATAATAATGAATTGTTAGAAATTGAAGATTCAGTGGGTGTTGAAACTGAGGTAACTTCGGAAAGAAATTCTGAAAGTGATTCAGGAAGTGAATATTCCAGAGAAGAAGAAGAAGATAGTGATTACACACCTACAGAATTAGTGTCAACTTCAGAAACTATAAGAAAATCTGACAGGGAAAGAAAACCGAAAGGTTATGAAGATTTTGTGACTTATATAATGTGCAAAGATACTTGTGAAGTTAAAAATGATCCTGTTACGTTGAAAGAAGCTCTCTCCAGGCCAGATGCCGAGATGTGGAGGCAAGCTATAAAAGAAGAGTTGGAAAGCTTCAGAGAAAACGACGCCTGGGAACTAGTGGACCTACCTAATGATTTGTCAACGATAGTGCCATGTAAGTGGGTGCTTAAGAGAAAGGTGAGTTGTGAAGGTGAAATTAGGTATCGTGCGAGACTAGTGGCAAAAGGTTTTGTTCAACAACCAGGTATAGACTACGATGAGACTTTTGCACCAGTCATAAGATTTTCTAATTTGGGACTGTTATTTGCATTAGCTGTTAAATTAGGGTTAGATATATATCAGCTAGACGTGCAGACTGCTTTCTTAAATGGAGATTTAAAAGAATGTTTATATATGCAAATGCCTGAAGGTATGAATGTGAATCAAAATAAAGTTTTAAAGTTAAAGAAAGCCATTTATGGGCTGAAACAGTCGTCACGAGCTTGGAATAAAAAGGTACATGATGTTTTACTAGAGCTAGGTTATCTGCAATCAGCTTATGAGCCTTGCATTTATAGTAAAAGATCTAAAAATGTATTTACTCTTGTAGCGTTGTTTGTAGATGATTTTTTCTTATTTTCAAATAGTATCAAAGAAACAGATTTTTTGAAAAAAGAGTTGAAGTCTAGATTTAAAATTAAGGACTTGGGAAAAATTAAGGAGTGCTTAGGCATGACAGTTAATATTGATAAGGACAAAAATATTGTTTTAAATCAGAAAGATTATATATTAAAATTGTTAGATAAATTTAACATGAAAGATGCTAAAGCTGTATGTACGCCAATGGAGGCAAAAGTTAATTTAGAAAAAGTAGTTTTGACCGAAGAGAATAAAACTAAGTATCCCTACCAGACTTTAATAGGAAGTCTAATGTATTTATCAGTATTAACAAGACCTGATATTAGTTATAGTTTAAGTTACTTAAGTCAGTTCAATAATAATTATGACAAAAGTCATTGGATGTGTGCCAAACGTATTTTGAGATATTTAAAGGGCACTGCAGATTATTCAATAAAATTTTCAAAAAATAATACTGAATTGAAAGGTTTTGTTGATTCGGATTGGGGTAGTGACAATGTGAACAGGAAATCTTACACAGGTTTTTGCTTCTTATTGTCAAATGGTCCTATTTCTTGGGAAAGTCGGAAGCAGATATCTGTTGCCTTATCAAGCACAGAAGCTGAGTATATGGCAATCACAGAGGCTGCTAAAGAGGCCATATACTTAAAAAATATATTGCAAGATCTAATAGGTGTTGATAAACCTGTAGTAGTTTATAATGATAATATGGGAGCGCAGAAACTGTCATATAATCATATGTATCACAAGCGTAGTAAACATATAGACATAAGGCACCATTATATAAGAGAAATTATTGCTAAAAATCAGATTGTCTTAAAATACTTACCTACTTCAGAGATGCCAGCTGATATGTTTACTAAAGGTTTAACTAGCGTTAAGCATGATAAGTTTGTTAAGTGTTTAGGGTTAGCATAATGAATTTATTTTTAAATATTCTCTAAGTGGGTGTGTTGAAAATTAATAGCGAATATTTAAAATTTAGCGCCCTCTAAACAATGTTGGTAACACTGTTGTAGTCCAATAAGAATAAAGTTAGTTGATATCGAAGCATCGAACAGAGCGTTTCATTTTCTATACCGGCAATAATTTTTAACATGTTTGGCCAGGCGAAAATGTTTTATGACCCAAATAGGTAACTATTTGTAAATACTCTTACCATATATATGAAGAATCTAAGCTTTTGTCTTCTTACCAGCAAACCAGCCAAAATTTACTTAAGTTCATTAAATAATTCATACATTTACCGACTTTAATTAGCTGAAACGTGATATCAAGTCACGTTGAATATACTGCCTAACTTAAGAACCAAACAAAGTTAACCCCATTCTGCTGAAACAACCTGAAAGCCATCTATGGAATTAAGCAAATAGGAATGAGGTTATTAATTTTGTCTTCAGCGAAAATATTTACCGATGGTAATAACTTTAACGTCATGTTCAGGGGATGTTGTCTCAGATTCCTAAAGGAAAATGTCAGTTTCACTTAAGCAATTCTGGCACAAATTTCAATATAACTGACGTAGTATATGGGTTCAAAGAGATGTTTCTGATCTTACGAAACCAGTATGAAAAAAAAGCAGCCCTTTAAAGTAAGTCGTTTATTAATTACGTACAACTAACCCTTTATCTTTCATTAAAATTCATTTTTCTGACGTAAATTTAAACGTTGTGGAACCTTTGTACGTTATAAATGTTGTTTTGATGGGTAGATTGCTCCTTTTACTTTGCTTTTTAGTAAAGTTATGAAAAGTATCAGTTACCAAGAAAATGCTTTCCTTCAAACATTCGTTACACGAAATCAAGTTTTCGCAGTTCCTTAAGTTAAAAACTCGAAATGTATTTTTAGTTTTATACTATAATAGTAGGCGAGAAAAATGAGATTTCTTTAGGGGTGCATGTAATTTTGTAATTTCAATTTATTGAATATTTCTAAAGCATTAGATCAAGTCTGACATTCGGCACTCGTCAATGAACTTGCATCATACTCTTAAAACTATCTATGATGGTTATCTAGGTTTCTGAAGGACCGCTCCTTGCATGTCAATGGTGTTTCGTCTGATAAATTTAAAAAAAAGTTCGGGACGCAGCAAGTGCGTTATGGTAGTGAATTTTCATTAAATCTATCAAATTTGAATAACTCCATTTTCTATAAGCTTAAAAAGTGAAATTTTGGTATGTAATAAGGCCATCCCAAGGCAACGTATCCACCAAATTTCACAAAAATACCTGTGTAATTTTCTAAAAAGCAATTGTTTTTAAAAGAAAACTCTACATTTTCCCGGAAAACCTTGGACTATTTTCCTGGCTGACAAACTCATCCAAGCCAATAATAAAACAAAGGTACTTGCCCAGGTTCATCCAAATCGGTTGATTATTTTTGAGTTATCGGTTGGATATATATATATATATATATATATATATATATATATATATATATATATATATATATATATATATATATATATATCTTTTAGATTGTTTCACTACACTGTAATCACTTTTAAATATACACTTTATTTATTTGCTGTACTTTTTGTGATTTTTTATTGGTTTACGTGGACTGCAGTTTTGAACCGTCCTGATTCATCATCAGCACGCTACTGTCTATGATCGTTCCTGTGTGGTCTATGTATGAGATTGTACGTGACACCTGCGTGTTGAGCTTCTATTTGTCTGTTTACTGTTCTCTGATCGCTTGTGTTTTCGGACTGTGTCGTGTGTACCGGTCTCCTGTCTTGATCACTGCGGTTTTATAATTTGTCTATTTGTATCGCTTTTATTAAGTTTTGTTTAAACGTTTCTACTTGAATTTGTTCTGGCATTAATTGTTTCTTATTGTTTGTTTGGTGAATGTAGTACTGTTCCCAGATTTTCCTTTTTTTTTTTGTGGTCTTTAATATGTTTCATTAGTTGTAATTGGTTGACATCTGGTTTTTGGTGTTTTCTGTTGTGAATGTGTGTGGCTACGTTTGATTTGTAGCTAGATATGTGGATTTTATCTAATGCTGTTCTTTGAATCTCGTTTCTATTGATTTTTTGTCATTCCTATATATTTTTTATTGCATGTGTTACATTCTATTTGATATATTCTGTTTAATTAATGTGGGTTGTGTTCTTGTTTTATATTTACTTTGTTTATTATTTTGTTATTGGTTTTGTAGCACATTTTTAAGTCATATTGTTTGAGTGTTTGTGTTACACAAACATGGAAATCTGGGAACAATACTACATTCAACAATCAAACAATAAGAAACAATTAATGCCAGAACAAATCCAAATCCAAAGTACAAACATTTAAACAAAACTTAATAAAAGCTATACAAACAGAAAAATTATCAAACTACAGTGATCAAGACAGGAGACCGTTACACACGACACAATCCGAAAACACAACCAATCAGAGAACAGTAAACCGACCAATAGAAGCTCAACACGCAGACGTCACGTACATATAAAAATTTAAACTGACTCCGGATATGGGTTCTAGGGGTCCTAGTTTGCGCTCATTTGAGAGAAATTTTGTAAAGTCTTACCATCGATACCTCTCTATTGGTGATTTTTTTAAATACAAATTCACTAAAAATGAATGCGGGGGTTCCACGGTGTTTTGTTCTGGCTCCCACACTTTGCCTTTTGCACACGAATGATCTTCTGTCAACAGCCAACAATCCAATCAATATCTTCGCTGATACTAGTACTCTTTACAGCATGTTCTCGTTGACTCGCTCAATATCTACTTTTAGCTTCTACTCAATCAAATTTAAAGTACCAGCTCCCTAAATGATGATTGGTAAGATTCTCAGCTGAGGATCTGAAAATATGGTTATGTTTAATGACTCAGAAACACAGAATTGCCTACTCTCGAGAGTGACATGCAGAGCCCAGACGCTCAGATGGCTGGCAACATACTGTTAAAAAATTCACGACCTCCACATTGAGTATAACTGTTGCAGGGGATATCTCCTGGCAGTCGCATTCAATGTTACTTCTCTCAACGACAGAAGAAAGGTTGGAGGTGTCTGCCTCTTCAATTGATTATATCGACATTGCTCCTTGGTAGTTGTTTTGTTAGTACCTTCACTTGTGACTATTAATCGGCCAACCCGTTTTATTCAAAAAGCACATGTTTTTTGTGTCAAATTATACACTTGTCGCACGGTTGTTCACCAATCTTTGTTCGTTGCTAGAGCATATATAAGCTTTGGAAGATCCCCTCAATAGATATATTTTTGAAGACCTAAAATCTCCCGATATCATGTTCTTTATGTCTTAGAGCTACATAAGGTTTGTCTATCATGAACTCTCAGAACTATGAGAAGGGAGGCTATAGCGTCGCGTCTTAGAATGCGAGACTCTGGAAATTGGTGCGGTAATAGGGCAAGCAAGAGTCGCCAAGGAGATTCCGATTTCCGCCATCAAGGTACGGAATGCAGAGGAAAAGATTAGGTTGACTAGGCCATGTACCCTTAGTCCCTTAGTTCAGTAGGGACCAGTGGAGGGAAAATGAGGTTGCATCCATATCCGCAAGCCTGGTCTGTTTTACCGACGAATCGCGGCTGGAGGATCAAAAATTCTCCGGGGCAGGCATATACATCTAGAACCTGGGGGTGCGCGAGAGTTTTGCTCTGGGCGCATACACCACGGCATTCGAAACGGAGGTCTACGCTATCCTGTCTGTAGCCAATAGACAGGATGTGAGGATGAGCCCAGAGAAATGTGTATACATTTGATCGGATAGCCAGGCGGTCATCCGGGCAGTCGGCCCGGTCATAATTAGGTCAACACTGGTTCAGGAGTGCACTGACGCCCTCGAAGCCTAGCCAGGACAAAAGAGGGGCAACTGGTGAGAGTTCCGGGACACTGTGGTGTAGCGGGAAATGAGGTGGCGAATGATCTCTCACGGCTTGGTTTCCGGCGGCCGTTGTGTGGCCTGGAGCCTGCGATAGGCATAACTGGGAAGACAGTCTCTGTCGCCTTAGACAGGTGGACTGAGGAGGCCATGGAGGGGCAGTATGGGTTGGCTGGTGGCTGTGGGCAGGCGAGGGACTTCGTGAAGAGGCCTGACAGAGATAAAACTGTCTGGCTACTCGGTAGGAGTCGACCTACGCTTCGCCGCATCCTTGTGGTGCTGACAGGCCACTGCGCCCTCAGGAGACACCTCACATTAATAGGAGTAGAGAGGGATCCCATTTGCTCGGAATTCGGCGAGGATGAAGAAACATCTTACCACTACCTGTGTGAATGCGAGGCTTTTGGGAGTCTTCGAGCTGTATTGTTCGGTTCAAGGACTCTGCAGAGGAATCAGGTAAGTACCGTCGAATGTAAGACCGTCACGGCCTTCATTTTGAGGTCGAGGCGGTTTGGCGACGGAACCGAGAAAGTGTAGAGCATGGTTGCTGGGTTGCTGGGGTTGGCAATAAGGGCCCATTGTGGCTTGCTTGGCGTTCGCCTCCTCACCACTGCTACAACTACTTCATAAACTCTATTAAAAGAAATCACAAAACAAATCGTAATTTTTCTCATAATTTTGACAAGTATGTAAATTGCGACTAGCTAGAGATGCAGCTACCTCCGTGCATTCAATAGATTCACTGTTTTTGGAAAATGCCTCTCAAAACAGAGCCGACAATGACTTCTGCCAAAACAGCTTAAGGAGACCTGACACTTTTATGGTACCGCATTTTATCAACATGGCGACAATATTGTCTTGGGATGCAGAAAGACAGTCTCTGTCGCCTTAGACAGGTGGACTGAGGAGGCCATGGAGGGGCAGTATGGGTTGGCTGGTGGCTGTGGGCAGGCGAGGGACTTCGTGAAGAGGCCGGACAGAGATAAAACTGTCTGGCTACTCGGTAGGAGTCGACCTACGCTTCGCCGCATCCTTGTGGTGCTGACAGGCCACTGCGCCCTCAGGAGACACCTCACATTAATAGGAGTAGAGAGGGATCCCATTTGCCCGGAATTCGGCGAGGATGAAGAAACATCTTACCACTACCTGTGTGAATGCGAGGCTTTTGGGAGTCTTCGAGCTGTATTGTTCGGTTCAAGGACTCTGCAGAGGAATCAGGTAAGTACCGTCGAATGTAAGACCGTCACGGCCTTCATTTTGAGGTCGAGGCGGTTTGGCGACGGAACCGAGAAAGTGTAGAGCATGGTTGCTGGGTTGCTGGGGTTGGCAATAAGGGCCCATTGTGGCTTGCTTGGCGTTCGCCTCCTCACCACTGCTACAACTACTTCATAAACTCTATTAAAAGAAATCACAAAACAAATCGTAATTTTTCTCATAATTTTGACAAGTATGTAAATTGCGACTAGCTAGAGATGCAGCTACCTCCGTGCATTCAATAGATTCACTGTTTTTGGAAAATGCCTCTCAAAACAGAGCCGACAATGACTTCTGCCAAAACAGCTTAAGGAGACCTGACACTTTTATGGTACCGCATTTTATCAACATGGCGACAATATTGTCTTGGGATGCAGAAAATGGTTCTCTAACTTTTAATCACAGAATTGCCTACTCTCGAGAAAGGGTGACATGCAGAGTCCAGATGCTCAGATGGCTGCGAAAATACTGCTTAAAAATCCACGATCTCTGCGTTATGTATTACTCAATGGCACTCACATTCAGTCTTACTTCTCTCGACGACAGAAGAAAGGTTGGAGATGTCTGTCCCTTCTATCGATATTACTATCGACATTGTTCCTTGGTAATTGCTTGGTTACTACCTCCACTTGTGAAATTTAATCGGCCAACCCATTTTATTCAAAAAGCACATGCTTTTAGTGTCAAATTATACAATTGTCCAACGGTTCGTTACGAATCGTTGTTCATTGCTACAGCATATATAAGCTTTGGAAGATCCTCTCGGCAGATATATTTCCGAAAACATATAATCTCTCGGCATCGTGTTCTTGATGTCTTAGACCTACATAAGGTTTGCCTTTCAAAACCTATACTTAAAAAAATCAGTAAAAGAATCATAATTCTTCTAATAATTTTCACACGTATGTAAATTGTGCCTAGCTAAATATGCAGCTACCTGCGTGCATTCAATATGTTCACTGTTTTTGGGAAATGCCTCTCACAGCAGAGCTGGCAACGGTTCGTGCCAAAACAGCTAAGTAGACCTGACACTTTTATGATACCGCATTCTTTCAATATGGCGACAATAGTGTCTTCGGATACAGAAAATTATAATCTAATTTTTATTCACAGATATCTGTATAGTTCTGCTTGTTTGGGAATGTTCCTCCAGTTTAGTTCAGTTCAGTCTGAGTTAAGCTTGTAAGTTTCTAACTTTAGTAATACATTTCATGTAGCTTAGAGTCACGTTTCAACTAATATATGTAGAATATCAGCGCATACATAAATTATTCGCAACTTTAAACTATTCCTGAGTTTAGATATGTCACTTAGTTCTATGTGAGAATATATAAAAAAGTCGAGCTCTATAAAGCTAGACTAATTGAGTAACTGTGAGCATAAACATCAACTAACTTTTCTTAAAGTTTTTTAGCAAATTTTTATTTAAAATTCGCTAATAGAGAGGTATCGATGGTGAGACTTTGCAAAAATTATTTCAAATGCGCGCTAATCCCAAAACCCGAATCCAACGTCCATTTGAATTTTTACATGTATATATATATATATATATATATATATATATATATATATATATATATATATATATATATATATATATATATATATATATATATATATATATATATATATATATGGGTTAAAAGGAGGCAATGCAAGTGTAAATGAGATTATATAAATTGTTTAAATAGTTTTAAGGTGTTTGTTGCTAAATTTTTGCTAGTTTTAACAATATTAAGAAGTCAAAGTTGCATCAAGGACAGAAAATAAACTGCTAGTAAATGATATGACATATTTCTAACAAGATACAAAGACTATAACGCTATATAATGTGAATATATGGACAGTGCGGACTGTATAAGTAGTTTTAGGAAATTTAAGATGTTATTGTTTATTAGAATTAAGAATTTTAAGATGTAAGGATATTGTTTGCTAATTTTAAGAAATGTCATGTCATAACCTAGATATGTCAGCTGTTTTTATTTACGACAAATGTCAGACTGACACTAAAATTTTAGTATAGGTTAACAAACTGTCAACGAAAGTAAAAAGGCGACAACAATGGAAAATTATGTATCCTGGGAAATAATGTACGGGATGATGATTGTAGATATTTGTTTTGGATAAAAGATTTTTAAAGGCGGCCAAAAAGAGAGAAATTAACGAGGTAACCATCGCGATAGAAAATAATAAATAGATGGCTAATTTTGGTAGTAAAAAAAAGAGATTGAAATTTTTAATTAAAAATTGATTGATTGAATTTTTTGGCATTAGAAAAAGAGATTGAAAAAATGTTGAAAGAAGTTTGAAAACAGTAAGATTTTCTTTAGGTTGAAGAAAAACAGGCGTCACTGGTCAGACAGACAACGTGGAATTTCGGATCAGGGCAACTTTACAGGAAATAAAAAAAACTAAGTGAGTAATAAGACTTACATTATTTATGTGATACATCCACAACTTCAGGAGACTGTCGCAAAGGTCAATTAAGACTTTATAAAGCAAACATAAAAACGTGAGGCCAGCACATTCAAGCAATCATATTTGTTTTACCTTCCACTATCAATAATATTGAGGTGTCTGTAGAGACATCTCTCAACCGTAACGTGCATTAAGCGCAACATCGCCTAACCGAGTAATCATCTACTGACTACGCGTATAAATTATACATTAAATCCCCATGCCAAGCATAATTCGAAAAGATTTGTATATATATATATATATATATATATATATATATATATATATATATATATATATATATATATATATATATATATATAGTGTATAATTAATTTAAAAAAAATTTAGCAAGAAATACAGGCATATACGTTTGGGGGTATCATAAGAAAGAGCTCTAAATTAAACAAAAAGTACATTGACAATAGTAAGTAGCATTAGAATTTTATCATTTGTTCTTTAATTGTAATAAATATTCAAGTTTGGTGATCATTTGAAACCTTTGCCTTATTTGTCTTTTTTTATACATATGTGAGTATTTGGGAGGAAAGAACTAAAATCTGATAGGGGAATATTTTACAACATTTAAAAAGAAACAAACATATTTCGAACTTGTAAACAACAGATTCAGTGTTTTAAAGATTTAACTATACTTTTGGAAATAATAATACAAATTTTGATAGGACTTAAACCTACTAGCTAAATAAGCTCCCTGTTTTAAGAGTAAGTGTATCCATGCTATCAATCTGTTTATGTTACATGCAGCAACAAAAAACATTGGGTACACCAAAGTGTAAAATTTCACACACATGAGTCTAATAAACACATTTTTACAGGTAAGACCGAATTAAAATCCAGAACAAAAATACTAACACAAAATTTGCATACATATATTTAATATACACATATTTATAATACAGTTCAGAGGGTATTTTACAGATAAGATATAATCAAAAACCTAAAATACCTAAAACATAACTAAAAAAAAAAACAAATCATATCAATTCTATATATTAAATTAAATTTAAAAACCCTAGCTCAATATAACTAACAATTTGTCACCCAATCGTGGGACTTAAAACCTCAGCTCAAAACCAATCACTTTAACTATATATATATATATATATATATATATATATATATATATATATATATATATATATATATATATATATATATATATATATATATATATATATATATATTGATGAAACTCGACGTTAATCTTTTTTGATCAATAGCTTGGATGAGTTCGTGCACCAGTTTTTTCAACAAAAAAAATAATTTTTCAAACAAAAAATGTGTATCTCAAAAAATAACAAAGTTATTTTGATAAGATTTGGCTGATATGTTGTCCCCATAAATGCCTCACTACGTACCAAAATTAAATTTCTAGGTTTATAGAAAATTGAGTAGTACAAATTTGAAGTATTTAATGAGAATTCGCTACCATAACTCACCTGCTGTGTTCCGAAATTTTCAATATATTTTATAAGTATTATGGTGACATAGCTTATCTACCACCATCATTGGCTTAACGATAAATCATGTGGCTTACCCAGTAACATTGTTTTCTGGTGTAAGCGAAAAAAATTATATAGCCAATGAGAACATATCGCTGCAGTTACTATTATATGCGTATCGTTACCTACATAGGGCATTAAGTCAGTGTACAGACTAATTTGGCAAAAATTTCGCTAATCATAATAAAAAATAGAATGATAATCAAAAGTGAGAGTTGCTTGTATGAATATCAAATCGGATCTACACTTGACCGAAGAACTAGATAAGAATCGTTGGCACCTTAAACAATGGGAAAAAGGAAGCTCGATAAAAGTATATATTATATATTTCGTCCTTAAATCAGTCAGTGGTTCCTGGAAAATTTTTGTGTCTTCTAAGATTACAAAGCTGTGGCAACCAAATTTGCTACGCAGGTTTTACTATAAAAGTTATACTATAAATTATAAATTGAAATAAAAAAGTTATAAGTATTTAATTGGAAAAAAAATGTATGTGCCACAGTAGGTAATAGAAAAATATTGGGTATGGAAAGCAAAATCTATTTAATATTACTATCTATTTAATATTACGGTCAAACTTTTTGGGACAGTAACCCGAAAAGGGCCTGAAAACTTCCTTAAAACTTTTAGGATTTTTCTCCTGCAAATATGATGATTTCACACCTCGAAATTGGTTATTTTTTAACAGACATTCCGAAACTGACGCAACCTACTTTTGGACGAAATTGCATAAAATGTATCTAACAAGGACCTGCATTTATATTTCAACTGTTGTTCTTTTCTATTTGATTAAAATGCTTGTAAAAAATGCAACCTTTTGCGATTATTTTTAGACCTTATGTCATAACCCCTGAAGATGACTCGATAAGGGCCAAAACACGTAGGGGTATAAACTAAACTGTACTGTCTGGTAGAAAAGCCTTTTAATTCAAATTCCTCTAACCATGTCAAAACCCAGACGTGTTGACGTTTAGAAATAATATCGTAGAACATTAAACTATAATTTTTAAAATTCTGACTTCCTCAATGGAAATATAAAATAACAGAACTACTTAAATTATCTGGTGTGTTATCAGCATCAACTTCCACTATGAATATTGATCGAAAGAATTATCTACTTTTAGTACGTAACATCCTCTCAAATAAACCTATAAACTGAATTTCAACAACACAGTTGCGCTATCAGAAAGGCTGTTGTACAACTTTAGCTATGCATTATGGACGGGTTTTCTCTAGTTTAGTTTCCAACGACTTCTAAATTGCTTCGCTTGTCTGAATGTTTGCTCCCTAATGGTTTCCACTGTAACAGACTTTATACATTAACAGTTTCCTGTGGGAATAAAATTTAAAGAGAAATACAACCACACTTATCTATTATAGAGAAAACTAGTAACCATAATAACTTAGAGACATAAGGAGTTGTAATAGAATTATTTTATTTAAAGATAGCTTTACAAAAACTTTACGGCAGGGATTATTGCCATGCGAACTTTTATACATATGATTCACATGATGCAGCCTTTGATAACTCAAAATATTTGCAATCTATGGGGCTTGTCAATCAAGATCTGAACAATTTGGCAAAGTTAGCATGGCGCCCTTTTTTTAAAATAAATGTTAATAGGTCTTCTGTTCAGTTATTGGCAAGCGAGGCTGTGAGGGACACTTTGTCAGGCAATGTTAAAATATAGGTATGTGGGGAATTTTCAACTTGCAGTATTACAAGAAACAAAAGTCTGGACGCAGCAAGTGCGTTATGGTATTTTCATAGAAATGATCTGGCATCAAATATTTTATTATAACATTTTTTTCCTGTAACGTAGAAATCTAAATTTTGGTGTATTGTTTACCTTATATATATATATATATATATATATATATATATATATATATATATATATATATATATATATATATATCGCAAATGTACCTACCAAATTTGGTTATAATAGCTTTTTTTATTTCTTGAGATAAAAATTTTTTTAGAATGAAAACTCAACATTTTCCCTGAAAACCTCGTCCGATTTTCCTGGTTAACGAACTTATCCAACCCACTTACAAAAGGAAGGTACTAAATTTGATCAAAATCCGCCCATTTTTTGAGTTATCAGTGTGATAACTATATATATATATATATATATATATATATATATATATATATATATATATATATATATATATATATATATATATATATATATATATATATATATATATATAATGAAAACTCAACATTTTTCCTGAAAACCTCGTCCGATTTTCCTGGTTAACGAACTTATCCAACCCACTTACAAAAGGAAGGTACTAAATTTGATCAAAATCCGCCCATTTTTTTGAGTTATCAGTGTGATAACTATATATATATATATATATACCGGGTGTCAACGAATTTATTAGACAAGCCATAATTTCTATAGTTTTAGGTGTATCAAAATGAGATTCGGTACAGGCAAATGGTACGTGAAGAGGATAGTTTTAGCATATTTTTCACTTTCCGCTCACTTCCGGTTTTACCGGAAATGGTCCAGGTTTTGAATTTTTAAATAGAACACCCTGTATATTTTCACATTTTCGGATTTCTGAGACAATTATTAATCAGAATGTGACATTTTCAAAAGTTTTTACGCCTACTTGATTTTTTTATAGCCACTTAATATTGCATATATCTATATTTTGCCGTTGTTTTCATCGAGACTTCCTTGGTAACCAAAACACTGATTTTCACAATGACAGTGACATACGCTTTTTGAACAGACATAGAAGTTACTTAAGTTTAGTTAAATTTCAGTTTAATTTCTTGTCACAATTATGTATACTCAAAGTGAGAAAGTGGACATGTTATTAATATTTGGAGAGTGTCATAGAAATTCAAGGAATGCTGCCGAGTTGTATGCTCACAGATATCCCAATCGGCAACATCCATCCCATCAATATTTTCCGTATGTTGAGAATCGTTTCAGACAAGGAGGAAATCGAGATGCGGAACAGAGGTTTATCATAAATGAAGACACTGAGATTGACGTTCTTGCCATGGTTGAGGTTGATAAAACGGTTTCTTTAAGAGAAATTAGTCGAGAACTGCAGATAAGTCATGAATCGGCAAGAAAAATACTGAAAAACCACGGGTATCGAGCATTTAAGTATCAGATACATCAACATTTGTATGGTGACGATGGCGATAGACGGGTATTGTTTTGTGATTGGCTGCTTCAAAATCAAAGAGTTAACCCAAATTTTATCAACTTCATTCTATTTTCCGACGAATCCCGATTTACAAATAATGGTATGTTCAATAAGCAAAATACTCGGTACTGGGCCCAACAAAATCAACACCAAATGAGAGAGGGCAATTTTCAAGAAAGGTTTGGCGTCAATGTCTGGGCTGGTATCATTCGAAACAGAATAATTGGGCCAATATTGTTTCAAGGTCAGTTAACAGGGGTTAGGTACTTAGGTTTTCTTCAAAATGAAATCGAAGATCATCTTGATAATCTACCTTTAGCAGTTTTACGGCGAATTTACTTCCAACAAGATGGAGCACCGCCTCACAATGCCAGAGAAGTTCTTAATTACTTAACAGAACATTTTAATAATCAAGTCATTGCAACCAATGGTCCCGTACGGTGGCCTGCACGCTCACCGGATCTCACTGTGCTCGATTTCTTTATTTGGGGGTATGTTAAAGAAAGGGTATACTATGCAACTGCTCCAGCCACTCTTGAAATCTTAGAAGAAAGAATTCTACACGCATTTAGAAGTATAACGCCTCAAATGTTAGAAAACGTGTGTAGAGAAACAATTGAACGGGCTGAAATGTGTCGTGAACAAGAAGGAATGCAGTTTGAACAATTACTGCAGTGAAAATTTTAATAAAATCGGATATTGTAATTTCAAATAATTTAAGTTCGTCGTTGAAGTTATTAGTTAATGTTGCTATTTTTTGTTAACTTTGTTAGTTCTCTTGATTTTTCTTTTCTTAACTTGTTAGTTTGTTAAATTTGTTTATCCAATCGCAAATAAATTATCATCGTTATATTCGTCAAAAATCCTTTTTTCGGAAAATGCTTGTCAAAAAAGTGTCGCCATTTGATAAATAATAATAAAAACGAAAATGTAATTTTGCCAACTTGTCTTATTCATATCTATCATACTAGTCACTAAAACTTTGCGATTGTAGTTTTCTGAGATCACCTAAGGTACTTAGATTAGTTTTGGTCCGATCATGTCCACCTAGATGCAATATTAAAAGTGTCTCAAAATCAAGTAGGCGTAAAAACTTTTGAAAATATCACATTCTGATTAATAATTGTCTCAGAAATCCGAAAATGTGAAAATATACAGGGTGTTCTATTTAAAAATTCAAAACCTGGACCATTTCCGGTAAAACCGGAAGTGAGCGGAAAGTGAAAAATATGCTAAAACTATCCTCTTCACGTACTATTTGCCTGTACCAAATCTCATTTTGATACACCTAATACTATAGAAATTATGGCTTGTCTAATAAATTCGTTGACACCCGGTATATATATATATATATATATATATATATATATATATATATATATATATATATATATATATATATATATATATATATATATGTGTGTGTGTGTGTGTGGGTGTGTGTGCGTGTGTGTGTGTGTGTGTGTGTAAACATATAAAAATTGAAACTGACCCCGGATATGGGTTCTAGGGGTCCTAGTTCGCGCTCATTTGCAAAAACAAATTCAAAAGTCGGGATCTCTCCATTAGTGAATTTTTTCTATGAAAATTCACTAAAAAATCATGGCATTACTTTGACAGTCGACTAAGGTTGCACACTAATACCCATATTCTGATAAAGAATAGTTATTATCAACTGTGACTTTTGTTTCCTCATACACATTTGTTTTCGTTAAAAGCGAAACTTTGTTTGTGCGAGACATTATAATCCAGTAATCTAGTTTCGGAAATGAGGAGGGGGTTTCTTGAGTTAAATCTGGTAACTTAGGTAAATAAGCAAATTGATTTATACTATTTTATATAATCTATATGTATAACTGCTACAGTGGAGTGCTCAGCTTTATCAACAACAGAATTCTGTTTTTGATGTGTGTGTGTTTTGTTTCTTTAACGTCGGCCTATTTCCGCGACTATGGCCAATCACCAACATCACATGGACACGGAACCGACA
This sequence comes from Tillus elongatus, assembly GCA_964006375.1. NCBI lineage: Eukaryota > Metazoa > Arthropoda > Insecta > Coleoptera > Cleridae > Tillus > Tillus elongatus. The sequence goes on along the minus strand of OZ023266.1, from coordinate 35,848,788 downwards.
GCTTTACGCCCCCTCCGAAGGGCGGAACGTGCAGACATTCAACTTGCTCAAATACAATGCCAGAACCTCGGTTGATGTTAATTGTACAGTATGTACTGAAAAACTGAAAGGAGTACCCTGAGATCGAACCCAGTACCCTTCGGTTTAGAGGAACTCGTTCTTACCTTTGAACCACCGAGGCTCTAAAGTATTTGATAAAACTGAGGACTTCAGCGAAACTGCAGCAGTTATACATATACATTCTATAAAATAGTGTCAATCAATTTGGTATTTACCCAAAATAACAATGGATTTACATCAAGTATCTGCCTCCAGAATATTTATTTATTTATTTAATACGTTTTCGACATCGAGCGCCGAAGGCAACATTATCAAAAATACAAAAAACTGCGAAATTTTAGTTTTTTCCTCAGCTTTTTCCGATAGTTACCCTAAAGGACTAGTTCCTCGATAACAAGTTTTGTACACGTTTTCAATGTAGGCAAAAATTTCTACAGTTTGAGACCACAAGCCTCTTTGTAGACCCATCAGTTTCAAAAATACAGCTTTTTAAATTATATCGATTTCTTCAAACGCGAAAATGTTTAGCAATATTTTCTTGTATATGTGGAGCTTTATTCTGTTGTAGACAGATGCCTAGAATCATCGGCCCCTGTTTGTCGCCTTCGTAAGCCATTACGTGGTGGACAGAGGCAGTGGTGGAAAGAGACCGTGTCTTCTCACCAGGGAAGATCATATGAGCTCTCGTCGAACGAAGTAATGCGTGATAGTCTACCGCGTCAACCTTGAAAAGAAGGCTGCAATTTTTTCGACGCCACCTCGACACCTGATGAGATAGCAGCAGAAGAAGAGCGGATAAGAGTTGTTTTGTATGGTAGAAACCCCGACATCCAGAACCTTGGTAAGCTGCGGTACCACCTATTTGCGAGGGCTGCAGCGAAAACGAGCTTTAATATCACCAGCATCACAGCCCTTCAAAACCTTTTGCAAATCATTTCGCGCGTTTGTAAGATGGGTTGTTAGAACGCGTGCAGCTGCAGGAAGGCAGGGCTCAAGTGGTGTTCAGTATGCAATCACTGCAGCTGAGCTATGCCAGATATCGAAATTGTGGTGGATTTCAACTCCCCAAAGAGCGATGATCTGCCTAATATCAAAATGCTGACGGAGATTTTGTAGACGGATTTTACAGCGGACATCGACAATCCAGGTGCAGACGTTTCTAGTAGACGGGCACTTCCAAGAGGGGAAAATGTGCTTAGATAATATAAGTCTTCTTGTGTTCTTCATTATTCTTATAATCAATTAAAACAAAGTGTCTTTTTAATCCTGAATAAATGTTTTGAAATTTATACGAAAGTCCCATTTAGACATTCCATTCTATTTCATGGGTTATACAGAACAACAAAATATTGCAAAAAATTTCTGCGTTCTAAGAAATCGATAAGTTTCGAGAAGCTCTATTTCGGAAACTATTTCGTCTACAGAGATGGCTATATTCTGAAATTATATAAGATTTAGTCTGCTTCGAAAACATATTGAACTACTATTCTGGAAAAACTGGTCCATCAGGGTTAAAATGGTTACAAAATTACGGAAATTCCTCAGTTTTTCGTGTGTTTGACAAGGTTTCGTTCGGTGATTGAGGTCGAAAATTTGGGTAATACATTGGGCCAATATTATAATCAACTCAGCCATAAATCAGTACTACCAGATTTGATGGTCTATGGTTACTGGACTATTAGCCTTGTCTCAGTTCACTTACTGTGATGTAATATATAACAAATTATATTATAGACTCCACGGTTGTAAAGTTATCCAGACTTTGTATGGAAAAATGAGATCTTGGTCCAAACGTATGACATCTGGACCTTGTTGTTTTTACGGAATATTAAGGTTAGTGAAACAATACAAAATGTTACAGGCATGAGGCGGGAATCGAACCTGAGTCGCCCGCGTAATAATTTTTTTGTTAACGTGGTAGTTATAGAGACGGCAACTTGCTGCACCGGGATTTTTTTATTATTTATTATTATTAATATTATTTTATTATTAATTTTCTATTACATTCGATCATTATGATCTTAGATGGCGTCATATTTTTAAGTTTAAAGATAACAAACAGACTGATTTAAAATCAGTTTAGGACGTGAGCTGATAAATTGTAGTAACTGTCAAAGGCAGACTTGCGACATCGCCGTAAGCCTCTGATAATGATTATGATATTACATATCTATTCACATTTATTGGGCGTAAAGTATTATACCAATACGTAATTGTCGCGCTACGTATTATAGAAGGATATATGGGTTAAAGAATATTGAGAACTTTGATGAAGTTCTGGATAACTCCTCTTGAAAAAGTTTGAACTAAGCTGCAAGTATTTTTTCCATCTTAATCACTGGAGACGCGTTATAAGTTCTGAAACGTATCAACTTCACTTCAGAGCATTAACCTAGTTCCAAATAATTTTTGATTTATTAATGTGTCCATTAACTAATCTAAAGTAACAACTATCCCTGCCAAGTTATGTGTTTTGTGTTAGATTAATTTTGTATAGTTCTCTATATGTGCTTGATTACAACTAAATTTCCCAATATACGTATAATATCAAGGTCATTATAGGCGAATAGCCAACCCCCTCCTAAATCTAAGTTGATTATTTGTCTTTATTGGAAATTCATTACTGGCAAACTAGGTCATAAAATTTTGATTCATGGATTGCCTTGGTTGTTACATTTGTTAGATTATCACAAAAAAGTCTGGACGCAGGGGGTGCGTTATGGTAGCGAATTTTCGTAAAAATGTTTTTAATGGCGATACGTCTTGTTTTTAAAAGCACATTTGGTTGGCGGTATAACATATACAGTAGTAACAAGGTACCAAATTTCATTAAAATAGCTTTGTTGTTTCAAAACGTACAAACATTTTTCGAAAATAAACTTAAAAAGTTCAAGAAAAAAAAAACGATTTTCCTGGCCAACGAACCTCTTCAAGTTATTTGCACCCCTACCAAGATATAATTATTGACAAACAAATTTATGACCCAAGTTGAGACACAAAAATTAATGACAATTTGCAAAAATTTCTTTTAGGAAAGTTTACCACTTTTTTTGCCGAAATTGCTTGTATTTGTAATTGTAATGTTACACGAAATTATATTTTTCACAAAAATTCGACATTTTTTTTTTGACAATAACTTAGTAAACATTTATTATTAATTACCAACATATCACAAAAGTGTACTTTAGCCTGTTAGCTCTAGGAAAATAGCCCAGCTGGTCCGATTTTTCTCAGCAAGGTTGGAATAGCGGACTCGAAAAACTGCCAATTCCGCCCAGGTATATAGGAACAGCATGGTATATAATCCTGTCTTGTCAAAAAACAAAAGACCTCTGGTGCAAAGTTAAAATAATAAAAGTCTGGACGCAGCAAGTGCGTTATGGTATAGAATTTTCGTAAAATTGTTTTTAATGGCAAATATGTCTTGTTTTTAAAAAGACATTCGGTTGGCAGTATAACCTATATAGTACTAACAATCTACCATATTTCATTAAAATAGCTTTGTTGTTTTAAAAAGTACAAACATTTTCCAAAAATTAACTTAAAAAGTTCAAGAAAAAACTGGTCCGATTTTCCTGGCCAACGAACCTCTTCAAGTCGTTTACGCAGTTGCCAAGATATAATGATTGACAAACAGCTTTAGGGCCAAAAGTGAAAAAAAAATTATGAAAATTTGCAAAAATTTGTTTCGCAAAAATTCACCATTTTTTACAGAAATAGCCTTCAGTAATATTACACTAAATTATATTTTCCATAAAAATTCGACAACTGTTTTTTACAATAACTTACGAAACATTTATTATTAATTACCAACATACCACAAAAATCTTACAAAAAATAATTTTCACGGTAACACTAAAAACATTTCTGCAAAAGTTTTCAAATTCAGCCAATATTTGAGAGTGCCTGTTGTTACGGTTAGCTTTTTATCTTCCGTAATATTTTGCTGATTCTATAGAATATCTAAGAGAGCTTTATTGGAAGCTGGGTATCATCGGCATAGAAGTGTACTTTGTTCGAGATTATTTGTTCTTGAAAATCAAACGTATAAATATTGAATAAAAGGGAGCCTAAGATAGAGCCCTGTGGAACTCCTTTTAATAAACTCAAAGAATCCGATACATCCGACCCGCAGACAACCCTCTGTGCCCTATCTGAAAAGTAACTCTCTATAAACTGAACGGCGTCATGATTGAAACCAATATATTGTAACTTCGAGCACAATAAATCATGACTGATCGTAGCAAAAGCTTTACTCTAGTCTAGCAATACCAAAGCTGTAACTTGATTTTTATCGTTAGCTGTGAGGATGTCATCACTAATATTTGCTAATCCTGTTGTGGTGGACCTGCCCCTAACAAACCCGGACTGTACATTTGGCAATATGTTGTCCCCAAGGTAAGCAGTTATCTGCTCGGACATCACTTTCTCCAATAACTTTGAAAGAACGGGGAAAATACTAATAGGTCTTAAATCATTAAACTCAGTTGGATTGTTTCCTTTTGGAAACATGAAAACCTTTGCAATACTCCAAGCTTTGGGAAAGCACTTTGTCTCAATACCAAAATTTACAAGTTGAAGCAGCTGAGGGAGAATTTCTGGGAGACATAGGTTAATCATGTCGATACTCACTCCATCAAAACCTTTGGCTCCTGTTTTTATTGAGGCCATATGTCTCATAATATCTGTCTCATTGGGAAGCTTAAAATGGAAGGTATTTGCATTTTTTGTAAATATTACTATTGTAATATGTTTTTAATCCTCTAATAACAGCCTTACTACTGTTAATAGACGTGAGGTATTAATTTATTTTGTTTGCATAATTATCACTATATATATATATATATATATATATATATATATATATATATATATATATATATATATATATATATATATATATATATATATATATATATATATTGTGCTGGGAAAGGCAAAGGCCAAATAAATTTATAAAAACAAAAATGAAAACCCTTACGGAAACTAGTATGATAACGTTAAGTTTCGATTATCATTTCAATAAAGTAGATTGTCAGATCTACAAAATTGGGGGGTCAGATTAGCAATGGGGGTTATAGTAGGACCACTACACGTAATGCATATGGATTCTCTGTAGATTGTATACATATCCACATCGTTCGACATATTATACTTTACACTAAAACAGAAAACAAAATAACAACATTAATATACAAGCATATTGTCTATTATTGATAGTCAGTGTTATTTGGATAAGCAATGAAAGATATAAAGCCATAATTTGTTAAAATGATCATTAATTAAATTTTTAAAATTTATAACTAGCAAAGTTGGAAAGCATCTCAGTTTAAATGAATTTAAAAGAGCCAAAAATCTATATGCAAATAGATTAAACTCTTATGCATGAAATACATACCAAAGAATTATGTTCTAAATCAATTACCTAAAGGTAATGAACAAACATTTTGTATAATGTACTTAGATGTAAGTTTATTTTTATTTATGTGAACAATGAACTGGAGTTTACCAAAGACAGTGTTTGTGTTGTGGAACCTTTTAAATCAAGATTGCAGCATATAAACTTCATTAATTTATAAATTTATTGTTGACCATGGTTATGTCTAGGAAGTAAGGTTAGGCCAAATGTCATTTTTAAGAATAATGATGTTTAAACTTACCGGATGAACAGCTGTCAAAATATGTATTAATTAATTTCAAGAAAGGATGCCTTGATGTCAAACATTAGATGAATTTGAGCAACATTTCCGCTTTTGTTATGAACTATGGTTGGTCGTTAAATAAACTCAGACGCCAGAATAGCGTCATTCTTGCTTCCCATTTGAATATAAATATGTTAAAGTATATATTGTGCAAAGAAGATCCATTGTGTCACTAAAACAAACAGAAGAGGTTACATGAAGTTTTTAAGGAAATAAATTACAAGATAAACAGTATATATATCAAGAATACCTACATTTAAGGATACCCACCACCATTAGCGAGGAACCAAGGTTTGAGATTTAATTATTTTTATCTAAATCAGCACAAGGAGGCAAATCACTTTATTTAAGACAGTCTGTTCTGTCGATCATACGTCAAGCAAAAGTATTCATGGGAAAAATAAGATTTAATGCATAAATAGAAATCTTAGTTTACATTTTTACCATAGTTCAAAGTTAAGAACTTAGAGGGAGTCAGGAGTGCAGGTCAGGGAGCCATATTAGTTGTCACGAACATTTGAAAAGCAGTCGTAAATTCTGTTAACAATATTAATCATGTAATTTCACTAGTAAGCTTGAGAATTATAACAACGGATCCGTTTAGATTTAAATTCATAAAATTCTGTCCAATAAAAGTTGTTATAAAAATTTTCTAAAAACATAATTCTTTGAAAAAAAACATAATAAGATAAAAATAAGGTTAATTATAAATTTGCAGGCTATTTCTTTTCCCCTATTTTAGCAGAACCTACCACTGAGATAACGTAAGTACATTAGATATTTTGATTACAAATTATTTGACATAATAATATAGTAGAAGGGTAGGCAACCCATATAACACTGAAGCTAGCTGGAAATGACAAATACATATACATATACTAAAATTCAAACACCAGAGTCATAAATATTTTATTCAGATAAAAATTTTACACTATAAAATATACAGAGTCACCCATAAAACATTGTGTAAACTGTTAATATAAAATATTTCTAGTTACATTTAAAATTATAATCAACAAAAGTAATATCCTAAAAATTATACCAATTTAAACAAAAAATACAATACAACCAAAAAGGTTTACACACATCTAAAGGGTGATCATTTTATATAAATATCTCTAACATAAATATCATTTTAATATAAATAAATATAAAATTATTACAATTAATCAAATTATAATCAGCCAGTCAAATTAATTGGCGCACAACAGTGTGGCATTAATATATATATATATATATATATATATATATATATATATATATATATATATATATATATATATATATATATATATATATATATATATATATATATATATATATATACATATATATATATATATATATATATATATTATATATATATATATATATATGCGTGTGTGTGTGTGTGTGTGTGTGTGTGTGTGTGAGGGGGGGGGGGTCGATTCTAGAATCGAGTGAAAGCTGTCACCTTTTACGTCCTACCGTCCATAAGTCTAACAGTCTGTTACTTTTCTTCTCCTATCAGCGATTAAGGACTAAATTAGAGTGACATCCTGAACAACTGGCGGCGTTCCGAAACCTTGAAATGTGATCGCTACATTACGTTCTTTATTCAGGCAACGAATTTGTATCAATAATTCCCAGGACTATTGTCTAAACTCAGCGAACAGTATACCGATATAAAACATCTCGTGGTATTTGTGCATTAAATACAGTAGAAATATTTTGAATTGTTGATGGAGAGTAACGCCCCTATTTGTCTGTCATCGGGGTAAGGCTTAGTCGAGATATCCCTAGACATATTAGACTTCAATAAGCATGAATAATGTTTAATAACCTAACAATATTTTATACAAATAGCCATCTGATCGATAAAGGGATGAATCACCGGCATAAATCACTGCTGTGATATACAATATAGTATCTTCCATGGTAACAACCATTAATTTCCTTTTGTTTACCAAATCGTAGTCTTTGCGTCGCTTGGCGTATATACTACTGAAAAAAAAATTATTTTATATTTACTTTTAATACACCAAGTAAATTAAAAGTAAACATAGCGGATCGGTTTCCAATGTATATTTCTTAAAATTTACATTTATAATTAGGGTCATGTACAACTCCAGTTACCTCGTTTTTCTTGATCGAAGATATCGAAGCAGATCGACATTTTATATGTAGATTGTAAAAAAGCAGAAACGTTTCTTATTTATTTTACTACGTATTTTTCATTTACAAACTTTTTTCTGATTTTATGACATTTTTCATTATACAGACACTTGTATTTTTGTATAGCCTTTGTATTTTTAAATCTAACAGCAAAAAAAAGTCTGGACGCAGCAAGTGCGTTATGGTAGCGAATTTTTTTGAAAATATTTTTAATAGCAAATGTCTTTCTTTGATGAAAGCAGGCATCAAACTTGGTTGCCTATATAGTAGAAACAATGTACCATATTTCATCGAAATAACTTTATTGTTTGAAAATATATAAACATTTTTCAAAAGTCTGGATGCATCAAGAGTGTTATGGAAGTGAATTTCCATAAAAAGGTTTTTAATAGCAAATGAGAGCAGGCATCAATCTGATTACCGGTATAGCCTATGTAGTAGAAACAATGTACTATATTTTATCAAAATTACTTATGGTTTGAAAATATACAAAAAAAAATCCGAAAATAAACTTAAATGTTGGTTTCCTAACCAACAAAGCTTAGGTTAATAGCAAATTAAATTATTTAAATTTGAAGGATTTAATGAAAATTCGGTAAATTTGCACATTAGCTCCCGAACGCTTTTCAACAAATTGTTTTCATAAAAATATTACTAGGACTCCACCTGAATGAACAAACCACAAGAAAATTTTCTTGTTTACACCCACCAAGGAAGTTACGGGACTGAGAGAGAATAGGGGTGCTGGGCGAGGTAGATAGTAAAAAGGAAATCTGAGCAGAAAATGCGAAGAAAACTGCTTGAAAGCTGTCTATTTGAAGTCATATCCCCATTAAACCTTGCATACCCCGCACAGCACACCTACTTGCCCCAGGTCACGTAATATCCTTAGGGGGTATGAACAAGAAGTTTTTCTTGTGGTTTATGCACACGAGGGGAGAAGGAAAATGCCTACGACGAAGCAGGCCTCAAGCAAACAAAAACTGAAACTTACCCCGTATATGGGTTCTAGGGGTTCTAGTTCGCGCTCATTTGAAGAAATCTTCTCAAAATTCATTAGCTTACGAAAATTTGCTAAAATATAGACTATTAAACCTATAGCTGAACTAAACTCTATAGCTGAAACTACTGCCAAAGCATCAGAAAGGGGTCTATTTGACATGGATTTTTCGATAATATTTTAGTAACATGAAGGACAATAATGGTTGAAGCTGAAACTTAAAGCTTTGTAAAACACACCTATTACGACATTTCTTCCGCACAATCCGTATTTGTTTCAGATTATTTGTCTAAAATTTGCAAATTTTGGCGTTTCAAATCGCGACTTTAAAATTTTAAGAAGAAAAATTTTAAAATTTCCAAAATATTCTTTCTCCTACTTCTTGACCCTTTTGCGTCAAGAAAACTTAACCGTTGTATGTAATATTCAATTGGTTTTGTTAACCACACAAAATATTTTGCTCTTTTGCTTTCCTTTGATTACCAGTGGGACCCAAAATGATTATATTTTAAATGCCTAAAACTTTTTGTCTTTCAACATAGAAATCTAAATTTCGGCATGTCGGGTAAGTTTAATAGTAGAAACGCATGTGCCAAATTTGCTTGTTATAGCTCTGTTATTTTCGGAGATACAAAAATTTTTCGAAAGGAAACACAAAATTTGCCCGGAAAAACTAGTGGATTTTTCCTGGCTAACGAGATAGTCCTAGCCACCTACAAGGGGAAGGTGCCTACCAAATTTCATTAAAATCGGCCTACTATTTCTTGAGTTATCGGTGTGATATAGATATATATATATATATATATATATATATATATATATATATATATATATATATATATATATATATATATATAAAGACAGATCTCCTCATTTGTGAATTTTTCGTTTTACGAAAAATTCGCTAAAAGAAAAATATAATTTATTTCATAGACCGCACGTTCCTGCTTTCAATACATACAAAGGAATAATAGAGATGTAGATTTAAAATTGAAAACAAGATCAATAAGCAAAATGCTACACTACAATAAATAGTACAGAGGCTGGTCCATAAGTCGTTGCTGATAGCTACAATTTTTTTTCGATCATTTCTTATATTATTGCATTTTTGCATTTTTAAGCGAAATATGATGCATGCTTGCGAAAAAAATTTAGACGCAGTAAGTGCGTTTTGGTAACGAATTTCAATAACCCACTTTGCTATTAACCTCAAGTTCGTCGACGAGGAAACCAGTTTTCTCGGAAACACGGAATTTTTTTGTACATTTTCAAACAATAAGTTATTTTGATAAAATAATGTACCTACATTGTTTCTAATCTATAGGTTATACGGGTAACCAAATTAATGCTTACTTACATATTTGCTTTTAAAAACATTCTTATGAAAATTCACTTTCATAACGCACTTGCTGCGTCCAGACTTTTTTATTTTTGACTTTAACAACATACAGAAGTGTACCGTTGCCTAGATATATAAATTACTAACTACCATTAGCTGCGACACAAATCTTAATCTATTAATTAATTACATTGTCGTCTTCGCCCACTTGATTTAACATTTTAAAAAAACGATAAAAAGCCATTTGCAAAAATCTTAGCTTAAAGCTTCACAATTTTGACGATACATTCTAAATTATTAATTCAAGAACAACAAGTTGGCTTTCTTTGCAGTAACTCAGAATGTAAATTATTCTAAAGAGGGATTTCGAACGAATGGGCACAACTTTAAAACTTAAGATGCAGACATTAGCATATACAAACAAACCAAAACAACCCTTCAGATAGTACGAGTATACTCAAGAGATAGAGCCCCAGGAGCATTTAAAACAACAAGCGCTCAAAGAGCGTTTAATCGCTTACGCATGAAGGACTAGGATCTTGAATTTGTGGTAACTTCCAATTTAACATTCAAAACCCCAAGATTTACAAGTTAATAATAACAACTTGTATTTACGTCTCCACCATGCGATTTACAAACTTTTTTTAACACACAACTTATTAATAAGTACACTTGGAGAACCCAAATCACCACAACACATTTTAAAATATCTGTCGATCGTTTCACTAACCAAGTTAGCGTCATCAGAGGATAAAACATTCTAAATACCTAAAAAACTAACATCAACTTATATACCGGATATTAGGTAAAGAGATCGAACTGAGATGGGAAACTAGTCGCAGGCAAATTCCACAGTGTATTGTATTTTTATCGCCGGACAAGGTCTTTGCACTGTCCGTACTACTTTATCTAAAAAGTGTCCCTCTGTAATGTTGAAAATGTTAGCTCAACAACAAATACCTTAAAAAACTTGCTAGGTAACCCAAAAGACAAGGATAGCATGGACAAAATGTCGGGAATTTATGTAATAAGTTGTAAAGTTTGTAATCTTAAATACGTCGGACAAACAAAAAGATCGATTGGAATTAGATTCAAAGAACACTTATCCCAATTACGTTACGGTACTGTACACAAGTCTTCCGCGCGCCCGACACATTTGGGATAATAATCATCACGTTGATAAAGATAATCTGAAATTCATAAAAAATGTTAGACAACCAGGACAGCTAAACGTGTTCGAAAGCGTATATCTTGCGAAATATAGTTACAACAAAAAATGTATCAACGCTTCATCACCGCCAATTACGAGTCACCTGATCGATTGCTTTGTTAAATAAAATTCCCACGTTTCAGCACGTTCTAAAGATAACATAAGTATACAGATATTGCCGCCAAAGGGATCTATGTTAATTTAGCTGTCGTTGAACCTTCTCAAGACTATTAGAGAGGGACACTTTTTGGATAAAGTAGTAGGGAGAGTGCAAAAACCTTGTTCGGCGATAAAAATACAATACACTGTGGAATTTGCCTGCGACTAGTTTCCCATCTCAGTTCGATCTCTTTACCTGAGATCCGGTATATAAGTTGATGTTAGTTTTTTAAGTATTTAGAATGTTTCATCCTCTGATGACGCTAACTTGGTTAGTGAAACGATTGTCAGATCTTTTAAAATGTGCTGTGGTGATTTGGGTTCTTCAAGTGTACTTATCAGTGATCATCACAAGTTCCAATCTTCACTTACACAACTTATTATACTATGTAAACCATATTCAATATTTTAAGAGGAATAAGTGAAGATTGTAACCTGTGATGAGCACTGATAAGTACACTTGGAGAACCCACATCATCACAACAAATATTTTTAAAGACCTGACGATCGTTTCACTAACAAAGTTACCGTCATCAAAGGATGAAAAATTCTAAATACTTTCTACTAAAACACCACCTTTTACACTCTTAGGTAATGAGCAATACCGAGAGGGAGATCAAATCGCAAGCATGTTCTGTGTATTGTATTTTAATTGCCTGGACGAGGTTTTTGAAATCCCTTTATCACTTTACCTGACAGGTTTCGGAATGTTTATCTGCATCAAAGACAGAGCGCAAACAGAGGACTGCAAACCAGTGACGGGGCTCGATTTTAGGAACTTATGTTTTTTATTGCCCTAGACATATAAATACTTTCGTACGCATCGAGCTTCGCCGGTCGTCTAACCTTTTTGATTAGTTTCAGATTTTCTTGATCAATGTTGTATTTATTATCCCAAATATGTTGTGACACACATGACTTGTCTACACTACCGTATCTCAAATGTGCCAGATGTTCACGAAATCTAGTCCCAATTGTTCTCTTAATCTGTCCAACGTATTTCAGATTACAATCTCTACAACATACCTCATACCCGACATTTCAATGGCTTTATCTTTCGTATTACTTAACAAATTTCTTAAATTATGTTTTGTCGAAAAGGTCATCTGCAAATCGGCTTTCTTAAAAATGCTCTCGAGACCTCTTGTGATACGCGGTTCAAAAGGCGGCAAACAAATTATTTCTCTATTTTATCTTTCCTGGATGTCGTGTATTCAGCTAACATTTTCTTTGTCCTCGGTGTAATAATGAATTTTTCCCTTAAGCTATCCGAATATCCGTTATATTTACGTTTTTGGATTCTATACTATATCTACTTTTATCTAAGGGAAAATTGATGTATTTACTAAGAAATTTATTTAGTAAGAAATTTAAACCGGCCCTTTGTTGTGCAAACGTATGATGTGAGTCATTTGGAATGTATTTTAAAGTGGTAGTTTCCTTCCTGTGAACATAGAATTCAAAAGAGTTATTTTTAATAATAAGTACACATAGAAAATTTCAGGATGCAGCAAGTGCAGAATAGTAGCGAATTTTCAGAAGATTTGTACGCTATAATTATACGGCATATTAGTAAAGTTAACTTACGCAGACATTGAAGATCCATTTTAGGGATACTAGCACGCTCACATTTGAAGAATTCTTTCAATAGTGTGAACATCGATATCTCTCTATTATTAAAAAAATCTTGCGTTCTAACTCTTTTTGAGAAAAATGTCCAACAATCAATTTTTTATTAAGCTAAACAAGTCTCTTTAAAAGAAACTTGTATTACAAATTTTATTAAAGTTACACAGAAGATTTCCAGAAGGAAACTTAATTCATATTTAGAAAAGTAAAGTATCTGCCAAATAATAAACGTAGCAGTTATTTTTCCTTATTAATCGCCAGTGTAATTTCGTTTTAGTCAACCTAATCAAACCGGGTTTTTCAATATTAACAATAACAAAATTATAATTTCAGACTCAAAGGTGACAAACTTACTTAGGCGTTCTAAACAAAAATAAGATGTGGTTTCTCCAAATGTCAAAACAAAACATAAAAAACATACATTCGTCGAGCTGGAGTCTATCGCATCACCTTCTGCTTATGAGGCAAGCGTGATGCCCCCGGCGCCTAAGTATACCTCAACTAACGTTTAATTCTCGTGATACTTTAGATCGGCTACTTGATCGGGATATTATATTCAAAGTATACGTAACAATTAATTACAGAATTTGTAGAATTTTCATTAAAACGTATCGCACGACTGTTTCGGTCTTATATGACGCCTTATGATTAAGTTTGAAGAATGAAGAAACTGTTTCAGATTCATTTTTATAGACTTGGATTGATTTAATTTACATTTCTACTATATTATGCGACAGCATAACATATCTATGCTGCGCTAAAACTGTATTTGGGACCGTTCATAAAGCTACAAATATAGTGTATTTTCATAATTGATGAAATCCCCCAGTTAAATAACAATTACTTGGCAAATTGTTAATTTCATGTCGTCTGTCATTTTCCATAATTGCGGCCGAGATTTCACGATTGTTGGTTCGGGTAATATGTTTTATGCCTGGTATATATTTAGTTTGGTTATCGTTGATATATGGTTTATACCTGTTGTATGAATCAATCTACGTGTGGCAGTTAACTACTCTGTCTGTCAGGCATTAGACTTTAACCAGTAAGTCGTCTCAACGCATGTCTTCGGGATTTTGTTTTTAATTTGGAAAAAACAATAAATATTGTGTACTAAATTACTTAAAATTTTCAACACATGTTTATTTGTTTATTTGCACTATTTATAGCCACATGTAAAGTCTCATTTCAGTTACTCTGATACTTAAAAAAATATAGCGTTTTCAAAAAGTTTTACCCGATTTTCCACCGAAAAAAATTGAGCATAAAGGCTGATTAACAAACTCAGCCTCGTTTTTCGCCCAAACAAGATTTTTTCCAAGTGTGATTGGAACCAGTTTGGTATTTTTTCAGTTATCGCTCGTATACATACATACATACATATATATATATATATATATATATATATATATATATATATATATATATATATATATATGTATGTATGTATGTATATATAAACATATAAAAATTTTAACGGACCTTGGTTTTAGGTTCTAGCGACCCAAATTCGCGCTCATCTGAAGAAATTTTTCCAAGAGCTTTTCACCGTGACCTCTCTATTAACGAATTTTTCATAACGAAAATTCGCTAAGAGGAAGTTTACTGTTAACTTCTAATTCGTGGGTGAATTTTATTCTATCAAATTGACAGTTCAGTCTTTTCATAAAATCATCTACACTGCAAAAATATTAACGAAAGCATAGTCTAGGAAAATACTCACTTTCATTTTCTAAGTCCATCTTAAATCCACTCATGCCTAGCTATTGAACCGCGTATCACAAAGGGTCTCGAGAGCATTTTTAAGAAAGCCGATTTTCGACACAAAAAAAATTTAAGAAATTTGTTAGGTAATACGAAATATAAAGATAAAGCCGATGAAATGTCGGGTAACAATGAGATAAGCTGTAAAGATTGTAATCTTAAATACGATTGGCAAACTAAGAGAACAATTGAGACTAGATTTCGTGAACATCTGCCACATTTGAGATACGGTAGTGTAGACAAGTCATGCGTGTCACAACATATTTGGGTTAATAAATACCACATTGATAAAGAAAACCCGAAACTTATCAAAAATTTTAGACAGTCAGCTAAGCTCTCGCGATTCTCGGTTTAAATGGTAAACAGACAACGGTCTCATCTGTTTTATCTTTTTTGAAAGCCGTAGATTCTTAAAAATCCTATTTAAACCTCTCGCGATCAGCGGTTTAAATGGTAAACAGTTTGCTTATCTTTTCTGAAAGCCGTAGATTCTGCTAACATTTTCCTTGTTTTATGTTTATTGACTCATTTTTTCACTAAGGCAACAGAGTAACCATTATACAGCCACATTTTTAACATATTCAAGCTATCTATTGTATCTTTCTTTATTTAAGGGAAACTGTATTAATCAATGAACTAGGAAATTCAAACTAGCTCCTTATATGTGGGAAATCATGGTGCAAGTCAGCCGAAATATAACTCACAGTAGTAGTTTCCTTTCTGTGGATGTCAATTTTTAAAGTGCCTCTATTTTTTATTTACTTAAATTTAATGTTTAATTTGGCAATAGAGTCATCTACTTTGCATATATTTGCATTAAGTACTGCAAAAACATCGTCCACATAACCAAACCATACTCTAGGAAAATGGTCACGTTCATTTCCTAGGTAAAAAATGTGCGAATGGTCTGACGACCGCAGCCAGAGAGCAGACAACACACACACACACACACACACACACACACACACACACACACACACACACACACACACACACACACACACACACACACACACACACACACACACACACACACACACACACACACACACACACACACACACACACACACACACACACACACACACACACACACACACACACACACACACACACACACACACACACACACACACACACACACACACACACACACACACACACACACACACACACACACACACACACACACACACACACACACACACACACACACACACACACACACACACACACACACACACACACACACACACACACACACACACACACACACACACACACACACACACACACACACACACACACACACACACACACACACACACACACACACACACACACACACACACACACACACACACACACACACACACACACACACACACACACACACACACACACACACACACACACACACACACACACACACACACACACACACACACACACACACACACACACACACACACACACACACACACACACACACACACACACACACACACACACACACACACACACACACACACACACACACACACACACACACACACACACACACACACACACACACACACACACACACACACACACACACACACACACACACACACACACACACACACACACACACACACACACACACACACACACACACACACACACACACACACACACACACACACACACACACACACACACACACACACACACACACACACACACACACACACACACACACACACACACACACACACACACACACACACACACACACACACACACACACACACACACACACACACACACACACACACACACACACACACACACACACACACACACACACACACACACACACACACACACACACACACACACACACACACACACACACACACACACACACACACACACACACACACACACACACACACACACACACACACACACACACACACACACACACACACACACACACACACACACACACACACACACACACACACACACACACACACACACACACACACACACACACACACACACACACACACACACACACACACACACACACACACACACACACACACACACACACACACACACACACACACACACACACACACACACACACACACACACACACACACACACACACACACACACACACACACACACACACACACACACACACACACACACACACACACACACACACACACACACACACACACACACACACACACACACACACACACACACACACACACACACACACACACACACACACACACACACACACACACACACACACACACACACACACACACACACACACACACACACACACACACACACACACACACACACACACACACACACACACACACACACACACACACACACACACACACACACACACACACACACACACACACACACACACACACACACACACACACACACACACACACACACACACACACACACACACACACACACACACACACACACACACACACACACACACACACACACACACACACACACACACACACACACACACACACACACACACACACACACACACACACACACACACACACACACACACACACACACACACACACACACACACACACACACACACACACACACACACACACACACACACACACACACACACACACACACACACACACACACACACACACACACACACACACACACACACACACACACACACACACACACACACACACACACACACACACACACACACACACACACACACACACACACACACACACACACACACACACACACACACACACACACACACACACACACACACACACACACACACACACACACACACACACACACACACACACACACACACACACACACACACACACACACACACACACACACACACACACACACACACACACACACACACACACACACACACACACACACACACACACACACACACACACACACACACACACACACACACACACACACACACACACACACACACACACACACACACACACACACACACACACACACACACACACACACACACACACACACACACACACACACACACACACACACACACACACACACACACACACACACACACACACACACACACACACACACACACACACACACACACACACACACACACACACACACACACACACACACACACACACACACACACACATGTGCTCGTATGTTTGCAGGGACACACGAAAACACACCAACTTGTGGGATCTTAATGTTTGAGATGAGTCGTAGTTGTAGATTTATCGCCAGATGTGGATAATTCGCGCCAAAATACTATACACACGCTCGTTTAGAAAATATTTGCAAATAAAGTGAGGTCCCGCAATTATGTTTAACGCACACGTTGTGTGAAGACCCCTTAAATATGGATTATGTTTGAAGTGTGTATAAGACCCCATAAACCATAGTGTTTTTTTTCTACAAACATAACTGTGTTTCTGAATTACACATGGCAAGAAAAAAACCAGTTTAGAAAAAAAACTGTCTGGCTTGTGTGCGTGTAAGGACCGACAAATATAAGGGGAAGGGTTTGTTTATTAAATGCTGTGTGGAGGTATTGTATAGTTGATCACATTGACCTTGTGCTGTTATTCTGAAATATATTATTACATATATTTTTTAGTGAATTTTTCTACACTTTTGAATTTTAAAACAATTCGCGAACTAGGACCTCTAGAACCCATGTCTGTGGTCAGTTACTATCTTGATATGTTTATATATATATATATATATATATATATATATATATATATATATATATATTTCTGTGTGTGTGTATCACCCCGGTAACTCAAAAAATAATGGGCCACCAAATTGGGTATTAATTCAAGCAGGTATCAATTTAGTTACCGGTATAACCTATATAGTAAAAATTTACCATATTTTATTAAAATACCGTATTGTTTGAAAATGTACCAAAAAATTCCAAAAATAACTTTAACTTTAAATGTTTCTGAGAAAACTAGTTTCCTAGCATTTAATGAAAATTCGCTACCAAAACACACTTACTGCGTCTTGATTTTTTTTACGAACATGCATCATATTTCAATTAAAAATGCAACAGTATAAGGAATGTTCGAAAAAAAATATTGCAGTTATCACCAACGAATTATGGGCCACGCTGTGATTTTCAAAATAATTTTATGAGATGCAGCTTAAAGCACCTTATAATTAACGTATACAATTTTTCGCGTATCTTGCATAATAACAATTATATTGAGCTTTACCATAGAAATACGTCACCTTGTATATATGCAAACAGATAAAAACTGAAAGTAAACCCGGATATGGATTCTAGGGGGCCTGGTTTGTACTCCTTTGAAGAAATCTTTTTCAAACTCAAACGTTGCTGTCTCCCCATTAATGAATTTTTTTCTGCAAAAATTAGCTAAAATTTATAGACTGTTAAACCATAAACGTAACTAAATCTACTGCCAAAGCATCAGAGAAAGGGTCTATTTGCAATGAATTGTCTGGAAATATTTTAGTAAAATAAAGGTCGATAGCGGCTAAAGCTAAAACTTAAGAATACTCTTCTTGCAACATTTTCTTTACGTAACTCGTATTTATTTCATGTTCTTTGCCGAAATGTTGCCAATTTTTACGTTTCTAATCGCGACTTGGACGTTTTGAGGAAAACCCCAAAGTTTTTTTCTTCAAATGCCTATAACTTTTTTGACTTTTAACTTACAGATCGAAATTTTGGTACATGGTTCACTAATTATAATACAGACATAAGTACCAGATTTGGTTGCCCTTACTTTGTTATTCCCGAAAGAAATCACAAAATTTTCCGGGAAAACCTGGGCTGCATTTTCTGGCTAACCAACTTATCCATGCCACTTGCAAAAGGAAAATGCTTATAAAATTTGATCAAAATCGTCTTATTATTTTTTGAGTTTATATATATATATATATATATATATATATATATATATATATATATATATATATATATATATATATATATCGAAACAGACCCCAGATATGTGTTCTAGGCGCCTAGTTCCCGCTCATTTGAAGAAATATTTTCAAAATTCTAAAGTCGCGATCTCCTTAGTTAAATTTGTAAAGAAAATTCGCTAAAAGTAAACCATATGCCAACATTCAGTTACCAGAAAAAAAGTTATGGGCATTTAATAAAAAAGACTGTTTGGTACCAGATTATTTCTATGAAAATTCATCAGCATAAGGCACTTGCTGCGTCCAGACTTTTTCAAATTCAGTTAATTTGAAGTATAACTGCATATTAGAAAATACTTCATTTTCAGTTTTCAGTTTATATTTTGAAAATGCCGGGTTCTTACTTCATGACGATTTGAATTACTCCAAAAATAAGAATTTTGTGTGTTGAAAAGAACATTTTTCATAGATTTCGCTTCATCAGTCCTAATTATGCTGTCCAAAAAAATCGAGAGTCGTCTTGTATCATCGTTAAAATGAATGTACAAAACTCTTTTCTGCATATCCATTTCTCCCAGATGTTGAACCAAAGATATTGAATAAGGGTGGAAGTTGTGCTTTAACGGGATTCTGTGTATCAAGCTCTTCGAAAGTCCTATCTGCAGAGCTACTTGTCTTAAGGATGTTATTTCTTTTATGCATTTTTGCCTTCACGGTGCCAAAAGTTTTGTAATTTTCTATTATTCGCCGAACACTCCTCCACGACGGTTTTTGTTTATCTGGATATCAGCAAATATTTGGCATGTTCTTGATAAAACTTGGTTACATTCATCATATATAATAAAGAAATTTTAATAATCTTCGTGAGTATAATTCAGTCGCCCCGGTATAATTTTTATAAATAATTGTCAAATGACAACAAATACTGAGGTTTTTGTAGTTCTCGATATTTTTTTTGACAGGCGTCGCCGTCATGATTATATAACAATAAAACTTGAAAACCGTATAACATTTTTTCAATATAAAAATGTTAAATTGCCAATATTTTGAAAACTACAAATTTCTGGCAGAGGCAACCTTACCTAAAGTTTCAATGTTAAATAAGATATGATTATAAAAATAAGAGCTTCTATTTGAAAAACAGACAACGAATTTTTTAACTCAATTTTCAATGAGAGTTTTTGATCACTCTGTAGTTATTATCAAAATAAAATCACATCACGGTTGGACTTAGGTATGGAGTATTATACATAAGACGTGTCTAAACTTTTGCGTTGAATATAAAAATGCAATAATATGTGTCCTATCTAAAATAAGCAAGTTAACATCAACACCCTGTATATCCAGAAGTGCCACTATCTGGAAAATACTTTAACCAAGGTGCATCCATTGATTTCAATAAGCTGCCAAATTTTAAAAATTTTGCAAAGTCTAGTTTCCGAGAAATCGATTCCGGGCTTTTGTCGTGGGACAACTGCATATATATATATATATATATATATATATATATATATATATATATATATATATATATATATATATATATATATATATATATATATATATAGATGTGTATGTGTCTTTTTTTTAGATCTATTTAGACGCTACATATCACAGCCCCCGTAACATCCTAGAAGAAAAAGTTTTAGATCAAAATTTGGTCGGTAAAAAGCTGCTTCAATAAGCTTTACTTAGACATACAGCGTGGATCCAAAGTGTGCTTTTTGACATAAACTTCATTTTTTTCAATAGAACACTCTGTATTTTAGTCAAGTTTGGATTTCTTATTTCATTCTTAATCAATAATATGTCAAACATTTTTCTCATTTCAAAAGTTATCGAGAAAACCTAAGAAAAAACGGTTTTCATGTTCCTTTCAATAATGATTTTATTTGTCCGCAATCACAGCGTCACAACTATTATGTATTATGTCAGTATCATAACTGTTCATCCTAAGATCTATGTCAATTCTTTTAAACTATAAATTCTGAGCAAGGCGGATAGGGAACCGCCAGGTGGCCCACGAGCTCGCCTGTCCTGACACCATTCGATTATTTGTGGGGTTATGTAAAATATGTGGTCTATTTTGTTCAACCAAGAAATTTGAAGGATTTTATTAACAAAATTACTCGTGCCTGCAGAGAAATTTTGCCTCAGGTTATTAGAAATCCTTGCACTGTAGAGCTTATTAGAAGATATGACGTTTGCCAAACAGAAAATAGTTGCCAGTTTGAGCATACTTTTTTTACTTTGTCATCGTTAGCAATGATAATTAACTGTTAATTATATTTTTAGAATTACCTTTGAAGAACTTAGTTAAGAGAGTCACAAGCATTTGTAATTTTTT
Organism: Tillus elongatus; assembly: GCA_964006375.1. NCBI lineage: Eukaryota > Metazoa > Arthropoda > Insecta > Coleoptera > Cleridae > Tillus > Tillus elongatus. Next base: position 35,826,432 of record OZ023266.1, on the reverse strand, counting down.
GTTGCTGGAAAGCAGTTTCTGACAAAAAAAGAGTTAGGAAACCTTTTAGTGAATTTTCTCAAAAAATTAACTGATGAGATCCCGACTTTTAAAATAAAAAAATTCTTCAAATGAGCGCTAATTAGGCCCCCTAGAAGACATATCCGGGGTCAGTTTGAGTTTTTATGTGTTTATATTTATATATATATATATATATATATATATATATATATATATATATATATATATATATATATATATATATATATATATATATATATATATATATATATATATATATATATATATATATATATATATATATATATATATATTTGTATCACAGCGATAACTCATCAAAAAGTAATGGGCCGATTTTGATCAAATTTGGTGGGTACTTTCCTTTTGCAAGTAGCTTGGATAAGTTCGTTATCCAGGAAAATCGGCGCAGGTTTTCCTGGAAATTTTTTTGTTTTCTTTCTAAAAAATTAATATCTCCGAAAATAACAGAGTAAGGGCAACGAAATTCAGTACGCGTGTTTGTGTTATAAGAGTGAACCATGTACCATAATGTACATCTTTAAATTTAAAGAGAAAAAAGTTATGGTCAGTTAAAAAAAATTTGGTGTTTTCCTCAAAACGTGTGTTCTGCGAACCCTTAAGTCATTGCCCTTCATTTTACTAAAATATTTACAGAAAATTCATTTCAAATAGACCCTTTCTCTGATGCTTTGGCCGTCGGTTCAGTTAAGTTGATGCTTTCGCTGTACGTTGAGTTAAGTTTATGGTTTAACGGTCTATAATTTTTGGCTAATTGTCGTAGAACAAATTCGTTAATACATTTTTGCATTTTTTATCTAAATATGATGCATAGAACAGAAGTTGGAAGATAGTGCAAGCATATATGTCATATGGGGAGAAATGGAGGAAGCCTTGATTAGGGTCGCAGAAGGTGAACTAGGTCATAAGCGGAAAACACAGAAACACAAGTGGATGACAGCAGAAATCATGCTTGAAGAAAGGAGAAGATGCAAAAGTCAAGGAAATCCAGAGAGCTATAAACACATCCAAAGAATTATTAGGGGGAAAATAAGAGCGGCAAAGAGTGACTGGTTAAAGAAGCAATGCGGGGAGATATAAAAATAAGAGAGGCGTCCGTAATTTACCGGAAGAGACACTTTTCTAATGTAGAAAACGAACATGGGGAAATGGAACAAGATGATCGGCAGCGAAGAGTTATTTGGGAGGAATATATTAACAACCTTTTCGACGATAATAGACCTGATATAGAGGTTGCGGAGGACGTAGACCTGTCTGGACCCCCTATCACCAAAGAAGAAACTGTAAGAGCAATAAATACGTCAAAGGACAGAAAGGCAGTTGGCCCGGACTGCATACCTGTCGAACTATTAAAAATACTAGACGACAGGGGCATTTCCGTACTGCACAGAATATTTAACAAGATATATAAAATGGGGGAGTTCCCTGCCAAGTGGATTACATCTCATTTTATCCCCCTGCCAAAAAAGGAGTAACGCAACGAATTGCGAGGACCATAGGCTGATCAATCTAATAAGCCACACGTTAAAGATATTCCTCAAGATTATTCACTACAGAATTTCTATAAAATGCGAAAGAGGGGTAGGGTTCACACAATTTGGATTTAGAAGGGGACTAGGTACGAGAGAGGCTGTAGTTGCAACTTAAGTATTGATACAGAACTGCAACGACCAAAGGAAGGTTGTGATTCTATGCTTCATCGAATACCAGAAAACGTTTGACAGGGCCCAACACCACAAACTCATTTAATGTTTGAAGAGGATGGATATAGACCAGAAGGATATCTGCTGCATAGAAAGCCTTTTTTAGCTTTTTTTTTTGCACTTACGGAAAGAATATATCCTTCTTAGCAACGGCACTATGAAAATGTAATCGGGATTAATAAGAAAAAAATTGCAAAAACAATAAGTTTCTTAAAGATTACCTTCAGTTGGATTTCATTAATCAATTTCTTATCAAGTTATCAATTGAAAAAATGTGATAGTATTTGCAGCTGCAAATTTGAAGCATTATTTTCTGTCAGTTGTCTGTAGTTTGTAATACTTTAGAGAGCTTCATATTGGAAAATAGAGGACTTATAGAAATTAATAATTATTATTATTATGGCAGAATTGAGCGAAAAGCTAAGAATTGATATATTAGTGATGTTGGGCTACGGTGGCAGGAAGCTTTGTAAAGAAATGTGCATGTTTTTTTTTTATGAGTCTGGGCACAAATTAATGAAGTGTATGTTTCCAGAACATTGAAAAAAATAACGAAACTGGTAGTGTCAATGATAAGCCAAGAATAGGAAGACCAAACACGGCTGTAGCTGGTAATAACGCATTAGATATATTGTTGTCTTTTTATTAAACCCCTTATCTATCTACAAATTAAGTTACTCATTACACAGTCTTTCACAAAAATCTGTGGTTACTTTGCTAAAAAGAAAAAGAAAAAATTTCACCCATACAAAGTACAGCTAGTACAGGAACTTGTAGTTGGCCATTTTAAGAGGCGTGTTGAATTTTATTATATTATGGCAAATTTAATGAGAAGCCAGACTTTAGTAGAAATAATCGTTATTGGTCTCAGCAGAATCCACATTGGATGCTGGAGGCTCCAAACCAACGACCACAAAAAAATTATGTATGGACGGGTATACTAGACAGTAGTAATATTGGGCGGTTATTTATTGAGGGAAATCTAACATCTTAAAAGTATAAAAATTTTTAAGAGAAGAAATTATACCACAGTGGTTGCAGTGGGCCTAGTCAATGAAGTTTGTTTTGAGAAATATGGAGCTCACAGTCATTTTGGGAGACGCATGCGGCAATATTTGGATGAAGTTTTTAGAGAAAATTGAATCGGGCGCTGTGATTCACTTAAATGAACTGCTCGCCCTCTTGACTTCACGCCATGTGGTTGTTTTCTTAGGGTCACTTGAAGAATGTTGTCCACAGAGACAGACCATTAAATCTGGAAGACCTGAAAGCTATCATTGTTGGCCAAACAAGATGGATTGTGCATTCCAGGTTAATTAAACGCGAGTTCAATTATGTATTGATAATAATGTACAGCATTTTGAACATTGAGTTAGTTGACAAATATTATTGCTGTTTTGTTTATCTTTTGTTTTGTCAGTCTTTTTTAGAATTAAAGTTAATAATTAAAGCTAGTTTGCCTCTCATCTGCAGTTTCACCAACGTGATGTTGACTGCTGATAGATAATGTTTATTACCTTATATGCAATTTTATACTATTTTATGTTGTCGAAAATATTTTTTACGTTATGAGAATTTGTTGTTGTCAACTTATTAACATTATTGGTTAATCGCTGGTCACATACACATTTTTGTGTGTAAAATGCATGTTTTTTTGGGGTTTTCTTGGGTTTTCTCATACGCCTTTACTCAGGTCAGGTCAGGTCAGGATCACGTCAGAGTCGGGTTTGGTCAGGTCACGTTGGGTCAGGTCTAGCCAGGTCAGGTCAGGTGGTTCAGGCCTGCCTGATACAGTGTCTTGCGCATAAACAACAACAAAACTCTGGTCCCTTCAACTTGCAAACAAGCTGGAGAACTTGGAGCAAAAAGCCTCGGTAGGGGTGGGGGCTAACGAACATTAAAAAGAAGAATTGTTGGAGCAAAATGTAAACAAGGGTGCTAATAAAAGTCCAACGAAGGTGTTTTTTCTGATTTGATTTCTATATTTCCTTCCCCGCCCAGCACCCCTATTCACGCCAGGTCCCGTAACTGGGGCGGTATTTTACAGCATTTGTTATGTTGCTTATGCGTACAAGGTTGGTTTTAAGCGTGCTTTTGTTTTAAAAAAAATCACTTTTGCGATCATCTGCATAATTACATTAATTTTTTCTCAATTTTTTTCTAATTGAACCTAATTACATTTTTATAGTGGCGTATCAAGAACTATCTTGCCATTAAAAAAAGATTCAGTTATCATAGCAACTAAGTTGTTTAGGCTAGGATAACTTGAATATCGCCACTTTGTAGCTAAAAATATGTCGAAAAGCTTTTGTTAAGCTATTTTTTTTGAATAAGGAATATTTCAGTAAATACAAATCCATCATATACTAACCCTATAAGTATATATATATATATATATATATATATATATATATATATATATATATATATATATATATATATACATAAATATGTGTATGTAAAATAACAACGACAATAGGCATGGATGCAAAATGATGAAAATGTTTTGTATCCTCCTACTATGTCGAAAATCATAACTACTGGACAATTGATAGTCCCTTTATTAATCTTATTTTTAAAGGGGTAGACATTGATCCAATCCAATCCATAGCAGGTGGTAGTGGAATTTTCCTTTATGTAACAGTAAAGGATTTTTTCACGCCCGAGGAGGTACCACCCCATACATCAAGGGGCCGGTGAAGTCCCAACGGACGTTTCCGGTTCTGGTGTATGAGTCGGTTTCCCTTATAAGCAAAAATGATGATGGCTCCTCCTTGTATAAAATATTCCGGAGGCAAAATACCCCTCCATTCGGATCTCCGGGAGAGGGGTGTACAGGGGGCGCCAACATCAAGATTTAGCATATCCTTTTCGAATATATGTGGCCTAAATTCTAACCTGAACTCCGTCCACCATTTCCTCCAGGCTAACAGGCCCCAACTCCTCTTCCTCACCGAAACCCAAATCAGTGCCAAAACAGCCACTAATCACCTTAATTTCCCGGGGTATGAGCTCCTTACTGCCTTTAGATTGCATGGAGGCGTGTGCGCATACGTCCATAGCAATCTACCCTGCACCAGACTTCCCAATTTAGAAGCTGGAAGAAAAGACATACTATGGATAAAACTCTCTCTCAGGGCTGCAACTAAATTCATCTGTTGCATTTACCGGTTACCTTCTGACAACAACTTTGTCCAGCTCTTTGACTACCTTTCTGAAAAAACCGACTATCTGATTTCTGAATATCCTTCCTCCGAGGTCACTATTCTTGGCGACTTCAATGTCCATAATAAGGAATGGCTAGGATCTTCAAAAACCGATCCACAAGGGAGAGCAGCGGAGGCCTTTGCAGTCAGCAATTCTTTGGCCAATATGGTTCAGCAACCTACTTACTTTCCTCGTATCCCAACACACAGCTCAAATCCCTTGGATCTCCTTCTTACTACAAATCCTGAATGCTATAAGATATCAGTCACCGCCCCCCTTGGTCGCTCAGACCACGGCATGGTCACTGCTTCCTGTGCAATGCAACCCGAGGTCACACAGTCATCACACCCACGTATCGTTTGGCACTACAACTCCGCAAACTGGGACGAAATGCGGGATTACTTTTCCTCATTTCCATGAGCGTCTGTCTGCTTCTCTCATCCTGACCCCTCTGATATCTCAGAAAACGTCACCGAAATTATCCAAGCTGGCATGGAATTATTTATTCCACGTACACAGAAAACCTCTTCAGCCACTCAAAAGCCCTGGTTCTCTAAATCCTGTGACAAGGCCAGACTTGAAAAGGTCAAAGCTCACAAAACGCTTCTACACAATCCCAGTCAAGAAAATCGTCAAGCATTCAACGACGCAAGAAACCGCTATGTCCGCATTCTTTCTGAGGCAAAAAACTCGTTTAATAACCACATCAAAAACAAAGTCCTCTCAAGCTCCAACGGCGGCAAACCCTTCTGGACTCTTGCTAAGTCTATTGGGAATAATTTCTGCAAGAGCACGTTCCCACCTCTCGTCTCAGGTGATGAAATTGTTTCTACCGCCCTGGGCAAGGCTGAACTTTTTGCTTCGTTGTTCGCCGGAAATTCTACTCTCAACCCACCTCCAAATGTTCAACCACCAACAGTTCCCAACGTCGCGCATAAAATGACTGATATCATTTTCAAAACTAAAAAGGTACGAAAGATGCTCTCTTCTCTTAATACCAGGAAAGCCTCTGGCCTTGACGAGATCCCAGCAATTGTTCTCAAAAAATGCGCACCAGAACTTGCTCCTGTCCTGACTCGTCTGTTTCAGATATCTTACAATAAAGGCATATTCCCTAGTAACTGGAAAACTGCTCGAGTACAACCCATCCCCAAGAAAGGATCCAAAGCGCTTCCTAGCAACTACAGGCCTATTTCTCTCCTTTCAGTCATCTCTAAAGTGATGGAAAAGTATATAAACACCGAACTACTAAAATTCCTTGAAAAACACAGTCTAATCCACGACAGGCAGTATGGATTCCGTCAGCGCAGATCGACTGCCGACCTCCTTTCCTTTGTCACCCATTCTTGGAACAAGTCTATGGAACAACACGGTGAATCCCAGATTGTTGCTCTAGACATATCCAAAGCATTCGACCAGGTCTGGCACGCAGCGCTGCTTAATAAACTTCCGGCCTATAGCCTACCACCAAAACTTTGTACCTGGACAGCAAATTTCCTCTCCAACAGGAGCATATCTGTTGTTGTGGATGGCCATTCCTCTAAACTGTATCCAATTAATGCAGGAGTTCCTCAAGGTTCAGCTTTAGCCCCTACTTTGTTTCTTCTCCACATCAATGACCTCCTCTCTAGCACATCCAACCCAGTTCACAGTTACGCGGACGACAGCACCCTCCACTCAAACATACAATATTCTAAGCCTGTCTCTTTAGCCCAATTAGATGAGGATCGCAGACTCATGGAGGGTTCTGTCTCCGTAGACCTCCAAAAAATATTAGACTGGGGAAGTAGAAATCTTGTACAATTCAACCCCACCAAAACTAAGTCTTGCTTTCTTTCTCACAAGAGATACAGCAGCCCTAGACCCATCACAATGAACAACCAAGTCATTCAAAGTAATGAGTCCTTTTCTCTTGTTGGCATTTCTGTGGATCGAAATCTTAATTGGCACCAACATGTTACATCAATTGCAGAAGCGGCTGCTAAGAAATTGGGTTTCCTCTTCCGGGCTCGCAAATACTTTTCACCAACTAATCTCTATACCTTATACACTTCACAAATAAGGCCAAACCTCGAATACTGCTCCCACATCTGGGGTGCAGCAGCCGCTTCTACACTCGCTATCCTGGACTCCATTCAAAAGAGAGCTATACGTCTCATCGGTGACCCTACCCTCACCCAAAGGCTTCCATCCCTTGCCCACCGACGTGCCGTTGGTGACCTCTCTCTCTTTTATAGATATCTGCACGGGCACTGCTCAGAGGAGCTTTCCTCCATAATTCCCCCACCTGCTGCCCCCAGCAGATCTACCAGGGGAACAGAGCGAATGCACCCTTTTACTGTCCAGGTCACCAGACATAGAACATCTTGTTATGCCCGCTCTTTTGTCCCGAGGACTTCCAAGTTGTGGAATTCCTTGCCGGCACATGTTTTTCCTTCTCCTCCGAACCTCCAAACCTTCAAGTCCAGAATTAACAAGTTGCCTCTTTCCTCCTTGTCAACACCCACGGTACGATAGTATTTAGGCTGTAAGCCCTCGTGGTGTGTTGTTGACATAAAAAAAAATATATATATATATAAACTAATGTTTCCATCCCAAATATGACTTCTGTTTCGTTTGAAGAAAAGAGTCAATGTTTTCTATAAAATTTCCCTAATAAATAAATTTAACAATATCTCAATATTCTCTGAAATATAACATACTACATAAAACCCACCGCTATCTGCTTTAGTGCCCAAGGAAAAATAATGTACCGTTATTTCCCGTCAATAACCCTTGCAGATGAAGCAGTAAAAAATAACAACAAAGACGCTATTTATAAAACCAGGGACAAGTCACTTGAAAACAGATCATTTACTACCTGCACGAGGTAAAAAAATGTTATATTTATCGGGACTTACACAAATTTTACCAAACAGTTGTCGGGCCTTACACACAATTACGTCTGTTTCAAAAATTGACCACCGATGTCGCTTTTATCAGTCACTTTTATAGGGCCCGACAGTTTTAGTAACACGAACTCAAAAATACACACATGCATATAGTATGTATATCAGGACATCGTCAGAAAATTAGTTATTTATACTATTTAAGAGGTGGAGAATCCGAAAAACCACGTCTCTAAATTGTCGGGACGCGTGTATGGCCCGACAAGTTGGGAAGACCCGACAAGTCACGTCCATGCATGTGGTTTGTCCTCATAATTATACGGACACAAACACACACACACACACACACACACACACACACACATTTCCTAGGTCTGTTTTAAATCTCCTCATGAAAGGTCTACAATGATTTAGAAAAGGGGGTTGTCTATTGCTGTGCTATGGCTTTGTTCAAAAAATTCATTTTTTGGATTGAAAATTATGTTAATTTATGTTCATTCATTCATGTTCAAATTTATGTATTCTTTACAGACCTCTTCGTCTATGTTGTTCATTTTTATTAACAAATGGTCTAAATATGTTAGCGTTTCTTTTATGGGAACACTGGGAAACAACGATGTCACATCAAATGATACTAAAACCCCGCCTTCAAGCAGTTTAATATTTTTCACGTTATTAATAAATTCAAGTGAATTTGAAACTGAAATAGTTTTTTGTTAACCATTTCGCTATATTGTATGTCGGGGAGTCTATAGCTGAAACAATAGGTTTCACCGATTTTCCGGGTTTATGCATTTTTCGGAGATAATATTTTTAGGAATTTTAGGATTTGAAACTTGTAACCTTTTTTCTGAATATTTTGTAACAAGGTTATGACATCCCTTAAAATTTTGTTTTAACTTCAGAAATCATTGTTGGGAGAGGGTTTCTATTTAAGTTTTTGGACGGTAGTATTTCTATTGCATTTTATACTCTATCTTTTCAATCATTTTTGTCTAAAATCACAACTTTCTTACCTTTGTCTGCTTTAACATAAAAACAACATTTCTCTTGCAGTCGCTTAACTATGTAAATTTCAAAAAATCTAAAAAATGTCAGGTAGTCGCGGCAGTTAGATGCTTATGAAAGCATATATCTCGTTACAAATTTGAACAGAAATGTTTCGATGAATAGAGAGTCTGGAGTGGTATGAGAATTAGAAAAGTGAACAAACAACTGATGGGTAACATAAAAGCCTTATATACGACAACAGGAAATTTAGCATCAAAATAATTCATAACAAAAAAGTCTGGACGCAGAAAGTTCGTTATGGACGAATTTTCTTTAAAATGTTTTAATAGCAAATGTCTTTCTTTGATGAAAGCAGGCATCAAACTTGGTTGCCTATATAGTAGAAACAATGTACCATATTTCATCGAAATAACTTTATTGTTTGAAAATATATAAACATTTTTCAAAAGTCTGGATGTAGCAAGTGTGTTATGTAAGTGAATTTCCACAAAAATGTTTTTAATAGCAAATGCGAGCAGGCATCAATCTGATTACCGGTATAGCCTATGTAGTAGAAACAATGAACTATATTTTATCAAAATTACTTATGGTTTGAAAATATACAAAAATTTTCTGAAAATAAGCTAAATGTTGGCTTCCTAACCATCAATGCTTACGTGAATAGCAAATTGAGTTATTGAAATTTGAAGGATTTGATGAAAATTCGCTACCAAAACGCACTTACTGCGTCCAAATTTTTTTGTTACAAACGCATCATATTTAGAAATGCAAAAATGCATTAACGAAAATTAGCTAAAAATTATAGACCGTTAAACCATAAACTTCACTAAACCAACAGCGAAAGCATCAACTTAACTAAACCGACAGCCAAAGCATCAGAGAAAGGGTCTATTTGAAATGAATGTTCTGTAAATAGTTTAGTAAAATGAAGGGCAATAATGGTTGAATCTGAAATTTAAGGTTTCGCAGAACACTCTTCTTGCAACATTTTCTTTTCACAATCCGTATTTGTTTCACGTTCTTTGCCTAAACATTGCCAATTTTGACGTTTCAAATTGCGAGTTTGACGTTTTGAGGAAAACTCTAAAATTTGTTTCTTTATCTGCCCATAGCTTCTTTGTCTTTAAAGCTAGAGATCTAAATTTGCAAGTCAACCGAAATATAACTCACAGTTGTGGTTTCCTTTCTGTGGATGTCAAATTCTAAAGTGTCTCTATTTTTTAGTTACTTTAATTTACTGTTTAATTTTAAAATAGAGTCATCTACTTTGCATACATTTGTATTATGTACTGCAAAAACATCGTAACGAAACCATACTCTAGGAAAAGAGTCACGTTTATTTCCTAAGACTGTTTTGAAGCTACTCATGAAAGGTCTACAATGAATGGGAAAAGCGGGTTGTCTATTGCTGTGCTATGGCTTGGTTCAAAAAAATCATTTTTAAATTGAAAAAAATGCTAATTCATGGTCGTTCATTGATATTCAAATTTATGTATTCTTTGCAGACCTCTTCGTCTATGTTGTTCATTTTTAACAAATGGTCTAAATATGTTAGCGTTTATTTTATGGGAACAATGAAAAACAACGATGTAACATCAAATGATATTAAAACCCCCCATTCAAGCAGTTTAATATTTTTAACTTTATTAATAAATTCAAGTGAATTTGAAACTGAAATGGTTTTTTGTTTCATTTCGCTATATTGTACGTCGGGGAGTCTATAGCTGAAACAATATGTCTCACCGATTTTCCGGGTTTAGGCATTTTTGGGAGACAATACTTTTTAGGAACTTTAGGATTTGAAACTTGTAACTTTTTTCTGAATATTTTGTAATAGGTTTATGACATCCCTTTAAATTGTTTTTAACTTCGGAAATCATTTTTGGGAGAGGGTTTCTATTTAGGTTTTTGTACGGTACTGTTTCTATTGCATTTTATACTCTATCTTTTTAATAGTTTTTGTCTAAAAGCACAACCTTATTACCTTTATCTGCTTTAGCATGTGTGTGTGTGTGTTGTATCCTAATGGCCTCGGAAACCAGGTCCATTAGCCCTGCTTTAACATAAAAACATTATTTCTCTCGCAGTCGTTTAACTATATAAATTTAAAAAAATCTAAAAAGTGTCTGGCAGTCGCGGCAGTTAGATACCTATGAAACTATATATCTCGTTAGAAATTAGGACTGAAATGTTTCGATAAATACAGAGTCTGGAGTAGTATAAAAAATAGAAAAGTGAACAAAGAACTGATGGGTAACATAAAAACCTTATATACGACAACAGTAAATTTAAAATCAAAGGAACTCATAACAAAGAAAAACGTTTAAGACAAGGTGGGGTGCTCAGCCCTTTATTATTATTATTCATATTAATGATGGACGACGTCATCAAGTAAGCAAGGTCAGAAACGAAACAATTGAAGATAGGATACCGAAATTTACAGGCTGTGGGTATTACACGGTGCGCGTTTGCTGACTATCTAGCGATCTATGCGAAAATTCAGGACAATCTGCAAAAAAACTTGGAGGTATGGAAGAAGGCTTTAGAGAAGAGGAATATGAAGGTCAATACAGAAAACTAAGGTAATGGTGATCTGAAAAGATGACAGGCCCGTCAAAGTGACAGTGCAAGGTAAAGAGCTACAACAGGTTAAATCTTTCAAGTACCTGGGAGTTCTGCGACAGGAAAATGGTAGACGAGATGCGGAAATTAACGAAAGAATAGAGTCAGCAGTAAGGCTACACCAAACATTGAGTCATTCATTTATAGGAACAAGAGAAGTATCGACGAAAACGAAAATTTGTGTATACAAATCAGTATTTTTCCCGGTGTTGGCTTACGGAAGTGAAAGTTGGGTGCTGACTAAAGCCATGGAAAGCCGATTCCCATCAGTGGAAAGTAATTTTATTCGAAGGGTGAAGGGATTTCAATATTGGACATGATAAGAAACGATAGTGTAAAAGAAGAACTGCAAGTGGAACCAGTGATAAAAACTATGAAGGGACAACAGCAAGTGTTCGGGCATCTTGTGAGAATTGGCGATAGCAGACCAGTTAAGAAAGTGTAGCAAACTCGAGTAGTGGCAAATAATAAGAGGGGAAGACCAAAGAAGACCTGAGACAACGTAATAGCAGAGACACTCAAAGAAAAGAACATAACATGAAGCAAAGGCAAGGGCAAGAAATAAGAAAAAGTGGATAAGAGTGACTTATGAGCAATAATTAAACTAGAGACAATACTTGACCGCTTCGGGTAACCAAGTTTTTAGATGATATAAATAATAGATAGCGTATTGATATTATTACCTGTTATTTTGGTTACAGACTAATCACAGACGAGGTGCTTTCAAAACGTTGCCAATATTATTAGCTTTAATTCTTATTTATTTATTTTTTAGGTTTTATAAACTTAGTTTTTTAAAGAAGTTCAAACTATTATCAAAATTATCTACCATAGGGTACTTGTTGCATCATGACGTTTTTATTTAGTGTAGTTCGTAATTACTAAGCCAGTTTTCTTTAAGAAAACTTTGCTTGAGGTCGCACCTCTGACACTTACGTAGGATAATTAGTATCTAAATGGTTGTGGTTCTCAGCTGTTACTGGAGTTGCTTGGAAGGGATATTAAACTGGAGTATAATGGCTGTTTTAGCGATGAGTTCTACCTCTCCTCTTTAATGATATTTCATAATAATTACGTCTAGCTATTTTAAGTGGTATAATCTCAAAGACGCGGGAAACTTTAGAGCAACTAAAACTGTTTATCTAGCCATATCTTAAAGGAGCCGCAGATACAAGAAATTACAATAAATGAAATTATTATGGTGTAAATTTCCATTAGTTTCCAGCATTCAACCAACTCTAAATTGTCTCCAAGGCATCATCTTACTAGATGTTATTCTCGACTATAAGTTTAATTTCTACAAGTCTCACAAGTTCAGTCAAGAACTGACACAAGTTATCCTCCTTTATTTCCACGCATTCTTATTAAAAATCAGAATGCTAAAATGCCCATTGTAAGCAGAATTATACGACAGTCACTTCGTAAGTTATGAGATACGAAAGAACTGCAAGTCATAGATAATTTCTAGAGCAACTTTTGGACATTCGTCGAATAGTACGTCATTTTAAAACTATAATGTACCTCAATTATTTTTTGAGTGGGCAAGGTAAATTGCAATAGGCGTGCAGAATCCTTTTGAGAAAGATGTAAGGTTAAATATAACTTAGAGAAAGCCTCCTGTAAATGTGTTGGAAATACCTATAACTATACATTATATATATATATATATATATATATATATATATATATATATATATATATATATATATATATATATATATATATAAGAAAGCGAGAGATAGATCAGTGGTACTGTATTAGACTTCGTTCTCTTTCATATTCTCTTAACCTGTAGAAAATGGCACCAAAACATATATATATATATATATATATATATATATATATATATATATATATATATATATATATATATATATATATATATATATAAGCGTTAGCGTCATCGAAGGATGAATTATTTCACTAACTTGGTTCGTGAAACAATCGTCAGGTTTTTTAAAACGTGTTGTGATAATTTGGGTTTTCCAAGTCTCCATATCAGTGCTCATTACAGGTCCTAATCTTCACTTAGTATATAAGCGTGCAACGGCCACACCGCGTTGAACACATGGGTGCAATCACCGATTTTAAGTAACGTCGGGCACGGTCAGTACTTGGATTGTGACCACTTGGGAACACAGTATGCTGCGAATGAACTCGGAAGGCAATGGCAAATCACCGAGTATATTTACGCATTAAGTTTCCTTCGAGAGACAGTGACAATCTGATTGAGTTATAGAGAATATACTTTTTTTATTTCCTTACAAAAATATGTGTAAGTGAGAAAAGTATTTCGTCTATTAAATGTATCTTTTGCAATCGCGAGTTAACATACAGCTTTCCACGATAAGTCAGGTTTTTTAAAAAATTTTATTTCAACAACACACCACGGCGGCTTACAGCCTAAATACTATCATACCGTGGATGTCGACAAGGAGGAAAGAGGCAACTTGTTAATTCTAGACTTGAACGTTTGGAGGTTTGGAGGTTCGGAGGAGAAGAAAAAACATGTGCAGGCAAGGAGTTCCACAACTTGGAAGTCGTCAGGACAAAAAAGGGTGCATAACAAGTTGTTCTATGTCTGGTGACTTGGACAGTAAAGGCTGCGTTCGCTCTATTCCCCTGGTATATCTGTAGGAGACAGCAGGTGGAGGAACTATGGAAGAAAGCTCCTCTGAGCAGTGCCCGTGCAGATATCTATAAAAAAGAGAGAGGTAATCAACGGTACGTCGGTGTGCAAGGGATGGCAGCCTCTTGGTGAAGGTAGGGTCACCGATGAGACGTATAGCTCTCTTCTAAATGGAGTCCAGGATAGCGAGTGCAGAAGCGGCAGAGGTTTGGCCTTATTTGTGAAGTATATAAGGTATACAGATAAGCTTGTGAAAAGTATTTGCGAGCCCGGAAGAGGAAACCTAATTTCTGCTTCTGCAATTGATGTGACATGTTGATGACAATTGAGATTTCGATCCACAAAATGCCAACAAGTGAAGAAGGCTCATTACTTTGAAGAACTTGGTTGTTCATTGTGATGTGTCTAGGGCTAATGTATCTCTTATAAGATAGAAAGCAAGACTGAGATTTGGTGGAGTTAAATTGTAGAAGATTCCTACTTCCCCAGTCTAATATTTTTTGTAGATCCACAGAGAGAGAACCCTCCATAAGTCTGCGATCCTCATCTAATTGGGCTAAAGAGACAGGCTTAGAATATTGTATATTTGAGTGGAGGGTGCTGTCATCCGCGCAACTGTGAACTGGGTTGGATGTGCTAGAGAGGAGGTCATTGATGTGGATAAGAAACAAAGTAGGGGCTAAAGCTGAACCTTGAGAGACTCCTGCATTAATTGGGTACAGTTTAAAGGAATGGCCATCCACGACAACAGAAACGCTCTGGTTGGAGGGGAAATTTGCTCTCCAAGTACAGAGTTTTGGTGGTAGGCCATAGGCCCGAAGTTTATTAAGCAGCGCTGCGTACCACACCTGGTCGAATGCTTTGGGTATGTCTAGAGCGCAATCTGGGATTCACCGTGTAGTTCCATAGACTTGTTCCAAGAATGGGTGACAAAGGAAAGGAGATCGGCAGTTGATCTGCGCTGATGGAATCAATACTGCCTGTCGTGGATTAGACTGTGTTTTTCAAGATATTTTAGTAATTCGGTGTTTATATACTTTTCCATCACTTTCCAGACGACTGAAAGGAGAGAAATAGGCCTGCAGTTGCTAGGAAGCGCTTTGGATCCTTTCTTAAGACGGGTTGTACTCGAGCAGTTTTCCACTTACTAGGGAATAAACAATAAAGGTAGACGATATCAAAATATGTTCCCATGCAGCAATTTCCATCAGCATACTCCACGAATTATACGGACCGTTGCAGATACGTTCGCAGTGCGAGCTTGTCCAGAAACAAGACAAGTATGTTCTTGTGAGAACCTGTAACGGACACTTGTTTCGTGTACTATATAAAGCCATTGTTTTGTATAAAATTAGTTCAGTTATATTTTAGGCTGTAACTTTGTCAGTTTGTTTTTTAGTAGTTTAAATGGTTTAATTATTTTTTTCAAAAAGCAACCTAAGTACAATTGTTGTTAATTCGATCACTTTCTCAAATATGTCTTACATTTACTTCCAAGCTACGTAAACAATTTTACGTTGGTAAGTTTTTAGCTGTCAAACTTTATACTTGTTTTCTAGAACCTATTCTTACTTATCTTGATTACTTTTGCTTTTGTCTTACTTTTTAATTCAGTTCTTTTCAAGACGCTTTCCAGCTCAGTCAGCATACCTTATAATGGTTTTCTTTTGGTTTCTCCTCATCCCAATGTCTTCTGTATACTTTACGCAAAGGAACCGCTGTCCATAAAGTTTAGTTCCTGCTTTACTTATTATACTTGTCATAATGATTTCCAACATTTTTAGCACACTTTTTAAAAAATCTGGACGCAGCAAGTGCGTTATGGTACTGAATTTTCATTAAAATGTTTTTAATAGCACATCATTATTTTTTAAAGAAAGCAGGTATCAAATTTGGTTACCAGTATGACCTATATAATAGAAACAATGTGCCATGTTTCATCAAAATAACTTTATTGTTTGAAAATTTACAAAAATTTCCGCAAGTAAACTTAAAGTGTTCCCGAAAAAACTCGTTTCTTGGTCAACCTTATAGGTTAATAGTAAATTGAACTATTCAAATTTGAAGCATTAGAGATAATTCGCTACCATAACGCACCTCCCGCGACCCGAATTTCTTTTCTTGCAAACATGCGTTATATTTTGATGGAAAATGAAAAAATGCAATAACATAAGGCGTGTTCGATTAAGAAAAAAAAATTGTATCACCAACGACTTATGGGCCACCTCTGACTGTAGAAATATTTTTTAAGATGTAACTCAAGACACCCTATAATTAATGTACACAATTTTTTTTATCTTGCATAATAACGGATATATTGAGCTTCATTCATTTTTTACGAAAATTAGACAAAAAAAATATACCATTAAATGATAAACTCTATAGCTGAGGCTACTTCCAAAGCATCAGAGAAAGGGTTTATTTGAAATGAATTTTCTGGAAATATTTTAGTAAAATGAAGGACAATCACGGTTGAAGGGTAGACTTCAGGCTTTATAAAACAATCTTCTTGAGACATTTTTTTTCCATAGCTCGTATTATTTTCAGGTTTTTTTGCCTATATGTTGCCAATTTTGACGTTTTAAATCGCGACTTTGACATTTCGACGAAAACCCCAATTATTATTTTTAATTCCCCTAACTTTTTTTTCAACCTACATAGATATATTTTGGTGGCTGATTTACCCATAATAACGTAAACCAGTGTACCACATCTGGTTGCCGTTACTTTGTTATTTACGGAGATATACATTTATTTTAAATCGCGATTTTGACGTTTTGAGGAAAACTCCAATTGCTTTTTTCACTGCCCATCACTTTTTTGAGTGTAAACTTAGAGAGCTAAATTTTGATGTATGGTCTGCTCCTTATAATGCAAATACGCATACTAAATTTGGTTGCTCTTCTTTGTAATTTTCGGAGATATAAGTTTTTTTTTAAGAAATGACAAAATTTTACGGGAAAACCTGGGCCGATTTTCCTGGCTAACGAACATATCCAAGCCACTAACAAATGTAATCAAAATTGGCGCATTATTATTTGAGTTATCGGTGTGATACATATATATATATATATATATATATATATATATATATATATATATATATATATATATATATATATATATATATATATATATATATTTATAAACATATAAAAATTGAAACTGACCCCGGATATGTGTTCTAGGGGGCCTAATTAGCGCTCATTTGAAGAATTTTTTTCAAAATTTAAAAGTCGGGATGTCCTCATTAGTGAATTTTTTTTAAGAAAAGTCACTAAAAACGATAATGAAAGGAACTCTCTATTTAGGTAAGCACGAATGGAGTTTCTAGAACACGTACTAACTTTTTGTTGTAACCTAATCTGAAAGACAGCATTTGTTTAGTAGTCTAACCCACTGTAGCACACTACAGACGATGCATAGCCTGTCAGAACATTAAAAGTAGTTTTATATACATAAGAGAACACCTCGAGCGTACAGGATGATTCTTTATAATGTCGCCCCCCTTTAACTTTGATCTTTCAAGTGTCCCAAAAAAATTGAAAGTATGTTTATGTAGGTGCTAAATATACTTTTTTTTCTACGTATAAAAAAACATTGAAAAATGATCAGTATACAGGAAATACCAAAAAGTTCATTTTTTTCAATGGATCACCCTATATATGAATTGCTTCCGATGCATTCAGGAAACCTTCCATTTAGGTAATTAAGCACAGCACGAGTGTTTTGAGGGGGTGCTCCATCCTGTTGAAAAATTATATTTTGTAATATATTTAAAGGCAAATCGTTTAAATATTCTTCTAACTCATTTTCTAAGAAACCTAAATAGAGGCCACCATATAAAATAGTATCAAAAAAATACGGACCGATAACTCGATCGCTCAGGATACCACACCACACATTCACGGATTGTCGCCCTTGGAACTTAAATTCCCTATAAGAATGTGGATTCTCTCTTGCCCATTGTCTGGTATTTTTTTGGTTAAGCAGGCCATTAGTAGAAAAGGTAGACTCGTCAGTCCATAGAAGTGTTTTCAAAAAATTGCTATTTATCTTTATTCTGTCTAGAATCAGTTGACAAAATGCGACCCGATCATCTTTTTGCATTTGGGTAAGCTTTGTAGTGGGTTTAATCTTATATGGCCTTAGATTCCATTTTCTTAACGTTCTTTGGACTTTACTGTATGAAGTTTGCTGAATATTTTCTTGTGTTGCTCATAATGTCTTTGAAATGTTTCTTATGGAATTGTTTGGATTCTCATTCTATAGCAAGTAAAATATTCTATTCTGCATTTTCATCTACGTTCACATCAGTTCTTTTTCTCCTTTGTAAAATTCACGTTTCTTGAAACTTCCTATATATAGA
This sequence comes from Tillus elongatus, assembly GCA_964006375.1. NCBI lineage: Eukaryota > Metazoa > Arthropoda > Insecta > Coleoptera > Cleridae > Tillus > Tillus elongatus. The sequence continues at coordinate 35,807,964 of OZ023266.1, read as the reverse complement.
TTTGAACGTTTTTTGAGTTGGGACATGCATACCGGGATTATCTTCTATCATATTTCTAATGGCAGCGTGACAATTTAAATTATTTTTAATATAATAACTTAAAATAACTCTTCTTTATCTGTCTGAGTACGGCATTTTTACTTACTAAACACTACAACTACAACAATATTGACAGAATTTCACTGTCAGTTATTTGTTTTCAATTAAGAGCGTGGTATTCTAGGACTTCTTGATTTGTAACAGTTGTTTAATAAAATATTTGATGACAACGTTTCAAATGCGAGTATTTCAAAAACTATTCATTTTCAGTATACAGTATTTTATATAAATTATGCTTAGAATTTTACGAGGAATCGAAAAATAAATTCATATATAGGGTGATCTATTGAAAAAAAATTAACTTTTTCGTTTTCCCTGTATACTGATCATTTTTCAAATTTTTTTTTATACGTAGAAGAAAAGTATTTTTAGCGCCTACATAACTATACTTTCAATTAAAAATAACAAAGTTAAAGGGGGGCGTCATTATAAAGAATCACCCGGTACGTATATACCAAGAAGTAATTAGTGAACTCGCTCTTAACAAACTTGTATATTTTATGTACGTCAATTCGCCATAAACTTAATTCTGTATTATAGATAATCAAAATCAAGTTCTTGTAACAATTACCATTAGATTGCAAGGTCGAGTATTTTTCATTATTTTTCTAGATACGAATGACTATTTATTCAAGAACATCAAGCATCAGATGAGTTACAAGCTTTGCTCATGCAATACGTGTTGCAACCATTAAAATCAAATTATATAGCGCCTGGTATACGCACCCAGATAGGTGTAACCCACAAGGTTTCGTGCTTAATTTCCCACGTTCATCATAAAAGCATTATAAGATGGCTGTGCCCCGACGTTGCGCAATTAAGGCGGAGGACATCGATATTTCCAGCTGGCTTGAAAGCTCTGTATATTGGCCCGACTTGAAATACAGCATGAAGTAAATTACTTCAGCTGTGTCTCCATATTTTATTGTCTAAACATTCTTGTAATAGGTATGGTTTCCGAGGTAAGTAGGTCAATAAAGCGTTTTAGGTATAAATTTACTTGCGTTCTGGCGCTCCTGCGAATTTCGGTTATGGGTATAAAACAGCTTGCGTAAAAAACCTACTGTTTTATGAGCAAATAACCAACTATGATTTCTCTCAGGAGAACTTATGTTTAGATTCAAAAGAAAAAGCCATTTTAGTTAATTGAGGATATTATATCTATTTATATCTACTTTTGACGCGAATCAAGATGCAAATTAAACTGCAAAAAAACTAATATGTTACAGATATGTTTTAATAAGTGGTGCTACTTACAATGCACTTCAGAGGCAGAGCAGGTTCGTATACGTGTTTCTGTGATAATAGTACCATATGTAACTTGGATCACATATTTTTCCAATTAGTACATGCAATAGAGGAGCCCGTTACTCTTGTCCATAATGCATTAAACTACAGGAGTTATTTTTTTAATGGATAGGTTCAGAATGACGTACTGAATGTAAAAACACAAAATCCTTACAAATTACGAGGCGAGTGTGCCGCCATTTTGAGAAAAACCGTTTCGGCCTATATCTACGTAACCGTCCACTTTAGGCCAAAAATGGTAATGACCTTTATTGTAGATCATTGCATTTCTCATCTTTTTTGTTATTTTTTTTAATCACTCACCGTTTACAATTTATACGACTATTAGCATTCATTTATTGACTTTTTACCTAAATCTTGGTTAATGATTGTTTAAAAATTCTGGACGCAGCAAGTGCGTTATGGTAGTGAATTTTCATAAAAATGTTTTTAATAACAAATATGTGTGTTTTTTTAAGAAAGCAGGCATCAAATTTGGTTACCAGTATAACCTATATAGTAAAAACAATGTACCATGCTTCATCAAAATAACTTTATTGTGTGAAAATGTACAAACATTTCCAAAACTAAACTTAAAGTGTTCCCAACGTTTCTTGGTCAACCTTATAGGTTAATAGCAAATTGAGCTGTTCAAATATGAAACATTTGATCAAAATTCGCTACCATAACGCACTTGCTGCGTGTTGAATTTCTTTTCTTACAAACATGCATTATATCTCGATGGAAAATGCAAAAATTCAATAACATAAGGCGTGTTTGATTTAAAAAAAAAAAAGCAATTTGTATCACCAACGACTTATGGGCCATCCTGTGATTGTAGAAATATTATTTTAAGATGTAGCTCAAAACACCCTATAATTAATATATACAAATTTTTTTCATATCTTATATAATAACGGATATATTGAGCTTTATTGATTTATTACGAAAATTCGACAAAAATTATATACCACTAACGATAAACTATATAGCTAAGGCTACTGCCAAGCATCAGAGAAAGGATCTATTTGAAATGAATTTTCTGCAAATATTTTAGTAAAATGAAGGACAATGACGGTTGAAATTAAGACTTTAGGGTTTGTAAAACATCCTTCTCGAGACATTTTATTTCTATAGCCCGTATTAGATTCAAGTTATTTGCCTAAATGTTGCCAATTTTTACATTTTAAATCGCCACTTTGACGTTTTGAGGAAAACCCCAATTTTTTTTTAAATGCCCATACCTTTTTTGTCTTTTGACTTACATAGCTAAATTTTGGTAAGTAACTTACCTATAAGGATGTAAACGAGCGTACCAAATTTGGTTGCCCTTACTTTGTTAATTCCGGAGATATAAATTTTTTCGAAAGAAAACACAAAATTTTCCGGGAAAACCTAGGTAGATTTTCCTGTTTAACGAACTCGTCCAAGACATTTGCAAAAGGAATTTTTTCATCAAATTTAATCAAAATCGGCCCATTATTTTTTGAGTTATCGGTGTGATACATATATATATATATATATATATATATATATATATATATATATATATATATATATATATATATATATATATATATATAACATATAAAAATTGAAACTGACCCCGGATATGTTTTCTGGGGGGCCTAATTAGCGCTCATTTGAAGAAATTTTTTCAAAATTCAAAAAAGTCGGGATCTCCTCATTAGTGAATTTTTTTTAAAGAAAATTCACTAAAAAATAAAATGCTTATAACTTAACTTTTCAACCGATAAATTTCCTACAATTTTTACTAACAACTTTTTTTCCTCAAATCAATATTTATTATTGTACTATTATAATATTAAGTTATAACGCGTTAAATGTTGCACTTTTCAATTGGCAAATTTTTCTGGAAATATTTTAGTAAAATGAAGGACAATGACGGTTGAACCTAAGACTTCAGGCTTTGTACAACATTCTTTTTGAGACATTTTCTTATATCTTATATTAGTTCCAGGTTCTTTGTGTAAATGTTGCCAATTTTGACGTTTTAAACCGCGACTTTGACGTTTTGGGGAAGCCCCAATTATTATTTTTTAAATACCTATAACTTTATTATCTTTTAACCTGCAAAACTAAATTTTGGTAGGTGATTTACCTATTACGATATAAACCGCCGCACCAAATTTGGTTGCCCTTACTTTGTTATTTCCGGAGACAATTTGTCGATTGAAAAGTGAAGTTATAAGCATTTTATTTTTTAAACAATTATTAACAAAGATATAGGTAAAAAGTCAATAAATGAATGCTAATGGGGTTGTGATTTCGAGAGCTAGTGAACATTTATTTAAAGACAAGGTTAAGCAATTATTATTATTATTTTAATAGTTGTGTGTTCTTAATAGTGTAGATATGAGTGATAAAGTGCCCCCGGATAGGGGAAAACAAGATTTAAATGATAAAGATGTAATGGAAATAGATATAGTTAATAATTCGTCAGAATCAGACGAATATGAGGTATTGCAAGGAGATAAAGCAGTAAGTAGGAAAGATAATAATATGAAAATAAATATTATTAAGAAAAATAAGGGGAAAAAGGAGGTAAGTGGAAAACATTATTTAAAACATGTAGAATTATTAGAAGATTTAAAATTAGGGAAATCGGATTTAACAATAACTAGTAGACTGGAAAAAAATAATGTAAATATTAAAGATAAATTAAATTCTCACAGAACAGAACTCATTAAAACTTATCAGAAAGACGATAAGGGTCCATTTGTTGTTTATGTAGAAAGTAAGAATATAAATGAAAATATTGGCAAAATGCACCGTATAGGGACTGCTAAATTAATAATGAATTGCGGCAATAATTTGAAAGATAAAATATTAAATATATCAAGTATTGGTCGTAATAAATTAAAAATTATTTTTTCTACATATGATAGTGCAAATTCATTAATAAATTCAGAACATTTAAGAAATAAAAATTATATTGCTTACATTCCAAATTTCCTTACAAGGAGACAGGGTGTTATTAAGCAAGTGGACCTAGACATTAACGAGGAAGAAATAATTGAAATGATCGAACCAACTTATAATAATAATTTTGAAATTTTAAATGTAAAAAGGCTTAATCGCAGAGTTTTTAGAGACGGACAAGTAGAATATGTGAAAACGTCATCAGTTTTAGTAGATTTTAAAGGCCAGACGCTTCCCTCTGAAGTAGCAATAATGAAAATTCTTTATCAAGTGGAACCATATATTCAAAGAGTGGTTCAGTGCCTTAAATGTTTAAGGTACGGCCACATCAGCTCTCAGTGCAGGGCTCGTGAGAGATGCAAATTTTGCGGAAAAGATCATCTTAGCGAAGACTGCGATCAGAAATCATCTCCTGTATGCGTGTTGTGTTCGGGTGACCACGCGGCCACAGATCGTGGGCTCTGCCCGGAGTTTTCTAGGCAAAAAACAATTAAATATATAATGGGTACAGAAAATATATCTTATAAAGAATGTTTAGACAAACTCGACAAAAACTATTCCCAAATATTGAAAGCACCCAACCCACTTAACAAGCAATCCATTCAGAGCAAACAGGAACCACAACATATTAATATACATAGTCAACGAATAAATTTAGAATCACAACAATCAAACAAACAATTACAACAAACGAGCAAACAATTACAACAAACAAACAAACAATTTCAACAAAAAACTAATCAGCAAAAGAAATACAATTCCGTAAACAACAAAGACAATGTAAACATTAAGTCAAACAATCAGCACCCTAGATTACCTTCACACAATTACCAGAGACGTACTACTGGACCCACACATGACAATACCCCTCATTCGGACGTGTCACGAGAAAGTGGCATCATAAATCCTTATTCACCTAACTACATTAGCCAAACACAAATAAATAAAAATAGCTTAAATGAAGCTAGAGACCGAATTATCGCTTCAGCAAAAGATATATTGACCTGGGCTAATGTTGATATGACCGATGTCTCAATTATAGAAAGTTTTAAAAGTCAAGTAACAGAAATTTTAAACAACTGTTCATGTCCAGAATAAAGCTTTTGCAATGGAACGCTAGGTCGTTAAGGGCCAATGGCGGTCATTTGGAGAGATTTATGTATGACAAAAATATTGATGTTGCTCTTATTAGTGAAACGTGGCTAAAAGAAGGTAGTATAATAAAGTTTGGTGGATATAATGTATTTAGACAGGATCGACAGGATGGCTATGGCGGAGTAGCTATACTCGTAAAAAATAAGTTTGTATCTCAAACAGATAGTACATTTTATCAGGTTCCAAATATGATGTGTATCTCAGTAAATTTAATTTTAAATAGAAAATGTTGCATAAATTTATATTCAGTATATATCTCACCAAATACAAAAATTACGAAACAACAATGGGAAAACTTTTTTGCTAGCTTGAAAAAACCTTTTATTATATGTGGTGACACAAATTGTCATAACAGTTCCTGGGGTTGTAGCGGTACAGACTTTGGTGGTCGTGAACTATTAGCAGCAATCGAAGACTGTAGAATTAATTTCTTAAACACAGGAGCTGCAACTCAAGTAAAAACACCACTACATACAGGAGTGTCTGCCGTGGATCTGTCTATCTATTCCCCGGGTATATTTCATAAATTCGATTGGACTGTTGCTGATGATTCCCTTGGGTCGGATCATTACGCAATTTTGTTAGATTACTGTTATGATGCTAGTAATAGTAATGATGGTACCTTTGCTGATAGTAATAGTATTAATAATTGTTTACACTCTTTATGTAATCAAAACATTAAAACAAAAAAGTGGAATCTAAAAAAGGCTAACTGGGAGTTGTTTTCTTCCTCAATGGAATCTTTGACAAATTTACATTCTTTGGAGCAAAATTTATCTTATGAATTGTTTGTTGATCTCGTAAACAAGGCATGTGAGTCTTCAATTCCGGAGAGGAAGACAGTTCTCAGTAATAATTTTAATAAACCTTGGTGGAATGAAGACTGTAAACGTGCAATAACTGATGAACGAGAAGCATTAAGATCGTATAAAAGTTGTCCAACATATGAAAATTTTCTAAACTACAAAAGAATATCAGCTATAAAAAAAAGGACAATACTGGCAAGCAAAAGAAATTCGTGGAATTTTTTTTGTGAGAAATTAAATAGAAACACCTCGATTACAGAAATTTGGAATATGACAAAGAGACTGAATAATGGGAACACTAATAAAACAAACAGATATCAAGATGCCATATGGGCAGAAGGATTCCTTAGTAGTATCACACCAGATTACGCCAAAGAAAATAATTGTGACATGGTACAAATGCATCAACACGACCATCCTCTACTTCAAAAGTTCTCATTACTAGAGTTAGAAAATAGTCTAAAAAATAGAAAGAAAAATTCATCTCCAGGAGCTGATGGGATCTCTTACGAAATATTACAACACCTCTCTCATAAAATGAAAATGATTCTTCTAGAAATTTTTAATAGTATTTGGATGTCTGGAAACATCCCAGAACAGTGGAAGATATACATTATCATTGCTTTCTTAAAGCCTTTTAAGGACCCACTAAAATGGGAATCCTATAGGGGAATCTCCCTAGGTTCCTGTATGTTAAAGGTTTTTGAGCAACTATTAAAAAACCGCTTAGAAAAGTGGCTAGAACAAAATGGTCTTATATCAAATACTCAACATGGCTTCCGAAGAAATATGTCAACTATGTCAAGTATTGCCGATCTTGTCATCAATATAGAAGAATCATTTTTCAAGAAAAAATCCACAATCGCAATGTTCGTAGATGTTAGTGGGGCATACGATAGCGTAAACTTAAAAATATTACTTGAGAAAATGACCAAACTTGGTGTGCCCTTTCATTTTGCGAGAACAATTGTAAAAATTTATGAAGACAGAGAATTATGCTTGAAAGTAGGAGACATAGTGTATGGTCCTAGAAAAAGTGATACAGGGATACCCCAGGGAAACATATTAAGTCCTTTGCTATATATAATATATACGAATGACATGAAAATGTCGATAAAAAACTGCCAACTTCTTCAATACGCCGACGACGTGTGTATATATAAGCATTGCTGTGAATTAGATGAAGGACAAGAAGCAATAGCTAAGGATTTTATAGAATTAAAAGGTTATTTACATCAGATAGGTTTAAGTATTTCCGAATCTAAAACCCAGCTTGGAGTTTTTAGCAAGAAAAGGCAAATACCCCAGTCTGTTATTATCTGCAGTAAATCTTATGAAGTAAAACTATCTGTTAATTTTCTTGGGTTGATTATTGATAGAAAGCTTGTTTGGAAAAGTCACATCCAAAAAGTAGTAAAGAAAACAGAAAAGGGACTGAATATTATAAGGTTTATAAATCACACAAAGTGGGGAGCTGATCCCAATATAAGCATAATGTTTTACAAGTCCTTTGTAAGATCGCAGATAGACTACGGGTGTATATTCTACCTGAACGCAAGTAGAACCCACATAAAGAAACTAGAAACGATTCAAAATAAAAGCCTTCGTTTATGCATTGGCTCTCTGAATAGTACACCAATTGACTGCTTGTTAGCCGAAGTTGGAGAAACGCCTCCAAAAATACGTGCAGAAAATTTGGCTACTAGGTTTCTTATAAAAGAATATACAAGAGGGAGTGACTTGATAAAAAAAGTAAACCAAGCCTATATATTTAATACAACATCTTCACGTCAGGGTTATAAACCCCCTTCTCTAATTGTAACAGCTTACCACAATATTTTGTCACATAAAGGTGATATATATATCAAAATAGATTATGTCCGACATATAGCATAAATATACAAACAAAGAAACCACTGAAAGTAATATATTTACAGAATTACAATGACTTCCCCAGTAACGTTCGTAATCTGGTATTTAAGTGTGATGTAATGTCTAAATTTCCACAGTTCCTTCATATCTTCACCGATGGTTCTAAACAAAACAACTTTACTGGCTGTGCCTATTATGTCCCGGAGGGTGAAATTAGAAAAACGTTTCGACTAAATACTAAATTGTCCATATATTCAGCAGAAATAGTTGCAATTTTAGAAGCATTACAGTATGTAAAACAAGAGTGCAAGCAAAGAGTGGTTATCTTCACAGATAGTAAGAGTTGCCTTGATAACATTAATAATTTTACAGCAAATACAAAAGTAAACAACTATTTGATAGCTGAGTTAATAAAACATCTGTATTTGTTACAAGAAGAAGGCAAAGACGTTACCTTATGCTGGATAAAAGGACACTGTGGGATATTACAGAATGAAACAGTGGATACATTGGCTAAAGAATCTATTAACACAGGAGAAGAATTAACCTATCTATGTCCGGGCTCCGACGTTTTGCCTTACCTATTTAATTCTATTAAAGAAAAATGGACACAAAGATACAAACACAATAGTACGGGATTTTACTATAAACAGCTACAACCTTTTCCACCTAGGTTACCCTGGTTTAAAAACGAAATATTAGATAGACTAGTCATAGTAAATATTTGTAGATTAAGATTTGGACATGCATTGGTACCTTCATACTTATATAAAATAAATTTAAAAGACGATCCCAATTGCGAGTGTGGCGAGTTGGGGGACATACAGCATATGTTGATGGGTTGTACAAATTTTAGGGTACAGGTTCAAATATTTGTTGAAAATATTGTGCGGACACGTTGTGTTGCGTGTCCTTTCAACTTGGCACACTTACTTGCAACGGGAAATATTGATATATATTTAATTATAAATACACATATTTATAACTTGGGTATAAATATTTAATGGTTCTAATTTTATTTTGTAGTGGCTACTTAGAACTTTGTACATAGTTTTAACTATCCTTCTGTCTAACCATTTGTTTTTCCTAATTTATCCAGGGTCAACCACTTGTCTAAGTTGCATAAAGTCGTCTAGATAGACCCCTAAGACGCAGAAGATTTGTGTCCCTGTATTTTATTTTCCCTTAATATATTCTAGTAATAATTAGTTAAATAGATATAGAATAATGCAGGTACAAATTGTTAAATCTAACTCTGTACATTATGTGTACTTGTGTGAATATGAGTTTAAGCTCGCGCATGTGTGAGTGGATCTTTATTTAAATATGTATGTAGATGGCTGAGTAATTAGAAAGTTTAGATAAGATTAAATAAAAAGATAAAGTGTAATGCGTAATAATCCGATGAACACATTAAATTTATTCACAGAATCGGGGCAGCCACTCTAACTAAAAATTCGGGTTAAAATGTGCTAATGGTTCAAAAGCGTGGCCAATAGTCTAAAATATAGATAGATAGATGAATGCTAATGGTCGTATAAGTTGTAAACGGTAAGTGATTAAAAAAAATATTTAACAAGAAAGATGAGAAATGTAATTATCTACAATAAAGTTCATTACCGTTTTTGGAATAAAGTGCACGGTTATGGAGATATAGGCCGAAACGGTTTTTCTCAAAATGGCGGCACTTCCGCCCTCATAATTTGTAATAATTTTGTGTTTTTACATTCAGTACGTCATTCTGAACCTATGTATAAAAAATAACTCCTGTAGTTTAATGCAGAAACAAAGTATCTATTGCCTGTATTAAATGTAGATTTTACGAACAAGGACGTAAAACCATGTACGAACAACTCTTTAGCAAAAATATTAACTTACCTCTAAACTTGACCAGTCTGCTGTTCAAATCAGATAAATTTGTTAACACAGCTTAAATTACATTTTTCAGTCAGAATAAAATACACATATAAAGTTTCACTGCATATATTGTATAATTGTATATAACATACAGACTTGGAGACTACTTCTCTGACTTCACTGTTGGGTTTTGTTTCTGTAGGTGAAGGGCGTAGCGAGCGCGTAAGCTAACTGGAGCAAGAGGCCCTTATGAATTCTTGATGTTCTAGGATGTTGTTCAACGTTTATGTGATTAGTTTCGCTGCTTCACAGCATTCTCAGACAGATAAAAATTGAATTAGTACGAAACCATGACAACTACAGATAAAGATCTGTTGCTATCTTATGATGTTTTGATTTGATTTATCAAATTGAAAATAAAATAAAACAGATGACGGACGGGGCTTTCAAAATGTCTACGTGATGTATGCCAATATTTAACATAAAAATAGAACTAGCCTATAATAACAGTTACAACAATAAAATAACTAAACAATAACAGTAATACAGTCTCTATACAACGAAAATATCTACATACATCAACTCATTATCTTATTATAACTTTTTTGAAAGAATAGTTAAATTTATCTTCTTTGCCTTATTTAATTAGGAAGAAGAATCTCCAAGAAAGGGAACTTCATTAATTCAGTTTGCTCATTTAAAACAAGGCAACTATTGTCGTGTGTGTGCTTTTTGACTTCTAATGCTTCAAAAAAGTCTAGTTTACGTTTGCCATTTCAAAAATGTTGTGGTTGTATGCGGTTATTTACAGTCTATGTTTGGTATCAATAATATATTTTGCAAATGTAGATTTGTCAGCGTGGTTATATCTAAATGCATAAATATGTTTTTTGTATCGGGTGTTAAAATTTCTAGAAGTTTGATCTATGTAGATTGCGTTACAACGTATACAAGGCGATAAGTGCATATATGTGTTTACATGGGTAGTCCGTTGTCACCTTTATTAGCCAACATATTTACTGAAAACTTAGAAAACCAAATTTGAACATCAGAAATTTCCCATAATATTGTCTTTTGATACAGATACGAAGATGATATTTTAGCATGTTTTCAAGGATAAGTTCGTTAGCTAGAAAAATGGGCCAAGGTTTTCCCGGAAAATGTAAATGTTGTGTTTCATTTCGTGAAATTTTTACATCTCCGGAAATAACAAAGTAGGGACAACAAAACATGGTGGGCGGGTCTGTATTACAAAAAATAATCCTTGTGCCAAAATGTAGGTCTCTAAGTTAAAAGACAAAAAAGCTACAGACATTTAAAAAAACTTGGGGTTTTCCTCAAAACGTCAAAGTCGCGATCGGAAACGTAAAATTTAGCAACATTTAGGCAAATAACTTGAAACTAATACAAGTTATGTAAAGAAAATGTCGCAAGAAACGTGTTCTACAAACCCTTAAGTTTCAGCTTCAACCGTCATTGTTTTTCCAGAAACTTCCAGAAAATTCATTTCTGATGCTTTGGCAGTAGCTTTAGTTAAATTAATGGTTTAACGATCTATAAAATTAAGCTAATTTTCGCAGAAAAAAATCGTTAATGAGGAGACCTCGACTTTTTCAAATGAGTACAAACTACGTCCCCTAGAATCGATATCCGGGTTTAGTTTCAGTTTCTATCTGTTTACATACATACAGGGTGACGCATTTCTACAGTAAAGCTGAATATAATTGTTGTTATACAAGATACGAAAAAGAAATTGTATACGTTAATCATAGGATGTCTTGAGCTGCATCTTATAAAATTATTTTGACAATCACGGGTGGCCCATAAGTCGTTGATGATACCTATATTTATTTTTCCCTTTTATTATTGCATTTTTGGATTTTTTTAATCTAAATATGATACATGTTTGTAAGAAAAAATCGAGACGCAGTAAGTGCGTTCTGGTAGCGAATTTTCGTTCAATGCTTCAAATTTTAATGACTAAAAGTGTAATTTACTTAAGGTTCGTTGGGTGGGAAACCAGTTTTCTCGGAAACATTTTGGGTTTATTTTCAGAAGGTTTTATTTATAATTATTTTTATAAAATATGGTACCTTGATTCCACTATATAACATAACAAACATAACATAACATTTATTTAGCCATCAACATTTACATGGTTCGTCGCACATAAAATAATTATATAACGGACTTACACATAACAAAGAGTGGTTGACAATATACAAAAAATAAAAACAAAATATAAAATTAGCACACAAAAACACACAATAGTCAGTTAAAAATTAAATTCTTCAATTGGATATATAGGTCAATCTATTAATTTTTTTATCACAGATGCAAATTGTATAGATTTTACTCGTAACCAAATGTAATGTCTGCTTGCATTAAAAAGGCATATTTGTTATTAAACATACTTTTATGAAAATTCACTTCCATAACGCACTTGTTTCGTCCAGACTTTTTTAATTGAACAGAAATGACTTAAGAATAATCACAGGACTTTCCACAAGACACTACCCAGAATGTATCACATTATGAAGAAGGATAGGGCAGACAGTGAAAACGGAAGATACTGCACTGAAGCAGCAAAAACAATTGAACACTTGATATGCGACTGCTGGCCCAGAGGCCAAAGGTCTATACGACTTATTAAACAATCTACAAATCTACAATCTTTGTGGTAAGGAAAACCTGTTTCTTTTGCTATCTGCCTGTATTTTATGCGTCAATTGTGCAATACAAAACCATGGATTCTCTGTGGTTTCAACTGATATGGTTGAATCGTTTACTTAAGCCCGTGCACACATTAATACATACCTTATGAGTACAAGCTATAGATTACCTATAAATATATCATGAATATTATTATTTCTGAACGTCATAACGTCTGGGTTTGATATGCTTAAAGGAAATTAAAGGCTTTTACTACCAGACAAATTTATTTATTCTCAAAACCCTACGCGTTTCAACACATTAACGTGCCATCTTCAGGGGTTTAGACCTAGAATGTAAAAAGGTGGTTGTCAGAAACTATGTTTCTGGTAGGTCTAGCGTGCGAGTGATTAACACTGCAACTACAGAAAGAATACAAAGTCCAGCAAAGCTAAATGTTAAATACACATTAGCTCTAACGGCCATGCAATATTTAAACTGACATTAGTGTCAGGAGTTATAAAACATCTCTATAAAAATGTACAATTTAAGATTTGAAAACTTAAAACGGGACTGGGGTCCCACAAATAAGAACAACACTCTTATGAAGTCACAAGCAATAAGTTAAATTCAAACTAGTCAAATTACATAAAAAGCTACAGACAATCACAAACATAAAAGCAAAGCAGGCTGCACAGCCGAGCAGAACTCCCCGAGAACATCTGAACATGTGAAATTCAGAAAGAAAAGAAGGACTTAGATGCCACATTTGGGTTAATACTTACAAATTTCCTGTCTCAATTACAGAAAGATGCTGTATGAAATGTTGTCAAAGTTTGGCTTTTCATATATGGTCCTCAGGATACCAAACAGAAACTACGTAAAACAGGAAGACAGGAACATCACAAGACTTGAAGAAATCAGAGGATGAATTCAAAAGACGCTTATTTTTTTAGTTTAATTTTATCAAACGAGCAAAATGGAGTCCCATGGATCTCTACATATTTAACTCACGAAATGCAAACTGAAGGTGACAAGTGACAAGTGACATGACAACCAGAAGTGGCATGTGAACTACGGCCGCGGAGAAAATGTCGAGGGCGCGAAGAGAGAACCAAAGAAACAGCCGATCTTTGCTATATGGCTGGAATCGATCACACGTCATTCGGAGCACTACCATTGAAAGTTCCAGTCAGGTTTCTGCAAATTAAAGTCTATTCACTCAGGATTTTCTGTATGTGAAAAGAAGGTTATTCTTGAACTTGGTACCAAAAGAAGCACTTTAATTATGTGGAGCTAGAACACTACCATTGAAAGTTTATTCAATAAGGTTTCTGTAAATGGAAGGAAAGTTCATACTGCTGGTGTTTGAAACATTAAGAACATTATTATTGGAGCCATTTATGTACTTGTAGATCTCCATTTCCTCCAGGACAAACTGTTCCATACCAAAACTAGATGGGTGAAGGATTATAGCGTCGTTCTCCTTGTCAAATGTGTGGCCGCTATCTCTGAGGTGGCAACCGAAGACAGAAGTGGTGTTTACGGCATTATTTTTGCTTCTAAGATGTTCAAGGACCCTGATACCCAGTGCCCTTCCCGTTCTTCCTATATAAACAGTGTTACATTGGGGGTCTCCACAGGTGAGACAATATACCCCCGACTTCTTGAGGTGAGGAATAGAATCATTATTATGAACAAGAATCTTCTTAACAGTATCTCTTGACCTGTATGCGAACTTGATATTGTCTCTCTTTAAGACACGAGAGACTGCAGCGGTGATTGGGCCACAGTATGTAAGAGGAAAGTATGAGGGACTTTCTGGTTGGTCTGGCGAGAGATCAGAACTTGTCTCTCTCAAGATCTGACGGCTTTTTTGTCTTATCAATCCGTCTATTAAGTCGACAGGGTATTTGGGAACATTAGACAGTTTATTCATAATTGAAATTCATTGTTAAAATTAGAGCGAATTTAAATCTAGAACGCGGTACTGTAATCTGCAAACAACGACAGAAGCTCTAACATCTATTACACTAAAAACCACACAAATCTCGCAAATTGCGCTGCTGAAATGGAGACACGATTTTCACAAAGCGTATCCGGTTTATTTATATGTGCCACATTTGTTGTGTTAGAAAACAGATATTATATTATATCTGGTAAATACATTGACCCAGTTATCTTGGGTAACATGTGTGTTCCACTGTCAGTAGAAATATGACACTAAAAGTCAGGAGATACTGCTAAGAGTTAGCGTTATTTCGTATATACGTGTTATTCCTTTTGTTTGTGTTGGCTGTGTAATTTACTGGAGGATTTACCGATAAGAATGACAGAAGTCTAAAACTAAATAAAATAAAACGCACATATTTCAAGGAGCGGCTTGTCCATAAGTGTTGTGGTGCAGCAGAACAACAAAAAATGAGTACAATATTATTCCAAATTGGATGAAACCATTAAAATCCTAATTTATTGTCAGAAAATAGATACGTTGTTGTTTGAAAACACGCGGTTCTCTGGCGTTGAATATTTAAGCAGGAGATCAAGCGCCAGACACCAGTATCAGTCAGGTGGATATTTAAAAAAAGCCTTGACGCAGCAAATGCGTTATGGTAGTTAATTTTCATAGAAATGATCTGGCACAAAATATTTTATCAACTTTTTTTCTTGTAAGATAGAAATTTAAATTTTGGTGTATAGTTTACTTTTTATATTGTAAACGTACCTACCAAATTTGGTTATCATAGATTTTTTATTTTTTAAGATAAAATTTTTTTCAAATGGAAACTCAAAATTTTTCCGGAAAACCTCGTCCGATTTTTCTGATTAACGAACTTATCAAAGCCATTTACAAAAGAAAGGTACATGCCAAATTTTATCAAAATCGGGCTATTATTCTTTGAGATAAAATTTTTTTTCGGATGAAAACTCAAAATTTTTACGGAAAACCTCGTCTGATTTTCTGGCTAACAAACTTGTCAAAGCCATTTACAAAAGGAAGGTACATGCCAAATTTTATTAAAATAGGCCTATTATTTTTTGAGATAAGAATTTTTTTGAATGAAAACTCAAAATTTTCTCGGAAAACCGCGTCCGATTTTTCTGGATAACAAACTTGTCAAAGCCATTTATAAAAAGAAGGTACATGCCAAATTTTATTAAAATCGGCCTATTATTTTTTGAGATAAGAATTTTTTTCGAATGAAAACTCAAAATGTTCCCCGAAAACCTCCTCCGATTTTCCTGACTAACGAACTTATCCAAGCCATTTACAAAAGAAAGGTACACGCTAAATTTTATCAAAATCGGCCCATTATTTTTTGAGTTATCGGTGTGATATATATATATATATATATATATATATATATATATATATATATATATATATATATATATATATATATATATATATATATATATATATATATATATATATATAAACATATAAAAATTGAAAGTGACCCCGGATATGGGTTCTAAAGGTCCTAGTTCGCGCTCATTTGCAAAAAAAATTTCAAAATTCAAAAGTCGGGATCTCCCCATTGGTGGAATTTCTTCTACGAAAATTCACTAAAAGCCTGGACGCAGCAAGTGCGTTATGGTAGTGAATTTTCATAGAAATGATCTGGCACAAAATATTTTATTATAACTTTTTTTTCTTGTAACATAGAAAGCTAAATTTTGGTGTGTAGGTTACTTTTTATATCGTAAACCTACCCGTGTGGGGTTGCTAGTCCTCGATCGGGCGCCTTCCCGGGTGACGGATAGGGGAATGCCTCCCGGATATGGGTGGTACCGGGGAAATGAAATACCCGTGGCGGACCGAAACTAGCACTGAGCAGCGGCAGCTGACTGTTCAGTACTGACCATGGGCAACTATCTCTGGGAACAGTGTGGCTATGAATCAGGCAGCAAACGGCGAAGTGGCAACCACGGTAACGGTGTTTGTACAGCGGTGCAGAAAGCAATAAGAAACTACTGCACTAAATTCTCAAGAAAAATCGCCATGAATGGAAGTTTTGAACAAAACGGCCCCGAGTACCCGGCGTCTCTTAAATGGGGCAGGGGTGCGAAGAATCCCCGGGTGGAAAACCAAAACAGGTTTAAATCGTATTGCAACGTGGAACGCACGAGTACTGTACAAGGCTGGAAAACAGTTTCATTGGAAATGAACAGACTGGGAATTGATATACTAGCTCTTAGCGAGGTGAGATGGCCAAGTGCTGGTCAATGCTACCAAGTTGGTATGGTGCTTTACTACCCGGGAAGTAGTACCGGAGAACATAAAAACGGTGTAGGAATCATGATAAAAAAGGAGCTCCACTCTTGTGTCTCTAACTTTGTTACCTATAATGAACGAATAGTAATGTTACAGTTAAAAGCCCACCCTTTAAACATAAATATAATTCAGATCTATTACCCTTCTTTTCATCGTATAACCGATCCTAAGTTGAAAGGAAGGGTAATGTTCAGAGACGCATAAACAGTTAAGGGGATGCACTAACTATGTGAAAATGAATTTAGTGGAATACACCCTTCTTTAGCTTGATATAAAACGAACGACCCCCGAAATTGTGTAAAATATGACAAAAACATGCCGCAAAAGTGAGTACAACTTACGTTTTTCCTACACAAATGTCCAAATAACTCCAAATGTTGGCTTCTGCCCTTATTTTTATTGTGATTTTCCTCATTTACACCCTAAAACACGTCTATATACAAAAGAACACGCGCGAAGTAAACATATACCTATATATATATATATATATATATATATATATATATATATATATATATATATATATATATATATATATATAATAAAGTTTCTTTCAACAAGAATACAAAACAAATTGTCAACGAAATAAAATACAACACATGGTACCAAATAAATTAGATGAATGTATGAAATAAACACATGTAATACCCACGAAAGTGTATACTTGTATGTGGGCCCATAAAATATAAATAAAAACAAAACCTACATCAACTTTTTAAGCTTAACCTGATTCAATTAAATGTGTAGGAATTATCCGCTCAGTCAAAACACCAACAGCAAAAACAACGCATACAACACCACATAGCCAACCAAACCCAAAATTTAAAACAATTTGACGTGCAGCAAACATCCACTCAACCAAAACAACAACAAAAAAACAACGCACACAACCACACAGTCAACCAAATATACGACCCGTTTAATGCCTATACGTGTACTAAACCATGAATCATGTGTCTAGATTTCGAAACCCATGCCTTCACCATCCTTACATAAGAACGTAAAGTTAGTGCAGTTCTGATACTGACTGGAAGAGTATTATACATTCTTGGTGCAATATAAGTATAACTACGCTGGCCCACAGTCTTAATTATATATATATATATATATATATATATATATATATATATATATATATATATATATATATATATATATATATATATATATAGTTCGCACTCATATAAAGAGATTTTTTTCAAAATTCAAAAGTTGGGATAACTTTCGTAGCAATTGATATTTATTAAACCAGAAACCAACACTTTTTTTAGGTGAAAACATAGTTTGATTTATTTAAGTTAATTAACGTTATTGGTATTGTTACAGAGTCTTCAATATGATAATTGCTAAACTACAGCTTCATTATGCTGTTATATTGATTCAGAAACTATTCTCCACGATTTTGTTGCATAAACGCGAGACTACTTAGATAATTGCTTAGATAGCTCAGGTGTGCTAGTTTATAATCACGTGCTGGTTGTAACGTCCAGTATAATTCATAGACTTTCGTTTAACTAACTGATTGATGTTGACAGCGGGTCAATAGTGTATCATCCATCTAAGTTTAAAGCTTTCACACAGTATACTTTTTAAGCAGTAATCAGTTATAACAAAATCATTTGAACAGTGTTTGTACAAAAAGGGAAGGAATTTGGAGACTCTGATTATTGTGATAAGTAAACGAAGAAATACAGTGCATATGAATCCTTTGTGACTTAGTAGACGCAAACTTAATATTTTTTTCGCATTTTGGCTGATATTGTGCTAGGAAGGAAGTTACGGAAGGAAGTCCATTAAGCTTCGACATGATTTTGAGGAAAAATTTTTTTATATACAGGATGTTTTGTAGAATGTTTTAGAATTGGGTGTGCTTTAAACTAGAATAACTCATTTATTTCAAATGGAACACCTGTATATTGTCTTCTCATTGAATAGAGCAGATAATTCTCTTTCAAACTGTATTAGCATTTCCTATACCTAAAGTTGATAATTGTCGAGATATTTGCGGTTTACCAAAAAATAATAATTTAGGAGTCTAAAATATGTATAAATTCTAAGAGTGCTATGTGATGTTTGACATTTTCACGTTTATTGTCAGTTTTATATTTCGGTCATTCACCATGTGAGTTATTTTGCCTTTGTTGTCTGAATTAATAGGAATTCTACGTTATAATGGATAAAGCCAGCTATTCAAACGAACAATTGCTGAATTTAATTTATTTTCATGGAGAGTGCAACAGAGTCAGCAGAACATGTCGGCTGTTTAATGATAGGTATCCTGAGTCCTCGCAAATGACTGCGTTGAAATTCAGACGTTATGAAACCAATTTCTTGAGAACGGGAAGTTGCACGATTAAACAAACATCAAGAGCAGTTCCAGTTACAGAAGACCAAGACACACAAATTTTTATGTTCTCTTATTTCGAAGCTCATCCAAAGGCGTCAATACGTTCAGCTGAACATGACATGAACATAGCACGTTCCTCCATACAGAGAATATTGTCCAAGCATAAGATGCATATTTATAAATTTATAAGTGTACAAGCTCTGGAACCGAACGACCCAGCCCACCGAATTGAATTTTATCACACACCCCTTGAAAGACACCGCAACGATCCTTTATTTCTAAAAAGTAAAATTTGGACCGACGAAACAAAGATGTTCCATGAAGGAATATTTAACAGACATAATATTCACTACTGAGCTCAAGACAATCCTCATGTCAAAAGAGAACGCTGTTTTCAGAGAAAATTCAGCTTCAACTTGTTTGCTCTTCTAAAATATCATACTGCATTTCGATAATAATCTAACAGCTGTGCAATACCTAGAGATTTTGCGAATCACTCTCTCTGATTGCTTGGACAATTTCCCAATTACTGCGAATGTGAATTGTTGGTATCAACTAGATGGGGCTCCTGCGCATCAGCAGAGGTGAGGAGCTTTTTAAATGATGAATTCAGAGAGAGGTGGATGGGAGGGAATGGGACGCGGCGGAACATACAATTGGCCCCTACGATCGCCAGACCTCATTCCTCTGGATTTTTACCTATGGGGTAAATTGAAATCAGATGTATATGCGACTCCAGTCAACACTAGGGAAGAACTTGAAGATAGAGTCCGTAATTGTTTGGATAATATTGATCCCGCAGAAATACGGCGTACAACAAGTGAAGGATTTGTAATACGCTTAGAGCGATGTATTAGTGCGAATGGTACACAATTTGAACAATATCAATAATGAGTTTCTTAGCTAGTCATAATCATTTTCAACTTTCAATACTTTTGGTTCTTTGTTATTTGTTGAAATTTCATTTATAGTAAATTATTATTATTATTTTTTGGTAAACCGCAAATATCTCTACAATTATCAACTTTAACTGTAGGGAATGCTAAAACAGTTCGAAAGAGAGTTATCTGCTCTATTCAATGAGAAGATAATAAACAGGCTGTTCTATTTGAAATAAATTAGTTATTCTAGTTTAAAGCACACCAAATTCTAATACATCCTACAAAACACCCTGTATATGAAACAATTTTTCCTCACAATCATGTCTAAGCTTAATGGCCTTGGAACGTGTCTGACAAATTAAAGAATTTTCAGCATCCTAACACGACACGAAATCACCTTTATTAAATCAGCCTCCCCTTGAACAGAATTCTCAAATAAATTGACATAACTCGAAAACAGTTGCAGATAGGGAGTGCATACTTTAATAATTTTTAACCTAAAATTAGATGAGTATTCTAAAAATGCAATAATATACAGGGTGTTTTATTTGAAATAACGATGTTTATATCTATTTACGGTGTAACCGGAAGTCCGCTGTTTTGGAAATTATTTCCATTAAATAGAGCATTTTCGGAAACCGCCGTATACAAATTTTTATCAACAAAAAAATGTATATTTTTGGAAATAATCTAATACATTACTCGACGTGGGACACCTATATATATATATATATATATATATATATATATATATATATATATATATATATATATATATATATATATATATATATATATATACCCCCATAATTATTTGGACATTAGCTGAGGGTGATAGCTGGCACAAAAATAAAGCGACTGTGCTCAACATGCCTCGTTTACTAGTTTTGAGCGCTTTATATACAGCATCTAGATTTTTTCCACTAATAATATAAACGAAAACCTCTCTGAATGCTTCATTTTTATTAGACCCCTCTATCCATTGCTAAAAATGCCGTATCATAATTTGTAGTATGTGCAAAAATATGACACCAAATTTTATCAAAATCTGTACATAATTTTTTGAGTGATCAGTGTGATATATACATACATATATATATATATATATATATATATATATATATATATATATATATATATATATATATATATATTTATGTATGTGTGTGTGTGTGTGTGTGTATGTATGTACGGGGGGCCTACTTCACGCGTGTTTAAAGATATTCTTTCTACTAAAAGAGCATTTATAGCAAATATTTATCAAGCAAGCGATGAAAAATATAACATTTTGAGTTTCTACAGGCATCATTGTTTATTGTATTGAAATTGGTTATTTTGCAATATTTTTTAATTAAACAAGCTTTTTTGACTTTAGACTATACATTTAAAAAGATCCTTCTCTTTGATCAATAAATCAACAAATGAGCAAACTTCATATAGCCAGTAGTTAATATTTGGAAGCAGCATGTGCGTAATGGTAGCGCATTTTCATATAATCATATTTATTTATATAGTTTTTTTGGTGATAGATTCAAAAATTTGATATCTTAACGCACTTGCTGCGTCTAGACTCTTTTCTTCTGGCGTTTTAAAGTTTTACTTTTTTTGAATACGGTTTTATTCTCTTCTAAAGCATTTTTAATATAATCATTTTATTTGGAAAGGTCTCTCTCACTAGGTGTTGGCGTAAGACCAAAAACGCTTGACAAGTTGTCAAAAGGCAAATACAATGAAAATAATTTTCTCTTATTTGCTTATTTTTCAGCACTGGCAATTTTCCATCCATTGGTTTTATATAATCATCTGCCTTTTACATTTTAATTTATTTAATTATTTAAAAAGTAGCTGACGGTAATTTGCTCCGACTGAAAGCAAATCATTATATGAATTTTAAAAAGTAAAAGGTTCAATGACATGCTCCTCTGGCAGTATCTAACCTCTTAGGACCTATCTCACAAGTTTAGCATTATATCGAACAACGATGAGAATTGCGTTATTTAGAATTGTAGTCACGTAATCTATAAAACTTTTGTTCAGTCCATTCGTAGGGAAAAAACATAGCTTAACAGCCGTGGTGTGATTACGCATGATTTTGCATAAAAAATCTTTCAAGTGCCAAACGTATCGCATATATTTAAAAAGTTTGTGTCGATTGGCATAATGAATTTTTGGTTTTAAATGGCCACCAGTTATTCTTTTGTGTCGGGCTAAATGCAAATAAATTTTTTACCATAATATTTTTAGTATGTCACATAAAATATATTTCTCGATTCATGTAAACACGAGCTAGGTATTATGGACCCGAGATTGGAAGTCAGTTTCAGATTTGATATGAATACATATGTATATGTATATGTATATATATATATATATATATATATATATATATATATATATATATATATATATATATATATATATACATTCTTGTTATTATTTATTTGATACTCAAAAAATAATGGGCTGATTTCGACAAAATGTATTAACAACCTTCCTTTGGCAAGTGGCTTGTATAAGTTCGTTAGACAGGAAAATTGGACTAGTTTTTCCGAGAATGTTTTGGGTTTCTTTCGGAAAAAAAATATGTTTCCGAAAATCACAAAGCTATGACAACCAGCTTTGGCACATGCATTTCTGCTACGTGCCAAAACTCAGATCCCTACGTTAAAGGAAAAAAAAACTTATAGGCATTTAAAAATATAATTTTGGGTTCCACCGGTGATCATAGGAAAGCACAAGAACAACATATTTTGCGTGGTTTTGTTGTCGGAAAAGGTCAAGAAGTAGCAGAAAACATATTTTGAAATTTTTTTCTTAAAACGTCAAAGCTGCGATTTGGAGACGTCAAAGTTTGAAATTTTCAGACAAATAATCTGAAATAAATACGGTTTATGTAAAAGGAATGTCGTAATAAATGTGTTTTACAAAGCCTTAAGTTTCATCTTCAACCATCATTGTCCTTCATTTTAGTAAAATGTTTTTGAAAAATCAATTTCAAATAGACCCTCTTTCTGATGCTGTGGCAATAGTTTCAGCTATGTGGTTTATGGTTTACACATACAGTATGGGGCATTTCTACGGTAAAGCTCAATATATCCATTATTTTACAAGATATAAGAAAAAAAGAATATACGTTAACTATAGGGTGTCCCGAGCTTGATCTTCTAAACCTATTTTGACAATCAGAGGCTGGCCCATAAGTCGTTGGTGCCACACACTTTTAAAGAATTTTCATTAAGAAAAATTCACTAATAGACAGGTCGCGATGAAAAGCTTTCGGAAAAAATTCTTCAGATTTGGGTCCCTAGAACCCACATCCAAGGTCCGTTAACATTTGTATATGTTTATATATATACCTATATATATATATATATATATATATATATATATATATATATATATATACCTATCCGAGCGATAACTCACAAAGTACTAAAGTGATTTCAATCAAACTTAGCAAAAATCTTGTTGAGGCAAAAACCGAGGTCGAGTTCGTTAATCAGCCTTTATTCTCAACTTTTTCCGGTAGAAAATCGGGGACAACTTTTTGAAAACGCTATATTTTTTAACGTAGTAGATTGATCATACAACAGGTATAAACCATACATCAGCGGTAATGAATACCAGACATAAAACATACTACCTGAACCAAGAATCGTGAAATCTCGGGCGCAATTATGGAAAATGACAGACGACATGAAATGAAAAATTTGCCAATTGATTGTCATTTAACTGGGGCATTCAATCAGTTATTAATATATACTATATTTGTAGCTTTATGAGCGGCCTCAAATACAGTTTTAGCGCAGCGTAGATATATTATGCTGTCGTAAAATATACTAGAAATGTAAACAAAACCAAGCCAAGTCTATAAAAATGATTCTACAATAGTTTATTTTATCTTTAAACTTAAATATAAGACCGAAACAGTCGTGGGATGTGTTACAATGTTAATTCTACTAATTGTGTAATTAATTACGTATACTTTGAATATAGTATCCCGGGCATGAAAGCGATCTAAAGTATCACGCAAATAAAACGTTGCCTGAAGTATACTTAGATGGCGCCGGCGACATCGCCCTTGACAAAGCTTTAAAGAATCTTCCAAGAAGCGGTATTGTAAAATTGACAACTATAATAAATAGCATAATTAAGTTTCAACATTTCCCGGGGCAATGGAAGATTGCAAACACCCTACCAATTCCTAAGCCAAGCAAACCGGCGAATGTAATTAACAATCTAAGACCCATTAGCCTCCTTAATACAATGAGTAAAATAGCAGAAAAGATCATAGCAAATAAAATTGATACATTTCTGCAGCATTCACAGGTACTAACGAGCATTCAGTTTGGCTTTCGCCAGAAGCATAACACAACACAACAGGTCGTAAGAATTGTTAATGACATCTCATTTAATTATAATTTGGATAAAACCACTGTGATGGCTACCTTAGACATCGAAAAAGCCTTCGACAGAGTCTGGCATGTGGGTCTTATATATAAGATAATGAAATGCGACTTTCCGAAATACCTTATTAAGCTCTTACATAGCTATCTCAGTAACAGAAAATTCTCTGTAATTATATATGAAGCTACATCTGGAATCAAAAGTATTAATGCAGGAGTCCCTCAAGGATCAATTATCGGACCAAAACTTTTTATAATTTATATAAATGATATACCACAGTTTCAGAATACTAATACCGCATTATTTGCAGATGACACTGCAATTTATGCACACTCCTTCAGTGCAATAGTTGCAGCTAAACAAGTTCAGATTCATCTTAACCTCTTGGAAAAATATTTTAATCTTTGGAAAATTAATGTAAATCCTTCTAAATGCGAAGCTATGATCTTTACCAAAAAAAAATTAAAATATTTCAACCTTTAAAAATTAACCAGCAAATAATCACATTGAATCAAAAGGTAAAATACTTAGGTGTTACACTTGACAGAGGCTTGACTTATACATGTCATTATCAAAATGCACTCCACAAGGCTCACGGAGCACTTATGTTACTTTATTCTCTTATGCACAGAAACAGCGGAGTCACGGCTGAAAACAAATTATTACTGTATAAAACCATAAGCATGCCCATATTGATTTACGCTGCACCCGTCTGGTGCAGTGCTTCAAAAACACACGTGCTCAAGTTACAGAGATTTCAAAATAAGTGTTTGCGACTAGCCCTCAACAAAAATAGATATGAAACAATCAAGACCTGCATGAATTGTCAAATATTAATTATATTGGCAATCAAATAAATGAAACATCAAATAAATTTTATAGTACACAACTCTCCCATAATGAATTCCTTTACCCACTATCTACTTATAGGGTAAACAACTTACCGTTCATAAAGAAACATAGACTCCCTTACGAAAATATGAAATTCTACCAAGAAACATACCACCGTTAAATAATAATGTTAAATACACTACAGAAATGAACTGCACTAAGTGAGTGGTGAACGTGTCGCCACCTAGTTCGGAACCAAATACTATGTTGTCACGCCTGCTCCAAATAACACAATGTGTTAAAAAATAGAGACTTTACACAACCAACTAACAATTTTGTAAATTGTCAGGCCTGGCCCATTTCTACCCTAATATAGGGACAAAGTATGTAAGTCTAGATGCATTGTCACAACAATTAGAACCGTAGACCGGTTTCGCTCTAATTAGAGCTCTTCAGTACGGCATACTAATTGCAGCGAAAATACACCTAGCCAGCCTTTAAAAATAGTGTTAAAAATAGAGACAGTATACAACTAACTAACAATTTAAAAAATTGTTAGTCCTGGCCCATTTCTACCCCAATATAGGGACAAAGTATATAAGACTAGATGCATTCTCGCAACAATTAGAACCGTAGACCGGTTTCGCTCTCATTAGAGCTCTTCAGTGCGGCATACTAATTGTAGCAAAAATGCACCAAAAATAACACGGCTATCGTATAGCCAGTCTTAAAACACTACGTGTTCACCACTCACTTAGTGTTTTAAGACTGGCTATACGATAGCCGTGTTATTTTTGGTGCATTTTTGCTACAATTAGTATGCCGTACTGAAGAGCTATAATGAGAGCGAAACCGGTCTACGGTTCTAATTGTTGCGAGAATGCATCTAGTCTTAGAAATGAACTGGTTAAAAATGGGGCATAAGCCTCCCATTGATAATGTTAAGTGTAGTTAAGATTTAGGTAATTTTATAACAATTGTAAATACTCTATAGGTATAATTTAGATATATGTATACGTGTGTCTGTATAATATTTATTTAGTAAACCAATAGAATTAAATACATTGTCAAAATATTAAAACTATATTTATAAAGCAGGTTTTTGTTAGTCGTATTTTTCTTGCTATTTTGTAAAATCCTATCTACAAGTTTATCGCATCTGTAGACGTTTGTACATAAACAAGCAAACAAACAAAAAACACAATTGTAAACAAGACCTTGTACTTATATTTTTAAATGTACTTTGTAAGAGCGATTTAATAACTCGCTGGTGCATTGTAATACACTCTAATTATGGTACATTACATTGTAAATATTATAAGTGATATAAATAAAGTTTATTGAAGTTGAAGAAGTTGCCTCCTAAGGAGAAGGCTACGCGATCGAATCCAGGTTGTTAAATGTATATTTTTTATGTTTTATTTTGGCATTTGGAGAAATAATCGTGCACATAGTTTATTCGTTTTGAACAAGATCTCATTTTTGTTTAAAACACCTGAATAAGTTTGTCACCTTTGAGTCGGAAATTACAATTTTGTTATTGTTGATATTGAAAAAACCGGTTTGTTTAGGTTGACTAAAACGAAATCATACTGGCAATTAATAAGGAAAAATAACTGCTACGTTTATAATTTGGCAGATACTTTACCTTGCAAAATATTAATTAGGTTTCCTTCTTGAACTGTAATGGAATTTGTAATACAGACGAACGGTCAGATCTCTCTCAGGTATA
Organism: Tillus elongatus; assembly: GCA_964006375.1. NCBI lineage: Eukaryota > Metazoa > Arthropoda > Insecta > Coleoptera > Cleridae > Tillus > Tillus elongatus. The sequence continues at coordinate 35,780,816 of OZ023266.1, read as the reverse complement.
GGGTTGAAGATATTGAGACCTTAAAGACAATCTTTAGTGAGATTTGAGGAGTAGGCAGATTGACGCGCTAGAATCGAGCTACAATAACTCAACCCACCGTTATCCACCGTTCTAAGGAGTAGGCAGATTAATCCTAGTGTTTCATTTCTTTCCGTAGTTCCTTTACAACTTGAAAATAGCTGCAAACCAGGAGCCAAAACGTCGGTTTTAATCAACTCTAGACTCAGTTCAACCCGCGAATCAAGTATTTCTCACACACACACAACTCGTTTGCTTTGTTTGGCAAACAACATTTTAAAATTCGCTTTCTCAAAAATTACTCAACCGCTGTTCAAAAGCGGGCACCTTTCAAAAAGAGAACTTGAGTAGCTAAAAAATAAGGTATCTCTTAATACTCCTTTCCATTTAAAATTTCAGTGGTGAAACTAGCCCCCGCTCGAGGAATGATCTGATATGGTTGAAAATATCAGCAAAAGGTTTCCCCCTCGAAATAAAAATTGACTTATGCAGGCGATTTTCTTTAAATTACAGAAAATATGACAAATCTGGTCTGTTTCGTTTTCGCTGCCCCAATCTGTATGTGTAGTATAATAATTTTGTATAATTATGATTAAGATATTCATATAAGAATTAAACGAATATAGGTTCTAAGGGCATTCATTTGCATTATTTAATTTTACTTTTAGGGTACCGCAGTCGCAGGTTTACTATGAAAAAGTTTTTTTTACTAAATTTTTAAATAAATATAGTTTTAGTCTAATTGAAGCAGCGCCTAATTTCTTACTATACCTCACATATTTTATTGAAAGAAAAAACATAGCCATTAGCTTTGTATTCCTGTTTTTATCATCTTTCCAGGAATTTGTAGCTAAGTAATGTAGCAGGTTGCAGGGGATTATTTTTCTGCGAGGGAGCTGCAAGCACTCGTCTGTGTATTCTTGTCTAAGCGACAGACTGAATTTTTACAGTTACATTAAACCCAAAAACTCTCTCTCTTAATATTGCATCGTTAAAAGAAATTTAATTTAAATTTTCTCTAGCAAATATAATTATTCCAAAAAGGCTGTAAAGAGAGGAAAGTAGGCAGAAGATTACAAAAACGTTAATTATGAATCTCCGACTACCTTAAATAAAAGATCCAAGCACAAGCTTTTTACCTGAATAATGTTGAAATATCGATTTTCCTTCCAGACCATTCAGCTACAGAATTTTTACATCCTCCCGTCTACTAGAACTTAAGGTAATGAGGGCCGTTATCCGTAAAGTGCTTACAAAACAGTAAACTGCCCATAAAGTAGCAGCTTAAATGTTTTGCACTTCGCAACATTCAAGTGAGGATTAGAGAAAACTGGAGGTGATAGGAAATAACACTAGAGCAAACATCCAGATGTATTTGATTATAAACCTGAGCCTTCGAATATATAATAATGTACAAGGCAATTCACATCATAAGACTGTACTGCCTTCAAATTTTATTTAAATTTTTAAAAATTTGTAAATAGAAAAGCTGTGAGAAAACATTCTCACAACTTCTAGTGTAACAAAAAGGAGCACTTGAGCATCGTGCTTTTGAGATGAAAACAATGTTTTTAAACAAAACACGCTGTATATTATTATTTTCTCCTAATCTATAATATTTTTTCTGATTACGTTATTATATACATACCGTATATTTACTTAAGCTTTTGAAAGTTATAGAAATCTCGATCTAGAAATCTAATTAAAATAAAGCTACCGCTGGCTGTTTGTCAGTCCAACGAGGAACACAATAGACTTTATCACATACCGCGTGCTTTCATTCCTATATATATATATATATATATATATATATATATATATATATATATATATATATATATATATATATAGATGTGTGTGTATCCGAGCGATACCTCAAAAAATACTCAATGATATGAAGGAAACTTGGCACATGTCTTCATTTCGTTACAATCGACGAGTTCGTAAATCAGCGATAATGGACATATTTTTCCCCCAAAAACATACAAAAATATTATTAACAGCTGTCAATGTCATATTTCATATTGCATATTTATTCACCATCAAAATTACATGGTCAGTCAAACAAAATAAAATCTACATCATGAACAAAACAAACATACAAAACCACAGCAATAAAATTCAATGTAGACAAGCTCACACCTTTTAAATACAATTACGTAAAATACACAAAAATGTATAAAATATCACCACACTGCAAAACAGACACACAATGATACAGGAAAATGAACTCAAACACACTGACTCTAATCAAAATATTCAACAAGGCTATAAAAAGTCATATTTAGCAAATAGTCCTTAACTCTATTATGAAAGATATTTCTAACTCTGAGTGTCTTTAAACTAGTAGGCAGTGCATTGAAAAACTTCACTCCCAGTTGGTTCGTTCCATGCTACGAGGCTGCTATTCGGTGCAGTGGAATGGACAATTCGTTACTGTATCGTCTATCATATGCATGATGTTGCTTATTTCTTTTCATTGTGTTTTTATTGTCCCATATATACAAAATGCCGGGAATTAGATAAATACTTACTAGCGTCAAAATTCCTTGTTGCCTAGACAGCTCCCTGCAACTCTCCAGTGGTCCCGCATTACTTAGCGCTCGAATAGCTTTTTTTTGTTCCAGTAGGACCTTCGCTAACTGAGGTGAAGAGCCCCATATCAGGATTTCGTAAGGTGCTAGAGAGTGAAAGTTTGCAAGGTACGCTGTCTTCGCTGCCTGGTAAGTTGCAACCCTCATTAGTCTCTTTACAACATACACCATTCTCGGTAGCCGTCCGCACAAACAATCGATGTGCACATACCACTTAAGAGAGGTATCCAGAAAAATACCAAGAAATTTAGCTGTTTCAGGATTACCATTCGGTTTTACCTCATGTCTTATTATTTGAGTTTTATTTTCATTTAGCTTCAGTGCATTAGTCTCCAACCAGCTCCTAGCATGGAAGATGTAATTTTGCATAATTAACCCTGCTTGCTGAGTACTGCTCGCCCTGGTCATAAAGCTCGTATCATCTGCATATAAATATGCACCATCAGCATTAACACTGTGTGTTAGGTCATTTATATATATATATATATATATATATATATATATATATATATATATATATATATATATATATATATATATATATATATATATAATAGTATTGGACGAAGAACTGAACCGTGTGGTACTCCGACTTTTAGTTGAACACTGCTAGTTGTTTTGTTGTTTCAATCTACTTGTCTCCTGCTTGTCAGATATGATTTGAAGATGTCCAGGACAACACCTCTCACACCATAGTAGTGTAGTTTATCAAGCAACAACTAATGATTGACGGTATCAAATGCTCTGCTCAAGTCCAAGAAAGTCATTTGTATTTTATTTCTGGTTCGAAAACCTTCTAGTTTGCCTTCCACTACACTAACTAAAGCAGATACTGTGGACCTAGACTTTCTCTGCGCATACTGGTTTTGGTTACACAACTAATTGTTTTCAAAGAAACCCAGAAACCCACAATTATGTTTTAGTAGCCTTTCAACAGTCTTTGATATTGCAGGCAGAACACAAATTGGTCTTTAATATAATAAATCTGGATTACCCTTTTTTTAAAGTGAAATTGCCCTTGCCAGTTTCAAAAGGTCTGGGAACACACCCGCACTGAAACATTTATTAACGGCTTTACAATTATTTCTATAACAGCCTTCAGCAGTTTAGTTGAAAAACCATACACGTCTCGGGATTCTTTACTTTTGATTTTTCTGGCTATTTCCATCGCTTCTCCTTCAGTTACCGGGCCTAGAAATAGTGAACTTTCACTGGATCTGGCTTTCTTAATTAACACTGACGGGTTCAGTGTGTTGTTTGAAGCATCCGATGAGCTGTCGTCATTATTTGAAAAATATCCGCTAAAGTCTTCTGCAGATAAACGAGAGTTACTAGCTTTGTTAGTTCTATGTTTTAAGTTTGTCTCTTGATGTATAATTTTCCACGTAGCCTTCGATTTGTTTTCCAGTCTATTTGCAAGTTCTTCATTTGTTCTCCTTCTTATTTCCTCAAGTTTAGTACTGTAGTACCTCTGATTACTTATCCCCTCTCACTTTATTGACTGTTTGAAAAGCATCAAGAATGTTTTTCAATCTTCTAATTTCATTTATTTGATAAGCTTCTTTGCTTTTGCAATCATGTTTTACTTTAATAACTTCTTCTGGAAATCATACATCAAATTATCCATTAATAATGTCATGAAATCTGACAAAAGGCTCTTCATCGTCGTCACATTCTAAGACTAATGTCCAGTTAATCTTCTCCAACTCCTTTATATATAATTTAATGTTTGTGACGTTTACTTTTCTAATTTTTATGAATTTATTTGTTTCAGGTTGAGAAAACGATGGGATCTCCAGATCAACAATTTGCCCATAATGGTCTGATAAATGAACTCCACTGTCCTGGCATCAAAGAGAGCAAATGATTATGTTACAAAGACATTATTTATACAGCTTGCAGAGACTCCATATACTCCTGATGGCGCCTTTATTGTGTAAAACATGCCATGTATATAGGAACACTTTACAACAAGCATTCTATTCACTAAGTGTATACTGTATTCAACTAACTAACAATTTGGAAAATTGTCAGCCCTTGTCCATTTCTACCCCAATATAGGGACAAAGTATGTAAGGCTAGATGCATTCTCGCAACAATTAGAACCGTAGACCGGTTTCGATCTCATTAGAGCTCTTCAGTACGACATACTAATTGTATCAAAAATGCACCAAAAGTAATACGGCTATAGTATAGCCAGCCTTAAATCACTAAGTGAGTAGTGGACGTGCCGCCACCTAGTTGCGGAACCAAGTAATATGTTGTCACGCCAGCTTCAAAACCGGTCTACGGTTCTAGTTGTTTCGAGAATGCATCTAGCCTTACATACTTTGTCCCTCTATTGGGGTAGAAATGGTCCAGGGATGACAATTTTCTCAATTGTTAGTTAATTGTATACAGTATCTATTTTTTTAACGCTTTGTGTTATTTGGAGCTGGCGTGACAACATGTTACTTGGTTCCGCAACTAGGTGGCGGCATGTCCATTACTCACTTAGTGATATAAGGCTAACTATACTATAGCCGTATTACTTTTGGTGCATTTTTGCTACAATTAGTATGCCATACTGAAGAGCTCTAATGAGAGCGAAACCGGCCTATGGTTCTAATTATTGCGAGAATGCATCTAGCCTTACATACTTTGTCCCTATGTTGGGGTAGAAATGGGCCACGGCCGACAATTTTCTAAATTGTTAGTTGATTGTATACAGTCTCTATTTTCTTAACACTTTGTGTTATTTGGAGCTGGCGTGACCACATATTACTTGGTTCCGCGACTGGGTGGCGGCACGTCCACTACTCACTTAGTGATTTAAGGCTGGCTATACTATAGCCGTATTACTTTTGGTGCATTTTTGCTACAATTAGTATGTCGTACTGAAAAGCTCTAATGAGAGCGAAACCGGTCTACGGTTCTAATTGTTGCGAGAACGCATCTAGCCTTACAAACATTCTGTTGTTGCAGACATACATAATATGGCGAGAGAAATATCCCAGTGTGGAAAATCGACAGTAATGATATGGGTGCCATCTCACTCTGTTATAGGACGCAACATAGGGGCATATAATTTAGCTATAGCTTGTAAAAGAATTAATCCAGATCATAAGTTCATTGTACATGCTGACATTCAAACTTGCTTTAAATGTTCACGAAGCATGGCAATATTGTAGCAATGAAACTAAGCTGAGAAACATAGAACCGCCATTCAGATAACAAAAATAACCAACCTAAACAGACGAGAACTTATCATCATCAGAAGGCTGGGGATTGGTCATACTATGCTTACACACAAACACTTCCTAGAAAAAAGTTAACCACCTTTGTGCAGCCATGGTATTATTCAACTTACAGTAAACCACATTTTGACTGAATGCCCCAGATATAGTGAACAACGGTCGTATCTGGAACTTGAGGGAAATATCAGTGACATGCTCAGTTTGTCCGGAACCAATGACCTGTCGAGACTAATTTATATCTTGAAAGTCACTAATGTTTATAATTGTAATTTAAGATTACACATTGATGTTATACTAAGTTAGACTAGCGTTAGTCTTTGTAACTTCTGTTTAGATTTATTTTTCTTTTTTGTCGTTGCCAATGGCTTTTATCGTCGAGCAACCTATTAATAAAAAAGTATATATTCTTGAATACGCTATATGTTTGAAAGTATTAAGGTAACTGGAATTAGACTTTACATGTAGCTAGAAATGATGTATACAAACCTCTGTTGTGAATTTTTAATAATTTGGTTCACAAAATTTGAAGTTTTTCCCAAATTAAAAATACAATATGAAAGACATGCATGGAAACAACTTAAGTGGTTAAAGTATGATGCCAGACAAAGACAGATTAGTCGCCTGCCACGCGTAGATCCACAGGTATACCACAGACATATATCATAACGCAGCGATAACCAAACAAAATAACACACGTAAGACGGGATCGCCACAACATTATAGTGTGCAACGAACGTTCACACTCGAACTGTGGCGATCTCAAACTAATGACTGCCTTCGGGTATATTCGGATGCGCAGCTTTGTAAAATGTTTAAAAATATCCTAATCTAAAAGTGAGAAAAGAAAATAGTGAGGCTTTATATCAGCTACCTGAAGTAAAAACCAGATGGGATAGTGTGTTTTGTTTATTTATTATGATTTGACAGTTTTGTTCCAGCCACGCGTAGGTTTTATATCAGCTACCTGAAGTAAAGGCCAGATGGGATAGTGAGTTTTGTTTATTTATTATTGTTTGACAGTTTTGTTTTGAGGTTAAGTAAATGATTGTATATGCTTCTAAAATTGGAAACCAAAGAAAAGTAACATGTTTTGTCTATTTTTTTATAGTTTAGCAGCTCTGTTTTAAGGTTAAGTAGTAAATGATTGTCATTGAAATAGATATAACAACTTGTATATACTTCTAACATTGGAAATCCAAGAATAAGAATATTAACGTTAATATTCGTTGATTAGTTTCTCAAGTAGGTAAGTTGTTTGAATAATGAATGGACTTCTTGACTTTTATTAGTTAAGCAGTAGGAACATTTTGTTTGGTTTTACTTGTTGTGTTTAAAAACTACTAAAATCAAACTAAGAAGTCGGGGTTTAGTTCACCATAATTCTTTCTTTAGTTCTTATGTGGTATGACGCCCACAGAAAATAATACAGGTTAGATAGAGTAACCATTTCAGCATACATTTTTATTGGTAATATTATTAAATTTTTATGCGGAAAAGTCACAAATAGAATCTGTTTTTTAAAACTTTTAAAACCGGTTCGATTAGGTTGACTAAAGTGAAACCATCCAAGCGACAAACAAGAAAAAATACCTGCCACGTTTATAATTTGGCGGATACAGTCCTTTTCAAACCATGAATTAATTTTTTTTTACTTTAATGAAATTTGTAATACAAGTTTAAGTTAAAGGGAGTGCAGTACCCAGATTTACCAAATTTAAATTTTCTACCGTCATAGAAAATTAGGTTTTGTGCATTCAAAGTTTTTTTTTTCTCAAAAGGAGCTAAGACACACGTTGAACATTTTTTATGATAAAAGAAAGAGAGAAATTCCTTAAATGAACGTGTTTTGAGATATTAAAACCCGATTTCGACGTCTGTTTCAATTAAAAGTATTACTTTTACTAATATGCCGTACTTACATAGTAAAATTATTCTGAAAATTCGCTAATGTAACGCACTTGGTGAGTCCCGAAATTTTTTAATTGGTATACTTAAAACTTGTATCTACAGTTAAATTTATTAGCATCTGTGTGTGTTTTTGTTTCTTTAACTTCGGCCTATTTCCGAGACTATGACCAATCACCGACGCCAGGGAGCAGTTTCACCTCACTATCCTGGAACTTTTGCCGAACCCCTGCCTTTCTGTAAGGAGGGTAGGGGTCTTTAACGTACCCAACATCGCATGGACACGGGACCGACGGCTTTACGTCCCCTACGAAGGGCGGAACGTGCAGACATTCAACTTGCTCAAATACAATGCCAGAACCTCGGTTGATGTTAATTTACAGTTTGTACTGAAAAAGTGAAAGGAGTACTCTGGGATCGAACCCAGTACCCTTCGGTTCAGAGGCGCACGTTCTTACCCCTGAACCACCGAGGTTCTCTTATTAGCATCTAATTGTTTATATTTCTGCCTTTATAGTTTCCTACTGTTAAAAAAATTCCGATATAATTTAATGGGATTTTTTTTCACTTGGCGGTAATGGTATGTAAACTGCTCACAAAAAAAGCGTGAACCAATTATAATTTAACACTCCGAGTTACTTAGCCGCTATAGCACATTTTCTAATCACTAACACAAGACCCTTTACAAATAAATCATATTATCCCTTTGTAAGCTTTTTTTGCAAACCTTACTAAAGTCAACTTCTTTTTTACGAATGGAAAAGTGAATTGGTTCTGATTAAATGTTTCCGCTGAGGATTTCAATTCCGTTCTCACGCCTCCTAAATTGTGTTATACCAGTTGCTAGCGTAGCTATCAAATTGCAAGTTAAGCCATGTTTGATTCCGTGAAAGAGAAAAGGATTACACGTTTTTTCCAGGCATCGTTGGTCACACACCACTTGACTTATGTTCTACAAATTAAATTATTAAAATATGAGATATATTATAAAATATTTGTGTAGTAATAGAGGACATATCAAGCACGTAAAGTTTTACAAGCTTTAATACAGTCGAAAATAGATTTATTTTTAGAAGAAGCAAATAAACTTCAACAACAAAGTTTTGTTTACGATTAAAGTCTTATTGAATAATGTTTTTACCGATTTTTTTTGAGTCGATTCGTATATATATATATATATATATATATATATATATATATATATATATATATATATATATATATATATATATATATATATATGTTAGGTTTTTTATATGGTCTTATTATGTATATATAAAGAAATGTTTATAACAAAATTTAATGTTTATGTTTAATTTATATTATTTAAGATATTTGTATGTAAGTTTAAATTTATGAAAAATGTGTGAGATTCTTCCTTTTGGTTTCTTTTCTTTGATATATAATTATTAATTTCAACCACATCACCGTTAGGGCATGGCCCCCTTCAAAAACCTTCACCACCGTACGTACGGCAGTGCCCTCGCAACATAACCGTTAGGCCAGAGCCACATCATCGTTGAGACAGAGCCCCTTCAATTCCACCACCATATGTTAGGGAGGAACCTGCAACACCATCATTACAGCAGGGCGCCCTTCAACAACATCACCGCTGGTAGGAAAGCAGCCCTAAAATCACTGTGGAGGCTTTCAATAACGACGCTGTCAGCAAGGAGTCCCTGCAACACCACCATTAGCAAGGACCCCCAGGACAACATCCATAAGGAGTCTCCTTCGAAAACATCATCAAGAAGGACCCCCTCGACCTGGGGCTGAAAGTTAAGTACACTGTTTATCTGTGACTTTCATTCTCTTGCATAAAGTGTGCTCCACAATACATCTGTACAGTGTCACCTTATTTAAATTAAATTTCTTTTTCCGTCACATAATTCAGTAAACTTTTACCATCTGTATTATATAGAGTCAATACTTTTTTAAATAAACAATTTTAATAATAATATCTGCTTTTATTTGTACCACTTAAGACCAACCAACCGCTTGTGCCTGAACTCACAACCCTCAGATAATCTGAGATTTTTCTATTGTATGTATGAGATTATTTTAATTATTTTCATTATATATTTATATTTCGTCGTAGAATTAAATTACAATATATATATATATATATATATATATATATATATATATATATATATATATATATATATATATATATATATATATATATATATATATATATACCATGGTACATAATTTCTGTCAAATTTTCGGAAACAATCAATAAAGCTCAATATATCCGTTATAAAAAAGTCGTTAGTGATACAATCTTTTTTTTTAGTCGAACACGTCTTATGTTATTGCATATTTGCATTTTCCATCGCAATATAATGCACGTTTGTAATAAAACAAACTCGGGACGCAACAATTGCGTTATGGTAGCGAATTTTGAATGAATGCTTAAAATTTGAATAGCTGAATTTGCTATTAACCTATGAGGTTGACCAAGAAACGAGTTTTTTCGGGAACACTTTAAATTTACTTTCGGAAATTTTTGTACATTTTTAAACGATAAAGTTATTTTGATGAAACATGGCACATTATTTTTACTATATATGTTATACTGGTAACCAAATTTGATGCCTGCTTTCTTTAAAAAAAACACAGATATTTGCTATTAAATACATTTTTATAAAAATTCACTACCATAACGCACTTAGTGCGTCCAGACTTGATGTAATTGTGAGCCTGTTGTTTTTCCATAACTCTGAATTAGTTTCGGATTCCCATAAAGTGCAAATAAACTCGAAAATTTCAACAAAAGAATTTGTCTCCAGGACATTCAACCGATTATACGATTTCAATTTATCGCTCTGTCTGAAAAACAAGAAAACTTTTCAGAGAGTTTGGTGGTATTTAAGAAGAAAAAATTATTTACAGGAGTGAACAACTTTTATTTATTAAATGGGAACATTTCAAGTTGAAATGGCAGAGAATTGTATTTACAGTCCGATGCAGTCAAGCCATATATCTTATCTTGACGCTGTTTTCCATTTCTCAATATGTTCTATTTAATACAAAAAGTTGGCCTAAATGTTTCGTATTCTTTTCATATGTATATTCATATCCACTTCATTGAACTCTACAATAGTATTTTCTAAAGTTCCAAGTGGATTTCAGAAGGACTTTTTTATTGTAGATTCTTCTTTTTAACCAGGTATACAGGACTTCTAAAGGGATGCAAAAGCACTTGTATTTGCTGAGATATTCGTTATTGAAAAAAATATTTCAACAAAAGTTTTTCGACATATCTTTTACCAAAAACTGGCGATATTCATTTTTTCCTAGCGTAAGCAAGTTCGTTGATTTAGCAATTAATTTTTTTTAGTGGCAGGATACGATGTTTTTGCATTTTCGGAAAGCACGTATCTTTCTCGACACGGCACCTACAATTTTAATCGGGTTCCACAAGAAAAATGAACTTGAAACTAACCAAACAAAAATAAAACAAAACAGGAGTAATAATTGATAACTAATTAAATATGCAAAATGTTGACCATTATTATCAATACACAATTGAACTTGCGTTTTGAAGGAATTCATTACATTAATTAATCTGGAATGCACGATCCGTTTTGTTTCGCCAAAGGTTCCAGCTTACAGGTTTACCAGATTTAATAGCCTCTATTTGTAGACAAAATTATTTAAGTGACCCCAAGGAAAAAATCACCTGCCGTCAAATCGGGAGAGCAAGCAGGTCATTCAAGAACAGCGCTGCGTCCAATTCACTGAAAACTGTATCTAAATATTGCCTCATGCGTCTTCCAAAATGACTGGGCACTCACCTGCTGAAACGAAACTTCATTAACTATACGCACTGCAGCCACAGCGAATGTAATTTCTTCTCTAAATAAATTTAAATGTTTTTCAGATGAACGTCCCAACAATACTGCTGTCTAGTATACCGACCCACACATTAATTTTTTGTGGTCGTTGGGTTTCAGTCTCCAGCCTGCAATATGAATTTTACTGAGAGCAATAACGATAAGTTTGTCTATTAACGAATCTATGCAGTTTACACGTAGCTTTATCTGAGAAAAAATGTTTCCGTAAAAGTCCGCCCTCTCATTAAATTTGTATATGATACTATTACAAAATTTAGTTCGCCTCTCAACATCGCCATCTACAAGTTCTTGTGTCAGCTGTACTTTGTATGGGTGAAGGTTGTCTTTTTTAGCAAATTTACCACAGATTTTTGTGAAAAGTTGTGCAGTGTAGCAACTTCATTTATAGAAAAATGATGGGTTTCATGAAAAGACAACAATACATCTAAAGCCTTATTACCAGCTGCAATCGTTCTTATTCTTACTATTCTTGGTTTATCTTTGACACTGCCACTTTGTTTTTTGTTTTTTTTTTTAATTTGGAAACATACCCTCCATTAATTTGTGGTCGATTAGAATACAGTTCATGAAAAATCATGACACTTCTTTATAACTGAGTTTCCTGTCACTGCATCCCAATATCATCATCATTCTTAGGTTTTCGTTCAATTCTGCCATAATAATAATTATTAGTAGTTCGTATAACTTCTGAATTTTCTTAGGTGAAGCTCTCTAAAGTATTAGAAACTGCAAATAATTAATAAGGAACAATGTTTGGTATTAAGAGCTACAAATACGTTGTTTCATTGCATAATTTGATAAGGAATTGATTAATGAAGTCCAACTGAAGGATATGATTTAAAAAGCTCTGACCACAGCAAGTACGTTATGGAAGTGAGCTTTCATAAAAATGTTTTTAATAGCAAATATGTCTCTTTGATGCAAGCAGGCCACATTTTGCTTACCGGTATAACCTATATAATAGAGACAATGTACCATATTTTCGCAAAATAGCTTACTGTCTGGAAATATACAACAATTTTCCGAAAATAAACTTAAAACGTTTTAGAGAAAACTGATTTCCTGTCCAAAGAACCTTAGGTTAATAGCAATTTGTGTTATTGAAATTAGAAGCGTTTAATAAAAATTCGCTACCAAGACGCACTTACGGCGTCTCGATTTTTTTCTTACATTATATTATGGTCAAAAATTCAAAAATGCAACAAAAGGGATGTCCTGAAAAAAATTGTAGGTATCACCAACGACTTACGAGCCATCCCATGATTGTCAAAATAATTTTATAAGATGCAGCTCAAGATATCATAATTAACGTATACAATTTTTTCTCGTATCTTGTATAATAACTAATATATTGAGTTTTACCGTAAAAGTGCGCCACCTAGTATGTATGTAAACAGGTAAAAAGTGAATGTTAATCCAGATATGGATTCTAGGGGGGCTATTTTGAGCTCATTTGAAGAAATATTTTTAAAATTCAATAGTTGCGGTCTACTCCTAAACGAATTTTTTATACGAAAATTAGCTAAAAATTATACACCATTAAACCATAAAGTTAACTAAAACTACCGCCAAAGCATCAGAAAAAAGGCTACTTGAAATAAATTTTCTGTAAATATTTTAGTAAAATAAAAGACAATGACGGCTGAAGCTAAAACTGAAGGGTTCTTGCGATATTTTCTTTACATAATCCGCATTTCTTTCATGTTATTTGCCTAAATGTTGCCAACTTTGACGTTTCAAATCGCTACATTGACGTTCTAAGAAACACCCTTTTTTTTTCAAATGCCCTTAACTTTTTTTTCTTTAAAATTACAGACCTAAGTTTTGGTACGTAGTTCACTCTTTATAAAGCAAACACGCGTACTAAATTTGGTTGTTTGGTATAAATATAAATTCATATATAAATTGAAACTGACCTCGGACATGTTTTTCTTTATTTTAACAGCACACCACGAGAGCATACAGCCTAAATACTATCGTACCGTGGGTGTCGACAAGGAGGAAAGAGGCAAATTGTTAATTCTGGACTTGAAGGTTTTGGAGGTTGGGGGGGGGGGAGGGAAAAACATGTGCCGGCGAGGAATTCCACAACTTGGAAGTTCTCGGGACAAAAGAGCGGGCATAACAAGATGTTCTATGTCTGGTGACCTCAACAGTAAAAGGGTGCATTCGCTCTGTTCCCCTGATACATCTGTTGGGGGCAGCAGGTGGATCAACCATGGAAGAAAACTCCTCTGAGCAGTGCCCGTGCAGATATCTATAAAAGAGAGAGAGGTCACCAACGGCACGTCGGTGGACAAGGGGTGGCAGCCTTTGGGTGAGGGTAGGGTCACCGATGAGACGTATAGCTCTCTTCTGAATGGAGTCCAGGATAGCGAGTGTTGAATCGGCAGCAGCACCCCAGATGTGGGAGCAGTATTCAAGGTTTGGTCTTATTTGTTAAGTATATGAGGTATAGATATTAGCTGGTGAAAAGTATTTGCGAGCTCAGAAGAGGTAACCTAATTTCTTGGCAGGCGCTTCTGCAATTGATGTGACATGTTGGTGCCAATTGAGATTTCGATCCACATAAATGCCAACAAGTGAAAAGGACTCATTACTTTGAATAACTTGGTTGTTTATTGTGATGGGTCTAGGGCTGGTGTATCTCTTATGGAAAGAAAGCAAGACTGTGATTTGATAGCGTTGAATTTTACAAGATTTTTACTTCCCCAGTCTAATATTTTTTGGAGATCCACTGAGATAGAACCCTCTATGATATGGCGATCCTCATCTAATTTGGCTAAAAAGACAGGCTTAGAATATTGTATATTTGAGTGGAGGGTGCTGTCGTCCCCGTAACTATGCACTGGGTTGGATGTGCTAGAGAGAAGGTCATTGATGTGGAGAAGAAACAAAGTAGGGGCTAAAGCTGAACCTTGAGGAACTCCTGCATTAATTGGATACAGTTTAGAGGAATGGCCATCCACGACAACAGAAATGCTCCAGTTGGAGAGGAAAGTTGCTGTCCACGTACAGAGTTTTGGTGGTAGGCCATAGGCCGGTAGTTTATTAAGCAGCGCTGCGTGCCAGACGTGGTCTAATGCTCTGGATATATCTAGAGCGACAATCTGGGATTCACCGTGTAGTTCCATAGACTTTGTCTAAGAATGGGTGACAAAGGAAAGAAGGTCGGCAGTTGACCTGCGCCGACGGAATCCATACTGCCTGTCGTGGATTAGACTGTGTTTTTCAAGAAATTTAAGTAATCCGGTGTTTATATACTTTTCCATCACTTTAGAGACGACTTAAAGGAGAGAAATAGGCCTGTAGTTGCTGGGAAGTGCTTTGGATCCCTTCTTGGGGACGGGTTGTACGCCAGTAGTTTTTCAGTTACTAGGGAATATGCGTCTATTGTAAGATGTCTGAAACAGACGAGTCAGGACAGGAGCAAGTTCTGGTGAGCATTTTTTGAAAACAATTGCTGGGATATCGTCAAGGCCAGAGGCTTTCCTGGCATTAAGAGAAGAGAGCATCTTTTGTACCTTTTTAGTTTTGAAAATGATATCCGTCATTTTATGCGCGTAAGTGGGGACTGTTGGTGGTTGAACATTTGGAGGTGGGTTAAGAGTAGAATTGCCGGCGAACAACGAGGCAAAAAGTTCAGCCTTGTCCAGGGCGGTAGAAATAATTTCATCCCCTGAGACAAAAGGTAGAAACGTGCTCTTGCAGAAATTATTCCCAATAGATTTAGCAAGAATCCAGAAGGGCTTGCTGCCGCTGGAGCTGAAGAGGACTTTGTTTTTGATGTGGTTATTAAACGAGTTTTTTGCCTCAGAGAGAATGCGGACATAGCGGTTTCTTGCGTCGTTAAATGCTTGACGGTTTTCTTGACTGGAATTGTGTAGAAGCTTTTTGTGAGCTTTGACCTTTTCAAGTCTGGCCTTGTCATATGATTTAGAGAACCGGGACTTTTGAGTGGCTGAAGAGGTTTTCTGTGTACGTGGAATAAACAATTCCATGCCAGCTTGGATAATTTCGGTGACGTTTTGTGAGATATGAGAGGGGTCAGGATGAGAGAAGCAGACAGACGCCCATGAAAATGAGGAAAAGTAATCTCGCATTTCGTCCCAGTTCGCGGAGTTGTAGTGCCAAACGATACGTGGGTGTGATGACTGTGTGACCTCGGGTTGCATTGCGCAGGAAGCCGTGACCATTCCGTGGTCTGAGCGACCCAGGGTGGCGGTGACTGTGTTCTAAGGGGTCTAATTAGTGGCTATTTGAAGATTTTTTTTCAGAATTCAAAAGTCGGGATCTCTCATTAGAATTTTTTTTAAGTTCACTAAAAACTGCAAATAACCGGTAACGATCAATGTTTGCTATTGACAGCTACAAATTCTCTCACGTTGTTTCATTGGGTAATTTGATAAGGAATTGATTAATTATGTCCATCTGAAGGATCTCATTTAAAAAAAAAGTCAATTTGTGCACAGTGGTTTTCCAAAGGAATTTTGATTAATCTAAACATTATATTTCTTTTATAGATTTCAAGAGTCAAAAAATTAACTTCGGAAATGGGATCAATAACTTTTCCCTGAATAAATGTTTGGCAAACACTTCAAACAATACGCTAATAAGCTTCACGGAATCACACAAATCGTCGAATTTAACGAGTACCAAAATAGAAAATCCTTGTAAAAACTGAGTCGAGTTTACTTCCGTTAGTAGTCAACCAGAATTATCTGTTAGATTTATAAATGCAGGCAAATATTTGTTTAAGATGTTCACGTAACCATGCAAATACAAATAAGCTCTCTTTGAGTAAACCAGTTTCAAAACAAACACCACAAAAATCATCTAAACGATGTTTCAATTTCTGACGATAATTGTATCAATTTCACGAATTTACAATCATTATGCTCATCAACTAAAACTTGAAACAAAACTGCGTTTATTAAGCATAATCTCCACGTTTAGCACAACGTTTATAAAGCAACTGTAAACCATTAAAAATATTTATCTTTGTCTTAAAACTACTCCAAAATCATGACCCATTCATCCCCTATTCCCAGGAGCAATTTTACACAAAAATAATCCGAACGGTTTGTTTGTCGGGTGCTAACTCTGTACCAAATTCCAAGACGGTATCTCAATTCCTTCTAAAGATATCGTGGCTACAAACAGACAGGCATACAGACCGAAAAATCTGTACCAAATTCCAAGACGATATCTCAATTCCTTCTAAAGATATCGTAGCTACAAACAGACCAAAAAATAGACACAAAAAATCGTGGTTCCCAAATCATGTTTTCTATATGTTTTGACATTTTTACGACGTTTAAACGAATTTATTTTGTATCGATGCCATACTTCCACACGTATTAACGATGTGGAAGTAATAAGGCTGCAGAAATCATCTGGAGTATCTTAAATATCTAAGCTATTGTCGATGCATTTTTAAGGGATAAACATAACAATTTTAAATTACTAAATGCAGATGTAGAGACTTCCTCTGTGGCTTCACAATTACATGTTTGCTTCTCTGCAACCATTTCGGCCTTTTACGGGATCACCTGACAGGAGAAAAAATTACCCCGTCTGACAAGTCTCTACCTCTGTATTTTGTGTGGAACTGTTTCAACAAGTAAGGGCATTAGTAATTAATGACCTTTAAATTAGTCCCAAATCATTGCAGTTTGATTGGGTCTGTACAGTACTTGTCACTTTCGTCAGTACCAGTTTTTTGTTTCACGTTTTGATTACAAAAGGTTTTTTTAGATAATACTGTGAGGAAATTATAACCAGGACATCCCCATATACGTACGAAGAACCAGGTTCTCCCCACAGTCGTACAGTCGCAGAGAGTACTAACCATACAGCCTCTGTAAAATAAACCAACGATTATTAAATCATTATCCTTGGTACTACCTATGCATTGTGAAGAAACGGAAATGTAAAAGTTTTTATTTTACCAATTTAAAAGCGGTAAATGCAAAATATCATTAAAATCTTTTCATAACATCCATATAGATAGATACCGACAACACATTTATATTTATCCAATATTCATTATACATATAAGATACAAGAAAAGTAGACAAATTCAGAACTTAATCAGTTTGAGGTTACATTTTCCCTTTTATACATTTTAGTGAATTTTCTTAAAAAAAATTCACTAATGAGGAGATCTCGACTTTTGAATTTTGAAAAAATTTCTCCAAATGAGCGCTATTTAGGACCCCTGGAACCCAAATCCGAGGTCGGTTTCAGACTTTATATGTTTATATATATATATATATATATATATATATATATATATATATATATATATATATATATATATATATATATATATATATATATATATATATATATATATATGTTTATATATTTATGTGTCACACCTATAACTAAAAAAATAATGGACCGACTTTGATAAAATTAGGTGAGTACCTTCCTTTCGCGAGTGGCTTGGATAAGTTCGTTAACCAGGAAAATCCGCCGAGGTTTTCCTGGAAAATTTTGTGTTTTCTTTCGAAAAAAATCGAAAAAATTTTATATCTCCAGAATTAACAAAGTAAGGGCAACGAAATTTGGTACACGGGTTTATATCAGTATAGGTAAGCTACCTACCAAAATTTAGCGCTGTAGATTAAAGGACAAAAAAGTTACAGGCATTTAAAGAAAAATAAATTTGGGTTTTCCTCAAAACGTCAAAGTCGCGATTTTAAACGTCAAAATTGTTAATATTTAGGCAATGAACCTGAAATTAATATGATCTATGGAAGGAAAATGTCTCAAGAATAATGTTTTACAAAGCCTGAACTCTTAGTTTCAATCGTCACTGTCCTTCATTTTACTAAAATATTCCCAGAAAATTCATTTCAAATACACCCTTTCTCCGATGCTTTAGCAGTAGTGTTGGCTATAGAGTTTATCGTTTAATGGTATATAATTTTTGTCAAATTTTCGTAAAAAATTTTTAAAGCTCAATATATTCGTTATTATACAAGTTACAAAAAAAAGTTGTATACATTAATTGTAGGGTGTCTTGAGCTACATCTTAAAAAAATATCTCCACAATTACAGCGTGGCCCATAAGTCGTTGGTGATTCAAATTTTCTTTTTTTTAGTGAATTTTTTTATTCGAACACGCCCTATGTTATTGATTTTTTGTATTTTCCATCGAAATATATCTTTGTAAGAAAAGAAATGCAGGATGCAGCAAGTGCGTTATGGTAGCGAATTTTCATTAAATGCTTCAAATTTTGAATCAATTTGCTATTTACCTATAAGGTTAACCAGAAAACTAGTTTTTTCGGGAACAATTTAAGTTTACTTTCGGAAATTTTTGTACATTTTCAAACAATAAAGTTATTTTGATAAAACATGGCACATTGTTTTTAATATATAGATTATACTGGTAACCAAATTTGGTGCCTGCTTTCTTAAAAAAACCTATTTGCTATTAAAAACATTTTTATGAAAATTCACTACCATAACGCACTTGCTGCGTCCAGAGTTTTTTTACATTGGTTTCTCTTAAATTTGACAAGCAAAAATCACCCATCATATTTTGATCATAGAAGCCTTGATATCTGCGCTCTAAATCCATGAGATCTTGACGAAAGCGTTCCCCATGTTCGTCGCTTACCATTCCTATACTACCTGGGAAGAAGTCGAAATTGGAATGTAAAAAGTGAATCTTTAGTGACATATTATCTCCGATTTTATGGTAGTTGCTATGAATTCAGCAACAATGTCCCTAAAGTTATCGCGTTTGGTGTTTCCTAAAAATCCTACAAACTACACCCTTAAAAGATCTCCAAGCGTTAGTTTCGGCATCTGATAGGCATTGCTCAGACAGGTTACCACTGAACAATTTTTTTTTTTGTGAAGCTACAAATATACCATCTTTAAGCTTCGCTTCTGACAACTTGAAGAAAACATTTTGTAATTACTTGAAATCATTGCCATCGCGATTTAAGCTTTTTACAAAAGTTTTCATTAAACCAAGTTTAATGTTCAAGAGGGAAAGAAAAACATTTGTTTGGATTTACAAGCGACTCGTTTTTAGTGAATTTTTATTAAAAAAATTCACTAATAGAGAGGTATCGATGGTGAGACTTTGCAAAAATTCTTTCAAATGAGCGCGAATTAGGACCCCTAGAACCCATATCCGGGGTCAGTTTGAATTTTTATATGCTTATATATATATATATATATATATATATATATATATATATATATATATATATATATATATATATATATATATATATATATGTATCCGTCTGATAACTCAAAAAATAATTAACCGATTTAGATGAAACTCGGCAAGTGCCTTCCTTTGATTAATGGCTTGGATGAGTTCGTTGGCCAGGAAAATCGAACGTGGTTTTCCGGAAAAATTTTGAGTTTTCTTTCAAAAAAAATTTTTTTTCCGAAAATTTCGATAAAATTTGGTCTACATATTGCTTTGGGAAATACCTAACTATGTGCCAAAATTCAGCTTTCTAGGGTTACAGAAAATTGAGCTATTCAAATTTGAAACATGCTTAAATCATAAGTATGTGGTTGCTGTTGGTTAGTCAATGCTTTTCTTATTGACTCATGAGATTCATTCATCAACCTTCCATTGACTTCTGCTTCTGCCGCTGTTACAGTCCTTTTATTTAGATCTAGAGTTGTAAAGTTTTCTGTATCATTTGGGATATAATTTGTTTGCTTTTGTTACTGACCAACAAAAGATATGATAAAATTGGACAAAGAAAGGGAATATGATATATTAACAAGGATATTTTTGGCTCAACAGCATTTATTAGTTTTCGTAATTGTTTTTTTATCGGGTTTTGTTACTTTGACTAGACATATTTTTATTATGATTGGTACTACTAAAAGTAATTAAAGTTTGTCTCATTCAATATTAAATTTATTTTAGTGTTAAAATAGAAGACGATGTGATATGGTCCAAAATCTGATTGATATTTTGTTGGTATGTACTGTAAAAAAGCAAATTGCAGTTCAAAAAATCTAGACGCAGCAAGTGCGTTATGGTAGCCAATTTTCATAAAAACATCTGAAATCTCAAAAAATAACAAATAATAATAATAATTTTTATTCACAAAAGACTGAGACTGGACATTGTGGCTGGAAACTGAAACAAAAAGTAGAATAACCCCAAAAACTACAACAACAATAACAGAGTTATGCGCTGTCTTTTTTGATACGTATTTCGACAACGAAGTTGTCTTCATCAGTAGCTGTAATTAACCGATTTCGATGAAACTTGGCAACTGCCTGTCTTTTATTAATGGCTTGGATGAGTTCGTTATCCAGAAAAATCAGACGGGGTTTTCCGGAAAAATTTTGAGTTTTCTTTCGAAAAATTTTTTTTTCTCCGAAAGTAACAAAGCTGTTTCAATGAAATTTACTATATATGTTGCCTCAACCTTACTACGTACCAAAATTCAACTTTCTAAGTTTAGAGAAAATTGAGTTACTCAAATTTTAAATTTTCTTTCGAAAAAAATTTTTTTCTCCGAAAATTACAAAGTTATTTTAATGAAATTTTGTGGATATCTTGCCTTAGGAAAAACCTTACTACGTATTGAAATTAAACTCTCTAAGTTTATAGAAAATTGAGTTATTTAAATTTGAAGCATTTAATAAAAATTCACTACCATAACGGACTTGCTGCGTCCCGAGTTTTTTTTAATATTCATCTGGCCGGGAATAAAAGCTTTTCTTGTAGGCCATATATTCCTCTGGTAATGTTAGTCTCTTACTCTACCACCCCGAAAATACAAAAGACAACAATATTTTGTATACCCTTCTTTCGGGCCTAATAGGTGAGCTATAAACCTCAAGATCACTGCAAATCTTCCAGTCGTATGCATCATAATAAATTAATTGAAGCAACAATTTCATTGCCTCATATGTTTCTTTAGTGCAGATAGCATGGCCCACTGAAATGGAAGGCTTTTCGTTACCAATATGAAGAAGTACAGTTTTCAAGCTGGTCTTGGGTAAATCGATAAATAAACGCCATTCTTGAGGATTGCAGTATATCAAAACAGTAGAAAAACAATCCTTCTTTCCTGAAATATTGTGAGAAGTGAAATATTGTCAGAAATTTACATTTGGCTTCGGTAATACGTAACCCTCGTATCAGAGCTAAGAAATTTCCATTGTTGTATTCGATCTGCGAGTAGCAGACTGAAGAATTCAGATCCCACACAAGATTATTGAGCTCTGGTTGTCCTATAAGATGTGCTCTTGTGGATTCTTCTACGAATTCGCTACTTCCACTGCTTTATAAACATTTGTTACTCGGCACATCTGAAGTATTTTTATCACTCTCTGTTGATTGTATACTTGTAGCACCGAGGAAAATAGGCGTAGGTATATCCGTCGAATGTAACATTGTTTTGGATACATATAAAACATCTGCATATCCCACATTCGACCTATTTTTCTCACGGAAACCCGTTGTTTTGTCCAGGCAGAAGTAGCCGTCAGTTGTGTGATCTCTTGGCTCTCTCAAGAAAATATATAGACCAAAGTAAAGACAGCGATCCTCACCAGCCACCCATTTACTTAAAGTAAGCCTGCAACTGTTACAGAAAGCATGTGGAACCTTTGTTTTATTCTTATTTGCAACAAAAAAACCAAAATAGTGTAAATAAGCAAACATCGGTGCTTCTGTAATTGTGCAGCCGTTATAGCCTGTTATGTATAGTCCACAAACATAACAAAATTTATCCAGTATAGTATAGGTTCTTGAAGGGGTTAAGGAGTCGCGGGCCAAAGGACTCCACGGTGCAAGCTGAGGAAGTGGAAATAACAACATAAACTTTCGATGAAGCTTTCCCCAAAACCGCCATGCGCGGTAAAAAGCCGCATCCTGCACGATCTGACCCTGCTAAATAACTAAACATGATGGATCTAGACAAGGAGGTCGAATGGTCGAATGGTGTCGTGAACGGAACCTCTGGGGTACTGGGCAACCCTCCAGAGTAACCCGCCTTGCACCACATAGGGGGTTCTGATGGTGTGGACAGTATTTCTTCCATTCTCGTGGAAACAACATGAAGATAATAAATACATATAAAACGAAAACCAATGGGGCTCGAGGAATGGCTCCGGCTACAGACTTGTGCCTTGAGTCTATTCCGGAAACGGAGACGATCCAGGGGGCGGCAGCGGACTCTAGAGGTCTCACAACCGGCGTAGATACGGGGAATCAGGGGGTAGCTTCGGCCAGAGACCTGTCCCCGACACCCAAGCTGGGCACCGGAGGGCGGCGAGTTCCGCGGACTCCGGGGGGGCCTCCACTAGTGAGGACACGTCCAAACGTCTTTCCGGGGCGTAAAGAAAGAAGTTCCGGAGGGCGCAGAAAATGGCGACCGGGACGTGGACGGTCGAGAAACCTGTAAAGACGCAAGAGGGGAGTGCGGGTCAGAAGAGGACGCGCTCGAACTCTAGTACGCCCACTACAGACAGACGTCCCAAAAGGGCCAGCGCGCCTGTAAAGGCGCAAGAGGAGAGTGCGAGTCAGAAGACGCCGCGCTCTGGATCTAGCACGCCTACTACAGAGAGGCCTCCCAAAAGGACCAAGTGCGTAACACCGGCGCAGACTGGCTCGTATAGGGAGGCTGCAGAGGGCCTCGGGATGGCGGTGATTGACAGACGCCATCCTGAAGTCATGCTAGACCAGGGGAAGGCGGACCTGATCCAGACTGCGGTGGTAGCTGCGGTGGACCCTCTTCAGGAAAGGGAGAGCCCGCCTCAGTTCCACCGGGCGCGCCTGGCGGGGGGCATCCTCTGAATAACCTGTGCCGGTCCGCAGTCGCGGGACTGGCTGCGAAAAACGATCGGGGGCCTCGGTCAGATTTGGGAGGAGGCGGACTTGACAGCCGTCGAGCCCAAAGAACTCCCAAAGAGACGCAAGGTCCTCGTACGGATCCCTGACCCCGTCCCGCAGGAGACGGTGATCAGTAGACTTAAGATCCAGAACCCTGAACTAGGGACACAACACTGGTCGGTTCTAAGCAGGAAGGCAGAGGAGAAAGGACAGAATCTCGCCTTCTCGATCGACCAGACGTCTTACAGAGACCTTGAAGGAACCTCCTTTAGGGCATTCTGAGGCCTGGGAAGGGTTAGCTTCCGCCCACTGGGGAAGCAACTACGGGTTAATGGGACTTAGGTTCCTTCAGGTCAGCCTCCAACACAGTAGGGCAGCCACGGCCGGACTACTGATGGCTCTGAGGAACACGGATGTGGCCCTCATCCAGAAACCGTACTCCTATAAAGGAGTACCGGGGCTCAGACATGGAAAGTCAACAATTGACGGACCCAGTTCAAAGAGAGCTGTGGAGCTGCTAAATCTTAGCAGAGGACAGCTCAGAAACACAACAGGTCTCTTGACGGGACACATGGCTGTCAAGAGACACCTGCATAAAATGGGGCGGTTCGAAGGGGACCTCGCATGCAGACTCTGCGCCGAGGGGGAGGAATCAGCCCAGCACATCTTGTGCGAGTGTAAAGCTCTGGACCGCAAAAGACAACTGATCTACGGTCATTTTAGACCGGAGACAGAGCAATATAAAACTTCACCCTACCAATCGCTGTGCAGACTAGTTCAAGGCACAGTGATTTTGCAATGGGTGCAGTAAGACTAAGGGTATGCACAATCAACCAAAGGTTGCAGTGCTATCGGGGCGGCAAGGCCGCGGACGAGCCCTGAGGGAACGAAAAAAAATAGGTTCTAGAAGACATTGCTACTTTAAAAGTGCGGCATGAAAAACTAAATGTATTGAAATGCAACCGACGCAATATAGGCTGGTAGAACACACTTTATTTGGCGAACACCAGAGTATGACTCCTGAAGTTCCTCAAAAATGAAACAGTTACCGATACAAAAAGGTAATAGTTTTAAAAGACTGATAAAATTGCTTAATTCATCAACTAATTGATAAGAAATACAAATGGTGTGTGCATGTTTCTAGCAGAGCTGTGTAAAAAAAGCACAAAGATGTCTATAGATACTATGATTTCCTTATCTAAAATGCAGGTGCGACTTTGCAATAATAATCATATTAATAATAATAATAATAATAATAATAATAATAATAATAATAATAATAATAATAATAATAATAATAATAATAATAATAATAATAATAATAATAATAATAATAATAATAATAATAATAAAACATAGCAGATGAGGTTTTTGCTCTTACTGGATTTTCAAACAATCCTATATGGTAACAAAGGTGTGAAAAGCGAATATTAATGTCTATATAATATAATACATATATTTTTTACTAGCATCCCCTTATCGAAAGTGAGTTTGATATTTTAAAACACTGACATGACGACATTTTTATGGCGATATATGCATTGGGCACATCTAAATTTAAAAAAAAAAGTCTGGACGCAGCAAGTGCGTTATAGTAGTGAATTTTCATAAAAATGTTTTTAATAGCAAATTTTTCTAATGAAAGCAGGAAAGCATGCTTCAAATTTCCTTATCACTATAACCGATATAGTAGAAACAATGTACCGAATTTCATAAACATAACTTTATTGGTTGGAAATGTCCATAATTTTTTCTCCAAATGAAATTAAAATATTCCCAAAAAAACTGGTCTGATTTTTCTGACCAACGAATCTTTTCAAGCTATTTACCCACCTAGCAAGATATAATTATTCACAAAAAGCTTTCCGACGACACTCAAAAAAAAATTTGCATGAAAATTTGCGAACATCTTTCTCACGAAATTCCGAAAACATTCTTTTTACATTAAGTATTTACATTTATTCCCAAGATATCACAAAAACCCTACGTACAATGATTCCTACGGGAACACAAAAAAAAATCTCAAAAACTCACAAACGATGAACGCTATTACTTTTTTTTCCTACAGATAAAATCTTATTCGATAAAAAATGCGAAAATGAAATAATATGAGGTGTGTTCCACTAAAAAAAAAGAAACTTTGTATCACCAACGTCTTATGGATCAGCCTGTGATCGTCAAAATAATTTTATAAGATGCAGCTCAAGACACTCTATAAATAACCTGATGCAAAACATGTCCTGACAGTTTTTCTTTTATCTTTATTCTACTAAATAGAGTAAAGTTCCATTAAAGGATAAGCCTTTCTCTGTTAACGAAACTTGCGTTTAGACAGTTAGTTTTGTTTTTAACAAGGACTACACGAAGGTCCTAGTGCGGGCTTTTTTCTTTTAATATTCATTCAGTAGCGAATTTATACATTTTAGTTGGAAAATGCGTTCTCGAATAGACACTTAAAATGTGACGAAGGGGAGCGATCATGTCTCTTGTCTTTAGGGTCGCATATAAATGTCGTTGATCCTAGTACTTTATATTCTTTTAGCCAGCCCATGATGTTGTATTCT
This sequence comes from Tillus elongatus, assembly GCA_964006375.1. NCBI lineage: Eukaryota > Metazoa > Arthropoda > Insecta > Coleoptera > Cleridae > Tillus > Tillus elongatus. Next base: position 35,754,791 of record OZ023266.1, on the reverse strand, counting down.
AGTCAACGCAAGACCAGCCAAATATGTGTGCTGTCTTTCATACTTTGAAATCAAATATATACAACATTTTATTTGGTTTAAAATAATCAGTAATTTTTTTTATGAAATCTGCCCGTTGTAGCTGTTAAATCAGTTAAGTTCCAAAACGTTTTTTCTAGGATCATATAGGATTGATGGCCTTGATTATAAATAAAAGATTCTTATCTAAATGTCATAATTTTTTAAAGCTTCAGTAAAAATATTATTTTGCTTATCATTTATGATATGCCGACACCAATAAAAAAGTATTAAGATAAAACCTGCCTGGAAGGACATTGCAAATGACAAATTTCTAGAAACGGTATTGTCAGTGGAATAAAGTTACAAATGTTTATAGAAGTGCATGCACACAATTGGTCCGAATTATATCTTCCAACTGGGAAGAGGATTGTCAGATGATTTTTGTTTCTCAGTGGAAGGAAGTGGTAACTCATTCATCATAGAGAAACTGAAGCGTGTTTCAAATCGGATAAACATGGGCAAATTTCGTAAGAAAACTTACTACAATGTAAGAACGATTTAAGGACAATATTGAGGCATTTGGGTAAAGCTTACACAAACCCAAAAAGTCTGGATGCAGCAAATGCGTTATGGTAGTTAATTTTCATAAACATATTTTTAATAGGAAATAAGTTTTTTTTAAGAAAGCAGGCATCAAATTTAGTTACCAGTATAACCGATATAGTACAAACAATGTACCATATTTCATCAAAATAACTTCATTGTTTGAAAATGTACAAAAATTTCCGAAAGTAAACTTAAAGTATTCTCGAAAAAACTGGTTTCTTGGTCAACCTTTTAGGTTAATAGCAAATTGAGCTATTCAAATTTGAAGATATTAATGAAAATTCGCTACCATAACGCACTTGCCGCCTCCCGAATTTCTTTTCTTACAAACATGTATTATATTTCGATGGAAAATGCAAAAATGCAATAACATAAGGCGGGTTCGATTAAAAAAAAAAAGAAAATTTAAGTCCCCAACGACTTATGGCCTGTAATTGTAGAAATATTTTTTAAGATATAGCTCAAGACAACCCATAATTAATGTATACATTTTTTTTCGTATCTTGTATAATAACGGATATATTGAGCTTTATTAATTTTTTACGAAAATTCGACAAGGATTTTATACCATTAAACGATACACTCTATAGCCAAGCTACTGCCAAAGCATCAGAGAAAGGGTCTATTTGACATGAATTTTCTGGAAACATTTTAGTAAAATGAAGGACACTGATGATTGAAACTAAGACTTCAGGCTTTGTACAACATTCTTCTTGAGACATTTTCTTTCCATAGCTCATATTAGTTTCAGGTTCTTTGCCTAAATATTACCAATTTTGCCGTTTTATATCGCGACTTTGACGTTTGGAGGAAAACCCAAATTTATTTTCCTTTAAATGCCTGTAACTTTTTTGTCTTTTAACCTACAGAGCTAAATTTTGTTAGGTACTTACCTATAACGTTATAAACCCAGGCGCCAAATCTTGTTGCCCTTACTTTGTTAATTCCGGAGATATAATTTTTGACGATAGAAAACAAAATTTTTCGGGAAAACCTCCGCGGATTTATTCAAGCTACTTGCAAAAGGAATGTATTTGCCGAGTTTAGTCAAAATTGGCCCATTACTTTTTGAGTTATCGGGGTGATACATATATATATATATATATATATATATATATATATATATATATATATATATATATATATATATATATATATATATATACATATATATATATATATATATATATATATATATATATATATATATATATATATATATATATATATATATATATACATATATATATATACATATATATATATATATATATATATATATATATATATATATATATATAAACATATAAAAATTGAAACTGACCCCCGATATGTGTTGTGGGGGGCCTAGTTAGCGCTCATTTGAAGAAATTTTTTCAAAATTTAAAAGTCGGGAACTCCTCATTAGTGATTTTTTTCTTATATGCACCGATTTAAATTCATTAACTTCAAGCCAGTGTTCTGTAAACACCAGAATCTACTAGATAGACCTATTATAAATTTTGTCTGTGTTTGATAACAACTGATTCCTCTTTATATTTAATTGGGGTTTCTAAATTGATGGGAACTTTTATAACTCATAGTTGTATAAAAAACCTTTTTTTCAAACATAAAAATAATGAAACCACTTTATTTTCTCTCAAACTATAAAAATTCAGTTTATGTGTAACAAAACCATTATAAGAAGACTATGTGCACCAAATATAGACTTTTTTATTGATGTGATTTTTTTTAATTTAAAACACTGTTTGTGATTTTCCTTAATTTGACAGATTTTTAGGAAAATTTGCTAGAATAACCAATTTACTGTGTCCAAATTTTTTTAATCGGGGTTGATTACTTGTTTAGTTAATACCTTCTTTTGCATAAAAATGGCAATTTACATAATCGAAAAATATTGAAGACTTTTTTATATCTGACGCATTTACGCAAATTTTGGACTGAAAATATTTATTAGTGTATATTTTTATGGGGGTGCTTTCTGCAATTTATGTACTATTTCATCTAACGCATTTTTTATCTTTTACAAACATTTAAAGGGGCGACGAAATTAGTATAGTATTTCTGAGACATAATATTTTAGTAAAAAAATAAGAGGTAATAATAAGTAAAAGGCTGGACGCAGCACGTGCGTTATGGTAGCGAATTTTTTTTAAAATATTTTTAATAGCAAATATGTTTTTCTTTGATGAAACCAGGCATCAAACTTGGTTACCTATATAGTAGGAACAATTTACCATATTTCATAGAAATAACTTTATTATTTGAAAAGAAACATTTTTCAAAAGTCTGGATGCAGCAAGTGTGTTATGGAAATCAATGTCCATAACATATGTCGATTTGAAGTATGTGATATTAAAATGTCATTTTTGGTCTCGTACAAAATTTACAATTTCGGCAACAATATGGGTAGTTGAGAAAGGTTTGCAGTTGGAAAAGTATTATGGAGTGACTAGTATTAATTGTAAATGGAGATATGAGGTGAAACATTAGATGAACGAAATGGAAGAGGAAAGAAATTTTTTGGAATGTCAAAATTTTAAGGTTGTTGAATTTGGAGTGGTGTCAAGCAGTTTTGGATGCAACTGTGTATAAAATTATGTTAATATTCACCACAAGTCTTAGACTTATTGAATAAACATGTTGTATAATTTTAAGCAATAAAGGTAATAATAATAATAATAAAAAGGTTTTTAATACCAAATGCGAGCAGACATCAATTGATTACCAGTATAGCCTATTAAGTAGAAACAAAGTACTATATTTTATTAAAATTACTTATGGTTTGAAAATATATAAACATTTTCCGAAAATAAACTTAAATGTTGGTTTTCTAACCATTAAAGCTTACGTTAATAGCGTTTGTTATTGAAATTTGAAGGATTTAAAGAAAATTCGCTACCAAAACGCACTTACTGCGTCCAGGTTTTTTTCTTACAAACGCATCATATTTTGATTAAAAAAATGCAAAAAGCATTAACGAATTTGTTCTACGAAAATTAGCTAAAAATTATAGACCGTTAAACCATAAACTTCACTAAACCTACAGCGAAAGCATCAACTTAACTAAACTGACAGCCAAAGCATCAGAGGAAGGGTCTATTTGAAATGAATTTTCTGTAAATAATTTAGTAAAATGAAGGGCAATGAGGGTTGATTCTGAAACTTACGGGTTTGCAGAACACTCTTCTTGCAACATTTTCTTTTCAAAATCCGTATTTGCTTTACGTTTTTTGCCTAAACATTGCCAATTTTGACGTTTTTTTGACGTTTTTGACGTTTTTTGATGTTTTTAGGAAAACTCTAAAATTTGTTTATTTAACTCCCCATAACTTTTTGTCTTTACAGATAGAAACCTAAGCTTTAGTACAGAGTTCACTCTTTATAATACAAACACGCGTACAAAATTTTGTTGCCCTTGCTTTGTTATTTCCGGAGATATGAATTTTTTTAGAAAGAAAACGCAAAATTTTTCAGGAAAACCTGTTCCGATTATCCTGGCTAACGAACTTGTCCAAGCCACTTGCAAAAGGAAGGTACTTACCAAATTTAATCAGGATTGGTCCATTATTTTTTGAATTATCGGTCGGATATATATATATATATATATATATATATATATATATATATATATATATATATATATATATATATATATATATATATATATATATATATATATATATATATATATATATATATATATATATATATATATATATGATTTTTTTTAAATTCGCTAATAACTAGGAATATCTTCTTTTGCATAAAAATGCCAATTTACATAATCGAAAAATATTGAAGACTTTTTTATATCTGACGCATCTACGCAAATTTTGGACTGAAAATATTTATTAGTGTATATTTTTATGGGGGTGCTTTCTGCAATTTATGTACTATTTCATCTAACGCATTTTTTATCTTTTACAAACATTTAAAGGGGCGACGAAATCAGTATAGTATTTCTGAGACATATAATTTAGTAAAAAAATAAAACTATTAATAAGTAATAACTAGCAATACCTTCTTTTGCTTAAAAATGCCAATTTACATAATCGAAAAATATTGAAGACTCTTTTATATCTGACGCATCTACGCCAATTTTGGACTGTCACTGACAATATTCATTAGTATATATTTTTATGGGGGTGCTTTCTGCAATTTATGTGCTATTTCATCTAACACATTTTTTAGCTCTTACAAACATTTTTAAAGAGGCAACAAATTCACTATAGTATTTCTGAGACAAAACATTTTAGTAAAAAAATAAAGACTCCTGGTGAAACTTCACAAGAGATAGTTTATTTTTGTTAAGTATTTAGATGTCATGACCCTTCTCGATATAAACTAGACACACCTACAATTTTTTTTCTTTGTTTGGAATAATTTTTAAGAGTCCCTCGTCATTAATTGTGGTTATTAAATTAATTGTAACGTTTATAACTTGTATAAAATATGTTAGTTTTTCTTTAACTTATATTTGTTTTTACATTTGTAAATCTACAACAATTTTCTCATCTTATTCGATTTTAATAAAAATGGCAGTATATTCATCTAGAAAATACACAATTTAAACAAAACATCTACACTTACATACTTTGTCCATCAAATGTCTTCTGTAAACTGGAAATATTAGGCGAACTTTAAAAGTTTTACAAAGTCTTATAGTTAACCAAATTCTTGTGTTTAGTAGTTTTTTATGTATAATATCCACGATAAGCTATTATAAGAAACAATAAAATTATACACATTAGCTGATATAAAAAGTTGTGCGAAAGTTTTCGTGCGTTGTTCTTCGTATGCCGTTGAGATTGTATCAAGCGGCGCGATCCAGCGTCCGACTACTGTGTTATCAGAGGGTAGTAGTAGCTTTATAAGCGTCGCGACGGCAAATCAGCATCCGTCGAAGCGCATCCTCCGTCTAACCCACTTCACCATATTTCCGATATAATACCTTTTATAACTCTGCGATGTAAAAAATCAAATTTATGTTATGTACAATATTGTACGTACTTATAACAATAATCAAGTACCTAATTAGTTACACAAGCAAGCAAAATTCACGTCTCTATTCTATTTTAAATGTATTTTTCTAAAAGTGGGGAATTTTGTTTCATTTTCTAAACCTGATTTTCAGCTCTAATGGACACTATATCACATTTCACTTATTTACGGAATAAAAGTAATTTTAATAAGTACATGGTAACTCATCTGCTTATTACAAAAGGTAAAACAAATGATTCAGCAAGTGCGTTAGGTTGGAGAATTTTCATTAAACGTTGCAGAAAATTGGCTATGAAAAGATCTAGACTCTTAAATTTCGAAAATATTTCTTGAAATGAGCACGAACTAGGCACCAAAAACGCATACCCGGGGTCAGTTTCAATTTTTTTAATTATATATATATATATATATATATATATATATATATATATATATATATATATATATATATATATATATATATATATACAGGCTGGCGCATTGAAAAAGAAACAGACCGATTTGCGTCCAGACAAATTTTTCTTAAGAAACACTGAAACACGTCAATTTTAATATTGAGGGGGACATGTTTTGACATAAAACTCAACTTTGTCACATCAACCCCTTAAGGGTGGTGATAACAACCCTTATATTTGAAATAGGAAAATGGGTCGACTGTTACATCATTCGAAAGCTCTTTCTTTTCTGAATTCAGCACACTATTTTTTTTTTGAAGTTTTATCAACTCGTTTAAAAAATTTTCACAGTTGGAGTTGCAAGAACGTATTTCATTCATTGTGATAATAAATGCACTAATTAGTCAATTTTTCGTTAAAAAAAACCTAAAAGACAAAACCAAACGTTCAAAAATGTTTAATCGGTTAAGCAAATTGTTGACTACAAGTTTCCACACAAGAGTACAAGTTTTGTTCAAAACGAGCTCTAACTTTCTGGAGCATTTGAGGAGTTATTCGACGGCACTCTTCAACAATGCGTCGTCGTAATTCTTACAGAGACTCCGGTTCTGTTGCGTAAATTCTACTCTTTAAATGGCCCTATAGAAAGAAATCTAAATGAGTTAAATCCGGTGATCTAGGGGGCCACTCAATAGCACCTCTACGCCAAATCCATTGCTCTGGAAACTCTCAGTTCAAAAACTCCCTAACATGTTGTGAAAAATGCCGAGGAGCTCAATCTTGTTCAAACACTAATGGATTTTCTTGATAGCGATCATCATTTTCAACAATGTCAATTAGTAGAAGGTAAACGATATCTTCTAGTAACTCCAAATACGTTTAGCCACTCAAACTGCCAACAAGAAAAATTGGTCCGTTTAAACGGTCTCCAAAAATGCCAGTCCAGACATTCAATTTCTGTGGAGTTTGAGTGTGGACTTTGTAAAAGTTTCTTGGATTTTTATCTGCCCAATAACGACAATTATGACGATTGAATGTAGATTTTAATAAAACAGCCTCCGATCAAACTCATCTTCATTCAGTTGTTGTGCAAGATGAATTTTATATGGGTGAAATTTATGATGCTTCAATATTCGCTGAATAGTTCTTCTTTTGATGTTTGAAACAGTGACCAATTTTCTTGTGCTCAAAGTTGAGTCTGCACCAATTTGTCCTAAAACTTAAATCTCAGTAGTCTCATTTCTAATCGGAACATCACGTTTAGGATCCCGTTTTTTGTTGGCTACTGAACCATTTGTCGAAACTTTGCAACTGACTCCAAAATGTAATTTCTGTTAACATGTCTGTTCGGATGTCGTTCATTAAACAAATTTGCGGTACGGTTGGCACAGTCATCGTTTTTGAAAAAAAAATTATTTCAACTCTTTCTTCTACAGCATACACCATTGTGAAATTAATTAATTAATTTTCGGTAGTACTATCAAGTATCAAACCGACCGATCAACTGAAATAATAAACCGCATTTCTCTCATTCCGATAAGAAATGTTCTGATAGTCAGTTTTTTGTTTACAAACCAAGAAAACATTGTCTATCAGCACATTTCTTATCGGAATTAGTGAAATGCGTTTTTGCATCTTCAACTGTGAATAATTTTTAGACGAGTTGATAAGACTTCCAAAAAAATTTGTGTGCTGAAAAAAAGAGCTTTCAAATGATGTAACACTCGACCCATGTTCCCTATTTAAAATATAAGGGTTGTTATCACCACCCTTAAGGGTTTGATGTGACAAAGTTGAGTTTTATGTCAAAACATGTCCCCCTCAATATTAAAATTGACGTGTTTCAGCGTTTTTTTTTAAAAAAAATTCTTTGGACGCAAGTCGGTCTGTTTCGTTTTCAATGCGCCACTCTATATATATATATATATATATATATATATATATATATATATATATATATATATATATATATATATATATATATATATATATATATATATATATATATATATATATTTAAGTGGCTTGGATAAGCTCGTAAGCCAGAAAAATTAAGCCAGTTTTTACGAGGAAGTTTTGGTTTTTCCTTTAAATAATGTTGGTATCTCCGAATGTAACAAAGCTATGATAACCAAATTTGGTAGGCAGGTTTATCTTATAGAAAGTATACTAAGAACCAGAATTTAGACTTTTGAGTTAAAAAATAAGTTATGGGCATTTAAAAGAAACGAATGTTAACCGCTGGGGATCAGAGAAGGGCACAAAACCAAAATATTGTGTGCGGTAAACGAAACCTGTTACATATTACAGCAAGTATTAGTTTTTCTTAGCGCAAAACGTTTAAAAAAATACGGAAAAAACTACTTTTAAAAATTTTAACATGTTTTTTGTAAAGGTAAAAATTTGCGATTTTTAAACAAAGATTTGGAATCGAATACGATTATCTGGAAAGAATGTGGAGAAAATATTTTTTACAAAGCCTTAACTTTCTGCTTCAACGGCCATTGATCTTCATGCTACTGAAATCTTTTCAGGAGAAAATGTATTGCGAATACGCCCATTCTTTGAAGTAAGATAGTTTGTGATTTAACAATCTAATCTTATTTTATGTAACAATAAATTTGAAAAAGTCCCCCTCATTAGACAGTAAATCGATAAGCGGACAAACCATGTATCCAGTAGCAGTCCAGAAATAGCAAGTGCTTTATGGTAAACTATAAGTATTAAATTGTATCTATCTCTGTTAATTTTTATTAAAATTATTGTTAAAAATTGCGTAGCATATCTAGGCATTATAGCACGTCCTAAATAAGAGAGTTTGACAAAAAATTTCATCTCTTTCTATAGGGATTAAACTGCACTTTTTTACGTTAGTAGTGGTGCCTTGGGTTGGATTTGAGACTTTCTTCCTTAAGGTTGTGACAATCTCTGTAGGGGTCAATTTTAAAAAGCATCCGTTTTTCGTTTTGTTCCTGATTTAATTATAATGTCCGCAGATTTTGTGATTATTTGGCGAATTTTGGAAGAAAAATATTAAACTACTGAATTCAAATAAGGCTACATGTATTCTCACCATAATAAGAACCTGCATACCGGTTGTGCTCTAATTAGAGCTCATCGGTACGGTATACTAATTACAGCGAGAATACACCTATAAAGTAATGTGACTATGGTAGCCAACCGCCAAAAACATTGTGAGCCTTCAGGGTGAAAAAAAAGGTCAATCACCGACACCAGGGAGCAATTTCACCTCACTATCCTGTAAATTTTACCTGTCTGGTGAATTTTTCATCGCCTGATGACGCCAGCTTTGTTAGTGAAACGATCATCAGGTCTAAATGTGTGTTGTGGTGATTTGGGTTCTCCAAGTGTACTTATTGTGCTCATCACAAGTTACAATCTTCACTTACTGAAAGCTCTAAGTAGGTAGCTATTACAAATAAAACAATTATCTAAATATATAACTCCAATTTTTGCAACCGGTTAGTAAAATGGGTGTTATTAAAATAAAGTTAGGAGGCCTGTGAATAACAAGTTTGCTATGTACATATATAATCCAATATATATGTAACTGCTTTATCTTAGCAGCAAGGGTTGTGAAAACTTAAATACAACAAAGAATTCAGTGAAACTGGTAAAATTCAACTGGGCGAGAACAAAGGAACGCAGACGTAAAAATTAAATTTAAAACGAGTGGAGTATATTCAAAAACGTTTTATAAGCTTCAAAGGGTCTTTACGTAAAATACGTTCGAGTATGTTGAGTCAATTGAATTGGACATTTCCCTTCATATAAATTGGGAATTGCTGACAAAAACCTTAGTCAACATGTCTAGTGGAGAGTAAAGTGTTACAGTGCGAAGCAAAATACTGTAATATGGGATGTTCTTTGGCGTTCTTTATGACAAGTCAAAGATTTTTAAACAAATTCGCTTATGGAGAGGTAACGATTATAATGCTTTTACAAAATTTCACCAGTGAGAGCATAGACACCCTATAGCTTATGTACATATAAGATTCGTTTCAAATTATATATGTATATATATATATATATATATATATATATATATATATATATATATATATATATATATATATATATATATATATATATATATACAGTCTGTCCACCGATTGAGTGTGGGTAGGGTATAAGTGACAAAAAAAAAATTGAATTAGATTATAATATTCTGTGAATCGCTCCTGCTTTGTCTGAAACTAAGTTGTTGACAAAACAAACCAAATCACTTAATATACAGGGTGGTTTAGCACTGATTTAATTAAATGTGTTAAGAGTAAACTACTTTCGTTTATAAAGATACCGCAAAAAGTTATTAATCAACTTGTTTAGAATTAAAATTTATCACATGCTCTCAATTTTCAGTCAGATCAACCTACTTTGAATTTTCATGTAAATTATTATCATTTTTTCCCTATTAACATGAAGCTTTTTACCTGTGGTTTTATGTACGCAAGTGCGCAAAGTAAGTAACCATGCAATGTTAAATAATAATTTATTAGTAAAATACTAAACACTTATTGCTAACAAAAATAAAAACGAACAACGAAAAAGAAAGAAATTATTCAAATGCGCTGCCACCAACCGATACACATAACTCAGCCCGTTTAGTAAATGCTTTGTAGGCATTTTGAATATGTTGAATTGGAATACCGTCAATTGCCTCTCTCAACCTCAGTTTCAACAAATCAAAATCGTTGTTTAATGGAGCCGCGTAGACTTTTTGTTTGAGATAGCCCCATAAATAAAAGTCCATTAAGTTAAGATCGGGACTTCTGGGAGGCCAAGGTATTGGCCCATATCGACCAATCCACCGCTCAGGAAATTCGCGATCTAACCATTCTCGAAAGATTCCTGTTGCATGTGCTGGGTGGCCGTCATGCTGAAAGTATGCTTTTTGTCTATCTTTTAGTGACATGTATATGCAAATGGTCTTGATGAATATTTTCCAGCATTTCCAGATAATTTGTACTGGTTCATGTTCCGCTCAGTAAAATATGGCCCAATTATCCCAATGTAAGAATCAGCACACCACACATTTACTATTTTATGGCATTGTCTTCTGCAATTAAATCTATAATTTGGATTCTCCATAGACCAATGCCGTGCATTTTGGGAATTTACCACCCCATTAGTGGTGAAAGTGGATTCGTCCGAAAAAATAATACTTCTGCCAAAATTGTGATTTTGTAGATATTGCTCGCCGTACCATAAACAAAAATCTAATCGTTTTGACTCGTCATTTTTTTCCAAAGTGTGTACAAGTTTGCTTTGAAAGGTTTCACCTTGTTGGTACTGTTACAAAGCACTTCAATAGATGTAGGTGCGGTGTTGCCACATCTCCAGAACCCCCCAACATCTGGGAATTTTTGCACAATCTGGCATCACCGCATCCCCACCCCACCCCCCTGGTGGTATCTGGGGTGACCCCCCACAGGCGAAGTCTCAACCCTCTAGGACCAGAAATAACGAAGTTACCAACTTGTACCCCGTCGGAACGGATAACTGAGGTCTGCACATTCCGAACAGCCTGCATATACACCCTGTATGCGCAGAGAACCCTTACACCCTGTATACACAGGGAGATCTTATATTACGAGAAACACCTCTTGTGTAACATAGGAGTGATGACCACATTTGGATCATCCTATAAATACATCCCCCTGTATACACACGGGACCGATCTGTATTCACAGAACCTTCTAGCAAAAGAAGGTCCTGGAATATTCTGGAATGGAATGCTCCAGAAACCTGATGGAAGGTACGGCGAGTATATAAACGCGAAAGCCAGCCAGACAGTTCAGTTCAGTTAGAGAATGTTGTAGTGACTCGAAGAAGCAGTAACTAGTGTGAAGTGTTATAGAGTAGCGACTGTAGTTTCAGTGTATTAGCGACTTTTGTACAAATTAGTGATTGCAAGGCCAGATAAACTAAGTGTTTTGTGAGAGATACATTCTAGAACTTTTATTGTATCCATATTTAGAGAATAAATAAAGTTGTTTTGTTAAAATTAAAAGTATCACTTATCCAGAACCCGGAGAAAACGCAACAGTACGATAAATTTGTTGCAAATGCGATTTGCTAATATTGCCAATTTCTAATGCCCTTCTTCTTAAGACAATTTCGGAAAACGCCTAACAGAATCCATAGCTAATGCAGCTGCAGCATTGTCTTCTTCGTTTAGGTCGTATTTTGTCTTTTTAATATTTAAAACACTCCCAGTACCCATAAATTTTGTAACAACTTTTTTTACACCAGTAGCGGAAACCGAATAATTTTGCCAGCGTTCAAGGAATTTTCTTATCACTCCCTGATAAGAATGTTCTTCACCCAAACCATAGCAGTGCACAATAAACACTTTTTGTTCTGTTGTTAACATCTTTAAATACAGAAGCTTGCCGTTCTTGACAAATTAAATTTGACGTTTCAATTTTCCAAATAAGTAGTATTCCGGGAAACGAACAAGGCAGAGCTCAAGTAGTCATGCAACTCTCCAATTACTTTACTTTTTTTATTGGTTGAGAAGAAAGCAAACCTACCACAAGTGTGGTTAAGGCTTTTTTTATATAGTTTTAAGTATTTTTTGACGTACACCGAATCACAGAAGCCGTCGAACGTCATTTAAATAAAGTCGCAGCTAAAAAAAATTCATAGTAGGCTGATCTGTTTGAAAATTTAGAGCCTGTCATAAATTTAAATTCTAAACAATTTTTGTTAGAAACTTTTTGCGGTATCTTCATAAATGAAGGTAGTTTACTCCTAATACATTTCATTACATCAGTTACAAACCACCCTGTATATTAATTGATTTTGTTCATTTTCTCAACATCTCAGTTTAAGACAAAGCAGGAGCGATTCCCAGCATATCATAATCTAATTCGAAATTTTTTTTGACACTTATACCTTACCCACACTCAATCCGTGGACACACTGTATATATAGGTTGGCTCAACATATGCACCACGGTGTCTCACATCTATTTTTTTCGTTATTTCGAATTTATTTTAAACGGAGATTGAGTAGGTTGAAAAGGAGTACAACATACAGTTATTTTCAAATATACAGGTGATCCGAAAAAGTGTGACACCTCAAAGTTATGTTTTTTCTTGTGAAATGGAACACCCAGTATTTGACAACGTTTTTGGATTCTATGGGAAGAATAAGGTTCACTCACTCCAAGTGTTGTTATACCCAGCTATTAAGGTTTGCCAGATATCTTGATTGTTCGACGAATGTGAGGTTCTCGAAAAATATTATCTCCATTGTCAGATAATGTCGTAAAAAAACTCACTAGCTTTTGATGGTGGATTTGGTACTTCATCAACTACTGTAGTCAATATTTAGAAACACTCTACAGGCCGCTCAAGAATTCAACTTTTATTATCGACACATTCAAATCAAATTATGTCCTTTACTTCAAATGGAACATCCTATTTTTTTCTGCATTTCATATAAAAAATAATTCCCTTTCATATAATACTAGGGTTCCCTATACCGAAGTGCAGCGGTTCTGGCGCTATTCACACTTTTAATATAGTTTTTGCAAAAATAAGATTTTTTATTTTTAACAAAAAATTTAACTTGCTTTGTTTGCAATTCAATCTGGAAACAAATGATAAAAATAAAAACAGAAAAACCAAGAGTAAATATAATAAACATTGTTCTGCAAATGTCCAAAATGACGTCCATCCGGTTCAATGCATAATTGTAGCCTTTGTTCAAAGGACCGCTTGACACTAAGCAAAATTTGCGGCGATATTGTATTGAAAGCATTGCGTATGCGTTTTTTCATGCCATCTTATATGGTCGGAAGCATTTCATATACGATAATCTTAACATGTCCCTACAAGTCCCTACAGTCTCTTAATACCAGGAAAACCTCTGGCCTTGACGAGATCACAGCAATTGTTCTCAAAAAATGCGCACCAGAACTTGCTCCTGTCCTGACTCGTCTGTTTCAGATATCTTACAATGAATTCCCTAGTAACTGGAAAACTGCTCGAGTACAACCCATCCCCAAGTAAGGATCCAAAGTACTTCCTAGCAACTACAGACCTATTTCTCTCCTTTCAGTCGTCTCTAAAGTGATGGAAAAGTATATAAACACCGAATTACTAAAATTGTTGGAACAACACAGTCTAATCCACGACAGGCAGTATGGATTCCGTCAGCACAGATCGACTGCCGACCTCCTTTCCTTTGTAACCCGTTCTTGGAACAAGTCTATGGAACTACACGGTGAATCTCAGATTGTTGCTCTAGACATATCCAAAGCATTCGACCAGGTCCGGCACGCAGCGCTGCTTAATAAACTTCCGTCCTATGGCCTACCACCAAAACTTTGTACCTGGACAGCAAATTTCTTCTCCAACAGGAGCATTTCTGTTGTTGTGGATGGCCATTCCTCTAAGCCTGTCTCTTTAGCATTATTAGATGAGGATTGCAGACTCATAGAGGGTTCTGCCTCCGTGGACCTCCAAAAAATATTAGACTGGGGAAGTAGAAATCTTGTACAATTCAACCCCACCAAATCTCAGTCTTGCTTTCTTTCTCATAAGAGATACACCAGCCCTAGACCCATCACAATAAACAACCAAGTTATTCAAAGTAATGAGTCCTTTACTCTTGTTGGCATTTCTGTGGATCGAAATCTTAATTGGCACCAACATGTCACATCAATTGCAGAAGCGGCTGCTAATAAATTGGGTTTCCTCTTCCGGGCTCGCAAATACTTTTCACCAGCTAATTTCTATACCTTATATACTTCACAAATAAGGCCAAACCTCGAATACTGCTCCCACATCTGGGGTGCAGCTGCCGCTTCTACACTCTCTATCATGGACTCCATTCAAAAGAGAGCTATACGTCTCATCGGTGACCCTACCCTCACCCAAAGGCTGCCATATCTTTCCCACTGACGTGCCCTTGGTGACCTCTCTTTCTTTTATAGATATCTGCACGGGCACTGCTCAGAGGAGCTTTCCTCCATAGTTCCCCCACCTGCTGCCCCCAACAGATCTACCAGGGGAACAGAGCGAATGCACCCTTTTACTGTCCAGGTCACCAGACATAGAACATCTTGTTATGCCCGCTCTTTGGTCCCGAGGACTTCCAAGTTGTGGAATTCCTTGCCGGCACATGTTTTTCCTTCTCCTCCGAACCTCCAAACCTTCAAGTCCAGAATTAACAGGTTGCCTCTTTTCTCCTTGTCAACACCCACGGTACGATAGTATTTAGGCTGTAAGCCCTCGTGGTGTGTTGTTAAAATTTAAAAAAAAATCAAGACAAGTTAGGTCTGGCAATCTGGCTCGCCAGTTTTGTGGACCCCCTTGTCCTAACCAGTTATTGGGAAAATGTCTACTAGGTTCTTGTCGCACTCTAATTTGAAAATGTGCCAGAGCACCATCCAGTTGTAGCCACATCCGCTTTATAATAGATAGTGAGACGTCTTCCAAAAAGTTCAGGCAAACTTTGACGAAGAAACCTCCGAAACCTATCTCTATTTAGGTGTCAATTGTAAAACTAAGGACCTATTACTCCTAACCCTAAGATTCCACCCAAGACCTTAATATAACAACGATTCCGACTGTTAATACTGCGGTAAAATATGGATTTTCATCAACGTATTACTGAAAATTATGTCTGTTTACCAAGCCGTTACTATGAAAAGTCGATTCGTCTGTAAACAGTCAATAATCGAAAAAGTGTTCGTCCTTACTCAACAACTCTATCCATCAAATTTCATTAAAATATCTTTACAATTTTCGGATAAAAATTTTTTTTTTGAAAGAAAATTCTACATTTTCCAGGATACCTTGTCCAATTTTCCTACCTGACGAACTCATCCAAGCCATTAATAAAAGAAAGGCATATATATATAAACATACAGGGTGTTTACGGAAATCGGGAACAATAGCTATCTTCGTTATTATTGGAGCTACAAAGCCCATTTAACCGACTTCGTAGCTCAAATAATAACGAAGATAACTGTTGTTCCCGATTTCCGTAAACACCGACAATTGGAAACGCTTGGGATCAAGTTATCTTCGGAATATTGTACTGGGATGGAAAATCTATTATGTGTGCGTATAGAATGGCTTGCGCTGAGTCGATTGAACGCAAAATATTCATATCGTTCCATTTAAAAAAATGAGGTTTTGTCAACATATTTGGCAGTTGTTGTGCAATACAGATATCCGTGACATATTCAGAAGCGGGGTGTCTGGTTGGTCAACCTTGCCCATTTAACCGACTTCGTAGCTCAAATAATAACGAAGAAAACACTGTTCCCGATTTTCGTAAACACCTACAATTGGCAACGTTTGGGATCAAGTTATCTTCGGAATATTGTACTAGGATGGAAATACTATTATGTGTACGTATAGAATGTCTTGGCCTGAGTTGATTGAACGCAAAATATTCATACCGTTCCATTTAACAAAATTGAGGTTATTTTAACAGATTTGACAGTTGTTGTGCAATCCAGATATGCGTGACATATTCAGAAGCGGGGTGTCCAGTTGGTCAACTTTGCCTGTTTAACCGACTTCGTAGTTCAAATAATAACAAAGATAACTATTGTTCCTGATTTCCGCAAACACCTACAATTGGCAAAGTTTGGGATCAAGTTATCTTCGGAATATTGTACTGGGATGGAAAGTCTATTATGTGTGCGTATAGAATGGCTTCCGCTGAGTCGATTGAACGCAAATAATTCATATCGTTTCATTTTAAAAAATTGAGGTTATGTCAACAGATTTGACAGTTGTTGTGAAATCCAGATATCCGTGATATAATCAGAAGCGGGGTGTCCAGTTGGTCGACTTTGCCCATTTAACCGACTTTGTAGCTCAAATAATAACGAAGATAGCTATTGTTCCCGATTTCCGTAAACAGCCTGTATAGGAATTGAAACTAACCCCGGATATGGGTTCTAGGGGTCCTAGTTCCCGCTTATTTGAAAAAATGTTTACAAAGTCTCACCATCGATACCTCTCCATTAGTGAATTGTTTTAAATTAAAAATTCACTAAAAAATGGAAAATGAGTATAATGGATTCAGAAACCCAAAACGGAACAATATTTTGGTTGCTATATTAGAGAAGTTTAAAATTTTGACTTCATCTCCCTTTGTTAAATCGTTGCATTAACCAACAAGTCAAACACTTCAGGTTCTCCAAAGCCCAAAACGACAGGAATGCGCAAATCAAAGATCAAGAGCATGCTGATTTGGTTATTTGATAGCCAAGGAATCGTCCACAAAGAGTTTGTGCCTTAAGGATATACAGTGAATCAATATTTTCATCGACAGGTTTCAGAAAGAGTCCGGAAAATGGTCGTGCGTGTGAGACCAAACATCAAGAACAGCTGGATCCAGGATCAGACAATGCGCCTTGCCAGGCAGGAATTTCCATAAACGAGTTTCTGGCCAGTAAAAATATTAATGTGGCTCCCCGACCTCCTTACTCACTCACTGACTCGAGTCCTTGTGACTTTTACTTCTTTCCAAGATTGAACATCCATTTCAAAGGAACATCATTTTGAAACATCCGAAAACATTCAAACGGCTGTAACCGACCAGCTAAAGGCTATTCCATTATCCGCGTTCCAGCACTGCTATGAGGAGTGGAAGAACCGTATCCAATGCTGTGTGGCTTCTCATGGAAATTATTTGGATGGAGACAAACCTCAATAATATATAATAATATTTAAAGAACTCAGTCTCATTACTTAATGTAAAGACCTCATATATATAAAATTCGTTAAAGGAATAAAAAGTCTGGACGTAGCAAGTGCGTTATGGTAGTGAATTTTCATTAAAATGTTTTTAATAGCAAATATATCTTTTATTTTAACGACAGGAGGCATGAAATTTGGTTCCCAATATAACCTATATAATATAAATAATGTATCACATTTCATCCAAATAACTTTATTGTTTGAAAATATAAAAAAAATCGAAAATAAGCTCAAAATGTTCCCGAAGACACTGGCTCCCAGTCAACGAACGTTAAGTTAATAGTAAATTGAGCTATTGAACTTTGAAACATATAATGAAAATTCGCTACCATAACGCACTTGCTGCGTCCTGAGTTTATTTTCTTACAAACATGCATTATATTTGGATAAAAAATGCAAAAATGTAATAATATAAGGTGTGTGCGATTAAAAAAATGTTTTTAATAGCAAATCTGTCTTTCTTTAATGAAAGCAGCCATCAAATTTGGTTACCCATATTGTAGAAGCAATGTATCATACTTCAACAAAATAACCTTTGTTTAAAAGAGTACAAAATTTTTCCGAAAATGAACTTAAAATATTTCGAAAAAACTGGTCCAATTTTTCTGGGAAACGGACCTTTTTAACTTATTTACCCACCTACCAAAATATAATTACTAACAAAAACATTTTCGGCGAAATTTGAAAATTTGCAACCAGCTATTAAACTTGCATTAAATGTCTTAAAATTGCTTATCTTTCATTAGTGACTTTTTCAACGAAAAGTAGCTAAAAAAATATTAGAAATACACAATCTGATCAGATAACTTTAAAATTGAATCAAAGACGAAAAAGTATTAAAAAAAAGCTGAAAGAGAAATTCAGTCAACAGTGAGATTTGAACCCGCGTCCCTTTGTTTATCAGCCAGGCATCTAACCATTCGATCACCCTAACAACTTAAGAATGTTGTGCAATAAAAGGTAGATAACACGTGATGGTCTTCAGTTATTTATTTGTAATATGTAAGGTTTTTAGGGGCATATTTTGCAACTATCTTAAAAAATGAGAAGAGTGGCATAAATCTAGTACATTCTAATATACATTTTATGCAATATTTACCGTTCATAAACCACAATAGTTATAAGAATTTTCACGCTTCAAATCTCCAGTTTGATATTTACGGGAGATAAATTAGAAAATCTTCAAAGTAATTTTTCTGCTATTTCTTAAACTTTTTGCGCCATGAAAAGATAAACGTTGTATGTAATATTTAATAGATTTTGTTTCACACATCCAATACTTTGGTATTGCTTCTTCCCTGGTTCTAGTGGCACTAGCTTTATTAAGTGCCTATACCTTTTTTCTTGTTTCACCTTAGAGATCTAAATTTTGGTGCAGAGTTTGGTTTTTACAATGTTAATTATCCTGCCAAATTTGGTTGCCATAGATTCATTATTTCCGAAGATATGAATTTTTTCCCAAAGAAAACCCAAAATTTACATGGAAAAACCAGATCGATTTTCCTGGCTAACGAACTTATCTAAGTCATTAATAAAAGAAAGTTATCTGCCAAATCTTATCAAAATCGGTCCATATGTGATATAATCAGAAGCGGGGTGTCCAGTTGGTCAACTTTGCCCATTTAACCGACTTTGTAGCTCAAATAATAACGAAGATAGCTATTGTTCCCGATTTCCATAAACACCCTGTATAGGAATTGAAACTAACCCCGGATATGGGTTCTAGGGGTCCTAGTTCCCGCTTATTTGAAAAAATGTTTACAAAGTCTCACCATCGATACCTCTCCATTAGTGAATTTTTTCAAATAAAAATTCACTAAAAAATGGAAAATGGGTATAATGGATTCAGAAATCCAAAACTGAACAATATTTTGGTTGCTATATTAGAGAAGTTTAAAATTTTGACTTCATCGCCCTTTGTTAAATCGTTGCATTAACCAACAAGTCAAATAAATTAGGGATATATTTGTACAAGCAGCATAATTACGCGATGATTTCTATTCCTGTCTTTATCTTTATATAGAATACACGTAATAGTAATTATTTACTTACAATGCAATAAGTCATAAGTAGATAGTGCGACACCTGGGCTCATCCCCTCCACTTTTTACTGCGCATGCGCGAGTCATCATGCGCATGCGCTGACCTGCGCAGACCTGTGACAGTTGACAGCTGACCTGTCAGATTTGACAGGTGTCAAATGTCACTGACCTGACAGCTGTCAACGTCAGCTGTCACCTGACCTGACATGTGTCAACGTCAAATGTCACCTGACCTGTCAGATGACGTCACAAGCATTCCAAGATGGCTGACCTGTAATAGACAGTTGCAACCCGGGTTCTCTCTATGGAACTAACCTGAGATGACGTCACAAGCATTCCAAGATGTCTATGGAACTAACCTGAGATGACGTCACAAGCGTTCCAAGATGTCTGACCTGTGTGTCCATAGATATCTACAAGTCAGGTTAGCTCTCCATGTGTGTTTGTCTGATTGTTTATTAAGGTTATGTCATGTGTGTTGATTACCATGCATCTGTTTGTTTATTAAGGTTATGTATTTTGTTTATGAAGGTTAGGTGTTCGTATACAGACTGATTACCAAGCCATTTTGATTGTTTATTAAGGTTATGTTTGTATTTGTTGATTAAGGTTATGTTCGTACACACACACACACACACACACACACACACACACACACACACACACACACAGCTGTCTGTATTTGTTTATTAAGGTTATGTTCACACACGTGTTGATTACCAGTCATATGATTGTTTGTTAAGGTTATGTATTTGTTATTTGAATGCAAACAGACATGATAATACAAGAGTGTACTTACATACAACAAGAGACGTCAGCCTTCTTTCACAGCTTAATACACACACTACTGAACAGGTGTCTTCTGTGTTGAGGATACAGACAGACAACTGATTGCCATTGTTGAAGCTTATACATGCTGTTTAACAAACACGTCATGACAGTTCAAAGTCTTTGCTTAAACTGACAGATGCATGTGTATTTGAAAGAAAAGCATTCGCCTGAACTTAGATTTGAACCCACGAACCTCGAATCAGCCGTTGTTTGCTTTACATATATACACTGTCCCTAAACCAATAGCTCCACAGACACACACGTTAAAAGTTTGTTCGCTGTTGTATATATAAAACAAAGCCAGTTGTTGTTGTTGACATATGAGGTTAGGTGTTTGTATACATGTTGATTACCAATCATCTGATTGTTTAGTAAGGTTATGTTTGTATTTGTTATTTGAATGCAAACAGACATAATAATAAGAGTGTACTTACACACAGCAAGAGACGTCATCCTTGTTTCACGACTTAACACATACTGAACAAGTGTCTCTGTCTCTTGAAGGATAAACAACGTTTTACAGTTGTTAACCTTGATCCTGTTTGAGCTTGTCTGTGTATCTGTTTAATATACACAAGAGAGAGGCCCTCTTAAAGGTAAACAACCTGTCAGTTGATGACCTTGTGTTATATCTGTTCAATAACCCCACATTATTCGTGTTTGAGCTTGTCTAGAATACAGTCATTAGAAGTATGACATCATCCATGTAAAAACAAATACAGTTTAAAACGGTTACTGTGGGTAATATGTATAAATAGGTTACACACAGACACTCTTAAACATATTCACAAGTCAGTTGTTGTTGAGAAAAGACTTACTGCAGTTTGTTCTAACCCAAATCTGTTTTAAAATGGCTACATTAAGTGATGTGTGTTACCAACAAATTAAAGACAACTTCTGGTATGGTCTATTTGGAGACTTTCAACTTATTATCGATAAAAACACTGGCTATTTTAATGCAACTAAACTGTGTAAAACTAGTAATAAAAAAATGTATCATTGGTTGGAAAATAAGAAAACTAAAGAGCTGATTGCCTATTACAACAGTCTGCTAAAGGAAGAGTCAGGGTATCTGAATACCGATACCCTCAATATTTCAACTGAGGGAGCCCACTTAGAGTTATCGCCAAGGAGCCGGACTACTAGCCCCCTTAAAACGGAAGCAACAACTCAAGTAATACCAACAACAGCTACATATCTGGTGGACTTTGGTGGGAGACAGGCTGAAAACAACTTGATATCTGGTACATATGTGTGTAAAGATTTAATATTAAATTTGGCTTGTTGGATATCCAATCAGTTCTATAAAAAATGCAACCAAATTATTTATGATTTTTTCCTAAACGAATTTGATCAGAAATACAGGGACAGCCTAGATGCGATTGAAGTAAAATTAATGGAGATAAATGATGAGTTGCAGCGTATGCGAGAAACAAATGCTAAAGTCACAGAATATCTTGAAGATATATCCCCAAAGCCAATTAACCTGGGAAAAATAAGTGTGTTTGGTTTACTTGCAAGAAACGAGAAAGACGCCCCCTATCCATATCATGCTGTAAGAACACAAAAGAAAAGTTTC
Organism: Tillus elongatus; assembly: GCA_964006375.1. Classification (NCBI taxonomy): domain Eukaryota; kingdom Metazoa; phylum Arthropoda; class Insecta; order Coleoptera; family Cleridae; genus Tillus; species Tillus elongatus. Next base: position 35,732,578 of record OZ023266.1, on the reverse strand, counting down.
CCCAGGGCTGTGAGGAACTTTAAAAATAAACACCCCGACGCCCAAGTGATCCTAAACAAGCTGTACGATCCAAATTCAGTAAATCTCTTTAACAGAATCAAGACTGAAGTGAAATACCTTACAGCACATAGAAACAACCTACGTATAGCAGATGTACCACAAGATAAGTTTGTTCAGGATATTATTGCTTTAAGACATACTTTTTAATTGTATTACAAAATAAAAACACATTAATTTTAACAAAGACTTTTATTTGATTCTAAGTACAAGTATGTAAACTCTTTGTTGGAATACATTTATAGAATTATTAACATTAGATGGTTCAGTGTTGCGTTGGTGCTGTTGTTGTTGTTGTCGTTGGTGCCTCTTCATGGCTGTGGGTTTACTAGGTGATAACACTAGCTTCTTTTAGTTCTTCCAAGATTGACTGAATTTCGTTGTTATGAGCATTATTACCTGCAACTTGGGAAGCCACTAAAAGTCTAAGTCTGTCAACCAACTCGTTTATGTCATTCCAATACACATAGGCTATTTGTTTGTTATTTTGTATCATATAGTTGTTGGTGTTGATGTTGTTGTTAGGGTTCATGCCGTTGCTATCGCTGCTCTTATCACTCTGAGTTTTAAGTTCAGTCTTTTGTTTTTTGTTAAGATGTCTGTCGTTGCTGTCGTCATCGTCTTCCTCGTAGGTGTAACCAAAACCTTGAGGTGTTGAGGATCTACGACCTCGTGGATTTATCACTGGTTTTATTAGAGTCAGATACTTTTCAGAGGAACAACCCTTGGTTCGGGCGTTAGGATCATAGTTCATTTTATAAACACTAGTTGCTTCTAGAATATCTCTATAGTGCTGAAGATCGTCATAAGTATACCCCCGGGGTCTTTTCATAAATAACAATTCTAGCAAACCTTGTGTTTGCGGGTATCTCCTTTGGCCCAGTTGAATCTCAGCATCAGTAAAGTCTAAGTGTTTGTTACCAACACTCCAGCTACCGGTATCTTTAGCGTAGCGGGCACCATACGTTTGATCAATGGTACCGAGCCTTGGTGGTTCAGTAAAATACTTGTCTACATAATATCGAACTCGGTCAGGATATTGCTCCAAAAATTCTTGATATGCAGGGTTGGTTGTGACAGTTTGTAGGTCTGCCTCAAGCTCTTCAAATGTTGGGATATCCTCATCGGAACTTGCCGCCTCAGCCTCTTCCCTTGGTTCAGCTTCAAAAACTTCATGGTCTTTAAGGAACTGTACTTGGGGTTTCGTTTCTGGTATATCGACTTCGTCTTTGATTTGTTCAGCCTTTGGTTGTTGCTGGGACTGCTGCTGCTGCAGGGCTGCTGTGTTTTTAGATATTTCACTTAGGGGCTCAACAAGTGGTTTATATAAACGTTGCAGAGCATCATCATTCTCAGCTCTGTTAAGTTTAAGCATTAAATGTTTTTTTCGAATATTGTCAGCAAGTTGTAAAATCCTTTTCTTAACTTTTCGCTCTTCCTTACCCAACACTTCCATTGTGCTACAACTAGTCAGTGTTACCAGCTGGTCTAATAGTTTGTTTGAGCGATACAGGTTGTGTGGTGGTTTAACATATACTGACTCCTTCATGGTACATGCCTTCTTATTTATCACGATGTCTGGCTGTGTTAGACAGCTGTGTTAGACAGCTGTGTTAGACAGCTGTCTGTTAGACAGCTGTGTGTTAGACAGCCGTCTGTTAGACAGCTGTGTGTTAGACAGCTGTGTGTTAGACAGCTGTGTGTTAGACAGCTGTCTGTTAGACAGCTGTGTGTTAGACAGCTGTCTGTTAGACAGCTGTGTGTTAGACAGCTGTCTGTTAGACAGCTGTGTGTTAGACAGCTGTGTGTTAGACAGCTGTGTGTTAGACAGCTGTGTGTTAGACAGCTGTCTGTTAGACAGCTGTGTGTTAGACAGCTGTCTGTTAGACAGCTGTCTGTTAGACAGCTGTGTGTTAGACAGCTGTCTGTTAGACAGCTGTGTGTTAGACAGCTGTGTGTTAGACAGCTGTCTGTTAGACAGCTGTCTGTTAGACAGCTGTCTGTTAGACAGCTGTCTGTTAGACAGCTGTGTGTTAGACAGCTGTGTGTTAGACAGCTGTCTGTTAGACAGCTGTCTGTTAGACAGCTGTGTGTTAGACAGCTGTGTGTTAGACAGCTGTCTGTTAGACAGCTGTGTGTTAGACAGCTGTGTGTTAGACAGCTGTCTGTTAGACAGCTGTCTGTTAGACAGCTGTCTGTTAGACAGCTGTCTGTTAGACAGCTGTGTGTTAGACAGCTGTGTGTTAGACAGCTGTCTGTTAGACAGCTGTCTGTTAGACAGCTGTGTGTTAGACAGCTGTATGACAGCTGTGTTAGACAGCTGTCTTAGACAGCTGTGTTAGACACCTGTGTTAGACAGCTGTCTGTCCTGTCTACCATTGTTAGAATAATATATATCTATCGAATCCTTTTCTATATCGACCTTTGTGTACATCGTTTTCCTTCACAATCACCAACACACCATACTTATTATCTTTCCAGCATTGGTGGCAGATAGTTTTAAATTGTTTAAAGTCCCTATCGGTGGTTACATGATCGTCGTACACATGTTTTAAATTGGTTTCATCTTGCTTGAATAACACAATAACATTGGTGTTGTCACGCACCAGATGCTTGGGTATTCGTGTATATGTTTGACAGAGATAGAATGAATCAATATTCTTATGTCTGCCCATACTGAAGTATGCTCTTATTTTATCTTGTTTGTCACAAGCTACATCATCAAATATAAACACAGAGTTGTCCTTGGCATCTGCCGGATCTAATATTTCATCGTTTTCTCTATAAGGATAGTAACCAACACCTTTTGTTGCATTCATCACCTCCTTTAACATCTTGTATTTCGGTTGATACAGAGACTTTGAATACACATACACGTTATCAAATTTTAAACCGTTTGCTTCAAACAATAAACTCAGCATGACATTAGTTTTACCACAACCACTCGGACCACATATGATACAGCGAACGGTGTTTGGAAAGAGAGGACCATGCCTCAGTTGTTGTTGAGCTGTGTCCGTAACAACATCGTCTATATTTGTAATGGGTAAGGCAGAAGCGTGTTTGCTGGTACGCATCTTAACTTAAACTAAACTATATTTTATTTGGGTGTGTATATATATGAATGCAAGTGAGACAAAGGCATGTATCTCAAGAAACAGCGCTCCGGTTATGGGTTGTATCTGCAAAAACCAATGCAATAAAAGACTGAAACAGTAGCCTGTGTGTATCAGTCATGGCGCACACCTTTGTGTTGAAAGACCGCAGCTCCCATCTGTCGTCAGACTACCATCCACCAATTGTTTTGGATGGTAATTATGCTGTTGCCTTGATAGGCTTTCACACCTACAACAACATACCCAACATCTATGAAGGTAAAAACAAATTTCATGTAAAAGAAGGAACCGGTTGGCGAACCATCACGATACCCACCGGTGCTTATGAAATAACACACTTGGAAGAGTTACTTCAAAATGAACTTGTTGGTGCTACAGCAACACACGAACAAAAGCAACAGGCTCTCATTCTGAGACCTAATCCGAACACCATCAAATGCAGACTAAAGTGTTATACAAATGTCAGTTTTGAATTTGATGGTTCGATTGGGCGAATGTTGGGCTTTTCAAAACAAGTTCTTCAGCCGGACACCTTTTATGAATCTGATTTACCTGTTGATATAGTGGATGTTAGACAGATTCGCATCGAAACCAATATCGTGTCTGGTTCCTATTATAACGGACAACCCTCACATACGCTGTATGAGTTTGCTCCGATGGTTGATCCTGGCTACGCAATCGACATAGAACCTAAAAATTTAATTTACTTGCCGGTGAACAAGCAAGAGATTTCCAATATAAGCATCGACATCGTCGACCAAGATTCAGTTCCTGTCAACTTTCAAGGTGAAGAGGTGTCTGTTCGCTTGAAACTTATAAAAGTTGCTTAGTATGTTGGTCTTCAAGGATATAAAAGCAAGTGCATCTACCACATCAAATTCAGTTGAGTCAGACACGTCAAAGGGTACGCTTCGTCCCGATAATATTGAGTTCCTGCAAAGCCTGGGTTATCATGTCGTCAAAACTAGAAATATTCAAAGAACCCGTGTTTGATGATGGCATCGATCGAGAAGAGCTGCGCTCTTACTATTCACCAACTAAATCGTTTGGTAACAGCGATGAAATTGAAATAGCCATCAACCAACAAGATGCGTTCGTATGTCTGGCCGAGTCAGCTCTAATAATCGAAGGTGCTCTGGAACCTGTAGCAGTCCAAAATGCCACTGGTGCTTGTTATCTGTCAAATAATGGAGGAGCAGCTCTGTTTGAATCAATGACCTATGAGTTAAATAACAAGGAAGTGGAACGAGTGCGAGACCCATACACCACAACCATCATCAAAAGTCTGCTATCGTTCAGTAAGAATGAAGCCCAATCTCTTAGCAACGCCGGTCTGAATGTGTCGTCGGAGCACATCACCTTAAATGATAACAAGTTTCACATGCTCATACCTGTCTGGTTCCTCTTCAGTTTCTTTCATCATTTCAAAGGAGTTCTCTGTGGCAAACATACTTTCCGCTTTACAAGAAGTCGAAACGATTCCAATGGCTATTACAGCACAGGTACGGCACGAGCAAAAATTACCGTAACCAATATGTTTTTAAAGGTAAAACATGTCTTTCCCAATGATAAAATGAAATTGGAACTGATGGATAAAATAGCCAAAGACACCTCTATATTTCTCGCATACCGCAAATGGGACATATACGAGTTACCAGCACTCAGAGATATCAACAGAGATGTGTGGGCTGTTAAAACTGCAACCAACTTGGAAAGACCTCGATATGTGATTATAGCATTTCAAACAGATCGTAAGGATAACGTGAAGAAGAGGTCAGACTATTTCGATAACATTGGTATGTTGGACCTCCGAGTGTTTCTAAATTCAGAATGCTACCCTTATGAATCTATGAATATGGATTTTGAGAAATCGAAATATGCAGAAGCCTATAACATGTATACAGATTTTCAAAAAAGCTTCTGTTATAAAAACATGTCGGAGCCTATCTTGAATTATGACGAGTTTAAAGACAGAGCTCTATTTGTGATTGACTGTCAGCACCAGAACGAGTCAATCAAGTCTTCAACGGTGGACATTAAGGTGGAGTTTATGAGTCACGCCAACTTCCCAAAAAATACTCGTGTTTATTGTCTGGTTATTCATGACAGTGTAATGGAATATAAACCTCTAACGGGCATCGTTAGAGCCATTATGTAATAATTGTATGTCATTTATGTATCAATATGTACAACTTAATTAATCCTAATAAATTTTTATTGTATGTAAAACAGTTGTTTTATTTTTATTTTGTTGCATTTTTATTAACCCCTTTCTGTCTGTCAGTCTAAGCAAAGACTTCGAGCTGTCATGACGTGTGTGTTAAACAGCTGTACAAGCTCAAACAAGATTATCTAAGATACTTGTTGGGCAATCAATTGTCTGTCTTTTATTACACAGCTCTGTCAGTCTAAGTAAAGACTTCGAGCTGTCATGACGTGTGTGTGTGTGTGTTAACAATCAACAACAGCGTCTATATGTTTTGTTTGGTTCAAGTGGATGTCATTAAACAACTGTGTTATTTCTATAACGGGGCCCCATTCAAGACCTCAACATACGTTAGTGTGTGCTAAGTCGTGAAACAAGTATGACGTCTCTTGCTGTATGTAAGTATACTATTATATTATTTATGTTTACATACAAACAATACTTATCAAACAATCCTCGTATATCAAAGTTTAATTTAGTTGTTTTAAATTGAGTTTTGTTACTTGTGTGTTTTTGATCACTCCCTATATAAATTTAGATTCATTCATTCAAAATACAAACACACTAACATAAACAAACACGCCGGCAATAAAACCAAGTCCCCGAGTTTTATGAGGCTATTAAAATAAACTCATTAACATATCTAGATGTAAATACGTTTTTCCTTATTGATATAGTTTACTTGAAACGTTTTTTGTTATTAAATGATATTAGATAGGTAAATTGGTACGTGTTTTAAAATTTCTTTTTACTATAAATAAACAATTGTTTTTAACATTACAGTTCCTATTATTCAATTGGAATGTAATAGAGATACCACCCCTACCTACACACAAACTCAGCAGCCTCATAAACTCGTTTTATGTAACAGGTTTTTGTTTTATATATATACCCACTGATAACAAACTTTCATCGTATGTCTGAATAGCATAATCGGTTTAGGGACGTTTGCATATCTTAGTAAGCTGTATGGTTGGGGGTTCAAATCTAATTTCTGGCGAATGCTTTTCTTTCAAAAATCATATTTCAAATTAAATTCAAAATTTCAAATTACCCGCTCAATATATCTTCCTCATATATGTATGTGTGTGTGACTAAACCGAATGACTGTGTCCAACAGATGTCTCCCCTCGAGCTAGAGAATATTCTCTACACTCTACAACTTTACAAATAGAATGTTCTCTAGCTTGAGGAGTAAGATCTCTGGACACAACAGACAGAAATTTTCAAACAAATTCAAATTTCCCGCCAAAAACGAAATACCCTAACAAACTTCAATACACCTTAACAACAACAACAACAACACAATAAACAAACCAAACAGCTGTGTTTACGAACACCTAACCTTAATAAACAAAATACATAACCTTAATAAACAAACAGATGCCTTGGTAATCAACACACATGACATAACCTTAATAAACAAATACAAACATAACCTTAATAAACAAACAGATGACACGTGAGCGAACATAACCTTAATAAACAAATACATAACCTTAATAAACAATCAGACAAACACACATGGAGAGCTAACCTGACTTGTAGATATCTATGAACACACAGGTCAGACATCTTGGAACGCTTGTGACGACATCTCAGGTTAGTTCCATAGAGAGAACCCGGCTTGCGACTGTCTATGACAGGTCAGCCATCTTGGAATGCTTGTGACGTCATCTCAGGTTAGTTCCATAGAGAGAACCCGGCTTGCGACTGTCTATGACAGGTCAGCCATCTTGGAATGCTTGTGACGTCATCTGACAGGTTAGGTGACATTTGACGTTGACACATGTCAGGTCAGGTGACAGCTGACGTTGACAGCTGTCAGGTCAGTGACATTTGACACCTGTCAAATCTGACAGGTCAGCTGTCAACTGTCACAGGTCTGCGCAGGTCAGCGCATGCGCATGATGACTCGCGCATGCGCAGTAAAAAGTGGAGGGGATGAGCCCAGGTGTCGCACTATCTACTGTCATAAAATAAATAGATGCTAATACGAATGTCAGAGACATACAATTAGTGTCTTCTGTCTGAAACAGAGACTACTAGATTATGTAATTGAGTTGTCTATCCAATAAGCTGTCCATCCTTTTACTTATCATTATATCTATTATAATTAAGCAAACCAGGATGAAATCTGCAATTTTGCTAATGAAGTATATAGTTTTATGTCCATTGTAATATAACAGTACCAAGAGTTCAGTGTCCTTTATTATATTATATAAATACCATTGATACGATATCTACATGTGTGTAAAGTTTTAGTTTCATACTTCTAATAATTTGCGTTTTCAAACAGTTTTTAGCATTCCTTTCTGAACGTATGTGAGTCTCAAAACTGTCTAACGAGCTTGTCCAAGCTATTAACAAAATGAGGGGAATTACCAAATTTGGTTGCGATTGGTGAAGTATTTTATGAGAAATTAACTAAAAATGACAAACAAAATCTAGAACAATATCAGATTGGTATACTATATGACACTACTAATTGAGTGGTGTACGTGCCGCCACCTAGTTGCGGAACCAAGTAGTATTTTGTACTCCAGCTCCAAATAACACAAAGTGTTAAAAAAATAGAGACTGTATACAACTAACTAACAATTTAGAAAATTGTCAGCCTTGCCCATTTCTAGCCTAATATAGGGACAAAGTATGTAAGGCTAGATGCATTCTCGCAACAATTAGAACCGTAGACCGATTTCGCTCTTATTAGAGCTCTTCAGTACGGCATACTAATTGCAGTAAAAATGCACCTAAAGTAATGCAGCTATAGTATAGCCAGCCTTTCAACACTAAGTGAGTGGTGGACGTGCCGCCACCTAGTTGCGGAACCAAGTAGTATGTTGTCACGCCAGCTCCAAATAACACAAAGTGTTAAAATATAGAGACTGTATACAACTAACTAACAATTTAGAAAATTGTCAGCCCTGGCCCATTTCTACCCCAATATAGGGACAAAGTATGTAAGGCTATATGCATTCTCGCAACAATTAGAACCGTAGACCGGTTTCGCTCTCATTAGAGCTCTTCAGTACGGCATACTAATTGCAGCAAAAATGCACCTAAAGTAATACCGCTATAGTATAGCCAGCCTTTTAACACTAAGTGAGTGGTGGACGTGCCGCCACCTAGTTGCGGAACCAAGTAGTATGTTGTCACGCCAGCTCAAAATAACACCAAGTGTTAAAAAGATAGAGACTGTATACAACTAACTAACAATTTATAAAATTGTCAGCCCCGACCCATTTCTACCCCAATGTAGGGACAAATGTATCTAAGGCTATATGCATTCTCGCAACAATTAGAACCGTAGACCGGTTTCGCTCTCATTAGAGCTCTTCAGTACGGCATACTAATTGCAGTAAAAATGCACCTAAAGTAATACAGCTATAGTATAGCCAGCCTTTCAACACTAAGTGAGTGGTGGACGTGCCGCCACCTAGTTGCGGAACCAAGTAGTATGTTGTCACGCCAGCTCCAAATAACACAAAGTGTTAAAATATAGAGACTGTATACAACTAACTAACAATTTAGAAAATTGTCAGCCCTGGCCCATTTCTACCCCAATATAGGGACAAAGTATGTAAGGCTAGATGCATTCTCGCAACAATTAGAACCGTATACGGCATACTAATTGCAGAAAAAATGCACCTAAAGTAATACAGCCATAGTATAGCCAGCCTTTCAACACTAAGTGAGTGGTGGACGTGCCGCCACCTAGTTGCGGAACCAAGTAATATCACCGGACTTATACACGGTTGCCAAACTCTTACTCATAAGTCCTAAAAATTATTTCGCCCACCGCCCACGTTGAAAATATTTTTCTTCTAGGGCCCCCCATTTTTTTACCTACCATCTGCCGCGCATCTAAAATAGCTATTATTTTTAAACTTGCATTCTATATGATAGGATATGTCCCATATCCTATTTTTGAGTTTAAATAAGAGTGTTGCAATGAAAGCAACCAAAAAGCATAGTTAATGATATTGGGCAGTATTTTTATTAACATCAAAAAACATTGAATTTAAAACTTATCTAATGTGAGGGATTAATCTGATGCATTTTAAGGAGTTTGTTAATATCAGACTCGAATTTATTCAAAAATAACCGCGCTCAGTAACATGGGGCTGATTTCTCTTGTTAGTTAGCAACGTTGCTACATCACTAAATCCACGTTGAAATAACTAGGACGATGGTAATACTATCAGATATCGTTGAACAATCGACCATAATCCTGGGTACAGTTGCGATATCGGCTACTGCAGCCAACATTCTTGGTAGCCATTCTTTAATTTAATTTTTGATTCCTCATGTGTTCTCAGCTCTATAAGTTCTTTTAAATGGAATGATCCTGATGTGTTGACATTTGAAAAAAGACTGCACGCAGCAAGTGCGTTATGGAAGTGAATTTTCATTAAAATGTTCTTAATAGCATATATGCCTCTGTCAATTTAGTCACCGGTATACCCATATAGTAGAAACAATATACCATATTTTATCAAAATAACTTGTTTGAAAGTCTGCAAAATTTTTTGAAAATACCCTTAAAATGTTTCCGAGAAAATTCGTTTCCTAGCCGAAGAACACTAGCTTAATAGCAAATTGAGTTGTTGAATTTTGAAGCATTCAATACAAATTCGCCACCAAAACGCACTTACTGCGACTCAACTTTTTACAAACATGCATCATATTTGCAAATGCAAAAATGCAATAAGGATTTTTCAAAAAAAAATTGTAAATTCATTTCATCAGAATGTCTTTGTAAGGAGATGTATATATATATATATATATATATATATATATATATATATATATATATATATATATATATATATATATATATATATATATATATATATATATGTATATATATATATATTTATATATAAGTATGTATGTATATGTATATGTATATGTATATGTATATGCATCCGAGAGATAACTCAAAAAATAGTAAACTGATTTCAATGAAACTTGGCAAAAATCTTGTTTGGGCGAAAACCGATGTCGAGTTCGTTAATCAGCCTTTATGCTTAAATATTTTTGGTGGAAAATCCGGAAAAACTTTTAAACAACGCCATACTTTTATAAGTATCAGAGTAACTGGAATGAGACTTTACATGTGGCTATAAATAGTGCAAATAAACCCATGTTGTGAATTTTAAGTAATTTGACACACAATATTTAGAGTTTGCTCCAAATTAAAAATAAAATCGCAAAGACATGCGTTGAAACGACTTGATGGTTAAATTCCAATGCCTGACGGACAGAGTAGTTAACTGTAACGCGTAAATTAATTCATACAACAGGTATAAACATACATCAACGGTAACCAAACTAAATATATACCAGGCATAATACATACTACCCGAACCAACAATCGTGAAATCTCGGCCGCAATTATGGAAAATGACGGACATGAAATTAAAAATTTTCCAATTGATTGTTATTTAACTGGGCGATTCATCAATTATTAAAATCCACTATATTTGTAGCTTTATTAACGGCCCAAACACAGTTTTCGCGCAGCATATATATATATATATATATATATATATATATATATATATATATATATATATATATATATATATATATATATATATATATATATATATATATATATATATTATGCTGTCGCATAATATAGCAGAAATGTAAACAAAATCAAGCCAAGTCTGTAAAATTGATTCTAAAATAGTTTCTTTTATCTTTAAACTTAAACATAAGACGTCATATAAGACCGAAACAGTCATGGGATGTGTTTCAATGATAATTCTACTAATTTTCTGTAATTAATTAATTCTGTATACTTTGAATATAATATCCGGGGCATGAAGCTGGTCTAAAGTATCACGCAAATAAAACCTTTGTTGGCGTTAGCCTAGATAGCGCAGAGGGTACCGCGCTTACCACCTAAGCAGAAGGTTACGCGATCGAATCCAGCTTGATGGAAGGTTTTATTTTGACATTTGGATAAACAATAGTGCACAGATTTCATACGTTTTGAACAAGATCTCATTTTTGTTTAAAACGCCTAAATAAGTGTCTCACTTTTGAGTCTGAAATTATAATTCTGTTATTGTTGTAATTGTTATTAAAAAACCAGTTTGATTAGGTTTACTAAAACGAAATCATACTGGCGATTAATAAGGAAAAATAATTGCTACGTTTATAATTTGACAGATTTTTTACTTTTCTAAATATGGCTTAAGTTTCCTTCTGGAAATCTTCTGTATGATTTTAATGAAATTTGTAATACAAGTATCTTTTAAAGAGACTTGCACTATCTACAGACATACCAAAATTTAGTCTTTACTTTCATATAAAATTGAGTTTTGAGCAGTTTTCTCAAAAAGACTTATAACATAAGATTTTTTTGATAATAAAGAATTAAGATATCGATAGTAATACTTTTGAAAGAATTCTTCAAATGTGCGCGCACTAGGACCTCTAAAAACGATCTTCACGATCTGTGTAAGTTTAGAGTATTAACTTTACTCATATGACGTATAATAATAGGGTACAATTCTTATGAAAATTCGATACTATAACGCACTTGCTGCGTCCCGAAATTTGTTTAATCTGCCCCAGAGTACCGCCTTAACGCCCCTTAATTTTCTTTGAGCATTTACTGCCCCTCTGAAAGCATCTAGCGCCCACAAGGGCGTGTTACCGCCTATTTTGAAAGGGGGTGCTCTAACTTATTTGGTACTGGTCGAAATTTGTTTGCAAGAGTTGCTCGGGCAGAGAAAGTGAGCTAAGAATCGCGTTATAAAAATGAGGTTCGTAATGTCTCACACTAGTCATACATCAGTAAAGTTTATCCACCAGATAGATAATTCAATAGAGAAAAATACATCCCCGTTCCTTCAGTATCAGTCAAAATGTTTGTTGTCGAGATATAGGAAAACATCTTTGAGACACTGTGTAATCAAATTCGCGTTTCAACTTTCTGGCCAACTTGTTCAGAACAAGAGTTCTGAAAGATTGTTATTTATAGCAAAACAGATACGTTCAGCAGTAAGTATAAATTATTTATGGAAAAACTTACGTGAATTGGGATTTATGTTTTGTTTGGAAAATAATGCCAGGCTAATATAATGCAGTTTATTTCTGCTTGAAATAACTTAGCCCCAAAAATGCCAGTAAATAATATATATCAGTGTCAATGTTTATTTATTATCTTACAAGACAAAGACGCGTGTAAGAGTGACTTACTAGATTAAATATTAAATGCCCGAAAATGCGTTATGGTAGTTAATTAGAAATATCCTTTAAATTTCAATAATTTGTTTTTAAATCAATATAGACATTTCAATCATACTACATAATTAAATCTCTATTAAGGCTACATGTGTTCTAATTTTCGTCAAAATAAAACACCTATTTTAGATTTTCTCCAAAAAAAATGTTTTGATTGGGGTGGTTTACAAAAGAATGATATATGCAAAGTTTAATCAAAATCGGTCAACAGCCTTTTACATATTGATAACTTTGTAATATTCGTTTAATATCTGATTTTATTTTTAATTTGGCGTTGGGTAATTGTTCGAGGCTAGGACCCAACGTCATCCCTTGCGTGCACTCACCTCACTCCAGCGAAGACTTTTAAGTCAAGTACAAATAGGGATAGAGTCGAAAAACCTCAGGGCCACAGTTTTTTGCGTTTTGTAGGCTAGTGAGTAGGCGGCGGCGCGGACAGCCGTAATTTGTTAGAACTTTTTCCATTAGAGAATTGAGTGAACCTTATAAACGGCCAATGATTAGCACAATCTCTGGATGAAACTGCCTAAGCTCACACAGAATATCTCTATACTTGGTCCGTTTTTCCTCTACTTTATTCTAAAGTCCGTCTCAGCTGTAGCCGAGAACTTTATGACAAACCGGTTATTGGGAAGAATAATGTCACGCCTCTTTTTTTTTCTCCCTCAGGGCTCGTCCGCGTCTTTGCCGTCCCGATCGCACTGCAGCCTTTGGCTTATTATGCATGCCCTTAGTCTTTCTACTCCACCCATTCCAAAATCACTCTGCCCTAAACTAGTTTGCACAGCGATTGGTAGGGTAAAGTTTTATATTGGTCTGTCTCCTGTCTAGACTGGCCGTAGATCAGTTGTCTTTGCCGTCCAGAGATTTACACTCGCACAGGATGTGCTGGGCTGAATCTTCCCCCTCGCCGCAAACCCTGCACACCAGGTCCCTCTCGAACCGCACCATTTTAGTCAGGTGTTTCTTGACAGCCATGTGTCCCGTCAAGGGACCTGTTATGTTTCTGAGCTGTCCTCTGCTAAGATTTAGCAGCTCCGCAGCTCTCTTTGAACTGGGTTCGTAAATTATTGACTTCCCATGTCTGAGCCCTGGACAGTCTGCCCAGTACACATTGTGTTGGTTTCTGAACCTGGCAGTGCTCTTTGCAACGCTCAGAGCCGGTTTTGGTCCCATAAATGTTTCTGCTGAAACTCCCTTCGCGAGACTGTCAGCTTCTTCATTGCCTTTGACCCCCGAGCGATCCGGCACCCAGATGAGGAATACAACCCTAGCCAGTTTCCGTGCCCTCGGAATGTCACTCCTCTTAGTGGCCACTGACTTGACAGTGGAGACCGCAAAAATCAAAAAATAGGGTATCTCTGGTGTCCACCACGGACAAAATATCCTCTGGTGGATAGAGCAGTGGTGTTTGGTTCTTACATACAAGTTAGTAATACGATACTCGAAGGACAGTGTTATGTCGATGCACCTAATTGGTAAAAGCCATCACCAGACACGTGTTAAAGAGGTGCATAAGGGCCTACGCTGATTGATGACAAATTCCACTGTCGTTTGCAAGGTCCGCCTGCATAATGTGCTGGTAGTATAGTAAAATGTTTATAACACAACAACTTCATTAGTTTGTCCTGAGATGCAAGAAAACCTTGTCGCATGTTTCTCTCTTGCTTAAAACAAAGGCTCTTTATATAAATTAACCCTTTGCTGCCTTCTTTCCGAGGTTTGTAAAGTCTTCTAAAAGATGAATTGGTATAAAGGCACCGAAAGCCTTCTCGTGAGTCTGCCCAGTTCATCCAAGTCGGTGTTAGAGCATTTAACAACTCCAATCGAGTATGTCAATACTGGTACTACCCATGAGTTGATAGCAGCACATAGGTTACCTCCAGAAAGCTTTGCATTTATCAGCTTCCTGACTCGCTTCCTATGTTTCCCAGCTTAATGACTCGCTTCCTATATTTATCCTGGACCTCACGTTTTAGCTGGCTATGATCCACGCTCTGATTTTGAGGATATCCGAGGTAGTGGTGCGTCTCTTAAGGCGGTAGTTGTTTAATATCGCAGAGGGGCTGTTGGTGACTTTCGACTGCCCGTCTCCTGACGATAATTATTGCACATTTGTCGAGTCCAAACGACATTTTATATCATTGCTAAAGATTTTCCCTGTATTAATCAGTGAGTGGAGCTTATCTTGTGTCTCAGAGTATAATTTTAGATCATGCATGTATAGTACGCGGAATATTTTTCTTCGATTTTTCGTATTGAGTTTATACCCGGCTCCAGTTTTGTTTAGGACAGTCGATATGGGGCTCAGTGCCAAGCAGCACTACACCGGCGGCAGAGAGTCCCCCTGAAAAATGCCCCTCCCGATACGCAATTATCCGCAATTTTTATTAGTCATGCATATGTTTGTTCCCCAAGTACTCATGAGATGTTGACGGACGTTTCTGATCCTTGGGCAGATCTTGTAAATTTCAAGTACCTTGTTGAACCCGTCCTGGGGTACAGAATCAAATGCTCTACTCTAGTCGATGTAGCATACCTGTAGATTTCGTAGCATACATGTAAATTTCGTTTTCTTCTCTCGGCTTGTTTCAGTACTACATTGTCTAGTCCTAGATGGTGCTTACAGCCCAAAGGTTCTCTAAGACATCCCTTCTGTTCCTCCTCGAAGATGTTGTTTGTCAGACAGTGTTGATATATTTTTTCGTTAGACAGGGAAGTGAAAAGCTTCTGAAGGACTGACAGACAGGTCATTGGCCTGTAGTTTTTGGGTTTCTTTGCACCCTTATTATTATTATTATTGACTTTATCCTGAAGCGCTTTCACACTCCCTCAAAGAGGAACATTCACTTATCCCAGGTATATCAGATACCAAATGGACTGAGCTCAGATGGAGCCCTTTCCCAGTTATCGGGCCCTGAATGACAACGCGATACATCCTCGTTACCCAGGAATCTCCGCACGGCGTGGGCAGTTGCAAGTATTACTGCCTTCTGCATAACCTTATAAAGATCTCTCGAAGACCCAGTCTTTTAATGTTCTCTCGAAGATTCTTAGGAAGCACACCAGTTGATGACATGACATTGGAATCACTCGGACACTATCTACCCTCCGCTGTCTATTTACTTGTATCTCGAGGTCCCTGTACTTAGTGATCTTTTCGTTGTACTTTATCTCTAGATTATTAGTATTTGGAATGGCCACATCAATCAGCGTCACTTGGCTGCAGGACTTATCCACTATTATTATATCTGGCCTGTTTTGGGCAACTCGTTGATCTGTGAGCACGGTCCGATCCCAGTACAACCTATATCCTTAGTTCTCTAAAACAGGCTCAGGAGTGTATCTATAGTAGGGCACCTTACTAAGATTAAAAAGTCTCAGTTTCAGAGCCAGTTCTTGATGAAGTATTTTAGCAAGTGCGTCGTGCACCTCTTTACACTCAGCAAACGCTTGACATCCCCTGGTGACGTGCTGGATAGTCTCTGATGACTGACACCCAAATCTACATTTATCATCTCGAACCGAATTATCTCCAACTATATAATTCAGATATTTTCTTGTTGGGAGGACCTGATCTTTTATGGACATCAAAAACCCCTTCGTCTCTGGAAACATATGTTCTGCCACCAACCAGTAGTTCGACGCCAATTTGTCAACATGTACCTGGGAGGTCTAATTCGGATGTCGCCTATGGAGATGCTTCTGCATCCAAGACTGCAGCTTGTCCTGATCAGTCCAATAGTGACTTCACTATCTGCTGGTCAAACTGTTTACCAATATCCAACACTCCTCTTCCACCTTAGTGACTAGGTAGGGTAACTCGCTCAATAGCACTACAGGGGTGATACTTTTTAGATTTTGTTAGGAGTGTTCGCACCTTCCGCTGTAGATTTTCGATGTCCGTTTTACTCCAGTTCACAATCCCAAATGAGTAGTTAAGTGCAGAACATGCATATGTATTCAGATCTTGTCAGGATCAGTCAGGGTCTTGCTGTTAAGATGTGATCGCACTACCTGCTTTACTCGTTTCGTAAATTCATTTGTCAGGTCGTTTTCCATTACCAAGTGGTTTGCTTTCCTCGCTTGCTGTATTACCAGGTATTTATAACACTCTTTTACATCCATAGAGGCAATTTTCTGGCCGTTCTGCAATTTCATATACACCTGGTTGTATTTTCCATCTGACTACACATAAGGTGCGACATTTGTCAAACCCAAACTACATGTCAATAACTCTTCCCTTCCAGAATTTTAAGGAGTTTCTCTAGGTGGTTCCTTGTTGAGGCTATCAGCTTGAGATCATCCATATACAGCAGATGATTTAACTTCATTTGCTCCCTGCCATTGATTTTTATACTGAAGCCATATCTGGTGGAATTCAGGCGGTTTGGTAGTGGATTCAAAGCGAGGCAGAACCACAATAGACTTAGCGAATCACCTTTAAATATGCCTTTTATAATCGGTATCGTGCTGGTTGCGATGTTGTCGCCCGTTTGTACCCGTAAGTGAATCTTTGTGACATTGTGTATTCAAGAAACCTCAGGATGTAAATATCTATCTTATAGATCTTCAGCACACTTATGAGCCATTCGTGTGGAACTGAATCAAATGCATTTTTGTAATCCACGTAAGCAGCAAAGAGATTTCTTCGTCGATTGTAAGGCTGGTTGCACACAACCGAATCAATTATTAGCTGTTATTTGCATACCATAGATCCTCTGGCACACCCTTTTTGCTGGCTCGTAATTATGTTGCTTCGTTCGCAGTGCGCATATATGTATTTCCCAAGGCAGGATGTAATAAACTTATATAGGGTCGGAAGACATGTTATTGGTCGGTATCTGCCGGGGTGTGGAGAACAATGCTGGTCCTTTGGCAGAAGATACGTATCTCCTTGGTTAAAAAAAATGGCATCTTGTTTGAGTCAAGTATAACATTATTTATTAACACCGCCAATAGATGATGTGTACACCCAAATTTCTTCAGCCAAAATCTTTGGACGCCTTCAGGAGCGGATGCCTTCCAATTATGAAGCTCGATAATAACCTCGGATACTTCATCTGTGGTAAACGGCTCATGGATTATTATTATCATTATTATTATTATTAGTATTATTATTATTATTATTATTATTAATATTAGATATAAGCGTTACACTTTCTCATTATTACTACTGGAAACCTTTTGACCGATATTGGCGTTCGGCTCGGTGGATGGGGATAAAATTCATCATGTCCCATTATGTCGATATTATTACAGTCTGACTTCCGGTGCTTCAACACAGCAGACGTGTTTGAGGTGGCCACTTTACTGAGGAATTTTCGGCTTATGTGACATGTCTGCAGCAGAACCGCTCTCTGCCCCATGTTTAGGATGTTATTTGGTAATCCGAGTTCCTTTAGATTTCCCATGAAATTTTTGATGACTATTCCTTCCGCCGACATTACGAAAGGATATATAGCCACATTCTGGAGCTTCCATATGTTTTTTATTTCATATGCCAAGTTTTCATACGTGGTGATCTTTTCAATTTCGGTTTTCTAAATGTTATGGGACAGCGGTACAGCAACGTCTATGATCACAGCAAGCCTCATCTGTTTGTTAATCAGGACAATGTCTGTTCTATTGAAGTCCACAGTGCGGTCCGTTATCATGGGTCGGTCCCAGTACAGGAGAAAGTCCGCCGACTCCAGTACAGCCTCCGGAGAATACTTGTAGTAAGCTGGTGTTGTTGACGGGTTTAGAAGGCTATATTTCAAAGCGATTTGTTGATGGATGATCTTGGAGAGCTGGTTATGTCTGCCTAAGTAAGATGAGTCTGAGAGGGCAGGATATGCTCCCATGACGTGTTCAATGGTGTCTCCAACAACTGCGCATTTTCGACATTTATCCACCACTTCTAATTTTAGGCAATGATTCTCGTAGTTTTTAGTTTTTATAACCCTATCTTGAATGGCCATCACAAAACCCTCTGTTTCCGGGTAGAGTTGCCCCTCGACCAACCACATAAGCGAATAGGTTTTATCAACACTATCTGCCTGCAGGTGTTTGAGGTACCTTCCATGCATGGTCGCCCCACTGGACTACACCGTCCTGGTTAGCCGGGGCGTCCAACTCATAGTTGCGCTAACCCAGCTTAAGTGGAGTATAATCGTTATCCTCGCACACCACCAACCTCATCAGTTCATCCTGCGATGCAAGAAAACGTTGTCGCAGGTTTCTTTCTTGCTTAAAACATAGGTTATTTATATGGATTCTGCTGCCTTCTTTCTGAGGTGTATACAGTCTTCTAACAGATGAGTTGGTGTGAAGGCACCGAAATTTCGTAAGAATTATTATTATTATTAATATTATTAGTGTTATCATTATTATCATTCTTATTTATACTCATGATGAGTGATAATATGTATTATTTAATTTTTCTGCATAATGGCCCTAAGCCAAAGCTTGTTGTAGGAAGTTAGTTATAAAGCAAGAGAGAAAGTATGAGCGCCTATATTTGTTAGAAATGTCCAAAATCTATAAAAACATATTTTTAATTCTGGTGCTGCATAAAGCTTTCAAGTCGGTAAACTGTTAATTGCTTTGACAACCCCATTACAGACATATATAACATAATGAGGCATTTACCGCATATTAAGCGATCAAAAACAACGCCGGAACAGAGGCAAATCTGCGCACTTTAAGGGCCATCGTCTCACACGTGTATTTCAGAAACGTGTCGAAAATTCCGAGGGTCCATAGATATTTCTTTAGAACAAAACTCTAAATTTGAACTGGTAAACGAAGTCGATTTCCACTTCATTTTATAATTTCACCACGACTCAACATCTTGTAATTAGTATCGTCTTGTTTGCAATTTATGTTCCGTGAAAATTTCATTATAACGGCTTCAATTTATGTAAATTAATATAATTTAGGATAAACCGAGAGAAGACGTACCGTGAACAAATTGATGTTAGGTAATCTAGTTAAAGGGGTTAATTGCGATTTGATCGAGTATGAGCTAGTGTGACATGTGGATTATGCCTGTTATACGTCTTACGGGAAACAATGTATGCGTCGCTTTAAAAGGAGATCAGCATGATTCACTTGGTTGAGTTTGGAGTGAAGTCAGCGCTTGAGCTGCGTATTAAGTTGCTTTTCAAATGTCGCACTTACCATGGCATCAATTGTTTTACATTGTCCTTCTCAAAACATTTATTAACCTGTGGTCTGTTCTGAAAAAATTACATTTTGCTTTTTTTGGATCATTACCACCACATTCGAAACCGATGTATGACGTTAGACTCTCAGTAGTTTTTCAGCTCGTTGGGTCTTTCTCGTATCATCTATTGGCCTATTTAAAAATTTATCCATGTCAATCTCCAGACGCATTTAAAATAGGTAAGGAAATTTTGCTGTTTAAAGCAGTTCACCCATTTCTAATTGAAATTTTTAACTATAATTAGAAAAGTAATTGAAAGAGTGACGTATAATCGTATTTTGGGGTTTATCAACAGGTACATTTTTTCGACAGTCAACATGGGTGTCGTTCAGGTAAGTCAACAAAGAGTGCTGCCTTTGAATTTTTGAAACATATTAGTAAAGAATTCGAATAATAAGTCCACAGGAAGAGGCCCTCATTGCAAGGACATTGGGTGTTGTTGCAAAATAGAGGTTTCCCCCCACAAAGGTAGATATACGTGATGTCAAAAAATTCTTAAACAAACATAGAGAATCTTCAAAATCAACTACCCGGGGCCTCATTTCTTAAACTCATTTATTAAAAGGAGCAATTTAAGCGTCAGAACGCCTTCAAACATAAAGAGGTCCAGATCATCAGTTGATAGTGATGATATTTTCGACTTCTACAATATTGACTTGACAATTAACGAAGTGAAAAGCACAAATTTTAGCGAAATAAAAAAAATCACTAATGAGGAGATCTGTGTTTATATATGTATATATATATATATATATATATATATATATATATATATATATATATATATATATATATATATATATATATATATATATATATATATATATATAACCGACCGATAACTCAAAATATAGTGGTCCAATCTTGATCAAATTTGGTAAGGAACCTTCCTTTTGCAAGTGGCTTGGATAAGTTTGTGTTTTCTTTCTAAAAAGATTCATATCTCCGGAAATAACAAAGTAAGGGCAACCAAATTTAATACGCTTGTTTTTATTATAAAGAGTGAACCCTGTACCAAAATTTAGATCTCTATCCTTAAAGACAAAGAAGTTATGGGCAGTTAAAAAACCAAATTTTGGATTTTTCCTCAAAACTTCAAACTCGCAATTTTAAACGTCAAAATTGGCAATGTTTAGGCACAGAACGTGAAACAAATACGGATTTTCAAAAGAAAATGTTGCAAGAATAGTGTTCTTCAAACCCTTAAGTTTCAGATTCAACAGTCGTTACCATTTATTTTACTAAAATGTTTACAGAAAATTCATTTGAAATAGATCTGATACTTTGGCTGTCGGTTTAGTTAAGTTGTGGCTTTCGCTGTAGGTTTAGTGAAGTTGATAGTTTAACGGTCTATATATTGTTTTAAGCTCATTTTCGTAGAACAAATTCGTTAATGCATTTTTGCATTTTTTATCGAAATATGATGCGTTTGTAAAGAAAAAAATCTGGACGCAGTAAGTGCGTTTTGGTAGCAAATTTTCGTTAAATTTGCAGTTTAGCTCCCGAACGCTTTTCAAAAAACTGTTTTCAGAAACCTGCCTAGGGCCCCCCTGGATCCACAAACCGCAAGAAAATTTCTTGTTCACACCCCCCGAAGGACGTTACGAGACCATGAGTGAGCTGCTGGGCGGGGTAGGTAGTAAAAAGAAAATATGAGTAGAAAATTCGAACAAAACGGGCTTGAAAGCTGTCTTTTTCACATCATGAAGCCATATCCCCCGTCAACCCAGCCTACACCGCACAGGACCCCTATCCCCGCAGATGCGGTAACTTCCTTGGTGGGTAGGAACAAGACATTTTTCTTGTGATTTAGGCAGCGAGGGTGGTTGTATACACGCGAGGGGGGAACAAATATCCCCACGACGAAGCAGCCACCACCAAACCCCCACGCCTGTCATAAGTCGAACCGAGGGGGTCGGCTACGTCGTAGGCAACGCTTTCACCCGGAGTATTTGTGTGAAGTGATCACCCATATATGTAGATTCACCGTTGACTCATTACAATTGCCCGTGTAGCTTGTGAAGATATTGTCCAAACACGAGCTTCTTGTTTTTGTAATTCTGATGAAATCTTTAAATAATCCTACCGAACCAAAGTTTTGCGCCAACTGCTCCAGCCTGCCCCTGTGCGCCGATGCTCTCGAAAAGTATACGTTGAAGTCTCCCGCCAGATAAACTCTACTACATTTGTCACTACACACACTTCTACTAAGAACTACCTCGAGCCTGTCTAGAAATTCATTAAAATGTACCTTGTCTAATCTGTAAACTGTGAGGATGATGGCTTGATTGTGCTTTAGCTTGGCACCAGTGATCTCAAAATCCCGTTCGGTGCAATATTCTTCAAGGTATTTTAGCTTCTGGGGCGCCATTCCCTTCTTAGTCAGTACTACAACACCCCCATGAATATGTCTATCCCGGCAGAAGTAATCGAAAGCCTTGTAATCCCCCAAACATATATTTCTCACTCAAACACAGAAGGTCAATAGCCGGCCTTGTCCCCAAATACTGATTGAATGTATTCAACTTGTTAGTCGACGACTGGATCTTCAAACTGAGTATAGAGAAATATTTGAAATCATTTCGTTGATGCATCGCTTCTGAGCTGTCGAAAAAAGTAAGACGCTTCACTATTAAAATCTCCGGCCAGAGCTTACTTTGTTGCAGCTCTTCCAAAAACTCCATTTCTGCACCCACTTTGAAAGACACACTTTGTGCATTTTTCCTTCTCGATACTTCTGTCACATCAAGAGCTCTTTCTGGGAATTTTCCATTTAAGTGCAAGTAACCCCCAAACACGGGGTAACTTGCACACCAAAAAAAAAATTTGGTCCTATGGCTAAAATTTTCCAATTTATAAACCAGCCATGGATCGCCTTTGATTGGGTCGGTACAATCTATTTTTTTCGAGATTGCAAAGTCATAACGTACGGCGGAACATTTGAAAATGTGCTAAAAAGATGTGCACTAGTCTCGTTTTTACGGTGCATGGTAATAAAATGTTTTTTTTAAATTAGTGACTACAAAATAATAAACAGGTTGCATTGCTTAGCAGTAAAAGCTCAAGGTAAGATAAATGTTACAGAATCTCTTACAGTTTAGGTACAATATTTTATTACTTAAATATAATTCCTGCTATTATTTACTATTAAATTATGAAGCAAATAGAATTGGTAGAATATTATACCTAGCAGTTTCGCATTCATGCAAATAGGTACTACGCAATCCAATTATGTTTGTCACGTAGAAGACACTTTGTTAGGTAAATCTTAGAACATTCTCACCGCAGGTTTAGGGTTGAGACATCAGAGGCATGTCGTATATATTGGTAATCTGGATGTCAAATATGAGAAAGCAGGTTATATTTACTGCTTAGAAATGTGGCCTGCTTGAACTGAAATACATTAACAATACGATGTGAATAAAACTTCATACTTACTCTCTTTATATAAACTTAAAAGGATTGCTATCATTACGTAGAGTATCAATGTGGTTTCCAATAATGTACCCTAAAGACGTTTCTCTCGTTTTGTCTGAAATGATCTACAAGCATGTGAGTAAATTACAAGGAATAAATCTAACTCCAAACGCTATATATATATATATATATATATATATATATATATATATATATATATATATATATATATATATATATATATATATATATATATATATATATATATATATATATATATATATATATATAGGATGCTTAAACCTATATCGGCACTATTGCGAACTTTGTTATTATTGAAGTCACGGGATCAGTTAAAATTATAGAATTTGTTAATTTTAGAGAGGTATCGATGGTGAAACACGAATCCTATAAAAATTGGGAGAGGAGTACGCCAGGGAGATACGATGTCTCCAAAACTGTTTATCACAGTCCTAGAATATGTGTTCAAGAAGCTAGATTGGGACCAGAAAGGTCTAAGAATAGACGGCCAAAGTCTGTCAAACTTACGGTTTTCAGACGACATTGTCTTACTGGCTGATAACTTGAAAGATATTAGAGTGATGCTACACGAACTTCAGGATGCCTGTGCAACAGTAGGTCTAAAAATGAACAAAATTTATGATAAAGATCGTCCCTAGTAACAACCTAATTATTGAAAACTCTGAGGTGGAATGGGTAGACAAATACACATATTTGGGCCACGAGATAAGCATATCCAAAGCCAACCAAACATGTGAGATAAACAGAAGAGTTATACTCTCCTGCGCGGCTTACGGCAAACTTGGAGACGTTTTCAGAGGCGAACTTCCAATATGCTTGAAAAGAAACATGTTCAACCAATGTGTTCCACTAGTTATGACTTACGGCGCCGAAACACTAACCCTTACCAACGCTTCTGCTAAGAAACTAAAAGTAGCACAGCGCAAAATGGAGAGGTCGATGCTTGGCGTTTAGCTACGTGACCACATTAGAAATGAAGAATTACGCAGAAGAACAGCAGTGAGTGATGCGGTCGTATATGTGGCAAAACTCAAAAGGAAGAGGACCGGATATATGGCTCGCATGCAAGATAACAGGTGGACAAAAAGATTACTTGAATGGAGACCCAGATCCGATAAAAGAGACAGAGGAAAACCACCAACTCGCTGGACAGACGACATTACAAAAATTACAAAAAACTTGATTCGTAGCGCTCAAGACAGAAAAGAATGGACTCAACTAGGGGAGGCCTATGTACAGCAGTGGACGCAGAGGGCTGATTGATGATGATGATCGATGGTGAGACTTTTAAAATTTTTCTTTAAATGAGCGTGAATTAGCGCCTATAGAACCCAAATCCAAGGTCAGCTAAAAAGTTATATATATATATATATATATATATATATATATATATATATATATATATATATATATATATATATATATATATATATATATATATAGTCATATCCAACCGATAACTAAAAAAATATTTCAACAATCTAAACCAAATTTGGCAATTCCCTTCATTTTGTTAGTAGCTTGGATGAGTTCATTGGACAGTTTTGACACTCAATTACTTTTAGAAGAAAATGGGTAAACTGTTTCAACACGTAATATCTTTTTAGTTACTATGAATATTAAACTAAAACTTGACAAGCACGTACACATTGTACAAGTGGTCCTACTTACCAAATTTGAACTCAATTGGTTCAGTGTGTCTTGAGTTATAACTAAATAAAAAATTAATATTCTAAAATATGACCTGAACTCACCTCTAGATGGATGCCTCTAATTTTAGACAAGGTCAGACAGATAAATCGGGATTCCGCTGCCATTGCAAATAAAATCTCCAAAGTAAGCTTTAAGCGGATAGGCTACGAAAGTATGTCACAATAAACAACCAGCGGGGTTGCCATTTGCGACAACTATCATCTGAATCTCAAGATAAAAAAATGTTAATAAATAAAAATTTAATTGAAAGTGATTCAATTTGTTTAGAAGTAGATTTTGGCATTGTCAATTTGACATTTGTTCCTAAATGAACATCTGATCTATATTCTAGATTATACAATTTGACAAGCCTAATCCTAATAAATATTAATACCATAAATTTCCGAATTCTACTAAACATGAACATCTTAACCTACATAAAAACTACTTACACATTTCTTATTGTCCAATATTTACATAAAATTTTTAAAAAAGTTTTAGAGTCTTTTTAATCTATTCGCACTATGTCATATCATTTTTATGCAGTCCTTTCTGTCTTTGATATCACTTTCACTTCATCCAGACCTTTTACTCTTAAAGACTAGTTTACAATTCTTATTTTTGTCTTACCTTCTTTTTATCCATACATATCTCATTACTTTGGGAATCAATTCTGAGATTTTAAATTTTATATCAGGTCTTACGATATGCCTGTAAAATTTAGTTTCTCCCTGCCATACTCTGCATAAACATTGCATACACCAAAAAGTAAGCGAAATATGTTTGTTTTAGGCTTTGTATGGGTTTTTTTGAAGTGTGATTATATGTGGATCTTTACCTTCCCATTATAGGTTACCATATCAATATATATATATATATATATATATATATATATATATATATATATATATATATATATATATATATATATATATAGTTTTTGTGGGGAAAGGTTTTAGAAAAAAAAGACACACACGCGAAACACATTGCCAGAAACTGCTACCACAGAGAATTGAACCCAGAGCCTCCGCGAAGTAGCCGAATACACATTTCATTTCGCCATGGAGGTGTGTTGATATAAAAGAAGAAAACATAAGTGGTCTATGTACACCTTGTCAACATATTGATCACTTTAACAAAAAGCCACCATACAAAAAATTCCCCATAGCTTAAGAAAAATTTTATTGTAAGAAAACCAATTTTAAAAAGTCTGTACGTAGCAAGTGCGTTACGGAAGTAAATTTTCATAAAAATGTTTTTAACAGCCAATATGTTTTTTGGTTACCGGTATAACCTATATAGTAGGAACAATGTACCATATTTTATTAAAACAACTCATTGTCTGAAAATGTTTAAAAAAAATTCCGAAAAGAGACTTAATATGTTTCCGAGAAAAGTGGTTCCTGTGAGACAAGTAATTTTATGTGTAATAAGATGTGGCTCAAGAGACCCTATAATTAACGTATACAATGTTTTCTCGTATCTTGCATAATAACAATTATATTGCACTTAACCGTAGCAATGCGTCACCACATATATGTAAACAGAAAAAAACTAAAATTAAACCCGGATGTGGATTGTAGGGGGCCTAATTTGCACTTATTTAAAGAAATGTTTTTAAAATTCAAAACTCGCTTTCTCCTCATTAACAATTTTTTTCTACGAAAATTAGCTAAAAATTACAGATTGTTAAACCATAAACTTAACTGAAACTACTGCCAAAGTATCAGAGAAAGGGTCTATTTGAAATGAACTTTCTGTAAATATTTTAGTAAAATGAAAGATAATGACGGTTAAAGCTGAAACTTAAGGGTTTGCAGAACACTTTTTTTGCTAGATTTTCTTTACATAACCCGTATTTGTTTAAGGTTCTGGGCTTAAATTTTGTCAATTCTGACGGTTCAAATCGTGAAATTGGCGTTTTGAGGAAAACCCCAAAAACTTTTTTGTCTTTAAACTAACAGACCTAGATTTAGACGGTTCATTCTTTATAAGACAAAAACGCTTCAAATTTTATCCAAATCGGCCCATTATTTTTTGAGTTATTGGTGTGAGATATATATATATATATATATATATATATATATATATATATATATATATATATATGTATATATATATATATATATATATATATATATATATATATATATATATATATATATATATATAATAATATAAAAATTGAAACTGACCCTGCATATGGGTTCTAGGGGGCCTAGTTCGCGCTCATTTAAAGAATTTTTTTAAAATTTAAAGCTCTGGATCTCCTTAATAGTGATTTTGTTAAAAGAAAATTCACAAAAAAGAAATATTTTTATATATTTTAATATTTAAGGTTAGGTAATACTTTATTTTCCTAATTAATACTAATAAAAGAGTATTTTAATGATGGCAAATATAACCAATACTTTCCTCTATCATTCCTTACCTACAAATTTGCAACGGAAATCAAGAAATCAATAATATATTGATGATTATTTATTGAAAGGTTAATTACAAATTAATTTGTGACCTCTATACCTAAATTCACTAACATGTGGTTAGGAAAAATTGGAGCATATATTTTTAAGGATGCTATGCTCAAATTAGCTGCTTGTTTTAAGTGAAATTAAGTTGGTAGATATTCATTATGTTTAATAGCCATAATTAGAGCATTTACTATATTAAATATGATGTACTTAACTATTTAAATTAATATATCTTTCAATTATTCGTATATCAGGCTGTCGCCTTTTGAGAAAGCTGGGTTTTCGTATCTTGCTCTTATTCTGTCGTATCCGTTTATCGCTTCCATAAATATATAGTGTGTTCGCGGTAAGTTGGGCCAAATTCCACAGGCGTGTTCTAGGAGTGTTAACAAGAATCCACGTTTTATAGAACCTCGTATAGGTCTTGTAGTTTTACACGCTCCTAAGTTGGATATAGAAAATGATTCGTTTTAGTGAATTTTCTTTTAAAACATTCACAAATGAGATTCCGACTTTTGAATTTTGAAAAAATTTCTTCAAACAAGCACAAACTAGGACCCCTAGAACACATATCCGGGGTCAGTTTCAATTTATATATATATATATATATATATATATATATATATATATATATATATATATATATATATATATATATATATATATATATATATATATATATATATATATATATATATATATATATATATTGTGATGAAGTATTATTTTCTATCAGTCTGTGGTACAAAATGCCTAACTACTAAGTAAGTAATTAATTAAATAGAAAATAATTAAATACAAACTATATAAATATTTGCTAAAATATTTTCACCGTGAAATATTTTAAGGCGATTTATATTTAATTAAACAGGTATTTCATACTTATTATCTTATCCGGTTGTGATAAGGTGATAAAATTCCAAGCATGGCAGAGTTTTTGGGCTGGCTGTGAAATTCATATAAAATGAGAAGCAACACGGGGCACAGGCAGTATTGTTAATTCAGCCGTCAAGCTGTTAACTCGCCACCAGTCCGCACCAAGTCCGCATAAGTTTACCGTCCGACCGTAACCGTTTCGACCGATTTCCGTATACGCAAACATTATTATAGGTGAGATATTGTACGTTTTAATTAATCCATATTTTAAAGCGAATTTTCATATTTTTAAATCATCGTTCTTCTCACTCCAAATCTACGTAATCGGGTTATTTCGGTCCTTCCTAGACAACTCCCGTATGTTAGATTGTCTTGCATTATTTTTGTGAGGATGCTGAGGATTCACAGCTCACATAAATAATCGAGATATATTCATCTTGGTTTGATCCCGATAGGGACGCTGAGGATTCACAGCCTATCTAGGTCACTCCAAGTGATACTTTCCTTTCCAATTAGCCCTGTACACTTAATCTGACTCCCGGCTTTCCGCCCCATACAGTATAAGCTCTTGTGTTATTTTAGTGAGGACGCTGAGGATTCACAGCTCGCTAAAGTAATCGAGATGTTTTCGTCCCGATTTGACCCTAGCGGAGATGTTGAGAATTCACAGTCCGCATAGGCCTCCGGGAACTGTCATCCTGTCTCTCCCGTCTGCACTTTTTCGTCTCCGCTGTCCCCTGCTTCGACGGAGAAGTTATAGCTAGTAGTCTGATGTTGTCTATCGCTGTGTGTTGCCCGCTTGCCGTATCCTCGCTTGAGTGAAATACCGTCCGTGTCATATATACCTGACCGAATCCGTACGCTTCGTCACGCACTAACCTTTACCGCTTTAGCGAGGTCCACGTTCCGATTGATGTTAATATCCGCATATTTTATTTGTACATATTTTGTAAATATTGTTCTGTATATATATTTTGTAAATAGTTTCAAATCTGTAATATAGGGTTGGGTAAATTAAAGACCTTGATTAATTATTATCCAACCCCTTAACATACAAAATCTGCTACACCTTTCGTTAAAACAGAAGTGGTCGGATCACGCCGAGTCAGCGATTAAAGCCCGCTCACTCGGGGGTCACTAAATTTAGCCTATATTACCTAAAGGCTACCGAACCCTTCTCCACAGAGTTACCCAGGTACTTTGATCGGTATATCGGTCAGAGTTCAGTGAAGAGGGCGCAGACATCCTCAAGAGGAAGTAAACCCTTTAAAAATCTGGCGCCCGAGATCCTCAGATAGTAACCGTCAATCCGTGTCACCGCAAAACGGTCTGCAAGCCAAGGCTTCGTCACAATATATATATATATATATATATATATATATATATATATATATATATATATATATATATATATATATATATATATATATATATATATATATATATATATATATATATTTGTGTGTGTGTGACTCACAAAATAATGGGATTATTTTGATCAAATTTGGTGAGCACCTTCCTTTTGCAAGTGGTTTGGATAAGTTCGTTAGTCAGTAAAATCGGAAAATTGTGTTTTCTTTCTGAAAAATTTATATCTCCGGAGATAACAAAGTACCACCGCGTCTTTGCATTATGAATGGTGACCCACATACAAAAATATAGGGCTGTAAGTTAAAAGGCACGAAAGGTATATGCATTTAAAGAAAAAACATTGTGGTTTTCCTCAAAACGTCAAAGTCGCGATTTGAAACGTCAAAATTCGCAACATTTAGGCAAAGAACCTGAAACAGATAGATTATGTCAATAAAATGTCACAGGAAGAGTGTTCCGCAAACCCTTAAGTTTCAGCTTCAGCCGTCATTGTCTATCATTTTACTAAATTATTTACAGAAAATTCATTTCAAATAGACCCTTTCTCTGATGCTTTGGCTGTACGTTTAGTTAAGTTGATACTTTGGCTGTAGGTCTAGTTAAGTTTATGGTTTAACGGTCTATAATTTTTAGCTAAATTTCGTAGAAAAAATCCATTAATGAGGAGATCGCGACTTTTGAATTTTTAAAAGATTTCTTCAAATGAGCGCAAACTAGGCCCCCTAAAATCCATATCCGGGTTTACTTTCAGTTTTTATGTGTTTGCATATATACAAGGTGACGCTTTTTACGGCAAAGCTCAATATAATTGTTATTATACAGGATACGAGAAAAAATTGTATACGTTATCGAAATATGATGCATGCAAAAAAATCTAGACGCAGTAAGTGCGTTGTGGTAGCGAATTTTCATTAAATCCTTTAAATTTCAATAACTCAATTTGCTATTAACCTAATGTTTGTTGGCTAGGAAACCAGTTTTCTCGGAAACATTTTAAGTTTATTTTCGGATTTTTTTTTACATTTTCAAACAATAAGTAATTTTAATAAAATATGGTACATCGTTGCTGCTATATAGGTTATACCGTTAACCAAATTTATGCCTGCTTGCATTATGGAGACGTAATGTGTAAAAACATTTTTATGAAAATTCACTTCCACAACGCAGTTGCTGCGTCCAGACGTTTTAAAATTACCGTACATTAGATATTAAACATGCAAAATAGATATTTCTACAACCAGACACACATCTTCCTTCAAAATAAAATAAAAAAACAGTAATAAAAAACATGTTTTTATATAATAAATAATGAAGGGAACTATTATATATTTATAAGTCCCACAAATTAAGTAACGAAGTAATAATAAATACACAAATAACCTAATAAATAAATAATTAAATAAATAAATAAATAGATTATCAGTACTTATAAATATTCTGAAATTTTTAAATAAATACAAATTACATCAGTCAAACAACTATAACAGTCATAACATAACTAAATTAACAAATAATTAATAAAAAATATATATTTACAAAAGAGGACTCAGGTACTTAAAGATATTTATTGAAGACGACTGGTGGAGACTTCTGCTTCTCATAAGATTCCGAATCAATTATATTATCGCCTGTCCTTCCACCTACAAAAAATAAAATTGCCACATTAATAGGGGTAACCGTATTACTTATCGTTTTGTGCAATCTAGTTTGTGCTTGCAATTTATAAAGTCTGTGAGTTAGCGAAGCTGTGAATAAAAACTAGTGACTGTAGATAACATAAACTGAATTCTCATGTTTTGCTGTAAACTTTAATACCTTTATTATTTTAACGAATTCTCATTTATAAACCGCATATATGGACGTAACAATTTTTGAAGTATCGAAAAGAATTTTCAAACGAGCGCGCATTAGCACCTCTAGAATCCATATCACAGGCTCGTTCCAAAGTATATATATATATATATATATATATATATATATATATATATATATATATATATATATATATATATATATATATTATAACGGGTATTTCGAGGTAATGCTACTTTTTTCTAGTATGGGGAATTTTCTGAAATAGCTTTAGCAATACGGCTTTCCTACGAGACCATGCTCAGACGCCAGCACCAATTGAGTTTTTTATGCAGGGAGTCGATGCACCCTCAGGCCTATATCCCCTTTTTAAGGTGCTGTCGACGACTATTTAAACCCAGGGTAGGCTACAGTGGAGAGAGGGTTCTCCTAAGTTAAGTCACATGTGGCTTCTAGTTATGGCCTTTGTTAAAGATTAGTTGTTGAAGTTTGTTTGGGTGTGTTCTCGGGAACAAGTAAATGAAATGCCAATTAAAATAAAAGGAGATCTATTTATAAACTATTTACGAGAGGATGCATCCCACAAAAAACTAGGTACAAAGCAGTTTGACCCCAGGAAACCAGAATATATTGTCTCGTACTTGGGAATGAACATGAGGGTACTAAGGCTGGCTTTCTAATGAAATTGCAAAATTCATATAACGGGTCTTATGGGAAACGAGAAGCAGAGGCGGTTATGTGAATTGGTTAGTCAAGATATTCGCGAATTATGCGGAGGGTGGTTGAAGCGACAACACTAGTAATAGCCGGGGTTTCAAAAAGCGACGCGGGGTGGCAAGAAAAGCAATATAAATACGGGTTATCAACGGCCCAGCATTCATACACTCCATTAGAGCAGCTAGGGGACCTTACTCCATGTCGAATACATCCACTCCTCAATGAAACTTTCCCCCAATGGAAGCGGGAGTTTCCTGAATCCCTCCAGGTGGGCCCCCGGACAGACCAGGAGAGCAGGTGCCCCCTGGCTGCTTCATTTATACTAGCGCTACTGTATACATTTACCACAACCGATGAATATCCTCGTTCCGACCCCTTGCCAGCGACGCAGAGGCAGCTACATGGAAGGCCGCTTTTGGTAGACTATAATGATACTGTTTATGATCTCCCATACCACCACATAACTTTGTGTGGAGATGACACCACGGCTACAATCTCAGGGGAAAGTCTCAAAGAACTTGGTGCTGCATATAATCTTCGTGTGTCTCAGGTGTCAGA
The DNA here is from genome assembly GCA_964006375.1 of Tillus elongatus. Lineage (NCBI taxonomy): Eukaryota > Metazoa > Arthropoda > Insecta > Coleoptera > Cleridae > Tillus > Tillus elongatus. Next base: position 35,699,767 of record OZ023266.1, on the reverse strand, counting down.
CTGGTGTTCACAAAATGGTCAGGTACTTAACACACAAACAAAACTGAAATGCTTCATTCTTCTCCAGTTGGTCTGCATCTAAATTATGATCATTATTATTATTACTTTATTGGCTAATTTAACAATATTTCCATATGCAATAAGTAGCCTACTTATGGCGTATATTACGACATAATTTAAATAAGGTTTAATCCAAAAATATTGAAAATGACATTTCTATGCTTATATGAGTGATCTGACAATGGTTCAATAAGAAAGGGCTCCTTATTAAAGGTTTTGTGCCTCCATCTGGATTCTAATTTATATGGGGTGTCCTAGCCTCTCTTGCGTCCAGGAATTATGTGTTACTGATGCTAAGGGATTATCTCAGTATTCAGGCCTTGTGGACTTGCTACTATGGTAGTGACAACTATACCCTGGTATACGGTTTACTCTGTTGGGGCAGCTCTGTGCATCTGATCAGGGTTATGTTAAGGCAGACTATAATCTTCCGCGGCATGTTTGGCCACGGTCTTTGGGATCTTGTAGACCATTTTGATATGCTTTGTTATGAAAAAAGATTGCAACCTTTACTACCTCCGGTAATATTATTGCGTATGAAACAAAATAGGCTAACAATTTGTATGTTTGCCCTTACAGGATTGAAGATAGTAATACATATCCACGCAACACTGCAATACGCCTGTATAATTATTTACCTGATTGCATTTAAAATTTGAGCAGCGTCAGACAATTTAAGCTTTTTAAACTCGTTTTTTTTAGTCAGCATTCTTTTTATTCTGTATGCGAGTTATCAGTTTTAAATTTCAACGGTGGTAAGCTTTCTTTGTGTTTTATGGATTTGTTATAGATCTAGAGGCTTTTATTGTTGTTTTATTTTGTGTATTTTGGTATGTATGCAGTTAACGCCTGTAATTTTGGAAAGCTATTTGTTGACTATTTTCTATCTCTTGCAGAGATCCGTGGAGCAATTTTAAATTTAAAAAAAGATAAGGGCGCACTTTTTTCTTAGGTCAATATACTAAACATATATACTTAAGCCATAAAAGACAAAAAATAGGTTGAAAAGAAAATGAGTGTGGCAGTCAACGTAATGTGTAAAACTGCCAAGATAAGGCAAAAGCTCTCTTCATTTGCTTAGAAAATACGAACGCCTATTACATAGTGAAGAAAAACCATAGGCTAAAAGCTGCGTGGAAGAACACCTGTATAGTCTATGGAGTATATTGAAGGAGACGAAGCTCGACAAGGTGCTCTGGAGAATTACATAGAGCGTTAAAAGAAATCTGGAAGGTCATGTTAACCAAGCTAGAAGAGGTAGCTACGCGCTAAATCTAAATATAATGCATCCAACACCCAACGAAGCACAAATATCGAACCCATAGGCCAGCATTTCAAATAGAATAGCCGAATTAGGCTGATCTCCTTGACTGCTAAATTTTTGACGTATTAATTAATAAGCCTACTAAATTAAATTAGACTTATAAAAAGTACATAAGAGTTTACATTTGTTAGTTAAGAAATTATATATTGCAGAAAACATGCACGATTGATTTGAAGTGGATGCAGAACTAATTAGCATTGATAATCTACAAATGACCTGCAGAAAAGAGAAGCTCGAAAGTAGCAAGCATATGGTAAGCAAATCGCAGATTTCTGTTTTGTAAAGACTCGTAAAATAAAAGCAGATTTATTGTTTACCATGAAAGATTTTGTAACAACGAGCTGCTTGTTTCTAAAATGTCGCTTCTGACCTTATAAATCAATGTTTTGATGACCCTTTGAAATAGAGAGGTGATCCGAAATCAGCATGCAATTTATGCACTTTAGTCAACACTTTCTGAGGGTCCAGTGCAGATGCTATTAACTCTTTGAAGAAAGATCTAAAAAGAAGAGAAAATGGAAAGTATTAGATTAGTAGAAAAACCTAAGATTCCTCTACAGATTGTTATCATCCTACACCACGAATTTCCAATTAGACAGGTAAGCAGATAAGTGTAATTTATTATAATTTTTAGTAAATTTTCATTATGAAAATTCACTAATAGAGAGGTATCGATGGTACGACTTTCGGAAAATTTGTTCAAATGAGCGCGCGTTAGGGCCCTTAAAACCCATATACATCCAATGTCCGTTTGAATGTTTGAATATGTTGATATATATATATATATATATATATATATATATATATATATATATATATATATATATATATATATATATATATATATATATATATATATATATATATATATATATATATATATATATATATATATATCCCGCCGATAACTTAAAAACTACTTCCTTGATTTGGACCAAACTTGGGAATTACCCTTATTTTGTTAATTGTTTGGATGAGTTCTTTCATTAGATCTTAACGCCCAATTTTTCCAATTTTTCTTAACGAAAAATTGAAACGTATTTTTTACATCGCAATATCGTTCAAATTTTTTTGGGCACAGGCAGATGAGGTTACAGGTAATGCTATGCTATTTAAATAAATCGTAGATAAAAATCTAAACAATTGAAGTTAAAATCATTACAAGATGCCAACATGTAGCTGTTTCTTACCGGGGTCGCCAGATCTTCAGAAATTTCATGTAGTTAAACCTTTCATGTATAAACATCTCAAATTTTCACAACTTCTGATAATAAAGAAAACTTTTTATTTTATTGTATCAGTTAGTTAAAAATACCGTAAACCATAGCTGTATTAATACTTGCAAATTTCGATTTCCTAATTAACTCTATCTGACAACGTTGTTAGAAAGCGTTCGTGATAGAAATCCATTGTAACGCGACGACCTTATCGACACTAAAGCCATCTATTGCTTCAAATGTTTACTACTGTCGCAATGCTAGATGCCTTTGTTCCAGTCGTACAGCTACCTAATTTTTTGTGACTTCGTGTCGAAAGTCGAAGTTCAAACTTGTTATATTATAGTCTTACCGCTTACCTACCCATCCGCCTTGAATTATTGTGAGTAATTGTGTAATAATAAGTAGAGACTGTGTTATTTATGTGAATTAAAAATGAGACGTGGTTCATATTGCCTAAGTAATTCATGTTACATAAATAAACACAACAACAAAGATGTGGCGTTCTTCAATTTTCCGAAAGTTCACCTATATAAGTAAACATTATTAATTTATTACAACTATTACCGACGTCTCTAAAATTATCAGAGTTCTAATGAACGATACAATTTAATTGCACAGCTAAGCAGTGGATTAAGTTAGTTGATAAAAAGGACCTATTGCTGGATGACCGATACATCAAATCCCATTAAGTATGCAGTCAAGATTTTTCTTGGACCAATTAAAAAAACGACGAGGCGCAGCAAGTGCGTTATGGTAGCGAATTTTCGTTAAAATGCTTTTAATGGCAAATATGTCTTGTTTTTAAAAGAAGGACATTTGGTTGGAAGTATAACCTATATATTAGTAACAATCTACGGTATTTCATTAAAATAGCTTTGTTTTTTCAAAAAGTACAAACATTTTCCAAAAATAAACCTTAGAAAGTCCAGAAAAAACTGGTTCGATTTTCCTGGCCAACGAACCTCTTTAAGCTGTTTACACACCTGCCAGGATATCATTATTCACAAACAGCTTTAGGACTAAAAAATAAATAAAAAATTATAAAAATTTGCAAAAATTTTTTTACAGCAATTGCCTTCAGTAATGTTACACTAAATTATATTTTTCACAAAAATTCGACAACTTTTCTTTTACAATAACTTACTAAATATGTATTATTAATTACCAACATATCACAGTAATCTTACAAAAATAAATTCCGCAGAAACACTAAAAACATATCTGCGAAAACTTTTAAAATTCAGCCACTATTTAAGCGTGCCCATATACAGCAGCTCGATTTTTTCGACGCGTAATACAAACAAAAAGCTCTCTGAATGCGTCATTTCCAGGGGCCTCCGCTATCTATTGATAAAAACGCCGTTTCACAATTTGTGATATGTGCAAAAGACGTGAAAGATTGCAAAACAATTGAAATAACTCAAAAACGATGAACGATATCAATTTTTTCGTTACAAACATGCATTATAATTCGCTGAAAAACACAAAAATGCAATAAAATAAGGGAGTGTTCTTTTAAAAAAAAAGTGTGTATCACCAACGACTTATGGGCCACCCTGTGATTTTCAAAATAAGTTTATAAGATGCAGCTGGAGATACCCTATAATTAACGTATATACGTTTTTATCATGTCTTGTATAATAACGGATATATTGAGCGTTGCCGTAGAAAAGCGTCACCCTGTATATGTGTAAACACACAAAAACTGAAACTGACCCCGTATATGGGTTTTTGGGGTTCTAGTTCACGCTCATTTGAAGAAATCTTTTTAAAATTAATAAGTTGCGGTCTTCTCAATAACGAATTTATTCGACAAAAATTTGCTAAAATATAGACTATTAAACCATAAAATCTATAGCTGAAACTACTGCCGAAGCATCAGAGGGAGGGTCTATTTGAAATGGCTTTTCTGAAAATATTTTAGTACAATGAAGGACAATGCTGGTTGAAGCTGAATGTTAAGGCTTTGTAAAACACACTTCTTACGACATATCGTCTACATAATGCGTATTTGTTCCAAATTCGTTGTCTGAAAATTGCAAATTGTGACGTTTCAAATCGCGACTTTGACGTTTGAAGAAGAAAAATTATCAAATTTTCAAAAAAAAATTTCTGCTACTTCTTGACGTTTTTGCGTCAAGAAAACTTAACCGTTGGATGTAATATTCAATTCAATCACACAAAATATTTTGCTCTTGTGCTTTCCTCTGATCACAAGTGGCACCCAATTTTTTTTTCTTAAAAAGCCTATCACTTTTCTTTCTTTTAACTTAGCGATCTGAATTGTCATGTAGGGTAAGTTGGATAGTAGAAACGTATACGTCGAATTTGGTTGTCATAGCTTTGTTATTTTTGGAGATACAAAAATTTTCCGAAGGGAAACCCAAAATTTTCCCGGAAAACCTGGTCCGATTTTTTTTGGATAACGAACTAATCGAAGCCACTTAGAAAAGGAAGGTACATACCAAATGTGATTAAAATCTGTCGATTATTTTTTAAGTTATCGGCTTGCTATATATATATATATATATATATATATATATATATATATATATATATATATATATATATATATATATATATATATATATATATATATATATAGTGAGTTTTTCGTTTTACGAAAAATTCGTTAAAAGCTTGTCAATAATAACCGAAAACTGAAAAATATTTGTCATGAATGATTATAAAAATAATGTAATAATGTATAATTCAACATCTTCATTTTTGGCTAAAATTTTATTATTATTGCTTATAATAAGAGTATAAAAATATTTTTACAGTGCGGTAAAAACTTCGTTTAGAGTTTCAAATTTACGGTCACAAGTTTTCAAATTTACCGGCCCTCTTTTTGCCGTTTTAATCGTCTAGAGCTCTATAGACGTGTCAAATGTTAACTAGAGTCAATCAAAAGCTGGACACTCTTGTGTACAAGTAGCTTATGAGCAATTCCTATCTTCTTCTCGCTAATCTTTGATTCTGTATTAATATAATTTATTATGAATAAATAATTGTCAATATCAAATTGGAAATTTAGCCTAAAATTTAGGTTTTGAACATGGTACAATTACTAGAAAGATATGATAATGCCCATTTTTACGAAGCTGTTGTTTTTATCAGATTTTGTAAATGTATTTTGCTGATTTTTGTGTGCATACAAGTAATTTTTAGTGAATTTTCTTTAAAAAAATAACTAATGAGGAGATCTCGACTTTTGAATTTTTTTAAAATTTATATATATATATATATATATATATATATATATATATATATATATATATATATATATATATACATACATATATATATATATATATATATATATATATATATATATATATATATATATATATATATATATATTTTTTTTTTCTCAAAACGTCAAAGTTGCGATTTAAAACGTCCAAATTGGCTACATTTAGGCAAGGAACTTGAATCTAATACGGGCTATGGAAATAAAATGTCTCAAGAAGAATGTTTTACAAACCCTGAAGTCTTAGTTTCAACGGTCATTGTCCTTCATTTTACTAAAATATTTCCAGAAAATTCATTTCAAATAGACCCTTTCTCTGATGCTTGGCAGTAGCCTTAGCTATAGAGTTTATCGTTTAATGGTATATAATTTTTGTCGAATTTTCGTAAAAAAAATTAAAGCCCATTATATCCGTTATTATACAAGATATGAAAAAAAAATGTATATATTAATTATAGGGTGTCTTGAACTACATATTAAAAAAATATTTCTAAAACCACAGGGTGGCCCATAAGTCGTTGGTGATACAAAGTTTCTTTTTTTTTAATCAAACACGCCTTATTTTATTGCATTTTCCATCAAAATATAAGGCATGTTTGTAAGAAAAGAAATTCTGGACGCAGCAAGTGCGTTATGATAGCGAATTTTGATCAAATCCTTCATATTTGAATAGTTCAATTTGCTATTAACCTATAAGGTTGACCAAGAAACGAGTTGTTTCGGGAACACTTTAAGTTTACTTTCGGAAATTTTTGTACATTTTCAAACAATACAGTTATTTTGATGAAACATGGCACATTGTTTTTACTATATAGGTTATACTGGTAACCAAATTTGAAGCCTGCTTTCTTTTTTTTTTAATTGAACACGCCCTATGTTATTGCATTTTTGCATTTTCCATCGAAATATAATACATCTTTGTAAGAAAAGAAATTGGGGACGCAGCAAGTGCGTTATGGTAGCAATTTTTTATTAAATGCTTCAAATTTGAATAGGTCAATTTGCTATTAACCTATAAGGTTGACCAGGAAACCAGTTTTTTTCTGGAACAATTTAAGTTTACTTCCGGAAATTTTTGTATATTTTCAAACAATAAAGTTATTTTGATGAAACATGGCACATTGTTTCTACTATATAGGTCCAAATTTGATGCCTGCTTTCTTAAAAAAACATATGTGCTATTAAAAGCATTTTTATGAAAATTCACTACCATAACGCACTTGCTGCGTCCAGAGTTTTTATGATGAGAATATTACTGTGACGGGATAATTAAATCAAATTTATTAATGTTAACGCGCTTTAAATAACTTCTCTACTTCTGAAGTTTGTGTTTCCGCAGTGTATTAGTTAAGACCAGTCACACCACCCCCCAGTAATACTTATCTTGTGCTGATATATGTAATATAAAAATTGAAAGGAGATGAAAATGCAAATAAACTTATTTAATTTAGTGCTGCATTCTATATTATCTGAAAAACAAATTATAGGCGACGAAATGGACTGTAATTTCGATAAATTAGCAGTTTACTGCACGGAGGGTTTTTCGAATATTTTTTTCAGAAACATGCTTAGAACCCTCCTTGGATGCACAAACTACAAAATAAATTTGTTGCGAACAACCCGCAAGAAAGTTACGGGACCAAGAATGAATGAGGGTGCTGGGAGGGGAATAAATATGAGTGGAAATGCTGAAAAAAGACTTAATCGGACTTTGAATAGGTGGTTTTTTCACCTTTTGCAGTAATACCTGCTTTAAACCACGTCTACCCCGCACAACACCCATATTCGCCACAGGTCGCGTAACTTTCTTGGGGGTTGCCCCAATAGATTTTTCTTGTGATTTATGCTTTGAAGGTGGCTGTATGACTTTCCAAGGAAAAGGAGTGTTTTTGGGTGAAGGGGCAGAAATCCTCTTTCTCCTGGAGGTTCTTCTTTCCTTTCTGTATGCATAAAATCACCCTCATTGCATGAATCAAAGAGAATTTTTTATTTTAAACTATCTAGTGTATTTTTTGTTGAGTATATTTACTGTTTATCAATTCTTTGTTTGCGATTTGTATCCAAATTACTGTATAAATATGTATGTTGGCGATCATGTTTTTGCTTGTCCTTCTTTACCTTCTTCATTATTGTTCCTAATTGGATAGAGTAATTTTCTATAACGTTTAGATAAGCCTAAATCACTATTTTATTATATATTGTTCTTATCAAAATTCACTACTATAACGTACTTGCTGCGTCACGAACATTTTTGTCGGATAGAGAAGGACGGACATTTGACATTTGAATATATGAACAAAATTTGATATTTTTTTCTATGAAATTACGTCACCTAGGCAGCCAGCCGACGATTACCTGTGACTGTCTCACCAACCTATCTGCCTCATTGTATCTTTACCATCTTTCTCGTATGCAGGCTACACTTGTACTTACATACATAATGTTTTGTATTTGTTTTTGCTAAAGGTATTTCTGTAAAACATAAAATAGTATCTCTTTAACAACTATAGAACCATATTTTCGCAGATATCCCACTTTTAGAAAAACGGTTCTCAATTATTGCGTTTAATTTAAGGTAAATATGCTGCTCGTTTGTAAGCATAAAAAGAAACAGCGTAATTTGAATAAAATTGTTTGCATAAGTCCAATTACATTTGTTCATTTCTACATTACTATGCCTGAGGTATTTCAAATAATTGTTTTAACATCCTCTTATTTACAAACCGAATAATGTTTACCTTAATATACTTTTTATGGCTTGCATTATTAAACAATTTAGCTTTGTTCACCTGAATACAAATTTGTAGGTTTGTACGTATGGAACGTAATGAAATTAGCTGGTCTTTTTATGTTGAGAACCGGATTTTTAACCGACCTCATAAAAGGAGGAGGTTCTCAATAGGACTGTATTTTTTTATTGTGTGTTACCTTAGAAATTTTTGCTAGGTGAACCGATTGTGATTATTCTTTTATTTGCAAGCTGGTGCTTCTCTTGTTGTCCCATGTAAATTTGATCAAGATCTGACCAACAGTTTTTGAGTTATCCTTAATGTAGTTGGTTATCTTCTTTTAGTGAATTTTTATTTTAAAAGAATCCACTAGTATCGATGGTGAGACTTTGCAAAAAAATTTTCTAATGAGCGCGAACTAGGACCCCTAGAACCCATATCCGGGGTTAATAATATATATATATATATATATATATATATATATATATATATATATATATATATATATATATATATATATATATTTATATATAAATATATAGTGCTTCCACGGATTGAGTGTGAGCAAGGTATAAATGACAAAAAAATTTTGAATTAGAATCTGATATTCTGGGAATCGCTCCTGCTTTGTCTTAAACTGAGATGTTGAGAAAATGAACAAAATCAATTAACATACACGGTGGTTTATAACTGATGCAATGAAATGTATTAAGAGTAAACTACCTTCATTTATGAAGATACCGCAAAAAATTATTAACAAAAATTGTTTAAAATTAAAATTTATGACAGGATCTCAATTTTCAAGCAGATCAGCCTACTATAATTTTTTTTAGCTGCGATTTTATTTAAATGACGTTCGACGGCTTCTGTGATTAGGTGTACTTTAAAAAAATACTTGAAACTGTATTAAAAAAGTCTTTACCATAATTAAACTTGGGGTGGGTTTGCTTTCATCTCAACCAATAAAAAAAGTAAAGTAAACGCAAAATTGGACATTTGAAGCAATAATTGGCGAGTTGCATGGCTACTTGAGCTCTGCCTTGTTGTTCGTTTCCCGGGATACTACTTATTTGGAAAATTGAAACGTCAATTTTGTTTGTCACGAACGGCAAGCTTCTGTATTTGAAAATGTTAACAACAGAACAAAAAGTATTTATTTTGCAGTGCTATGGTTTGGGTGAAGAACATTCTTATCAGGGAGTGATAAGAAAATTCCTTGAACGCTGGCCAAATTATTCGGTTTCCGCTACTGGTGTAAAAAAATTTGTTACCAAATGTATGCCTACTGCGAGTGTTTTAAATGTTAAGAAGACAAAATCCGAATAAATGAAGAAGACAATTATACAGCTGCATGAGCTATGGATTCTGTTAGGCTTTTTCCGAAATTATCATTAAGAAGAAGGGCATTAGAAATTGGCAATATTAGCAAATCGCATTTGCAAAAAATGTATCGTACCAACAATGTGAAACCTTACAAAGCAAAACTTATACACACTTTGGAAGAAAATGACGAGTCAAAACGATTAGATTTTTGTTTATGGTACGGCAAGCAATATCTACAAAATCACAATTTTAGCAGAAGTATTATTTTTTCGGACGAATCCACTTTCACCACTAATGAGGTGGTAAATTCCTAAAATACGCGGCATTGGTCTATGGAGAATTCAAATCATAGAGTTAATTGCAGAAGACAATGCCATAAAAAAGTAAATGTGTGGTGTGCTGTTTCTTACACTGGGATAATTGGGCCATATTTTTTTAGCGAATTATGAACCAGTACAGTTATCTGAAATTCTGGAAAATATTCATCAAGACTATTTGCATAACTTGTCACTAGAAGATGGACAAACAGCATACTTTCAGCATGACGGCCACCCAGCACATGCAACAGGAATAGTTCGAGAATGGTTAGATCGCGAATTTTATGGGCGGTGTATTGGTCGATATGGGCCAATACCTTGGCCTCCCAGAAGTCCCAATCTTTCCTTAATGGACTTTTATTTATGGGGCTATCTGAAACAGAAGGTCTACGCGGCTCCATTAAACTACGATCTTGATTCGTTGAAACTGAGGTTAAGAGAGGCAATTGACGGTATTCCAATTCAACATATTCAAAATGCCTACAAAGCATTTACTAAGTGGGCTGAGTTATGTGTATCGGTTGGTGGAAGCACATTTGAAAAATTTCTTTATTTTTCGTTGTTCGTTTTGATTTTTCTTAGCAATAAGCGTTTAGTATTTTACTAATAAATTATTATTTAACATTACAAGGTTACTTACTTTGCGCACCTGCGTTCAGAAAACCACAGGTAAAAAGCTCCATGTTCATAGGGAAAAAATGTTAATAATTTACTTGAAAATTCAAAGTAGGCTGATCTGGCTGAAAATTGAGAACCTGTCATAGATTTTAATTAGAGAAAGCAGGAGTGGTATATATATATATATATATATATATATATATATATATATATATATATATATATATATATTTATTTATTTATTTCCCATACATACAATAATACTTACTGACTAATATTAAGAACAGTAGCACGTAAGTTCAGAAGAACTTGTATGTGCTGAAAAACTCCTCCTACATATTTTACAGAGCAGTTGCATGCATCTTATATATATATATATATATATATATATATATATATATATATATATATATATATATATATATATATATGAATGAAGCCTTGTCCCGAAATTTTCTATAAAAGTATAAGCCACGGGAGAAAAGAATAATGAATACATTGAAGCACCTCGAATTTATTTAAATAAATTACAGAAGCGGTTCAACCCGAGAAGCAAGTATTTCTCTCTCTCTCTCTCTCTCTCTCTATATATATATATATATATATATATATATATATATATATATATATATATATATATATATATATATATATATATATATATATATATATATATATACAGGCTGTTTCAAAAAACATGCACCATTGCTCGTGGGGCAATTCCTTACTAAAAAATAAGAAAAAAGTTCCTGTGCACATGGGCCCGGAAACGCATAGTTTACAATATACAGGGAGTTGAATTTTAATTTTTTATAAATAATTTCAAAACCACTGGATTGATTTTAATGAAATTCGGAACTTGAAAGTGTATTATGAAAGTGCATATTTTCAAGTGAAAATCTGCTTACAACTGCGTCAGTGGCGTGCGTTCGGGGTAACTGTAAAAATTCATTTGGGGAAAAAATATGTGCGCCACTGTCTTTTTCCAATTTTGATACATCAGTTATGAAGCTTATTACATAAGCCACAAAAGCTGCCTCTTGGTATTTTTTCGTTCAGGGTATCCCCTAGGAGATATGATTAATTTTATAAAAATGGGCAAAGTACCGATTAGTCGGCGTAATAATAATAATAATAATATATGTTTACTACAACCATAAGAATATAAAAAACAAAACATACAGTAAACATTACAGCAATAAACGTGCAAATAACTAACCTACGTAAAACTTATTGGTGATAAACATTGAAATGAATATTACAAACATTGATAAAAAATGATAAATAAAAAATAAAAATAAAAAATGAAAAAAGTAATCGTAAAGACACCATGATTTTTCCAAACTTTTGTTTTTTGTACATTACTCAATTGACTTTAATAACAAAGCTAAAGAAAATGTTGAAAGTGACCACCATTAGCCTCGTTACAATTATTTAACCTTCTGCGCAAAGATCTTCTTACTCTTCTGCAAATATTTTGATCTTCTCTAATGCTGTCAAATGCATATTCTATGCTTCCCAACAATTCTTCTCGTGTATTTACTGGTGTGTTATACACTATTTCTTTTAAATGACCCCACAAATAAAAATCGAGAGGATTCAGGTCCGGAGATCGAGGTGGCCATGACACCGGACCTCCACGACCAATCCATCGGTGACCGTATGTGTTGGCTAAATATGTTCTTACAACTGCTGCAAAATGTGCGGGCGCACCATCATGCTGGAACCACATTGTACCATTTCTCATAAAAAGCGGTGGTAACAACGGCAAATCATTTTGTAAAAAGTTTAAATATCATTCATGGTCAAGACGATTCGGTAGAACAACAGGACCAATTATGTGATTTTAAATAATAGCAGCCCAAATATTGATGGAAAATTGATACTGTGAATTTGCAACTCTTAGAGAGTGTGGGTTTTCATCGGCCCATGTATGTAAATTTTGAAAATTTACGATACCTTTTCGCGTAAATGACGCCTCATCAGTAAACAGTACACGTTTAGAAAAATGTTGGTCGTGCCTAAGTTTGTTTAAGAACCACTGACAAAACATTACCCTTGGTTGAAAGTCTCTAGGTAGAAGTTCCTGGACACGTGTAAAATGATAGGGATATAAACTTTGATCCTTCAGAGTTCTGTGAACTGATGATGCCGAAATATTACCCAGTTCGGTGGCAATAATTCTCGTACTTGTACTAGGATCACGTTCAACTCTATTTAATATTGCCTCTTCAACTCGTACAGTTCGGCGCTATCTTCTGCGTCCAGAGTCAGCTTTTAAAGGTTTTAAAGAACCAGTTTCTCTCAAATGTCTTACAATGCGTGGGAAAATATTTTTGTCAGGAATTCTTCTTTGCGGATAATTTTCCTGATAAACTCGCACAGCTTGTCTAGCATTTTGATTTGTTTGTCCATAAATTAACAACATATCAGTCAAATCCGCTGAAGTGTACTTAATGAAAACTTTCTTGAGAGGAGGAAATAATATTAATGAGCAGCTCAGTATCAACAAATAACTAAAAACGAAAATACTGCACCGTATCAAAATTTAAAGAATAGCACGAAAACTCTTTTGACGCCTACAAAGCACTTCAAAATTGTAGAATTTAGAGAACTGTCAAAAATTATAGTTTCATGGCACTTTACGATTACTGTTTTCATTACTCCAATGAATCGGTATTTTGCCCCTTTTTATAAAATTAATCATATCTCCTAGGGGATACCCTGAACGTAAAAATACCAAGAGGCAGCTTTTGTGGCTTATGTAATAAACTTCATAACTGATGTATCAAAATTGGAAAAAGACAGTGGCGCACATATTTTTTCCCCAAATGAATTTTTACAGTTACCCCGAACGCACGCCACTGACGCAGTTGTAAGCAGATTTTCACTTGAAAATATGCACTTTCATAATACACTTTCAAGTTCCAAGTTTCATTAAAATCAATCCAGTGGTTTTGAAATTATTTATAAAAAATTTAAAAAAAAATTAAAATTTAACTCCCTGTATATTGTAAACTATGCGTTTCCGGGCCCATGTGCACAGGAACTTTTTTTCTTATTTTTTAGTAAGGAATTGCCCCACGAGCGATGGTGCATGTTTTTTGAAACATCCTGTATATATGAATGAAGCCTTGTCCCGAAATTTTCTATAAAAGTATAAGCCACGGGTGTAAAAACCTATTTTGCCTACTATGATATTTTCCTGTAATGTTTGTATAGTGTGCGGTGCGATGCCCTTAGGGTCGCCATTGCTGTTGTGACATGGGCCATGGGCAGAAGGTGTAAATAAGCATCCAGGGCAAACGATAACACAAGCATATTTAAGTGGTGTTGAATCCGGCAGTAAGAAACGACCCTTAGGGGCAGGTGAAATGATTACCAACCCACCAACGGATTATACACCAAGTTTATATAATAAATATGTACATATTTTAGGTGTCCAATTTGTATGTAAAGCGCGTGGATATGTTCACAAGAAATAGACACTAAGGGCTAACTAGTCACATGTAAAACATCAGCATTCTAAGCATCACATTATGGAAGCAAACGTTTATCAACTTTTTTTAGTTTAAGTGTGGAGAAAACATAAAAGAGCCCATTTTATTTCACACATTAATAATGTGTTACAAAAATGTAAGAAAGCAAATGTTTCTGCGTTTGGCGTTATTTTGTTTAGCTTATAGGTTTCATCTTTAAAATATAAGAATTTAGCAAAGCTATATGAAAAGTATACAAACATCATATTTTAAATAGAAGTAACATCGAGTTTTACATAATAGATCTTACTTTTTGTTATAACGCACACAAATATATATATATATATATATATATATATATATATATATATATATATATATATATATATATATATATATATATATATATATATATACAGGCTGTTTGGCAAGTTTGGCAAGTCGCCTTCATTGCAAGTTTATGACCTTCTAGTCCGAATTCGAAAGCCAACATTTGGGTTTGGCCATAAGCGGTTATGCGGAAACAAAGTAAATTTATACCGGAAGAACCATGTATTATCGTTATTTTAAATGGAACACCCTATATATTACTGCAGTTTTATATTCCGCATCGAATTCTAGAGTAAATTTGATAAAGGCACAATATGTCAAAATTGTGACGTTTTCGAGTTATTTCGACTTTTCGAAAATTTTTAATGTGTCACTACCATGTTTGATAAGACATATCTCCGCTATTAGACAAGGTAGGAGATTCTACCTCAGCGACTTATCTAGAAAAGCTTATTCCTAAAGAATCGGTGGATAATATCTTCACGAATTTATACATAGCGTTCTATACTGAGTCTCCAACTTGAACAACTTCTTTCATTCATAACTTGAATATTTTAAATATAACACCCTATATTTTTAGCTCATCTTATTGACCATTTAAATCACTTTGAAAATTGTTTACACTTCCGTATACCTATCTCTTACCATTTCTGAGATATATCGATTTTTCTGTTATATTTTGACGCATACATAAGATATCTGGTCATGCGTAGTTGCCTTTGACTGAAAATGTCAAAAACAGGATGAACTTCAACTGACACTTCCTAGGTGATTTTATTATAGCTGCTTGTTCTGAATGTTTTGTTATCAAAAGTGCTAAAATAATATGGATAACAATACTTTTTATTTTCGTTATTTTGCAGATGATGTTTTCAATTTGTTTTCAATATATGGTGAATGTAACAGAATAGTTGAGAGAACATAAGTATTGACCCTCTAAACTTTTTTGTGCGCACGCCAATGGTTTCAAAACAAATGACTATTGTTAGACAAAATAATTTTATAACTGTTGTTTCTCTAGTTGAATTTTGATAAAACGACTAGTTTATGAGTTATTGTAAGTTGTATGGTCGGACCCAAACAGGTGAGAAAGAAACTACGCAACGTTATCTCCATGAAATATAACATGCAGTCTTATGCCACGACTAGACGACATCTGCGTGAATAAGAAAATTCAAACCCCTACATTTCTTATTGGGGTGCCGGTGGTCTAACAGACACTAATATCGCAGGTTATTTGCGTTCTTGAACGCCGGTAACACGTCTCAACAAGTTAAACAAATTTGGAATTTTTTTTATTCATTTGCAATCAGAATAGAGAATGTATTACACAGAAATTGTAGCTTATTCCATTGACTTAAATATTGCATCTTACAATAACTCATAAACTAGTCGTTCTATTAAAATTCAACTAGAGAAGCAAAAGTTATAAAATTATTTTGTCTAACAACAGCCATTTGTTTTTAAACCATTGACGTGCGCACTAAAAAGTTTAGAGGGTCAATACTTGTTTCGCCCCCCCCCCCTCTACCCCCCTTGGGATTTGATTTTTCTCTCCTCATCTACACAGATGGCATCTAGTTCTAAAATAAGACTACGTGCAAAATTTCAAGGAGATAACTTCAAAAACATAAAAATTAGAAATGAAAAATTATTTTATAAGTTCAATTTCAACACTCTGTATTTCGAAAGCGAGGCCCTCAGAAGAAAAATGTTATAAGAAAAGTCATAAAATTTTCGTCTCTGGAATCCATGGTTAGCGGGTTGGCCCACTATTTTGTAACACCCTGTGTATATATATATATATATATATATATATATATATATATATATATATATATATATATATATATATATATATATATATATATATATATATATATATATATATATATATATATATATATATATATATATATATATATATATATATATATATATATATATATGAGATATACTTGGTTCTCGGGTTGAACCGCGTCCAGAATTTATTGCAACTCGACGTTTCGGGTCCTGTTTTGGTGCCATTTTCAAGAGGTAAAGGGGACATGAACTCTAAGCCCTCAATCTGCCTACTACTTAGAGCGGTGGACAAAGGTGGGGCGGGTTGTTGTAGCTCGATTTCGGGGCCTCAATCTGCCTACTCTCCAAATTTCGCCGGAGATCGTCTCTAAGGTCTCAGTGTGTTCAACCTTAGGCCTAAGAGGGATCTGGCAGTTCGTTGCAAGTAGTCGGGTCACGGTCAGGGGCTTTAGTCACGGTACGTAAAGGACTAAATTAATTAAGAGGATTAAGAGGATTACAGGCATTTGCTGAGACAGATAATGGCGCAATGAAATTTTCTATCAAATTTATTGACTTCTAGTGTGTATGTAATGAAGATATAATAGGTTTCCAAGTGATTGGAAGACGAAGACCATCATCTCTCTTATTTGAACAATCGGGACGTTTTTCGATCTCGATTGTTTCGCGGATAATTCTGGTTTTTAAAATTGTAAACCGGGGCTATTGTTTTGGCATTGTCGAAATTTATTTTTTGTCCTGTGTGAATATGATGCATGGCCAGCGCCGATGAGGGGTCGGATTTTCTAACTGCCAGAATGTGTTCATATATTCTATTGTGGATGCGTCTATTTGTTTGTCCCAAATAAGTTCGGGAACAGTCAGAACAAGGAATTTCGTAAACTCCGTGGGATTTGTTTGGAATCGTATCCTTGAGAGCTTTTATCAGATTTGACAGTTTGTGTGTGTGTGTGTGTGTGTGTGTGTGTGTGTGTGTGTGTGTGTGTGTGTGTGTGTGTGTGTGTGTGTGTGTGTGTGTGTGTGTGTGTGTGTGTGTGTATCTATCCGACAACTCAAAAAAGAATTAACCGATTTTAATGAAACTCGTCAAGTGCCTTTCTTTTATTAATGGCTTGGATAAGTTCGTTAGCCAGGAAAATCGGACAGGGTTTTCCGGGAAAATTTTTTCTCCGAAAGTTAAAAAGCTGTTTTTATGAAATTTAATGGATATTTTGCCTTGGGAGAGGCCTTACTACGTACCAAAATTCAACTTTCTAAGTTTATAAACATTGAGTAGAGCCTTGAAGGGTTTCTAGGCGATTCGTGTCCCCGTGCATTCCCGACTGATTGAAAAAAAACTAAACAAAAAAACTTAAAATAAACAAAAAAATTAAGAAAAAATAAAAACATATTTAAAAAACTGAAGAAAAAAAAAGAAAAAAAGGCCAATTAGAAAAAAAAAAGAAAAAAAAAGAAAAAATATAAGAAAAGAAAAAAAACGAATGAATATGTTAAATGGTAAGAATATTGTTTAACTTAGCCCATTTAATTATATTAAAAATAATAATAATGGTAATAATAAAAACAACATAATAGTTGGAGCCACGATGAAATATTGTATAGAAAAATACGGAAGTGCATGACCTAACGCTCGACCGGAAAATTACTTGGACAATGGGCTAATGGATAATTATCCGCAGCCAAAATAATTGCGAAGAACAACAAAAACATTGAGTTATTTAAATTTTTAATTTTTTTTCAAAACAGATTTTTTATCCGAAAATTACAACGTTATTTTAATGAAATTTTGTGGATATCTGACCTTACTACGTACCAAAATTAAACTTTCTAAGTTTATAGAAAATTGAGTTATTCAAATTTAAAGCATTTAATAAAAGTTCTCTACCATAACGCACTTGCTGCGTCTCAAAGTTTTTACTTGCCAGCAGAATATTAAATTTAAGTACCAAGTGTCAAAAAATATGTTTAGTAGTTTTCGAAATATTGGCAATATTCCACACTTGTTTTACACCCATGGTGACATCATAATATATATATATATATATATATATATATATATATATATATATATATATATATATATATATATATATATATATATATATATATATATATATATATATATATATATATATATATATATATATATACTAACTTAAAATTGTAACCTGTAATGAGCACTTGGAGAACCCAAATCACCAAAACACATATTTAGACCTGACGATCGTTTCCCTAACAAAGTTAACGTCAGCAGAGGATTTTTCGTCGCGAACCAAGTTTCTCAAGGTCTGCTTATTAAAATTAATCAGTTAACTCCAAGGTGGTAATAGTACGATAATTGCATATTTTACAATGATTTCCCAAATTTACCTGCTTGTGCAATGATGATACGCATTGTGCATTGTGCATTGTGCAACTTCTAAGCATTAGTAAGTGAGAGGTTTGAGTTAGTAATATTGTGGAACATGTCGTCTGTGCGCAAATCTATCCCAGCCTTTCTCGTACCCATATCCATATCCTGACGCTGATGTATCATGCTCATGAGTATCGTGATACACATCTTCACCGTGCGGGTGTGGGACAATATGGTATGAGTTTCTGCAGTGTGTTTTGATGGAATGGATCACTGCGGGTGCCATAAAGGCAGCTACCAAAAGGATTTTCTTTATAGCGAAGATACCAATTAGTGCCAGAGTAACCAGCACTTTGATTTTGAACAGTTTAAATAGTATCAGCAGTGGGATTAAAAGCTCTTTCTTCTTTTTTCCTCTGGTTTGTCGAAAATTGCCGTCATCTGTAAAAGAAAAGTCTGCTGAAATTACATGGTTATGGACATATTGGAAGAATTTGGTATTGTCAGTAATTAAATGGCTGTAAAGGCTGAGTCAAATAATGTTTTATCCCTTTTGCCTTTTTTATTTTTTGACTGAAACAGTCATGACAAAGAGTGTTGTAGGGGATTTTTTTAATTCTTATTTCATAAAAACAATTGTACATTGTGTTTTTAGATAAAACACTCTTTCCGTTTTTGTAATTTGCTACTAGTGAATCAACCGATAAAATTTTGAATCAAATTGGCAAAATTGTTTTGGAAGATCGGCGACAGACCACTGATGAAGTTGCGGAGCTATCTGGAATGACTTGAAGTTAAGGTCAGTTCAGCCACCTTTAACTGAAGATTTGAGGGTGACAATGGTGGCTGCCAAATTCGTGCCAAAATCTTTTATTAAAATTCGCTGAACTGAACTTGAAGTCAGTCCAGACAACTCAGCAACATTCTCAATGGTCCATCGTCGATCTTCCAGGATGATTTCGCGAATTTTTTCAACATTTTCGTCGGTTCGGCTGGGAAGCACGACCAGAGCAAGGTTTGTCATCAATTGATATTTCACCATTTTTGAAACGGACAAACCACTTGAGTTTTCTCAATAGCATCATCGTTGCAAGTCCTTTTGGACATTTCAAGAGTTTCTGTGCTAGTTTTTCAGAGGAAGCAGCTACACTTTACAAACCAAATTTGGTACACATGTTTATATTAAAGAAAGTTAACTGTAAAAATAATATATCTTTGTGTTAAATAAAATAGATTCAATACTACATATAATATAACTTTCTTTGGAGCATACTTATAAAATTTTCCGAAAAAAATCATTTCTATGAGAATTTGCTACCATAACGGACTAGCTGCGTCCAGTTTTTTCGTTAATATACTCTAGTAAGTTGTGCTTGTTGTTCTAACTTAAGCCTACTTAAAATTCAGATATTATGTTAAGAATTTTGGCAGAGATCCGTGCTCTTCATCCGAAAAGAACCTATCAATGCATTTTTGTTAGCATACAGACTGAAACTAAGTGATATGTAAGACTCGAAACACGTGCCGCCATCTCGTTGCGGAACCAAGTATTATGTTGTCACGTCAACTCCAAAGAACACAGAATGTAAAAAAATAGAGACTGTATACAACCAACTAACAATTTAGTAAATTGTCAGCCCTGACCGATTTCTACCCTAATATAGGGACGAAGTATGTAAGGCGAGATGCATTCTTACTACAATTAGAACCGTAGACCGGTTTCGCTATAATTAAGGCTCATCAGTACGGCATACTAATTGCAGCGAAAATACACCTATAAACCCAAATAACACAGAATTTATAAAAATAGAGACTGTACACAACCAACTAACAATTTAGTAATTTGTTAGCCCTGGCCCACATCTCACTTGGTTTTGGAAGGCTGGCTACCATAGCCGTATGGCTATGTGTTTAGAGATACCAATTCTATTTCAAATTTTGCTCCCAGTGATTTTTTCTTGTTTCGGTACTTACAGAAGAGTCTGTGGGGCCAGTGCTTAAACGACGACAAAGCAGTGAATATGCAGTCATGGATTGGGCTTCTTACCACGTGGCAGATTTCTTTGAC
The DNA here is from genome assembly GCA_964006375.1 of Tillus elongatus. Lineage (NCBI taxonomy): Eukaryota > Metazoa > Arthropoda > Insecta > Coleoptera > Cleridae > Tillus > Tillus elongatus. Next base: position 35,678,890 of record OZ023266.1, on the reverse strand, counting down.
GTCGGAATTCAAAAATTTGTTAAAGAGTAGGTTAAGTTAGGTTAGGTTAGGTTAAATTATGAGTGGGCCATAGCAGTCCCTCCCGTGCGACCTTGAGCTCTATTGTGGCCCACGCCTAATTGTCTTACATTTCACCCAACAAATCCAGCCTCCTAAAGAGGTCGACAATTTTTGTGGGCAAAAGGTAACCCAGATCTTCTGGTGCAAGCTGTGTCTTGCGAAAGAACAGGTGTCTTGTACTCTCCGCAGCCGGACAGGAACATAGCACGTGGTCTGCTGTTTCGTCACTCTCCATGCACAGCCGGCACTCGGTCTCTTGACCGAGACCAATTCGGTGCATGTGGTCACGAAAGCGGCGGTGTTCTGTATACAGGCCCACCAGAGTTCTCAGTTGTTGTCTATTCAGCTCTAAAAGTTTTTTAGCCCTTGGCTCTGAAAAGCCATTGATGACGGCCTTGGAATGTGCTAATCCCAGAATATTTTGCCATTGCTCAATTATACTTTTATGTGTCCGGATTTTTAAGGTGCGTTTTTCTATGCACGGCTTCTGGTTCGATTAAGTCCTCCTGAGGACCAAGTCGGCCCCTAGATTACCACCAAGGTCCGAATGACTCGGTATCCAGATCAGCGACACCTCATTGTAGCTGCCTAGTTTGTTGAGAGCAGATTTACAGCTCCATACCATTTTTGAATCGCAACGGTAGGAACCCATTCCGTTTATTGCAGCTTCGCTATCTGAATATATTTTTATCGATTTGTGTGTGCAATTGTTTTGTATAATTTCCATCGGACACATCTCGATGGCATACACTTCTACTTAGTGTATGGTTGCATACTTTCCGAGGCTAGATGATATTCCTGTATCGGTGTTGCTCCCACATGCGCCACTCCCGATCGGTTTTGGAGCCATCAGTGTACCAGCAGAGAGCTGCCCCCAATATGGTCGTTTGGTTTCGTTCCCAGCCAACCCTTTCTGGAAGAACGGTCTTAAAAGATAGATCACTACTGATCTTTGTGGGCATCAGGTTTGAGACCATTTCCAGAGCCTCATGACTCTCAATGTCATCGAGGAGTCTGGTCCTTCCCAAACTGATTGGCTTCGGCATGCTTTCAGCCGTTTGTTTTAATCTATACGTTGTCCAGCTAGTCTCCCTCTCCATCCAAATATGAAGAGGTGGAATGTTGAGGAATGTTGAAGGGCATGACAAATATTTCAACAAAATTTGAAATTATGTAAAAACAGTAGATGAACATGTTTTGTAGAATATGGAAAAATATATTTTGATGATATTTAAAGAGTATTTTTCTTTTCATTAAAAATCGGACCTTATTTAAAAATATCCCCCGTATGGTAAGACACTTAAATGTTTTTTTATTGGTAACCAGAATGACTTGAAAAAGTTCAACCACGTTTTTTCTCTATTTGCAAATTCGTTAAGAAAAGTAAACATTACAAAATATTTCAAAGTTACTAACTATGTACTAGATGCTAGTTAGTCTAGCTAACATCGTCTAAATAGAAACTGCACTATTTTACCTATACAATTTTAATGATTTAGACTTACAAAGAGCTACAACGGAATTTGCGCGTTAACGTAGTGGAAATTTATACCCATGAAGGTGTTATAATTTAACCTCAACTCTCGTGAGAAGGAGCGTAAATTTAGTAAACCACATGCTTGCATGTAGTAACCAAGAATTGCATCCTAAAAGGTGGAGTTAGATGCAAAATAGCATAAGTTATGCAAGTCTTGCTTTACAGCTTCAAGCTTGTTAGATGCCATAATTAGCATTGCATCACAATAAACTAAGATATGTATTAAGGCATAAGTGACATAAGACAACTGGGATGCATTATTGCATGTACGTATACCTGTTCGACGTCTTAGAACGACGTTAACATGAAATCAAACCCATGTTGACGGGACTCTTTATCTTGTGATGGTGTTAACTAACGAATTTAATAATTGCCGGTATTTAAAAATAAAAGTGCTGTAAATTTTATAATAAATAACTTCCACATAGCTGTGATAATTTATTCTGTTCAGAAAGACATTCTCATGGAATGAATTTAGGGTCCATGACTTGACCACAAAGAAAATATTTGTATTCCTGTATACATAAACTTTTAAACCCTTATATTACTCGAGTTTTATTTAAAAAAATGACAATTTTCACCGATTCACCCCTTACTTATCCCCTACCCCCTGAAGCAATATTACCCAAAAACAATTCGAAGCGTTCCTTTGTCGGGTGCTAACTGGATACCAAATTTGAAGATGATATATCAGTTCGTTCGAAACTTATTGCGCCTATTAACAGACAGACGTACATGCCGACAGACCGATTCCAGAATCAAGTTTTCTATATGTTTTGAGACTTTTTACGCCTTTCTAGCAAAAAAAAATCGAAATTTTTGTCAACAATATTCCACCCCGACACATTCAACCCCTAATTTAATTTCAGCACAGAATACCAGATGTTTGATGAAACTAAAAAGTTTTCTAATAAATAAACCCTAAAACGTTATATTACTCGATTTTAAACGAAACAATGTCAATTCTCACGAAATTACCCCCCATCCATTCCCTACCCCCTAAAGCGATTTTATCCAAAAACAATCCGAACCGTTTGATTTTCGAGTGCTAACTGTATACCAAATTTGAGGACGATATGTCAATTCGTTTTAAAGTTATCGTGGCTACAGACAGACCGACGGGCACAAAAGATTTCGTTTGCAAATCATGTTTTTTACCTTTTAATACTTTAACCACGTTTAAACGAAAACATTTTTTTGGAATTTTTGTCGCCGATGCGATATGGATTATATATGAAATGGGTTAAGCGAAAAAATCATACAAGTGGTTATATTTGAGTTATTTACAGATAACTACAAAACATATTTTTTGTATTACAGGTCCATAGATAACTAGGATACATTAAAAAACACACAGAAAGCATCTTTCAGTAATCCGTTCAGACTGATTTTCTCTCTATAATAGCACCTGACCATAATAAGGTTATTTTATGTCAGTTTCCACATTTGGATTTTCATAAATTATATTCACAGTGTTGTAGGGGGCCTAGTTCGCGCTCATTTGAAGACATTTGTTAAATTACAAAAGTCGCGATCTCCTCCTTAGTCAATTTTTCCTTCGAAAATTCACCAAAAATATGATACGTGTCCTACTTTCATTTGGGATCAGTAGTTTTTAATCAAACAGCTCTACTGTCTTTTCAGATTTCTCTCCAACCACCTGTCTTAACTAGGTCGACGTTTTTCCAGAATAGAAAACTATTGTGTTATCTGCATCGCCCGCAGCTTGTTGTCGTGGGGATATTTTAAAAAGGTCGTCTACTAATAAGTTAAAAAGAATAGTATGTAAAACAGTTCCATGCGGAACTCCATATTATATTTTTCTAGGACTACCTAACATCTCATTTATAGACACCCTTGGAAACCTACCGGACAAATAACTCAGAAACAAATCAAAAACTGAGCCCCTAAATCCTACATTAAATAATATACTCATTTGTTCTTGACGACACAACGTATCAAAGTCCGTGGTCAGATGCAAGAAACACAAGCCGAAGGAAGACTTTCGTTTATCCCCTTATAGATGCTACCGATCAAATGGGCAACTACATCGAGTCGATTTTCGCTCCCTGAAACGATACTGATGTTCTGAAATAATAATACAATATTTTTAACAAACGTCACAATTCTTACCTTGAGTAGTTTCTCGAGAATCTTAGCAGAATTAGAGATAAGTGATATTGGCCAATAGTTGGATAATTATGTCTGACTCCAGATTTGTGTAACTGTTTTATTATAGAACTTCTAAATACCGAAGAGAACATTCACTCAACGATGCAAAAGTTTGTACGATAAGTTAATGGTGTCACTATATTAAAACTGATTTTCTTTATTGTGGAAGCTTGTATCTTAACTTCTCTCATGGCCTTGCCTACATTCAATTCAGAAATTACCTTTGCCACTTTCTCTTTTGCTGCAGTTTTAAGGAAAACTGAAGGGGTTGTACCTATCTGTGTGCACTCTTCTACGTCGTATTCTACGTTTTGTCCTACCAATTTCTTCCCTAATGTATTTTTTTTCAATAACGAAGGGGAAATTCCCTCTACGGTGGAAGCGTTTATAAGTTAATAGTATTTATGTATTACAAATAATCTTCCTTATTGTCGAAGCTTGTATCTTCTCTTTTTCAGTGGATTTGGCTACTTTTAATTCAAAGATTACCTTTGCTGCCTCTCCTGCAGGTTCAAGGAAAAGTTAATTGGAGTTGCACCTCTTGTGTACAATCTTCTATGTTGTATTTTACATTTTTTGTTCCACCCGTTTCCTCCATATACATGAAAAATATTCACAGAACTTTTTGGCAGTATCTGCAATATCCAGTCAAGGATAGCGAGTGTAGAAGCGGCAGCTGCGCTCCATATTTGGGAGCAGTATTTGAGGTTTGGCCTAATTTATGAAGTATATAAGGTATAGAGATTAGCTGGTGAAAAGTATTTGCGAGCCCGGAAGAGGAAACCTAATTTCTTAGCAGCCGCTTCTGCAATTGATGTGACATGTTTGTTGCCAATTGAGATTTCGATCCACATAAATGCCACAAGACAAAAGGACTCATTACTTTGAATAACTTGGTTGTTCATTGTGATGGGTCTAGGGCTGGTATATCTCTTATGAGAAAGAAAGCAAGACTGAGATTTGGCGAAGTTGAATTTTACAAGATTTCTGCTTCCCCAGTCTAATATTTTTGGAGATCCACGGAGACAGGACCCTCCATGCTGATCTAATTGGGCTAAATAGACAGGCTTAGAATATTGTATATTTGAGTGGAGGGTGCTGTCGTCCGCGAAACTGTGTACTGGGTTGGATGTGCTGGAGAGGAGGTCATTGATGTGGAGAAGAAACAAAGTAGGGGCTAAAACTGAACCTTGAGGAACTCCTTCATAAACTGAATACAGTTTAGAGGAATGGCTATCCACGACAACAGAAATGCTCCGGTTGGTGAGGAAATTGTCTGTCCAGGTACAGAGTTTTGGTGGTAGGCCATAGGCCGGAAGTTTATTAAGCAGCTATGCATGCCAGACCTGGTCGAATGCTTTGGATATGTCTAGAGCGACAATCTGGAATTCACCGTGTAGTTACATAGACTTGTTCCAAAAATTGGTGACAAAGGAAAGGAGGTCGGCAGTCGATCTGCGCTGACGGAATCCATACTACCTGTCGTGGATTAGACTGTGTTTTTCAAGAAATTTTAGTAATTCGGTGTTTTGTTTGCCTTTGTAATTTTTCTGGAAACTTGCATGTCAATTTCGAACAAAAAAGACACAATCTTTATCGGCTTCCGCGAAAATGAGATAAAAGCGTGAAGATTGAAAATAATAATTTTCTTTTATATAGTATTCAGAAATACACGCCCTGAGTGGTGTTTACTTAGTAATGTTGTTTTTTAGCGGTTGTATTTTTACATGGAGAGTTTTGAAATGACACACCAGAGTGAGATGCACAACATATATACTACCTATTATATTCAAAAGCTCTCCAGATTATTTTCCTGGAAAAGCAAATAAGGTAGCTTGTTATAGATATAAAAATAACTACTTGCTGTTAGAAAATATCTTATTGTGTACACCAGTGCACAACTCTGTTAGATAAATCCCTATTCAAAGTTGCCTCGAGCGTTGCTTCAAAGGGTAGAGCTTTCACCGTACTTTTTGCTCTACAGAAATAATTGTTGTTCGGCTCACAGATTCTCGCCAGCTCCAGACGTGACAATTACATAACAACGTTTTATTACATAATTGTTTTGTTGGGAATATAATTTTCTAACCTCTGGCAACATTTTATTTACAATAATATAAAATATGCACAGAGAAAACAGTTTCTTTGGTTTTAGTAATTTGCTTTACTTGACTACTTTTTTTTTAAATAAGCAATTTTATTTTCCTGGGAAAAATCAAACAAAGAATATGGTTTCCTTGAACTTCAACTTCTTTGAATTGGTTTAGAATAATTGTTTTCTCCAAAGGAACGATTACCTTGCCTCAAACATAAATTTATTTACCCTTAAAAAATTAGAATCATGCAACCACAACGTTATATGTTTCTACTAATTGGTTGAAGATTTTATTCAGACAACATAATTCTGGAAGCAGTCATCGAAAATATTTCAATCAAAATTGTATTTATTTCAATTGCTTTAAATTTATTTCCAGGTAATTCTGAAGCTCTTTGTCTAAAATTGATGTTTGTTTCTGACAAATAAAGTATTTCTTTGATGACGTAATGATTAAATTCAAATAAAAGTATGATTTCTTTAAAATCAGTTTCTTTTGTACGACGGCGTTTTGGGGTCACGTTAAAAAAATATTTTCTAACAATTCTGAGATAAAAAAGTCAGAATTCTGAGATAGAAGGTCAGAATTCTGTGATAAAAACTCAGAATTCTCACATAAAAAGTCACAATTCTGACATAAAACAGTCAGAATTCTGAGATAAAAAAGTCAGAAATCTGACGTAAAAAGTCAGAATTCTAAGATAAAAACTCAGAATTCTGACATAAAAAGTCGAATTTCGGACTTTTTTAACTCAGAATACTGAGATAAAAAGTAATAATTATTCGAGAGCTTTATACGACAGCGTCCACTTGCAAAACGTTTACCTATTGACTCTTGATGTGTAATTTATCTGCCTGTGCCGGTTTTACAGTTAGTTGATGGTATTTACAAACTAAACGAAAAGAAAATTGGTTCATTGACTATTGTTCTAGTTGCGTTAATAGAATAATGCATAGTGCATAGGTGCATATATTAGGAATTTACTAATTATGTACGTAAATAAGTCGTCGTATAAATATACAAATATATTATTGCTTTAATCGGCATTATACCATGGAAACTTTAGCTGAATTAAAGTCAAGTCAGCCTTAGAAGTTTATAAATAAATATGTTTGTGTTTTTGTATCTTTAACGTCGGTGTATTTCCGCGACTATGGCCAATCACCGACACCAGGAAGCAGTTTCGCCACGCTATCCTGGAAATTTTGCCGAACCCTGCCGTTCTGCAAGGATAGTAGGAATATTAACGTGCTCAACATCGCATCGGACAGGGGACCAACTGCTTTACGCCCCCTCCGAAGGGCGGAACGTGCAGACATGCAATTTGCTAAAATATAATGCCACAACTTCGGTTGATGTTAATGTTACAATATGTACTCAAAAAGTGAAATGAGAACCCTGGGATCGAACCAAGTACCCTTCGGTTCAGGGGCACACGTTCTTACGACTGAACTACCGAGGCCCTTATAAATAAATAACCATTAGATTAACGTAAGTTTGTTGTTGTGTAATGATTTGTTTTTGTTGCTCGATAACCATCATCATCATCACAATCTAAATGCGATACCATCTGTCGCAATCGTGACTCTCCGTCTGTAACTGCCCATTTTAATTCAGTGTAGCTTCCACCTCAATCAGTATTGTACCATGTTTCCAGAAGCTTTACTTTTGATCTACCTCTTCCTTTTTGTCTAGGTATGTATCTTTCAAATAAAACTATCAGAAAGATGTTTTAAAATATGTCCTATATATTATGGCTTCCCCTATCAATTTCTTTCAGCAAGCATTTCTATTCTGTCACCTCTTCTAGCACCCTTTTTTATTCGTGTTTCTATCGGTGTACCTTATTGTCTTTGTCATTTTGCTCAATGTCCATATTTGTAAAGCTTCTATTCCCTCGGTGTCCTGCTTAGTCAATGTCCACCTCATCATTATAACACTCCATACTTATTACTTGATAAACCTCTCCATTCAGACCCAAATTAAACTCAATTTTTAATAGAAATAAGAAGTATATTTTGAAAACAAATCATAACCTTAATTCTACGTTAGACGTAACATTGTTCAAAAATAAATATCAAGATTCACACAACAACGTTTTGGTAGCGAATTTTCTTTAAACCCTTCAAATTTCAATAACCCAATTTGCTATTAGAGTAAGGTTTGTTGACTAGAAAACAGTTATACTTTAATGGTTACACTTTAAGTTTACTTTCGGAAATTTTTGTACATTTTCAAACAATAAGTAATTTTGATAAAAGATAATACATTGTTTCTACTACATAGGCAATACCGGTAATCAGATTTATGCCTGCTCGCATTTGCTATTAAAAACATTTTTTATGAAAATTCACTTCCATAGCGCACTTGCTGCGTACAGACTTTTTTATAGTGATCTAGACTGTGTATTATTCTATAAAATCCTCATATTTAAAAGCAAAAATTCTTTTTAAAATCTTAGGTTGCTGAGCGATTTATATACGCTTTTATATACGATTTATATACCATTTATATACGTACTGTGTTAATAGGAATATAGTTAACGTTTCCAGGAAGAAAACTATTATCTGACAACATTATTGTAACCGCACAGAGACAGATTATAGCTAGGACGCTCGTAAACCTTTTTCTGAAAATATCAGACTTAAATTGAAATTTTTTGTTAGGATCTGAAGATTTAAGGCGACAACTATTAAAATATTATATTAGAACATGTTTTCAAACTAACCAAAATATTAGATCATACTGCTTCAATTTTACTTTTTCAAAATTTGTCATAAGCAATTGCGAAATTATGGGAGCATGTCCCACGTGTCCTACTGATCCTAATTCTCGCTCAGTTGAGGAAATTTTTGAGAAGTCCTGACCTGCTCACTCGCCAATTTTTTCTACGAAAATTCGCTAATAAAATGAAAAAATAAAAAAACCTTATTACCAATCTTGTTTTAACTGTTTTCGGTTTGACAGCGCCAGGGTCGTTTGAGCATTTTTATAACACGTGCTTCTAAATTACATATTGCGTCTAATTGCATTTGACAGGTGTTACTTGTCAAGATTAATGGAATATTTCAGCCGTTCGAGGCAAATTTGTTTGCTCCTTGTGCCTGTGTATATCAAAACTTTACACACTGGAAATGAAAGGTGAATTCCAAGAGGTGGTATCAAATATCAGCGTTATTAATGAAAGCAGAATCACGATCTGCTCGGTGGTTGTATACTACAGAGTTTATTTAGGTTTTTAGGTGTTTTTTGTTTGTTTTATGAATGGGATAACATAAGTAGATTTTGAGTTGATACGATCTATGTTCATAGACATAATACTAGTTACGTATCATTAATTTTATTCCTTTCTTTTGTCGCAGGTACTACGCTTCGGCGATTTGAGATACTTATTCGCGTAGTCTATATTTATAAAAAATAACGGCATCCCATACACAATATTTATGAATGCAGATATTAAGATAAACGTTTGGCCATGTTGAGTGTAGCATTTGGAATACAGTGAACCTCTCACTTGATTGATTTATGATTTATAATGGCTATGAGCATATTAGTGATTTTTCTTTAAAAAAATTCACTGAGGAGATCCCGACTTTTGAATTTTGAAAAAATTTCTTCAAATGAGCGCTAATTAGGCCCCACAGAACACATATCCGGGGTCAGTTTTAATTTTTATATGTTATATATATATATATATATATATATATATATATATATATATATATATATATATATATATATATATATATATATATATATATGTATGTATCACACCGATAACTCAAAAAATAATGGGCCGATTTTGATTAAATTTGGTAAATATTTTCCCTTTGCAAATGCCTTCGATAAGTTCGTTATCCAGGATAATCGGCCCAGGTTTTCCCGAAAAATTTTGTGTTTCCTTTGAAAAAAATTTATATCTCCCGAACTAACAAGGTAGGGGCAACCAGGGTGTGCGGATTTATATGAGTATACCTAAGTTACCTACCAAAACTTAGCTCTATAGGTCAAAAGACAAAAAAGTTATAGGCATTTAAAAAAAAAATTGGAGTTTTCCTCAAAACGTCAAAGTTGTGATTTAAACGTCAAAATTGGCAATATTTAGGCAAAGAACTTGAATCTAATACATGCTATGGAAATAAAATGTCTCAAGAAGAATGTTTTACAAACCCTGAAGTCTTAGCTTCAACCGTCATTGTCCTTCATTTTACTAAAATGTTTCCAGAAAATTCATTTCAAATAGACCCTTTCTATGATGCTTGACAGTAGCGTTAGCTATTGAGTTTATCGTTTAATTGTATATAATTTTGTCGAATTTTCGTAAAAAATTAATAAAGCTCAATATATCCGTTATTATACAAGATATGAACAAAAATTGTATACATTAATTATAGGGTGTCTTGAGCAATATCTTAGAAAAATATTTCTATTTTGTAAGAAAAGAAATTCTGGACGCAGCAAGTGCGTTATGGTAGCGAATTTTGATCAAATGCTTCATATTTGAATAGCTCAATTTGCTATTATCCTATAAGTATGAGGTTGGCCAAGAAACGAGTTTTTTCGGGATCACTTAAAATTTACTTTCGAAAATTTTTGTACATTTTCAACCAATAAAGTTATTTTGATGAAACATGTCACATTGTTTTTACTATATAGGTTATACTGGTAACCAAATTTGATACCTGCTTTCTTAAAAAAGACACACATATTTGCTATTAAAAATATTTTAATGAAAATTCGCTAGCATAACGCACTTGCTGCGTCCAGACTTTTGAATAAATGGTTTAATCAATTCATGATATACATGCTGGTTCATTGAAAACGAGCTGGCAGCCATACAACGTTAAGTTTGCTTGTAAGGGGGATCACTTTTGACGCAAAAAGTATAGCCCAAACTTTACCCTCCTAAGCGGGGGTGTCATCCCTCAAATTTCTTTAAATGGGAATATGGGTCAGGTGATAGCTCGTTGAAAAAGCTTTAGAATCCGTATACATTGCTTTTTAGTGAATTTTCTTTAAAAAATTCACTAATGAAGAGATCCCGACTTTTGAATTTTGAAAAAATTTCTTCAAATGAGCGCTAATTAGGCCTCCCAGAACACATAACCGGGGTCAGTTTCAATTTTTATATGTTTATATATATATATATATATATATATATATATATATATATATATATATATATATATATATATATATATATATATATATATATATATATATATATAAAAATATATATATAAAAAAATATATATATATATATATATATATATATATATATATATATATATATATATATATATATATATATCACACCGATAACTCTAAAAATAATGGGCCGATTTTGATTAACTTTGGTGAATACCTTCCTTTTGAAAATGGCTTTGACAAGTTCGTTAGCCAGGAAAATCGACCCAGGTCTTCATGGAAAATGTTGTGTTTTCTTTCGAAAAAAAATTATATCTCCGGAATTAACAACGTAAGGGAAACCAGATTTGGTTTATATCATTATAGGTAAGACACATACCAAACTTTAGCTCTGTAGGTCGAAATATAAAAAAGTTATAGTCATTTAAAGAAAAATAATTTGGGGTTTTCCACAAAACGTCAAAGTTGCGATTTAAACGTCTAAATTGGCAACATTTAGGCAAAGAACTTGAATCTAATACGGGCTATGGAAATAAAATGTTTTAAGAAGAATATTTTACAAACACTGAAGTCTTAGTTTCAACCGTCATTGTCCTTTATTTTAATAAAATATTTCCAGAAAATTCATTTCTTATCACACTGAATGAAATACGTTTTTGCCATTCCAACTGTTAATAATTTTTAAACGAGTTGATAAAACTCCCAAAAAAATTTGTGTGCTGAATTCAGAAAAGAAAGATCTTTCAAATGATGTAACACTCGACCCATGTTCCCTATTTAAAATATAAGGGTTGTTATCACCGCCCTTAAGGGGTTGATGTGACAAAGTTGAGTTTTATGTCAAAACATGTCCCCCCCAATATTAAAATTGACGTGTTTCAGCGTTTCTTAAAAAAAATTTCTCCTGGCGTAAATCGGTCTGTTTCGTTTCAATGCGCCACCCTGTATATATATATATATATATATATATATATATATATATATATATATATATATATATATATATATATATATATATATAGTTAAATTATTATTACTTTCACATCGCCACAACATGCAGGAGTATCGCATCCTCGACAAAAATTTCAAATTTTTTTTCGCTTAAACGTATCAATACATATAGAAAACATAGTTTGGAAACGAAACTTTTTTGTCTGTCGGTCTGTATGTCTGTTTGTAGCCACGATAACTTTAGAATGAATTGAGATATTGTCTTCAAATTTGGTATACGGTTAGCTCTCGACAAAGAAACGCTTCGAATTGTTTTTGGGTAAAATCGCTTAAGGGGGCATGCGATGTATGGGGGGTAATTTGGTGAAAATTGACATTTTTCGTTAAACCTCGAGTAATATAACGTTTCAGGGTTTATTTTTTAGAAAACTTTTAATTTAATCAAACATCTGGTATTCTGTGCTGAATTTAAATTAGGGGTTGAATGTGTGGCGTTGGAATATTGTTGACAAAAATTTCGATTTTGTTTAATAAAGCGGCGTGAAAAGTCTCTAGACATATAGAAAACTTAATTCTGGAACAATTTTATTTTGTCTGTCGGTCAGTCGGTCTGTTGGTCTGTCTGCATGTACGTCTGTCTGCTAATAGGCGCAATAATTTTTAAACGAACTGAGACATTAACTTTAAATTTCGTTTCCTGTTAGCATCCGACAAAGGACCACTTCAAATTGTTTTTGGGTACGATCGCTTCAGGGGTTAGGAGATAAGTAAGGGGTGATTTGGTGAAAATTGACACTTTTTTCGTAAAACTCGAGTAATATAACGTTTATAAAGTTTATGCGTACAGGAATACACATCTTTTCTTCTGGTCAAGTCATGGGCCCTAAACTTATGTCATAAGAATGTCTTTCTTAAGATAATAAATTATCACAACTATGTGGAAGTTATGATTCAATTTGCAACACAATTATTATTTTATGACAGTCCCAAACTGGATGGGAATGTATTGCTATCTCCATTATTATTAGAGATAGGAAGACGGTTAAATTAGCAATGTTTTGGAGAATTTCATGCTCGCTCCAAGTATTACTTGTATTTTTCCCTGCCTCTTTCCTTTTTCGAGTTATTTTGAAAAAAACAAAATTTGTCGATTTCTTTTTTCTTCAATATCTAAGTAGGCGTTGATCCGACATGTCTAAGACTTGCACGTTATCTGGACACTTTGTATATATATATATATATATATATATATATATATATATATATATATATATATATATATATATATATATATATATATACAGGGTCGCTGATAAGTCTGGAAACGGTCGATTATCCGGGAAAATATACAAGGTGTCGAAAAAAGTTTTATACAAAAGTTTTTGGGTTCTTCAATGTCTACTAGGCGGTGATAATTTCATTTATACAGGGTTGGTCATACAGGCGTGGCACACCAATATTAATTTTTTTTAATGGAACACCCTATATATTATTCGATATTTCAATCCTTCTCTTAATTTAGAGCAATATTTATCAGAAGCATGATGTACATAAACTCAATCGTTTCCGGGTAAAAAAAAAAAAAAAATAAACGCTATTGTTTTTAAAATCTATTGGATGAAGAACAAAAATAAATGAAAAGTAGAATATCTCTTGAAAACAATCTGTGAGTGTGAAAAGAACCGGTTGCGATGTTTTTAACATTGTTTGAAATCCTATTTTATAAGATGTTCAAAGTGTTCTCCATTGACCTCCTGACAATAATGAATTCGCTTAACAAAACATTGCACTGCATTTACAAGAGCGTTTTGAGGAATGTTATTAATTTCATGCACAATCCTTGCTTGCAACTCTTCAATATTCTGCGGTCTATTTTGGTAAATTAAATTTTTTACATGACTGGCCATTCAATAGTTCCCCTGTGCCCTATCCATCTGCCAGGAAAGGTTTGATTCAGATATTCCCGTACCTCAATTCCAAAATGAGGGGGTGCCCCATCCTGCTGAAACCATATTTCTTCCGCTGGTAGATTTGGGTCGTTATTGTTCGGAAATAATCGACTAACGTCTGGAACAATTGATTCTTGCAAAAGTGTCAAATATCGAGCAGAGTTCAAATTACCGTGTATAAAATAAGGTCCTATGATAGGTCCACCAATAATAGCACACCAAACATTTACTTTTTGCGGTCTTTGGGTGTGAATTTGTTGCATCCAATGTGGGTTTTCGTCTGACCAGTACCCACAGTTGTGTCGGTTGACTTGTCCATTCAAACAAAATGTAGATTCGTCGGAAAACAAAATGTGGTTGGCAAAGTTAAAATTTTGGCGTAACTTCTCCATAATAAGTTCACAGAACTCGATTCTGCGATCAAAATCGTCTTCACTCAGTTCTTGCAATAAATGAATTTTATATGGACGGAACTTTTCCCGCTTCGTAATCTTTTGAATTGAATATCGACTCATATTGTGATTTAAAGCCAATTGCTGTGCCGAAGTTTTCGGATTTTCCACCACATCCAATATTACATTCAAAGAATTTTCTTCATTTGTAACGGTTACTGGCCTTCCAGTTCTAGGTTTATCCTTGATACCGCCAGTTTCGTGAAAACGATGCAAAGTTTTCGAAACTGTGGATTTGGAGATCGATTCCCGCTCAGGATGCAACTCATTGAACATAATCACCACTTGAGCAAAACTTCGTGTTCTATTACCGTACCCTATCATCATTAAAATTTCGATACGTTCGGTTTCACTTAAACTTGCCATTTTGCACAAAAACTGTTGACACTAAATTACTAATGTTTCAAAACTGTTGACACTGAATGAATGTTTGACATTCGTTGTCCTGGAAACATTTTAAAACAAAAGAATAATACTGCGTTTCTTATGGGCATCTTATCTTATCTTGGGATTCCAAACAATGTTAAAAACATCGCAACCGGTTCTTTTCACACTCACAGATTGTTTTCAAGAGATATTCTACTTTTCATTTATTTTTGTTCTTCATCCAATAGATTTTAAAAACAGTAGCGTTTATTTTTATTTATTTTTTTACCCGGAAACGATTGAGTTTAGGTACATTATGCTTCTCATAAATGTTGCTCAAAATTAAGAGAAGGATTGAAATATCGAATAATATATAGGGTGTTCCATTAAAAAAAAATAATATTGGTGTGCCACGCCTGTATGACCAACCCTGTATAAATAAAATTATCACCGCCTAGTAGACATTGAAGAACCCAAAAACTTTTGTATAAAACTTTTTTCGACACCTTGTATATTTTCCCGGATAATCGACCGTTTCCAGACTTATCAGCGACCCTGTATATATATATATATATATATATATATATATATATATATATATATATATATATATATCATTTATTTATTTATTTATATGCATTAAACTTATAAGTTTATACAGTGCATCTTATATAGAAGTTACAAACTTGTGGCTGTAATTGATGCGATTTGGTTAAAATATTAAAATGCAACATATCAAAATCCTATTGACATTGACATTTCTTTCTATAAAATTTCGGTATTTCAAATTTACAATTTATTCAACCAATCTTCAGTTATATATATATATATATATATATATATATATATATATATATATATATATATATATATATATATATATATATACACATATATATATACACATATATATATACACATATATATATATACACACATATATATATATATATATATATATATATATATATATATATATATATATATATATATATATATATATATATATATATGTATGTATGTATGTATGTATCACACCGATAACTCAAAAAAAATGGACCGATCTTGATCAAATTTTGTGAGTACGTTCCTTTTGCAAGTGGCTTGGATAAGTTCGTTAGCCAGGAAAATCAGCCCATGTTTTCCCGGAAAATTTTATGTTTTCTTTCTAAAAAAAATTATATCCCCGTAAATAACAAAGTACGCGTATTTGCATTATAATGAGTGAACCATGTACTAAAACTTAGGTCTCTAGGTTTAAAAACAAAAAATTTATGGGCAGTTAATGAACAAAAATTCGGAGTTTTCCTCAAAAAGTCAAAGTCGCGATTTGAAACGTCAAAATTGGCAATGTTTAGGCAAAGAACGTGAAACAAATACGGATTGTGAAAAGAAAATGTTGCAACAAGAGTATTCTGCGAACCCTTAAGTTTCAGCTTCAACCGTCATTGCCCTTCATTTTACTAAAATGTTTACAGAAAATTCATTTCAAATAGACCCTTTCTCTGATGGTTTGGTTATCGGTTTAGTTAAGTGGATGCTTTCGCTGTAGGTTTAGTTAAGTTAATGGTTTAACGGTCTATAATTTTAGCTAATTTTCGTAGAACAAATTTGTTAATGCATTTTTGCATTTTTTATCGAAATATGATGCATGTTTTTAAGAAAAAAATCTGGATGCAGTAAGTGCGTTTCGGTAGCGAATTTTCATTAAATCCTTCAAATTTCAATAACTCAATTTGCTTTTAACGTAAGGTTTATTGGCTACGAAACCAACATTTAAGTTTATTTCCGGAAAATTTTTGTACATTTTCAAACAATAAGTAATATTGATAAAATATAGTACATTGCTTCTACTACATAGGCTATACCGGTAATCAGATTGATGCCTGCTCGCATTTGCTATTAAAAACATTTTGATGAAAATTCACTTACATAACGCACTTGCTGCGTCCAGGCTTTTATATATTATTCTATATTTTCGTAGAAAAATTTCGTTAATAAGGAGACCGCGACTTTTGAATTTGAAAAAGATTTCTTCATTGAGTGCAAACTAGGCCCGTTGGAATCAACATTTGGGTTTAGTTTCAGTTTTTATCTGTTTACATATATACAGGGTGATGCATTTCTACGGTAAAGCGCGATATAATTGTTATTATAAAAGATACGAGAAAAAATTGTATACGTTAATAATTATAGGGTTTCTTGAGCTTCATCTTATAAAATTATTTTGACAATCACAGGTGGCCCAGAAGTCGTTGGTGATACCTACAATATTTTTTCGAACATTCCTTATATTATTGCATTTTTGCATTTTTCAGCGACATGTGATGCATGTTAGTAAGAAAATAATCTAGACGCAGTAAATGCGTTTTGGTGGCGAATTTTCATTTCACGTTTCAAATTTCAACAACCAGCTTTCTCGGAACTATTTTAAGTTTGTTTTCGGAAATTTTTTGTACATTTTCAAACAATAAGTTATTTTATTAAAATATGCTACATTGTTTCTACTATATAGGTTATACCGGTAACCAAATTGGTGCGTTTTTGCTTTAAAGAGACATATTTGCTATTAAACATATTTTTATGAAAATTCACTTCCATAACGCACTAGCTGCGTCCAGGCTTTTAAAAATTATATTGATTTTAATGATGTGTGTGTGTGGTTTGTTTCTTTAACGTCGGTCTATTTCCGTGACTAATGCCAATCACCGACGCCAGGGAGCAGTTTCACCTCACTCTCCTGGAAATTTTTCCGAACCCCTGCCTTTCTGTAAGAAGGGTAGGAATCTTAAACGTGCCCAATATCGGATGGACACGGAACCGACGGCTTTACGCCCCCTCCAAAGGGCGGAACGTGCAGACATTCAACTTGCTCAAATACAATGCCAGAACCTCGGTTGATGTTAATGTTACAGTTTGTACTGAAAAAGTGAAAGGAGTACCCTGGGATCGAACCCAGTACCCTTCGGTTCAGAGGCACACGTTCTTACCTCTGAACCACCGAGGTTCTGATTTTAATGATGGATGAGTGAATATTATTATATTATATGAGCACAGAATGTTGTGATCATGATTTGTCGGGTATTAACTAAAACAAAGTCACCCGACATTTAGTTAATTGCATCCATTCGTGGTCACATCGTGGAAAAACTTCTGTTTGTTTATCTCTCTGTACATCATCACCAAGCCTTCTACAATTATATTTTATACGTTTGTGTTTCTAATTAGTGTTTAATGTGTGTTTATTTATCTTAATGACATATATTTGTGTAACGGAACTGAAATTAGTGCCTAAGATGCATCATCTATGTAAACTTACAAATTGTCGTCCGGATGTAAATGTTTATTTACCTGCCACGGTAAATAAATACATTATATATCATGCGAATGCTGTAATAAACTAATAAAGAACCATGGTAATGCATTAATTTATCCAGCGCTACACAACAGAGACCAGACTTATTTGCACTTCATTACCCATGTGCTTCAACTTAATTTCTCGCGGATGGCAAACAGCCGTAGCCACTAAAATTAGAAGGAAGAACTTCTTAAAATCGTTAATTTTTGTTGCCCATGTTCGATGAAACCGTTCCATACTGAAAAAATATGAAGCATTTGATCAAAATTCGATACCATAACGCACTTGCTGCGTCCATAATTTCTTTGCTTACAAACATGCATTATATTACGATGGAAAATGGAATAACATAAGGCGTGTTTGATTTAAAAAAAAGAACATTTGTATCACCAACGACTTATGGGCCAGCCTGTGATTGTAGAAATATTTTTTAAGATGTAGCTCAAGACACCCTATAATTAATATATACAACTTTTTTTCATATCTTATATAATAACGGATATATTGAGCTTTATTATTTTTTTACGAAAATTCGACAGAAATTATATGTGTGTGTTTTGTTTCTTTAACGTCGGCCTATTTCCGCGACTATGGCCAATCACCGACGCCAGGGAGCAGTCTCACCTCACTATCCTGGAAATTTTGCCGAACCCCTGTCTTTCTATAAGGAGGGTAGGGATCTTTAACGTGCCCAACCTCGCAAGGACACGGGACCTACGAATTTACGCCCCCTCCGAAGAGCGGAACGTGCAGACATCCAACTTGCTCAAATACAATGCCAGAACCTCGGTTGATGTTAATGTTACAGTTTGTACTGAAAAAGTGAAAGGAGAAACCTGGGATCGAACCCAGTACCCTTCGGTTCAGAGACACACGTTCTTACCCCTGAGTCACCAAGGTTCTACAAAAATTATATACCATTAAAAGATAATGTCTATAGCTAATGCTACTGCCAAATCATCAGAGGAAGGGTCTATTTGTAATGAATATTCTGGAAATATTTTAGTAAAATGAAGGACATTGACGGTTGAAACTAAGACTTCAGGCTTTGTAAAACATTCTTCTGGCGACATTTTCTTTCCATATCCCGTATTAGATCCAAGTTCTTTGCCTAAATGTTGCCAATTTTGACATTTTAAATCGCAATTTTAACGTTTTGAGGAAAACCCCAATTTACTTTCTTTTCAATGCCTATTACTTTTTGTTTTTTGACCTACAGAGCTGAATTTTGGTAGGTAACTTACATAAAACGATATAAACCCGCGCATCAAATTTGGTTGCCCTTACTTTGTCAATTCTGGAGAAAAAAAAAATTTCGAATTTTTTTCGAAAGAAACACAGAATTTTCCGGGAAAACCTCGGTCGATTTTCCTGGCTAACGAACTTGTCTAATCCACCTGCAAAGTGAAGGTATTCACTAAATTTAATCAAAATCGGCCCATTATTTTTTGAGTTATCGGTGTTATACATACATATATATATATATATATATATATATATATATATATATATATATATATATATATCGGTGTTATACATACATATATATATATATATATATATATATATATATATATATATATATATATACATATATATATATATATATATATATATATATATATATATATATATATATATATATATATATATATATATATATATATATATATATATATATAAATTGAAACTGACCCCGGATATGTGTTCTAAATTTGGTTGCCCTTACTTTGTCAATTCCGGAGATATATTTTTTTTTCGAATTATATTCGAAAAAAACACAACATTTTCCGGGAAAACCTGGGCCGATTTTCCTGGCTAACGAACTTATCCAAGCCATCTGCAAAATGAAGGTATTCACCAAATTTAATCAACGTCGGCCCATTATTTTTTGAGTTATCGGTGTCCTTCATTAGTGAATTTTTTTAAGAAAATTCACTAAAAGGTCTGGACGCACCAATTGCGTTATGGTAGTGAATTTTCACGAAAATGACCTGGCACCAAACATTTTCTTCAATAAAATGCTTATGCTCTTTTTTTTTCGTAAGATAGCGATCTAAATTCTGGTATATAGTTTACTATTTATAAGGCAAACTTGCATACCGAATCTGATTGCAATATATTTTAGTGAATTTCCTTAACAAAAATTCACTAATAAGAAGATCACGACTTTTGAAAAAAAATTTTGGTTTTAATGTATCTAATTTTGACCACGTTAATTATAATACATATTTGTAAGAAAAGAAATTCGAGACCTGGCAAGTGCGTTATGGTAGCAAATTTTGATTAAAATATGCTCAATCCAAATAGATTAAACAATGCTTTGTTTTAATTAGACAGTCGGATTTCCCCGGTCCATGCCAGTTCTGAGCTGCCCTTTAATTTATCGAATTTCGACTACGTAATTGTAAGAAAATAAATTCGGGACGCAGCAAGTGCATTATGATAGCAAGTTATTATTAAAATATGCTCAGTCCAATTCGATAAAAAAATGCTTTGTTTTAATTAGATAGTCGGATTCCCCGGTCCGTGTAAGTTCTGAGCTGACCTTTAATGTATCGAATTTCGACCAGATAATTATAATGCATGTTTGTAAGAAAAGAAATTCGGGACGCAGCAAGTGCGTTATGATAGCAAATTTTTATTAAAATCTGCTCAGTCCAATTAGATTTTAAAATGCTTTGTTTTAATTAGCTAGTCGGATTCCCCGATCCGTGCAAGTTCTGAGATGACCTTTGATGTATCGAATTTCGACCACATAATTATAATGCATATTTGTAAGAAAAGAAATTAAGGACCTAGCAAGTGCGTTATGATAGCAAATGTTTATTAAATGCTTCAAATTTGAATAGCTCAATTTTCTATTAACCTATAAGGTTCGTTAGCCAGGAAACTAGTTATTTCGGGAACATTTTAAGTTTATTTTCGAAACATTTTTGCACATCTTCAAACATAAAGTTATTTTGATGATATATGGTACATTGCTTCTACTATATACGTCATACTGGTAACCAAATTTGATACCTGCTTTCTTTAAAAAAAACACATATTTTCTATTTAAAACATTTTTAAGAAAATTAACTACCATAATGCACTTACTGCGTCCAGACTTTTTTATTTTCGGAGATAAAAAAAAATTCAAAAAAGAAGCCCAAAAGTTTCCGAAAAAACCTGGTCAGTCCGACTTTCACGCGTAGATTGCTTCATACAACAGATATAAACCATACATCAACGGTAACCAAACTGAATATATACCAGACATAAAATATACTACCCGAACCAACAATCGTGAAATCTCGGTCGCAATTATGGAAAATGACGGACGACATGATATTAGAAATTTGCCAAGTTGTTGTTATTTAACTGGGGAATTCAATCAATTATTAAAAGACACTGTATTTGTAGCTTTATGAACGGCATCAAATATGGCTTTAGCGCAGCATAGATATATTATGCTGTCGTATATTATAGTAGACATTTAAACTAAATCAAGGCAAGTGTCTTTAAAAATATTCTAAAATAGTTTCCTTTATCGTTAATTTTAAATGTGTTTCAATGGTAATTCTACTATTTCTGTAATTAATTGTTACGTATGCTTTGAAGATATTGAAGCCGATCTAATGTATCACGTAAACAAAACGTTGGTTGATGTATACCTAGATGGCTGAGAGTTTTCGCGCTTGCCTCATAAGCAGAAGGTTACGCGATCGAATCCAGCTCGATGAATGTATGTTTTTAATCTTTTATTTGGATATTTGGAGAAATAATAATGCACAGATTTCATTTTTGTATAAACGCCTGACTAAGTTTGTCACCTCTAAGTCTGAAATTATAATTTTCAGCAAACATTTTGTTATCATTGATATTGAAAAAACCGGTTTGATTAGGTTTACTAAAATGAAATCAAACTCTGCTTTTTATTGAGTTCTGTTAGTAAATTTAGTTATTTACTAGGTTTACCTATTTAATTAAATTATAACAATTTTTTAGGATAATGTTGTAATGTAAATTATCATTTGTAATAATGGGCCGACACATTGGTGTGCTGAAAGTTACTATTTTTTATCGTGAATCATTACGGAAAATTATGTTAAAAGTAGACATCTATTGTTAGACTCCATGGCCTACTGCTTTTTGAACACGTTTTGTTGGTCATTTGTTTTCTGGTATTGGATTTCATAGCCTACTATCCTCAAAACGGTTTTTCTCAAAATTGTCAGTGCAGTTACAAGATTTATCAAGCATGTTGTACATGATTGGAAAGCTTTTTTCACAGGCTATCAGATGAGGAAAAAATCCAATACGGCTGCCATAATAAAAACAAACGTTGATACATGTAGCTCAAAAACAAATGCCAATCCAAAGTTGAGAATAGCACAAAATTATTAATCTGTAAAAAGTGTTCCAAAAATGTGCAAGTCTTAGACATGTCAGATCAACGTCTACTTAGCTATTGAAGAAAAAATAAATCGACAAATTTTGGTTTTTTTCAAAATAACTTGAAAACGAAAAGGGGCGAGTTATATTTGGAACGAGCATGAAATACAAAACATTGCTCATTTTATCGTCTCCCTATCTCTAATAATAACGGAGATAGCAATACGTTCCCATCCAGTTTGGGGCACACTATATATATATATATATATATATATATATATATATATATATATATATATATATATATATATATATATATATATATATATATATATATATATATATATACTTGGCGGCTCTCGTACAGATACCGCCTCACCATCACTAATGATTTTTTAGTCGCCAATCCCTGTTACTATATCTTCCTCTTAGAAACTGATACAAATAATATGAGGATACCTAGATATATTTCAATCATTACTGGAAATAAATACTAGTATCGCTGGTATTTGAGCTCTTCAGTGCGTTATACCAGTAATATTTAAAATATATCGGAGTACTGGCACTAAGACACCGTAATACAAATTTACACAGCAGTTTAAATATTCACCTGCTCATTAAATAATAATTCAAAATTACCTAGTTTTGAAATATATGTTACGTACATAAACGTAAACTGACATATTTACTGTGGGTATATCCTAAATAATCTATTAAACATAACATTAACTAGACACTAAGGTAGACGCAGTATTGATCCAGTAGCTGATAATTATGTATATACATCTAAGTCATTAAGTATGCCAGAGCGGATCAGATAAATCAGTATCTATTTTCTGAATGTGAGCTACGGCCTCGAACAAAATTATATTAAACACGTAGTAGTAATCTTGTGAATCTAATTGATTTATGAGTCTACGTCTCGTTAGTACATGATATCAAGTTTATCACTTTTCTAAGAAAACTTAGCTGAATCTATCAATATATCGTTTACACTCCATTGTTATTGTACAGGGTGTAAAAAAGTGTGAAATATTGCCAATATTTCGAAAACTACTACATATTTTTTGACACTTGGTATATTGATGTGCTTAAATTTAATACTCTGTTGACAAGTAAAAAATTAAATATGTGTAACTATACAGGGTGGCTCAGAAATAATACCAACATTTTTATTTCAAAAAGAATAGCCTGTATGTTTTTTTGTTTTCTGAATCCACATCTAATTTAAGGTCTAACTAACACTATTTGAAGTTTTTTCCTATCTTCCATCGTTACTGAAAAAATGGTTGTTAAAAATAATTTTCAAAAATTATTAATATTTGAAAAATTACCAAACATATTTTTTGACACTTGGTGTATTCAAATACTCAATGAAAGGCTTATGATTCAGATAGTATTTTTTATGAAACCTTACGCGTTTTTCTCCCTATTTTCGGAATTTAGCCCCGAGTGACTATTTCTTTTTTCCAAACTTAAACAAATGGCTCGGCAGAAAAAGATTTAACTCCAATGTTGAAATCATCTCATAAACAAATACCTATTTTGAGGGCCTTGATAAATCCTATTTTTTGGAAGCGATAAGAAAATTGGAGAAACGTTGGACGAAGTGTATAGAGCTCAAAGGAGACTATGTTGAGAAATAAAACGATTTTTTGTCAAAAAACCTGTGTTTCATTCAAAAAGTCACGGACTTATTGAACCGCCCTCGTACTTCGGTTAAACAAAATATAGAGTTTTACTAATATTTAAATGAAGCTGTAAATACGAGTGAATTAAATATTATACGGGTATAGCGATTTTAATAGAAACTCAGAGCTAAAATTAAACAACTCGAATGTAAATTCTGGAAATGAAGCGTAGCAAGAGATAAAAGCTTTTTGTAGTTTGATAGCTATACATATTCCGCATATACCTATTATAACTTTAACGCTAAATTTTAATGAATAAATTATGAACAGTAATAAATAAATTTTGCATGTTTTATACAAAGGAACAAAATAAATTGTTTTCAAAGTTGTAAAACAAATTTTTAAGAGGAGCTCTGCTACTATGTCTGTCGAAACCCCGTATTGAATGAGTAAAAGTAAAAACTAAAATAATTGCCTTCTTTTTTGATAGCGCTCAAAATAACGAATTTTTAAAAATGTTTTCATTGCACAATTAGCCGTATGTTTTACAAAAACTATTAAAATATGCATATACAATTGTAGACAGGCATCACATATCGTCTTAATACTGAAGCTATCACTTTCACCGTTTTTTAGCGATTTTTCATTAAGAAAAATTCGCTAATAGACAGATCACGAGCGCGAATTTGGGTCCCTAGAACCCAAAACAAAGGTTCGTTAAAATTGTTATATATATATATATATATATATATATATATATATATATATATATATATATATATATATATATATATATATATATATATATATATATATATATATATATATATATATATATATATATATATATATATATGTATGTATCCGAGCGATAACTCAAAAAATACTAAACTGATTTCAATGAAACTTGCCGAAAATCTTGCTTGGGCGAAAACTGAGGTCGAGTGCGTTAATCAGCCTTTTTGCTCAAGTTTTTCCGGTGGAAAATCGGGGCTGAAAACGCTATATTTTTGCAAGTATCAGAGTAACTGGAAATAGACGTTACATGTGGCTATAAATAGTTCAAATAAACCTATGTTGTGAATTTTAGGTAATTTTATTTAGAGTTTTTCCAAATTAAAAACAAAACCCCAGAGACATGCATTGAAACGACTTAGTGGTTAAAGTTCAATACCTGACAGACAGAGTAGTTAACTGCCACGCGTAGATTGATTCATACAACAGGTACAAACCATACATCAACGGTAACCAAACTAAATATATACCAGGAAAAACCATACTACCCAAACCAACAATCGTGCAATCTCGGCCGCAATTATGGGAAATGACAGACGAAATGAAATTAAAAAATTTCCAAGTTATTGTTATTTAACTGGGGGATTCTATAAATTATTGTGTGTGTGTGTGTGTGTGTGTGTTCAAATGCTAGGATGGCAACGGAATGATCCTCCACTAGCCACAGATATAAATTATTAAAAGACACTATATTTGTAGCTTTATTAGCGTCCTCAAATGCAGTTTTACCACAGATATGTTATGCTGTCGCATAATATACTATAAATGTAAACAAAATCAAACCAAGTCTCTATAAAAATGATTCTAAAATAGTTTCTTTCATCCTTAAACTCAAACATAAGGCGTCATAAAAGACCGAAAGAGTCATGGGATGTATTTCAATGGCAATTCTACTAATTCTGTAATTAATTACATATACTCTGAATATAATATCCCGAGCATGAAGCCGATCTCAAGTATCATGCAAATAAAACTTTAGTTTAATTGATTTAATTTTACTAATATGCCGTATAATATAGTGTACAATTCTTATGAAAATTCTCTACTATAACGTACTTGCTGCGTTCCGAAGTTTTTTAATTTGAAATGTTAATTTTGAAGGTTCGAAAATTAAGTGATTTTT
Organism: Tillus elongatus; assembly: GCA_964006375.1. NCBI lineage: Eukaryota > Metazoa > Arthropoda > Insecta > Coleoptera > Cleridae > Tillus > Tillus elongatus. The sequence goes on along the minus strand of OZ023266.1, from coordinate 35,652,875 downwards.
TTACGTTTCTATGTGCTATAAGCACTAAACGTATCCTTAAATTACTCCCCTTTTATTGAAAGGGGGGGGGGTAATCTAAGGAAAATGATTGATTTCTATGGAAAATGGGTGCATGTTAGTTTTAGTTACTGCATATATATTCGTTGGTTAGCGAAGCTTTTATGAATACGAAACAAACACACTCCTCTCAACATTTGTCATTCATAGCCCGCATTTGTTTCAGACGCTTTGTTCAAAAATCAACAGTTTTCACTTTCAAATCGCCACTTTGAGGATTTTGAGGAAAAAACAATAAAACTTCCAATGTAATTTTTGGGCTTTTTAACTGCGGAAAACTCTGTGGAAGACTGACCAAAGGTGTGTTTTTGCAAGGCAACATCGCTGATAGCAAGTCGTTGACTGGACTCCAAGCTATTTATAAAATTGGTTTTGAGTTGTATGATCATACGCCTTATTCTCCCGACTTAGCACCGTCAGACTATAATTTATGCCCAAAGAGCAAAAAAACATTTGTGATGGAAACTATTTTTGAAGAACAACGATATATGCGGTGAGGAGCGGTTTGAAAACTACGATTTAAAAAAATGCGTTTATAGTTGACTTACGAACGTTGTGCCAAATGCGTGAATCTGAGAAGAGATTATGTTGAATGTGTTACATTTTGTTCTAAAAAATTATTGCATTGCCTATTGTAGGCTAGGTACTTCTCAAAACCGCCTCTTATAATGTAGAAATAATTCATGTTTTTCTAGAAAGTATGTACAAGCTAGGCAACTAGGAATGGCGCTTGATCATATCTTAGGAACAGTTCACTGTAGACCTTCAGCGAAAAAACAGCGAGAAAAATTGCCATGATGAATAATTGTAAATTATATTCGAGTTTCTAAAATCATCGCTAGATGGCGTAAGAACAAGTTCTGTTCAAAAAATTGCGTTTTTCACAACATTTTTGACAGTAACGTGGTACCTTTTGACGCATGCAGACCAACGAGTGTTATTTCTTGCCTAGCATATTTTGTTATCTGCAAAAATAAAGTGATAGGGGGATGTTGAATCTATATTCTTTTAATTATTAATTACTCCAGTTCTGCTCGACGGAACTTGGAGAGCTTGGAGTCGTTGAAAAGAACTTTTCTTGGTCTACTAATTGCGCGTATTTCAGGTTTCCTCTGTATCTTACATACACCGTGAGAGGGCGTTGTGTGATAGTTAAGTTATGTTGCTGTTTTCCTGAAGAAAATCAAATAGAGCGGTATATCAATGATAACACAGTAGAATAGGCTACAGAAGACCAAAGCTGCCAGTGAAAACCCGATCATTGATTTAACAGTAGATATTGGCGATCAAAGTTGGGACTACGAATTATCAGATATTCATAACAAGGTATCAACAACAACGAAGTTTTTTGCCAGTTCTATATATAAATTATCCTAAAATTTGAAGTGGGTTCAGTAGAAAACCTTTTCCATTTAGTGGTATGACATACAAATTTATATCCCCTCGGTAATTCATTCCGATATATGTAACAAAAAACTGACCCAGTGTTACAGAATTTCGAAAACATCAAGGATACAGAGAAAATTACAAAATGCTTAAGCAAATTGTCAAAATTGTGGGTGTGGCTAATTACTGCCATAAGTTGATTTTCACGAACGAAAAAGCATTTGACAGGCTTGCTGCATACTTTGAATGCATGCGAAATGCAACTGTTGCTGCTGGGTGTATGCGATACAGTATCCGGGAAGACGTCGCATCTTCTGTTTTCCAAAGGAGTTTTTCTCTGACCGGCGCATCGGTTACGAACGACAGGAAACGTACATCCTCCTTTTCGTCTAAGGAATTATTTGTGACTGTTGTTGGAAAACCTACCTCTAACTACTCGTCGCAATATGATTTTCCCACACGATACCTGTCCAGCACATTCTGGCCCAACTGTGAGACATTTCTTAGATCAGGCGTTTCGTGGCAAATTGATCAAATTTTATTGTACTTTTTTATAGTTCGTTATTCCTGTTTAGTTTTTCGTTTATGTCTCATTACGCCAGTAGAATAACTGTTATTTGTTGAACCTCGTCTGTTATTTTATTGTTGCTACCTTATTATCAAGATGTGGTAACTCGTGGTTCCAACTTTGATTGCTAATATCTACTGCTGTACAAATAATATCCAACTGCGGTTTTCACTACTAACTTTAGTCTTTTGTGGCCTATTCTACTGTGTTATTATTATTTTGTGTTGTATCGAATCCATTGCCTTGGGATGTAGTGTCCATTCGCCTAGTTTTCCGTTCTTATGTCCCTATTCATTACACATATAAAGCCAGATCGCCAACAAACTGTATCTAGTACATACTACTAACAATCCGAGAATTTGATCACAACCCGTTTACATTTACATGTGCAATTTACAGTTGTGGTTGAAATTCGATTGTCAAAACTGTTTCTTATTATATACCAAAAAATATGCACCCTATGTACATACACATATGTATATTGTCTCCTATATATTAACGTTCCTTATAACATATATCTAAAAAAATATATACGATGTCGGCATTCAATTTATCTATATTTCTAATAATATGCCTGTCATACACTCTCTCCTTCTCGCCTTTATTGGTTCCTAGCCACTCACTCACTCCTTCACATGTTTAAATTTTCACAATTACACATACACATCGCTATATAATTCCTATTTTTGTGTGTTTTCCTATAACTAATTGAATATCTCTAACAGGAGGTGACTGGGACACAAATTTTCCTGCTTCTGGGGCCGATCAGAGCATCTTTATTACGAACACAAGTAGGTCACTAATGGAAAGGGTTCCTGAACAAAGGTGCAAACCAATGGATTTTTCTAAATCTATTACAGTAACTAACTCACATTGAGTTAATATATATTTTTAAATTTTTGTTTGTGTTTTATTTGCAAATAAAACTAATATGTATATTTCCACATTTTGGGTCCTTAAAATTTGAGACTTGAGTGGCTTTTCTGTACAAAAAACTTTATATATTTTATTCATAAATATATTTATTTCAGTTTGTTTGAAAGGGAAATTCACACTTATAT